>CM022946.1:59493749-60093749 GCA_012931725.1 Litsea cubeba
CATCAACCAAACAACCGTAAAGATCACACGAGAGAGAGAGAGAGAGGAGACGAGAGAGAGAGAGAGAGAGGGAGAGAGAGCGAGAAGAGAGAGAGAGAGAGAGGAGAGAGAGAGAGAGGAGTCCCTTCAACACCCAAGTTCCTGATTCCAAAGCATGTACATTCCATTATGTATTCAGAAAATTATTTCAAAAAATTAGAAAAGCCTTCCATAACTCAATAACCTTAAACACAAGAAATCTCCCAGTTACTAAATCCACCTGAAAGAAAGAAAGATCATAACACCAGAAAACCTCCAACTTCCAATTTTCCACAAATCAAAGCTCATAATCCAAAAAACCCACCAATCCAACAAATAAAAACTTCATAAAAAAAAGTCTATCACAATTTGCAAATTTTTTTACCTCAGCACAATTGCTGCCTACACAGAAATAAGTATAGAATCTCGCATTTTAAATGGTAAACTGCAAAAGGAGAATTATCAAACTTACCAGAGAAATTGTTCAAGATGCACCCATCTTTTGCATCATGGCGCTATATCCATAGTGAATCAATAGAACTTAGAAGACACCAAGTGAACAAGGTGAATATGGCTTACTTGTCGCTTAACCCGTTCCATCATCATTTGGCTGCAGAAAGCCCCAGCAAAAAAATCACCATTGTAAAAGACCTAGAAGAAGTACCTGGTACATTAAGAGAGCATAGTTCATTAATCTTTACAAATAAGTATTTTGATGAAAGGGGGTAAGATGAACCATTGGACAATCAAATGGATGCTCTTGGGTCTCAACAATCACCTCTAGTGCATGACTAACAGAGAAGCACATGACTAACAATTACTAGTTCTACCAATCACAGAACAAGAGAGAGAGAGAGAGAGAGAGAGAGAGGAGAGAGAGAGAGAGAGAGAGAGGAGAGAGAGAGAGAGAGATTAACAGAGCACATAAAACACTAAACCCCCAATTCATCCCATCTTTCACCCCAACTAAAATCCCCAATTCTGCAAGTAACGAAAGGAGAAAGAGAGAGAGAGCCAAATAGAATCCAGAATTCACCAAATTAAATCAAACCCTCAATATCTGCAGCTTGCTAGAGAAGGCAATGTCAACCCAATCCGGCTGAGAAGACGACCACTGCAGCTGCTCGATCTCTGCCCCGGCGGTATAGGCCAGAATTGGATCCAGACCCCCCTCCACCGGCTGCCCCATCGACGAGAAGTCCCAAATCAGAGCCTGGGAGTCGTCCCCCGCGGTTGCAAATATGGCAGGAGCTGTGCGGCGCCCAGGCGATGGCATTCACAATAGCCTGGTGGTGCTGCACCTCCACCACCGACAGCGTCGGGAACCGAATGTCGAGCACGACGACCTTGGGGCTGTCCACGAGAGAGCAGAGAGAGCGAGGGTGAGAGTGAGAGAGCAGGGAGAGAATACCAGAGAGAGCGAGAGTGAGAGGGCAGAGAGAGCGAGAGCGAGAGTGAGAGAGCAGAGAGAGTGAGAGTGAGAGAAGAGCAGGAGAGAGAGTGAAAATAGGGATTTCGGTGGCGGGAGTGGGAAAAGAAGTGGGAAATTTGCATGGGATTTGTTTTTCTCCGCATGAAATAGAATTTTTGTCTATCAAATTGTCTGTAAAAATTAAAAAAAAAATTAAATAAGTAAAAAAGTCTACCAACCTTTACCAATGTTTTATATTAAACGTCGGTGATAAATTTTTCATTTTTAATTTTCGTCGGTAAAAAAAAATTTGTCAATAAAAGACTCTGATTTTTAATTTTCCTAAAAATAAAATTAAACATTACCGACAAATTAGGCTCGAAAATGGCCCGCTTGGGGTCCGGAACGGGAAAATGCTCCGAAAAAATCAGAAATCGGCATGAGCACCTCGCTCGAGGCGAAATTAACTTGCAAGAACTGATGGCAAGTAAATTGGACTCCCGATTAACGAATTAGACCTAAAAACGTTGGATTCTTAACACTTATGTTCAGTTTGGCATCTCTACTTTTCTCCTCTTATCGGCTTAAAAACTGATTGAATCCGGTTTTAAGGAAGCAGGGGAGAGGGAGAGGAATAAGGAAAGAAGAAGAGAAGAGAAGAGAGAAAGAGAGAGCCGAGGGACAGAGGGAGTGATGTGCAGGTGCGCAGGCGAGGGGAGACAGGGGAGGAAGAAGAAGAGAGGAAGGGAGGGAGGAGAGCAGACAGAGAGATGGGGAACGAGGGAGAGAGAGAACAGAGAAGAAAGAGAGGGGAGAGGGGGAATGGTGCGCGGTGTGTGCGGAGGGCAGGAAGAGGGAGGGGTGCACCTGGTGCAGGGGAGGCGTCCGGCGGCGCGAGGAGGAAGATGAAGGCTCTGCTGGCGTCGGGAACGAAGCGGGCGGCGGAGTCGTCGGAGTGGATGGGGAGTCGTCGGAGTGGATGGGGATGGAGAGGAAGGAGAGGGTGAGGAATATGCCGGAGCTCTGCGCGGGGACTTTTACAGAAAAACATCACTAAAAGTTTACTTTACTGACGTCATAAAATTCGTTGATAATAGAATTCGTCAATAATAGTCTTTGATATTTATTTTCCTTAAAAATGATGTTAATAATAAAAAGAGGGGTTTCGGTGGCAAGATAGGGAAAAACAGATTGAATTGTTTGAGAGTCGGTTTCTTTCCTTTCATATATTTCATTTAGAATTTAAAAACAGATGACATGAGAAGTACACCTAAAAACTGAGGAGATGATGCATCTTCTGGAGTTATGATTAGACTAACCCTCTCTCATAAGTTATATGTGTTGTTGGTACTAAATCTAGTTGTTTCAAACTTTCTTAGTATTTTCTAGATGTTTGAATTTCATTTGTTTGAAGAATTGTTTGTTAAAAATGCATTTCGAACTTAAAAGGAATGTTATGATAAATATGCATGTTTATGAACAAATTGATTTGAAAAAGAATTACTTACAGATACATCCTTATAATCAATTGATTTGTTTTCCAAATTATTTATATTTGAATGGATTCATAGTTATTTCCACATTTGTCAAATTAAACACGTTTGAAAAATAATTTATCTTGGACTTACAAGTTTTTCAATCTTTTAAATGAAATTATTTTGTAATATCTCATTTCCATATTAGTTTGAGTCTGTAAGTTAGCCCATTTTTCTCTAAACCTGATCAGAAATCAGGTTTGTCCCAGTTGGGCCGGTCGACCTCCTGGAGTGGTCGGTCGACCGGACATGCGTGCCCAGCAACTTAAAAAATTGTGTTGGGTTGTTTCTGTTTCAAAACAGAATTTCTTCAGTTGAGCAGGTCGACACCCTTGGACTCGTCTTATTCTTCCAATCAGCTTCATGAGTTGATTTTCTTCCTCCTTTTCCTAGTTCAACCAACATGTTTCATGAATGCTATGGTGAATGCTTATATGATGATTACGTTTATTTAGCTTCCGCATTTTGATTGTTAATCATCACAAGAGACTAGTTTAATTTAATTATGTTAAAATTGGTCATAATTGGTCACTATTTGTAGATCACCCTATTCATCCTCCCCCCTCTCTAGGGTTAGGCCCCCGGGACTTTCACGAAGTGCAATGGCCTGATGGATAAGAGTATTGAGCTGGCCCAAAAAACTCCTGGGAGCATAAATCCATGTCCTTTAAATATAATATCGAATATCGGTTCCAAAATTCTTATCTTCTTCCCAGACTGAACGAACTCTGCTTTTCTGCTAAGCAAAAGGATAGATGAGGCCGGTCGTTTGTTTCTCCCAATTTACATATGTAAACATCCCACATGTGAAAAAGATTCATATCATTTATGTTTGTTTACAACATTTACATACTAGGTGTGTGAATCACATGTGCTTTTGCTGTGTAAAATATGTGCAAAAGAGGCAATACATTTTCGCTCATGATGAGTGTGAAACGTTTTACATACCGGCCTAGTTTTGGCAGAGCTATAGTGGACACACAACTTGGACGCCTTTTTTAATTTTTTTTTAATAATCTAGCACTAAAATTTGTGATCCAAACCGTTGATCATGTTATGGGGGCTAAAAACGGCTATGATACCAAAAGTCAACTGTTGGATCATTATAGATTGTGATGTATTGATGAAAACGTACAAACGATTAGATCATCATTTATGGAATTTTGTACGCCCTATTTTCGCAATCCAAATTTCTAGTCCTCTTTAAAAGGTCATTTATAGTTATAGGTCCCAACCCCAAATGTTAATTCAATATGGATCATGAAATATATTTGAAATAAATACCAATCATTGGATTAATGCACGGTTACTACAGTGCATTCATGAGTTAAGACATGCAGTCCATTTTTTCTACATTTCCGAACAATCTGGATCACTAATGCAAGATATGGACCATAGACCCTCTTTATATGGCAAGTAACGTCTGCTGGATCAAATTCCAACGATTGATCCTTCATGTATTGTGAGATATTGACAAAAAAGACCAAAGGGTTAATGGTTCAATTTTAAATTTTGTGGGCCACTTTTTCCCGATCTAAACCTAAAATCCTCTTTAGGAGGTCAACAATGATTATCTGGTCAAATCTCATCGCTTGATTCATCGTGGATATAATTATTTTATTTTCATCGGTAAAATGAATATAAAAATAAATAAAAATTATTAAACAAATTTACCGACGTTTTATTTCTCCGCTAAAATTAAAAAACATATTTACCGACGTTTTTATTTTCGTCGGTAAAATGAATATAAAAATTAATAAACATATTTACCGACGTTTAATTTCGTCAGTAAAAGTAAAAAATAAAAATTTAAAAATATATTTACCGACGTGTTTATTTTCGTCGGTAACATGAATATAAAAATAAATGAAAATTAATAAACATATTTACCGACGTTTAATTTCGTTGGTAAAGGTAAAAATTAAAAAATTAAAAATGATATTTGCCGACGTTTTTATTTTCGTCGGTAAAATTAATATAAAAATTAATAAATATAATTACCGACGTTTAATCTCGTCGGTAAAATTAATAAATATAATTACCGGATCCCTCTATGTTCCGAACCAAGATCCCATTCAGGATTAATACATTCACATAGCAAAAAAGATGCATAACTTGTAAGGGCCTAAATAGATTGAATAAAATTCATATATGAAAATCTACTTAGCTTTAATCATATACTATTTACTAGTCCGGCCCGTTGTATATTTAATAAACATTTATTGAAACTCTTTTATTCAATTAAAAATAAAAAATTTAAGAAAGATATTTTCCGACGTTTTGATTTTCGTCGGTAAAAAAGTAATATAAAAATTAATAAAAATTAATAAATATAATTACCGACGTTTAATTTCGTCGGTAAAATTAAAATTTAAAAATTTAAGAAAGATATTTGCCGACGTTTAATTTCATCGGTAAAATTAAAAATTTTAAATTTAAAAAGGATATTTACCGACGTGTTTATTTTCGTTGGTAACATGATCGTAAAAATAAATAAAAATTAATAAACATATTTACCGACGTTTAATTTCGTCGGTAAAGGTAAAAAATAAAAATTTAAAAAGATATTTAACGACGTTTTTATTTTCGTTGATACAATTAATATAAAAATTAATAAACATATTTACCGACGTTTGTATTTTTGTATGTAAAATTAATATAAAAATAAATAAATATTCATAAACATATTTACCGACGTTTAATTTCGTCGGTAAAATTAAAAAAGAAAATTAAAAGCATATTTACCAACGTTTAATTTCGTCGGTAAAATTAAAAAATAAAATTAAAAGCATATTTACCGACGTTTTATTTTTTCGGTAAAATTTAAAAAATAAACCATTTTTTTTTTTAAATTTAAGAATGGCCTTTGCCGACGTTTTAGTAAAAAACGTCGGTAAAGGGTGTACTTTTGGCCACGTTTTTTAGAAACGTCGGTAAAGATCTTTACTTTTGCCGACGTTTTTCAAAACGTCGGTAAAGGGTGTAGTTTTGGCCACGTTTTTTAGTAAACGTCGGTAAAAGTGTATACTTTTGCCGACGTTTTTAAAAAACGTCGGTAAAGGTCTACCATTTAACGACGAATTTTAAAAACGTCGGTAAAGGGTATACTTTTGCCGACGTTTTTAAAAAACGTCGGTAAAGGGTAGACCTTTACCGACGAATTTTAAAAACGTCGGCAAAAGTATACCCTTTACCGACGTTTTTAAAAAACGTGGCTAAAAAACGTGGCTAAAAGTGCAACTTGTTGTAGTGTAATGGTAATTGTGAATGAGATGTGGTCACTTGGTGAACAAATTCCTGAAGGCAAAATTTGTAGCAAAATCCTTAGATCCCTTCCTGATAGATTTCACCCCAAAGTAACCTCTATAGAAGAATACAATGACCCAGAAACTATGAAAGTTGAAGAATTATCTGGTAATATTAGAACTTTTGAATTAAAGTTAAATAATGCTTCTAATAAATCCAAAGATAAGAAATCAATTGCTTTAAAAACCTCTCAAGCAACTCAATCTAAAGGAGAATCAGATAATGATGAAGAAAGTGATAATGAAGATATTGCTCTTCTCACTAAGAAATTTATAATACATTTTAAGAAAAAGAATTCAAATTTTAAATTCTTTAATAAAAATAAAAATAAAAGTATTTCTTCATCCAAGAGTCAAGAAAGAAAAGTCAAATGCTATAACTGTAAAAAACTTGGACATATATCTTCTGAGTGTCCAATGGAAAGGAAGAAAAAGACACTTATGGCAACATGGGATGACTCATCTGAATCAGAGTCAGAATCAGATGAATCATATCGAGATGAAACAGAAAATTACACTATTTTAATGGCTCGAAGTTTATGTGATCCATCAGTTGAGACATCTGAAAAATCTCATTTTGAGAAATCTGAGGATGAATTTAAAAATTCAGATATTGAAGAATTTGAAGAAGAACCAGAATCTGAATATGATGGCTCAGATAATGAAGACAATGATGAAAATCTTCAAGAATCATAAAATAGACTCTATGATGAGAGCTACAAGTTAATTAGTATCATAAGAAAACAAGAAGCAAAGAATAAAGTTTTAAAAGACAATGTTAAAACCTTAACAAGTGAAATTAATATCTTAACCAATGATCTTAACGAAACCAACTCTAAATTTCAAATTGCCAGTGAACACATAAGAAATCATAAGAAAGAAGCTGATAATCTAAAAGAGGTAATCACTAATTTAAAAAAGGAAGTCACCATCTAATATGGTATAAAGAAAAATATGAGTATTCTTTTACTCATGGGGAAGAAAAATTTGAAAAACTATTTAGAATGGGTAAATATCAAAGAGACAAAACTGGGCTGGGGTACAACAAAGAATCAAAACAAAACCCCAATGTCTCTACTAAATTTATAAAAGGAAAGGTTTCCTCTATTAATCAAAACATTCCTAAAGTTATATATAATTCTTATGAAAGAAAAAGATATATCAAATATGACTGGAAAAAGGAACCAATTAAAAAGAAAAACTCAGGCAATTTATTTTCTCAAAAACTAAATGGATTGATGAAACAAATTTATCAGCTCAAAACTCAATTCTATAATCATTCTAAAAATATTTTATCTACAAAAAGGAACCCAAAGAGATCTTTTCTTCAATATGAGTCTCTAGGTCATAGAGGAACTTCTCACACACAAAGGTATATGTGGGTACCTAAAAGTCTACTTGTTCACACAGCTCTTAAAGCTAGAGACCAATCTGTATGGTTCCTAGATAGTGGGTGCTCTAGACACATGACTGGGGATAAAACACTCTTCTCCAAATTAAATAATTTTGATGGTGGAACTGTCACTTTTGGTGATGGTAATATTACTAAAGTTATAGGAAAGGGTACTCTGAATGTTCCCAACTTGCCTAAAATAGAAGATGTTTTATGTGTTGATGGTTTGAAACATAACTTGCTTAGCATTTCACAAATTTGTGATAAAAACCATGCTGTCTTCTTTACTAGTCATGGTTGTGAGATTTCGAAAAATGGTAAAGTGATTCTAAGAGGTCTTAGAAATCAAGAAAACTGTTATGTTGTTGGTAATCACAAAGAAGCATCCAGTTCAGCCTGTTACATAGCTCATCTTGATGAAGCCCAACTATGGCATCAAAGGCTTGGACATGTGAACCATAGAGACTTGTCCAATTTAAACAAGTACGTAAAGGGCCTTCCAAAAATTAGCAGGAAGTCAAAAACAATTTGTGGAGAGTGTCAAAAAGGTAAACAAATCAGAAACTCTCACAAAAAGACTAAGTCCTTAAAGACTTCTAGATCCTTAGAGCTTCTCCATATGGACTTGGTTGGTCCAACAAAGAAAGAGAGTAGAGGTGGCAAAAAATACTTCCTTGTTATTGTTGATGATTATTCCAGATTTACTTGGGTTGCATTCTTGAGGGAAAAATCTGATGCATATGTTGAATTTAAAAAGATTGTGAAAAGAATTCAAGTTGAAAAAGGAAGAGCAGTTGCTAGAATAAGAAGTGATCATGGTGGTGAATTTGAAAACACTAGATTTAAAAAATACTGTGATAAGTATGGAATTCACCATGAATTTTCTGCCCCTAGAACTCCTCAACAAAATGGTGTTGTTGAAAGAAAGAATCGGGTTTTACAAGAGATGGCCACAGTTATGCTTCATGGAAAGAAACTCCCTAGAGATCTATGGGCTGAAGCAGTAAATACAGCTTGTTACATCATAAACAGGGTTTACTTGAGAACTAGCTTGAACAAAACTGCCTATGAATTATGGCATGAGAAAAAGCCAAACATTAGCTACTTTAAAATTTTTGGTAGTAAATGTTATATTCTCAAGGATAGAGAACATTTGAGCAAATTTGACTCAAAAAGTGATGAAGGCATTTTTATTGGCTATTCTCAAAACAGTCGTGCATACAGAGTTTTGAACACAAATACTAGAGCCATACAAGAATCTATAAATGTTGTCATTGATGACAAATTAAAAGATTCCAGTAATCAAGAAAACCCTGATAATGATGAGATAGAAGTCCCAACAGCTAAGCTGAATGAGCCTCTAATCTCTAAGAACTTGGTAAATATGAAACATCATCCTATGGACCAAATTCTAGGAGATCCTTTGGCCGGTGTCAAGACTAGAAGGCAATTGGAAAATATTATTAGTTATCTTTGCTTTACTTCTATCATTGAACCTAAAACTGTTAATGAAGCTTTCTCTGATGATTGTTGGATAGATGCTATGCAAGAAGAGCTAAATCAGTTTACTAGAAATGAAGTATGGGAATTAGTACCTAGGCCTATTGACAAAAATGTTGTAGGTACCATAGTTAGAAACAAGGCCAGATTGGTTGCCCAAGGATATTCCCAAATTGAAGGAATAGACTTTGAAGAAACATTTGCTCCTGTTGCTAGACTTGAATCCATTAGAATCTTACTTGCCATTGCTTGCTCTTTGAAATTTAAATTATATCAAATGGATGTGAAAAGTGCTTTTCTAAATGGAATATTAGAAGAAGAAGTTTATGTTGAGCAACCTAAAGGGTTTGAAGATCCTAAGAAGCCTAATCATGTGTATTATCTTAAAAAGGCTCTTTATGGTCTCAAACAAGCTCCAAGAGCTTGGTATGAAAGACTCACTCAATTTTTGGTTGATCACAATTTTGAAAGGGGAAGTGTTGATAAAACTCTATTTATTCAAAGAACAAATGACACTATTTTGATTGCTCAAATCTATGTTGATGATATTGTGTTTGGAGCTACTTGTAATGATTTAACAGAAAGATTTGCTAATCTTATGAAATCTGAATTTGAGATGAGCATGGTTGGCGAACTTAATTTTTTTTTAGGATTACAAATAAAACAACTGACTGATGGAATGTTTATTTCCCAGACCAAGTATGCTAAAGAATTGGTTAAAAGGTTTGGATTAGATTCAGCCAAGCACATGAACACACCCATGAGCACAACTCTTAAATTATCTTAGGATATGAGTGGTAAGAATGTTGATCCTAGTCTGTATAGAAGCATGATAGGGAGCCTATTATATCTTACAGCTAGTAGACCTGATATTGCTTTCAGTGTAGGAGCTTGTGCCAGATATCAATCTGATCCCAAAGAAGCTCATTTGAAAGCTGTTAAGAGAATCATTAGATATGTTTCAGGGACTTCAGGATATGGCTTATGGTATCCATATAATTCATCTACTTATATTGCTGGATACTCAGATGCCGATTGGGCTGGAAATGTGGATGATAGAAAATCGACTAGTGGTGGTTGCTTCTACCTAGGAAATTGTCTAGTTACTTGGCACAGCAAGAAACAGTCATCCATTTCCCTATCCACAGCTGAAGCAGAATATATAGCAGCTGGAAGTGGTTGTACTCAAATGTTATGGATGAAACAAATGCTGAAAGACTATGGTATTGAACAAGGTAGCATGAATTTGTATTGTGATAACACCAGTGCTATCAATATTTCCAAAAATCCTGTCCAACACTCTAGAACTAAGCATATTGATATTAGACATCATTTCATTAGAGAATTGGTTGAAGAGGGAGTCATAATTTTGGACCATATTTCTACTGAGAAACAACTTGCAGATATTCTGACAAAACCATTGGATGTTTCAAAATTTGAAAACATGAGAAAACCCCTTGGTATCTGTGTTGTAAATAATTTCTTATTGTTTATTTGTTAGTTTCATTTATTTTTTTTATTTTTTATTTTTGTGTTTAATTTAAAAATAAAAATAAAATAAAATTAGAACATATTATTTTCTTAGAGATCATATGCAGAAGGGTAATATTGTATTAGAATTCACACGCACACACGATCAGTTGGCAGATTTTTTAAAACCCCTGCCAGAAAATAGACTATGCATAATTAGAAGAGAAATCAATATGATGCATGCCATGAATATTTATTGAATATTTTTCTCAATGGCTTACAAAAACTTGAGACTTCTAGCCTCATCATTCAAATGCTTCTGCTTTTCATAGATCATCATACAATCCCTGTCTAAAGGATTAGGCATCCGAATTGAAGAGGTAAGCAAGGATTTTAAATCCTTATTCTCTTGCTTCAACTCTACTATTTTTCTATTAGACTTGAGAAGAAGCCGTTGCAGTTCATTGATCTCCTCAATAAACTTTTCTATCGTGCGAGTTCGGGATCGCAACCGATCTGAAAATGAGACAATGGATGAAGAATAATGAGTTCCGAGACTCACAAGCTCATAAATGGCATCTTCATCTGTTTTATTAGCCAAAGCTCTCTCTTGTCGCCTTGGTATCATGGAACCTAAGACAGATGCAGAAAAAGTTTGGGATTGAGGTAAAGAATTCCTCATCTCCTGATCAGAAGAAATACTAAAAGGGAATTTGTGAGCCATTGAAACCTTGAGAAATAAGATTGCAGAAGACAAGAAGAAGTGTTGTTACAAATCAGATAGAACTAAGGCTGCTCTTATAGAATTGGATTTCGAACAAGACAAAGCCTTAATTATTCATATCTTGCTTTTTCAGGATTGAAAATCCGCTGAATGCAGATTTTCAAAAGCTACTCAGCTAAGCCTTTGAAATTAAATGCGGGCTGTCCCTATATTTTTCTCGTTTGTCAACAACATCCAGCGAATGTGTCAATATCCAGCTGATAATTGCAGAGTTTGTCGGATATGGATGGTTCCAGAGTACATCTCTTTGCGGGCTTGGATTGGGTGGGCTTGGGCTTTCGTGATGTGCATAAATTCGGGTTGCACTCACTTAGGACCAGTAAGAATTGTGGGGGATGAACTTGAATGCCCTCGGCCCTGTCTAATCGAGGCCCATCTATTATCTATGCTTGCATGAATCATCTACCTTCTGTTCTCTAATTTCTATGATTAGCTTCCAAAGTTTCTCTCAGTTTATACATCTCTTTGCCAGTTTTTGACAAAAAGAAGAGAATGATGTTAAGGGGGAGTAGACATCTATAAGATGATCAAATGAGAATTCATATTTGAGGATCATGGAGAAACATATATGAATATGATGTGCTTCATAGTTATATCAGTATGATTATGCAGGTTCATCACTACGGTTAAGTGGTAAAAAAAAAGGTCAATGAAATGAAATTTCATACGATCTTTATTGAGTCCTTACTCTTCAATCGGTTTGTATCATTTGAAGGACTTAGAGAATCCTTAAATGGATTCATGGAATTGATATGTACTTTCTTAGTTGATTTATATAGTTCAATTCCATCTTAGCATGATTACATCTCTTTATAGTCAAATCTTTTGATATCATGCTTGCTAACCCCTCTATGCTTATAGGTGAATCTTTTTATGTCCTTGATATCATAATATGCTAAATATTGATATCTCTCACTTCTCCTTATCTCTCTACAGTACTCCATATGCTTCATCGGGACATCTCTTTGTCAATTTGTGACAAAAAGGGGGAGAATAAATGGATTGAATCCTGAAAATGGAGAGATTAAACAAAGGGGGAGAGTGTAGAACAAAAGGTGAAAACACACTCTATCTATGATATTTTGTGACTAACACTTAAGGGGGAGTAGCAATCCCACCATAGAATGTGTATGTCAATGTCTTATGCAGGTATATCTTTAAGAGACAAAGTACATTCTCAGGGGGAGTATTTAGAGTCATGAGTGTTTGAGTTGTAATTGTTGTATCTATTGTAAAGATCATGTTCTCTTGTAATCTTGATTGTATTTGAGTCCATTTGTTGTATTTCAATCAAGAATAGGTGTTTTGCCACAAAATTGACAAAGGGGGAGATTGTTAGTGCCACATTCCTATGAGCACTTGTTTTTGTATTGTCAATTCCGTGTCGAAGAATCCAAGACCTTGCCTCTCAGAATTTCTCAAAGAAGATTCAATTCAAAAGGTCTGTCAAAGCTTTTTGGAAAGGCCAGGTTTCGTCAAAGATCAACATCAAGATGTGCCAACCAAGATCAGGTAATTGGGACCGAAACCATATGCCTTAGTGACTCTAAAAATCCTAGGCTAAATTATTATTTTGATTGGTTTTAGAAGATTTTTTTTGAGCTTATTTAAAACTCAAAAATGACCCCAGATTTCGGCCAGCCAACCTCATGCGGTTAGAAGTTCACCCCCTAAGTCCACCTGTCCTAAGGCATCCAACATGATCATAACACCAGGTCACATTGAGGCTTAGTAAGCATGAGTATGTATAGAAAAACTTAACAATAAACAATGTTTTATAAATTAATAAAGAAATATGAAGATTTCAAAATCGGTGTGATTTTGATTACTTTAATATTTTTCTTACAAAAGTTCACTCTTATTCATACTCATGTAAGGCCTCACCAAACTTAAGAATAAACAATGTTTTATAAATTATTAAAGAATTCTAAAATTGTCAAACGGTGGGCTTTTGATTTCTTTAATATTTGTTTTTACAAATGTTCCCTCTTATTCATACTCATGTAAGGCCTCACCAAAGCAATGGTTTAGTAATGGTTTTTTTAACGTTGGAATAGTGCTCCTATTAGGTACACCATACCTAACCATTTTATGACCGTTGGAAGTATCCGTTGGATTTTTTCTATAAATACATCAAGCCCATTTTCAACATAAATAAGTCTAATTTTTGAAGAGCCTTTGTTCTAAATTCTTGTAAACCTTTCCCAAGCTCTAGCTTCTTCCAAACACACTTAGATTCTATCTTGAAAAATCCAAGGGCTTACTTAGCTCTAAGGAGTGTGCCTTGAGAAGCCAAATCTAGGGTATCTTAATCCATAAGGTTATCTCTCATTTCTACCCTAGAAATCAAACCTCTACAACTTGGTTGTGCATCTCAATGGAGTTTCATCATCAACACCAAGCTAGCTGCAAGAGGTAAAAAGCTTCGATCACGGTCAAAAGCTTCCTCGAACACTTTCGATCTTCATCAAAAGCAAGTGTTCGCCCTCCATTTAAATTTATATCTTTCTGACAGTGGATTATATCTGTGTGTGTCAACCACTCTAAAAATTGTGTGTGGGGATTAGATCTGTGTGATCGAACCTCAGTAACAAA
This sequence comes from Litsea cubeba, assembly GCA_012931725.1. Lineage (NCBI taxonomy): Eukaryota > Viridiplantae > Streptophyta > Magnoliopsida > Laurales > Lauraceae > Litsea > Litsea cubeba. The sequence goes on from CM022946.1 coordinate 59,507,761, forward strand.
ATTGAGTTAGAATCAGTACTTGTGTAGTTTGATTCTTTATAGTGGAACCAAGGGACTGTGTGACCCTTGAGAGTGGATGTAGGTCTGTGTGACTGAACCACTATAAATCTCTTGTGCCATTTTATCTCTTGTGCTTACTATCTTGTTTCAAATTAGAGTGTCTCTAATTATTTAAGCACACACACATTGAACTTATAATTCAAACAAGTTATTTTGTTATGTGTGATTATTATTCCAAGTTGAGATTAAAATTGGGCTAATAAGTTTAAAATTGGCATTAGAATTCCTTTTGTCCTATTCACCCCCCCTCTAGGACTTATTCATTGAACCTAGTTGCACTTTCATGTCGGTCAAGTCGTCGGTCCCTATCGGTCAACCCACAAGTGAACCAAAGTTAACCGATGACTCCATCGGTTCCCATCGGTTAGCCTATCGGCTCCCATCGGTCAACCGACAGTGCATGAAATCTCAGACCGAGACTCGTCGGTTCCAAAAACAGACGGCACCTTTTTCCATGATAGTTGTGCTGTCGGTTCGGCTATCAGTTCCGCATCGGTCAACCGACGAATGCAAAAGGGTCAGGAGAACTGTAAAAAATATGACCGTTGCATATGACCGTTGAGCCATCGGTCAACCGACGGCTAGTTATCGGCTGACCGATAGGCATCCGTTGGACCACGTTTTCTATAAAAAGCAAGTTCATTCCAAGATAAAAAGTGATGACAATAGAGGCCATTTTTGGTGTTTTTGAGTGCCCAAGCAAAGGGAATGAATTAAGAAAGCTTGTTTGGTCCAAAGGAAAAGCTAAAGCTTGATTTCAAGAAGTTAAATTCTAGTAAGCTTTAATTTCCTTGTTCATATGTATCATGCTTTGGTATAAACTTTTGGAAAATGTTTTCAAGCATGCTAACTATGTTGTGTGGAATCCATTTCACATTTAATCTTTGATTCACAAGTTTTGGATTTCAACACTTGATTTCAAACCAAGTTTTGTTTTAAACTTTGTTAATCATGCTTAGCCAAAATCTTTGATTTCTTTACAACATGATACATTAACTTGTTTTGAATCTTTCTTTGTTGTTTTCATTCATTTGAACTTTAGTTAAACCTTGTTTTGAAAACAACATAGAATATGCATCACATGTTTAGAAATATTTAGTTTCATACAACTTGTGAGATTTTGATTTTCATATCATCATCAAGTTAACTTTTATACATGTGATTTGCATATTGACTTCAATCATATATTTGAGTGCTTTAAACTTTCAAATGCAATAAGCATATATTAATTGAGCTTATGTTTTAAACTTGATTGAAGTTTCCACACACACACATATCATGAGCATTTATCTTTGCATTTCATTGTGTTGTGTGAGTTTATTTTCACTTTCATATTTGCCTAATTAAGAGGCACCCTATCCGAGCTTAATCTATTTCTCTCCTAGTGTGTAGACACTTTTTTGAGAAAGAAGACTGTTGTACAGGTTATTGCTTAGCCAAAGAAAAGCATAGTGTAAAGGTTGTTGTTTAGCCTAGAAAAACAACTTTGTAAAGGTTATTGCTTAGCCTATTGCAAAAGCATAAATAGTGGAAATCCGGTGGGGTGTTGAGCACAAGCCGGTAGTGGATGTAGGCATTGAGGCCGAACCACTATAAATCTTTGTGTTATGATGATTGGGTTGTGGTGATTGATTTGTTTCTCTTCCGCATCTATTGTCATAATCATCACATGTGACTAGGTTAATTGTAAAGAAATTAAAATTGGTCATAGTTGGTCACTATTAGTAGATCACCCTATTCACCCCCCCCCCCTCTAGGGTTAAGATCCCGGACTTTCAGTCCGCATTCTTCCGATTTGTGCGAGTATCGACTAAGCGTCGCTTTCCCGCGGTTTTTTGGAAAACCATTTAAAAAAAAAAAAGACACGAGGGTCATAAGTTTTGACCTAAAACCATTTAGGCGGTAAAAGGTAGGGTGGACTAGGGTGGAAATCCCTGAATCCGGATTTTTTTTCAAACCATGATTTTTGGGTTCAAGGGTTGAGAATTTTGGTCAAGTTAGGGAAAGGTTCCTAAACTTGGATTTTTGAACAATGAAACGATGAAAGTAAGCATTGTTTAAATTTCTAGAAATTTCAACATTTGATATGAAAATTCTAAAAAGAGTGGGTTTAGCGAGCGTGTACCTGGAAACCGGTTTTGGCCATACAGGCATTGCTCTTACCCAGTTGGGTAAGTCTTCAAGTGTAGTACCGCTTTAAGAACTTGTCATTGATGGGGAGCATACATCTGTCACCCTCCATGTTTAGGAGTGCGTATGCGCCATTGGAGAAAACTTTGTTGATGACGTAGGGTCCCTCCCATTTTGGCTCAAATTTGCCTTTGGACTTGTGAGCAAAGACCATTGGTCTTTTTACCGCAAGAACCAAGTCACCCTTTTTGTAGGCGCGTTGCCTGACCTTTTTGTCGAAAGATCCTACCATGCGTGCTTGGTAAAGTTCAATGCTTTGTCGAGCTTCGAGCCATCTCTCATCGAGATTGTCTAGCTCATGGAGTCGCAATTTGACATTGCTTTCTTGAGTCATGTCATTTTGCAAGGATACCCTCAAGGAAGGAATTTGTACTTCCAAGGGCAGAATAGCTTCGCATCCATAGACCAAGGAGAATGGTGTGCTATGGGTTGGTCCTCGAACGGTGGTTCGATAGGCCCACAAAGCTTTAGATAGTTTGTCGCTCCAGTCTCTTTTGTGACTAGAGACCATTTTCTTGAGGATTTTACAGAGTGTCTTGTTGAAAGCTTCTGCTAATCCGTTTGCTGCCGGATTGTATGGAGTCGAAGGACAGCTTTGGATTTTGTATTTGTCGCACAACCTGTAGAATCGATGATCCCGGAATTGTGGTCCGTTATCATGGACGAATCTTTTGGGTATGCCGAAATGATAAATAATGTTGGTGCGCAGGAAGTGAAGGACTGATGAGGTCTTCATTTCGTTGAGCGCAAATGCTTCTGACCACTTGGAGAAATAATCCGTAGCGGCGAAGATGAAGAGATGACCTTTGCTTGAAGGGGGAGAAATAGGACCTATGATGTCCATACCCCAGGCTTCGAAAGGCCATGAAATCGCTGTAGGATGTAGCCATTCTGGAGGCATGTGAATGTAATCTCCATGAACTTGGCATTGTTGGCAGCGCTTAGCAAATTGCATAGCGTCAGCTACCATGGTAGGCCAGTAATAACCTAACCTTTTTATCTGATCATAGAGCTTGGGACCAGCCTGATGAGCTCCGCAAAGACCAGCATGAACTTCTTTGAGTGTTTCTTCAGCCTCTTGTTATGACAAGCAGCGTAGAAGTACTCCGTTGAAGGATTTCCTGTAAAGGATTTTTGAAGGAATATCCAAATGAAAGCTTGGGGTTCGCCTTTGGATGCTTACCCGTTTTGGATCTTCAAGTAGGATTCCAAACATTATGTAATCAATGAACGGATCCCGCCAGTCGCTGATTGAAGGTTGAAGCACTGAAACCCGACTTCTAACCACTTGGTGGTATTCAGCAACTGCTTGATGTGTGTTAAGAGGAGGGAGGATTTTTCTTTCGTACACTGTGATTTGCATGTTTTCCCCTTCCTGGATGGCCATAGATGCGGCAAGTCCGGCCAGGGCATCTGCACGTATGTTTTCACCTCTACGAATGTGGGTGATGTGACAGATGTCAAACTTTTGCAGAAGCGATTGTGCCTTGTTGTAGTAAGGCAGCAGATCAGGCTTTCTAACTTCAAATTTCCAATTCATCTGGTTGACGATCAGTTGAGAGTCTCCAAAGACTTCCAACATGGTGATACCGGATTCGATGGCGAGTTCTAATCCTAGGATCAGAGCTTGATATTCAGCTGCATTGTTTGTGCCTGGTTCCAGTAGTGAGAAAGCGTGTGGAATCATGTATTTGTCGAGGCTAACAAAGAGGATGCCAACTCCCGAGATCAGCTGTCTTTTTTCATTTGTCCTGGTTGCACCGTCAAAGTACATGTCCTAGGAGGCACTTTGTGAGAAAGTCTCCACATTGTAGACTGGTTCGTCTGGGAGATCATCTCTGAGTGGAGAATCTTTAGGCAATGGATGCTCTGCGAGAAAGTCCGCTAGAGCTTGCCCTTTGATCGCCTTTTGCGGTACATACTTGATATCAAATTGTGACAGAAGGATGGACCATTTTGCCAGTCGGGCATTGAGAGAACCTGCTTTTGTGACAAGGACCTTCAAGAGGTTGACCCTTGAGACCAGGTAGACTGTGTTGGAAAGCAAGTAGTGATGCAGCTTTTGTACGGCGAACATCACTGCAAGACATTCTTTTTTGACTGGAGAGTAGCGATTCTCTGCACCTACTAGCACGCGGCTGAGGTAGTAGAGAGCAGCTTCTTTTCTTTCATCATTTTCTTGTGCAAGCAGAGCTCCCAGAGAGTGATCAAGGGCTCTTGTGTACAAGATGAATGGTTTTCCAGTGGTAGGAGCAGCTAACACTGGAGGTTTGGTCAGGTATGACTTGATATCTTGGAACGCAGCTTCACAATCAGCATCCCAGACAAAGTTTACACCTTTTTTCATCAACCGGGAGAATGGACGGCATTTCCCCGAAAGATTGGAGATGAACCGTCTGATGTAGGCCAATCTCCCTTGAAGCCCTTTGAGTTCTCTTAAGGTTCTTGGAGAGGGCATTTCTAGAATGGCTTTGACTTTTATGGGGTCAAGCTCTATTCCAGCTTTCCGAACTAAGAATCCGAGGAACTTACCCGACGAGACGCCGAAGAAGCATTTCAAAGGATTGATTCGCAGTTTGTGTTTGCGAAGTCGGAGGAAGACTTCTCGAAGGTCTTCGAGATGATCTTCCTTTCTTTTGCTTTTGACGGCGAGGTCATCAACGTAACATTCAATCACCTTGTGCTGCATATCTTGGAATATTTTCATCATAGCCCTCTGATATGTGGCACCAGCATTTTTCAAACCAAATGGCATGACAGTGTAGCAATACATGCCAAATGGGGTCCGAAAGGATGTATGTTTTTCATCCTCAGGATGCATCTTTATCTGATTGTAGCCAGAGAAGCCATCCATGAATGTCATTCGCTCAAATCCACAGGTATTATCATTTATTACCTCCGGTATGGGGAGCGGAAATTCATCTTTAGGGCATGCGCCATTTAGGTTTCTATAGTCAATACAGACCCTGATCTGCCCGTTTTTCTTTGTCACTGGGACAATGTTGGCCAACCATTCAGGATGTTGTTCCTCACGGATGAAGCCGGCGCTTTTAAATTTTTGAACTTGTTGTTCAATTTTATCCATCACATCTGGACGGAATCTTCTTTGGCCCTGTTTGACAGGCTTGATGTCTTCTTGAAGATTGAGTTTGTGGACTGCTATTTTGGGGTCTAAACCAGGCATTTAAGCGTAAGACCATGCAAAGCAATCAACGAACTCACGAAGAAAGGCGATATACTCGGGTAACTCCTCATCCTTTATATTCTTGCTTATGAATACAGGACGTGGGTTATCTGGTGTTCCCAAGTCTATCTTTTGAATAGGATCTTCTGTTGGAAGGTTCAAAGGTGGTTCCTCCATAATATTTTCGGAGGCTTCCAGCTCAACGAAACCTTCTGGGGTTTCAAGGGCATTTCCAGACCAAGGCTTTGAAACTTTCCACGGGTCTTCTTGATTGGCAATTTTCTCAACGTTTTGCTATGAGATGATCCCAATCGCCTGTTGAAACCGGGTCGAAGTAGGGTACTTCTTTTGGAGACGAGGGTTCTTCTGGGTCAGAAGACCACATGTCTGTGCCATCGGACAACTCCTCTTCATTGTCAGAGAAATCATACCAATTGGATGAGCTTCCTGGATCTTTGTCAGGTGACTCATCGAAGAGATATCCAGGGAGATCGATGTCTTCATGCATACGAGATGTTGAGGCTTGGTCAGTAAATTGACTTTTAAGCCTTTGTGTCAACTGTCTCAGGGGAGTGTCGGGATCATATCCTAGCCCGTGTGAAGACTTTTCTGCATAGCCTAGAGTCTCCAATCTTCCAGCTGGCTTTTGGTCAAGACGGGGCCCAATGGCGTGAGAATACCGCGGCCTTCTCCCAAACCGACTGGGTTTTGAGCGTCATAGCCCATTTTCTTCATAATAGCTTGTGCCACAGAATTATATAAGGATAGTTGAGGCATACCTTTATTTTGGAAAGGTTCAAGCACGGAGTTTGATGAAGAAGCATCCGATCTATGGAAGAAGATTGGCTTTTCCTTTGCTGAAGTTGGTGGAACAACGAAGGAAGCTGACGTAGGATCTTCTATGTCAGAAATTATCTCCATTGGAGTAAGAGCAGGCTGAACTTGCTGAGTGTTAGCTTGGCTTGACGATGTGTCGTCTTCTGGCTCTGAATCCGAATCCGCGTCTTACATGATAGACACGAAAGAGACAACAAATTTGCCCCCAGAGTTTTGCTTTGCCTTCTTCACTTTAGATGTGATAACCAAAGGCTTTGAAGGTTTGAGGGAGATGATGAAGGGAGTTTGAATGCTCTCTTCGGACTTACCGGATGGTTTGTTTTCTTCCGGTGATTGTTGAGGAGCCTTGCCTTTATCTTTCTGGAGATTTTCGGCAAAGGGTGCTGCTTGCTTCTCCTCTTCTTCTTTCTCACCTTCATACATCTGTGAGTCTGCGAAGTGGACTTCTTTACCTTTGAAGGATCTTCTGTCCGCAAAGACTCGATGTATCATGCCATCGTTGCCAACAAACTTGATGCATTGATGTAAAAATGAAGGGATAACACCATTCTCATGGATCCAGGGGCATCCGAGAAGGATGTTGTAGCCTGAAGGGGTTTTTATTGCATACACAGTGACCTCAGAGATAAGATCACCGATCTGCAACTTGAACCTGATTTTGCCGATAGGCCTTTGAGTACTCCCATCGTATCCAAAGATAGATACAGATGTGTGGCTCAGCTTGCTGGGTGGGATGCCCAACTCTTCGAGAGCCGATGTGGAGATGAGGTTGAGTGCAGAACCTGGGTCGATCTGAACTCTGTGCATAGGCATTTCCTTGATGTACCCTGTGAAGTACAGGGGTTGGTTGTGCCTTGTTTCGCCAAGTAGGATGTCATCCTTAGTGAAGGCGATGGTTGCACTGGCTGCCTTTTGAACCGAGAGGCATTCAATGCATGATCCCTCAGTTTTCTTGTTTTCTCCCTTTGAGGAAGCTTCTGTGTTTTTGACCCGGTAATCCATGTCAATTTGGAGGACTTGTGGGGCATGTTTGTCGACATCCTCATTTAGCTTTTGTAATTCTGAAATGAGATTATCACGAGTGTGCGGAGACATTCGCAATAAATCTAGGATCTGCAGACGTGCAGGTATGTGCTTGAAGTGTTCAATCAAGTAGTACTTGAAAGCCTCCTTAGGGCCTGCATGTTCATCATTGTGGCCACTAGGGGCGCTTACAACTTCTTTTCCCGAAGGATTTAGATATGTAAAGGAAGATTGGTTGTAATTTTTGTGGTAGTCCCGGCCAGAGCGGGTGCCTCTACCAACTTCGAGAGTTTCTTCAGAAGGGTCTTCGTTTGGAAGATTGTCTTCAGGATCAAGAGGCTGTCGTTTTTCATTTGCTGAGGATGTATCAGCAGCAGAGTTGCCATCCTCAGTGATTGTGTTGCACGGAGCATTTTCCGGGAACAAGTCCTGAACAGCATCCAGCAACCTTTCTTCTTCGTTGACCAATTCATCGTCCCAAGCATCAATAGCTGGGAATTCTTCAGTCAGGAAGGGTGTGAACTTTGAAGTCACGGTCTCAGGAGAAGAAACTTGAGAGGGTGTCATCTCAGTGAAAGTCACGTGAGATGAGGTGGCTCCAGAAGATACATTGGTAGGAGTCGTCGGAGTGTAAGTGATCTCATCAGACGATGCTTCGGAAGAGTTATAATCCCGAATTATCACATTACAAGAAGCTCTGACAGGAGACGTTGTCTGATCGGAGTCAGACTCATCCTCGGATGTAAGAGGATCGTCTATCCAGCAATTTTCTCCATTTTCAGGAGCTAAGGGAGGATGTACCTGATGTCAGGGACTTCCGGCTCTGGATTGTGAGGAGGCTCCTTGACGCGGTCTTGCTCTTGTTCTAGAGCTAGACGCTGCAAGATCCTTGCATATTCTTCAAGATCAGGCGTAGGAGCCAAATCTTCTTCTTCATCAACTCTTTGTGGTTCAACATTTTTTATTTCCACTGGAGTAATGAGGGGTGCTGTTTCAACATCATTCTCTTGTACAGCCTCTTGGTCTTCTTCATCATCAGACCAGGATCCTTGTGGCTATAGGGGGTTATACCAGATTACTGGCATAAGATGAGTCTCAGGAACCCATTCTTCATCGGAGAAATATTCTCCTGTTTCAAGGGACTCCTCCCACTCGTCGGTGTAGTTGGATTCGAATCCATCATCGGTGTCGCTGGACTCGTATCCATCAATGGAGAATCCAACTACCGAATTGCAAGAGTATGATGCCCCCTGCGTGGCTTCTTTGAATTGAGGTGGCATGAAATCACTGAGAGTGGATTTTCTTACACCCTTTGAAGTCTCTGGAAGGGACATTTTTGTTGCCTCCAGTGAAGCGGTAGAGGAGGACTCTGCCTTTTCTTGGACTTCTTCTTTTGGCTGGGTCTTCTCTTGTCGTTTGAGCTTGAGGAGATGTTTCCTAGCCTGCCTTCGCTGTTGAGCTATAGGCTTTGTTTTTACAACCTCGCAATTTTCATCTTCTAGGAGATCGGGGTGTACCCATATGGTTTGTCCGTCTGGTGTCGGGTAAGGAACCAGCTCTTCGGACGCTTGGATTGAGTTTATCACCTTAAAGGAAGTAGTGATCTTCTTCTTCGGTGATTTTGATGTTTGTCCACATGTTACCATGTTGACGGAGGCAGACCCATAGTTTTTGTCAAAGGTGATGACTCCGTTTTTCCACATCTCGTTTATTTTCTCTCTCACAACGAAGCATTGATTGAGAGGATACGAGATCATCTGGTGGTATGGACATTACCAAGGATCATTGGTTTTGCCAACATCACTCGGTCTTTTGGGTTCAGGCAAAGTGAGCTTGCTGTTCGCCACAAGAGCCCCGAAGATTTCATCAACATCTTCATCAAACAGGTATTTCATCTCTACTCGTTCTTTGAAGGCATCTGAGAGTTCAGGTCTCTTACCAGCAGCTTTGTTTTCAGCTTTCTTTGGTGGTTGAGGAGCTAACTTGGTCTGCACATTGAGGACATCTTGTTTCTTTGGTTTAGAGGTTGTAATGGCGGTTGGCTATTTTCTTGATGATTTCTGACTGTTGAGGTCTTTAATCACCGTTTCATCTTCCATGGAAGCTTCCAAGAGTTCTCCCAGGTTCTTTGATTTGTTGCCGATGATCATGGAGCGGATTCTAGCTCTCATATTGTTTCGGCAGATGTCGACTAGCGACGCTTGTGGCAATACATTAGAGCATTTGTATGCCATTGCTTTCCACTTGTGAATGAAGTCATATGTTGACTCATTCTCCCCCTGTTTTAAGCTGCACAGCTGAGCCATAGTAGCGGGATGATCCTCACCTTTGAAGTGAGTCAGGAAGCGTGTCTCTAGCATGGCCCAATTTTGGATGGAGTCCTCCGGCAGAGTAGAGTATCAATCGAAGGCCGTACCTGTTGACGCCAAAAATGTCACCTTACTTCTTCAAGATCCAAAAAGCTACATGAAGTCGCAACCGGCCATAAATAGGCAATGCTACTTCCAAAAAATCAAATCTTGTTAGAATCAAACAAAAACTGCAAGATCCTTCAAGACAGCCAAAAGAGGAGTACACAAGAAGTTCCGAGCCATTTCAAAATCATTTGGCCTAACTTCGCTTCTCCGGCAGCTGAAAAGGAGCTCCCGACGGTGAAAGCATCGGAGACACCAAATCTTCGATCAGAGCCGATGGATGGTCTCAAAATACATCCAAGAGGCTCCACGTCAAGTTCCGAGCCAAACCGACAACGTTTGACCCTACATCAACCCTCGAACAGCTAAATCAAGCCTCTCGGTGGCGAGAACCACCGAGGCCATCACTCATCAGATAGAGCACATGGACGGCTTCAAAATGCTTACAAAGGGCTACACGTCAAATTTCAGGTCATTTCGATAACATTTGACCAAACTTTGACGCTCGAAAGCCAAATCAGGCCTCTCGGCGGCGAAGCTCCCCGGGACTGTGGTTTCCAAGACAGAGCCTATGGATCATCTTAAAATGACCCCAATAGGTTCCCTGTCAAATTTCAAGTCAATCGGACATCGGTTGACCGCACATCAAGCCGCGACGTCTTCATCGCGACAAAAGCAAGTCTACTGGTGATAGGACCCCAAACAGCTTGAAAACTCAAACAAAATCCTATGGTTGGTCTTATTTATTACTCAGGAGGCTTCACACCAAATTTCAGGTCATTCCGACATCGTTTGACCCAGTTTCAGCTTCTAACGGAAAATCGGCAGCTCTGCGCGACAAAGTCTTCGGCTTTCTCAGAAAATCGGAAACTTTGCAAAATGAAATGCAAGGATTCTCATCAGGTTTTCTACAGGGAAGTCAGGCTAATAAATGATCAAAAATATCAAGGAAAAATACAGAAGAAAAAATAATAAAAAAACAGCAAAAACGGACATAAAACGGGACAAAGGGGGGGGGAGGGAAACCAACCCCCCAGGGTCGCAGACCCCAGCGACCCTGGAGCCCGGGATAGCTGGGAGGGCCCCGGAAACTCCATTTTTGCCGTTCTTTCGCGATTTGAAGCGTCCGACCTCTGGTATTTTCCAAAATTCATACTTTTGAAACACCAAATCCTCTGACATCCGTCAAAAACACGGGTCAATCATCAAGAGTATCGAAATCAACATTGATCGCCAACCGGTCAACCAAAAAAAAGCGTGCTTTCTACCCGACCGATCAAGAAATCGACAGGACAGATGGCACCGACCCGCTATTGGTAACCAATACCTGAAGTTACATGGTCATCTGATGCCAATCTACATGAAGATCCATCATTGATCATCACCAGAAGAATCCCAAAAGGCGCGGCACGGCCCGCAACTCTTCAACTGCTCTGCAACCACTTAATGCGATTAATTGACTAGCTTTATTACAGTCATTAATCCATTTCTTTGGATGGCCCAATCAGAAGCAAGCATCCGGGAGTTACAAGTCAAGAGATTCATGACATTTAAACCATGAAACTCCTCCCATCATGGCGATTAAAGGCGATTAAATGCCCTCAATCTCCTCTGGCCAATCAGAAGCCAAGAAAAAGGAGTTACAAAATAAAGGAATTAAATCCTGTAACTCCTCCCATTATGCGGCTTAATGAAAATAAAGCTCATAAACCCTCCTAAATGGCTACCAAAAAGCCTATAAATAGAAGAGCACTCCAAGAAGAAAGAACAACAGAGAAACACACAACAGACTGCAGAAAATCCGGAAACTCAGACAGAAAAAGGCATCAGAAATCCAGAGAAAGAAATAGAGAAAACTCTACGGAAGTTCTACACCGACCACCGCTACAAGGTGACAAAAGTCCCTTGGGGGGTATCCCCCCCAAGGTCCTTGCCTTCTCCTTCTGCCTCCAATGGCTTAGAGGTGGCTTTTCAGCCCGTCTACTTAGTTTTTTATTGGACATAGGACCTCCTTTTGGTCTTTGTCCTCTAAAAACCTAAGGTTATTGCCAAGCCAAACGAATCAATAGCATCCTCTGTTCTCATCTGCATGGATGATGGCGAAGTCCACATATGGCTTGCGACCGTCAATTTGAATGGGTCCCCTACAATATCCTGAGAAGTTAGATCCTCCTTTTCTTTCTTTTCATTGTAGTTTGTATTTTTTCAAAAGAGAGAAAAATCACAACTCTTGTCTTTCATTATTGATAAGAATTGTAAATCGGCTATAAACGCCAAAATCGGCTATAAATGCCAAAAAAATCGCCTTTCACGGCAAATCAAGAAAATGTAACTTTTCTTAAATATATGTGCAATGGAAAACTTGAAAGAAGTTGATTTCCTTTTTACTTGTGAAGGTTGATCGAGATCACCACTTGCAATTCTAAGTAAAATAGAAAATATGGCACACCCACACAAAAGGAATGTTGATGCACGCCTCTGCCCCCCTCCGGTTACGAAAGGGTCGGACCCAAACGGACTCCCACGTCCGCCGAACTCGGTAGAACCGAGCGGGCAGAATGCGCCGGTCCATCAAGCTGGCACACCCGGTGGGACCCGTTCATTTGAGAACACGATGCTAAAAATGGAATATTTGCATATCATATGTATTGCTCCATGCTTATACTTCTTTTCTTGATTCCTTGGCTACTTTCTAATTGGTGGCCTATGTTGGATTCCGCATCTAAAAAAAATGAGATGAGTTTTTTTGGAAATTTCTAATTCTTTGAATTTATTTCCACTCTTTCTCTTTTAAAAAAAAATCAGATTTTTCATTTTGGATTCAAAATTGAGAAACCTTGATCCTTTCCTATCGTTCATCGTGCTTGCAAAAATGTTGAGCCTGTTCGACTAAGGTTTTGGGCCATCGTTTCTCTTCGATGAGTTCATTGAAGATCTAAAAAATAAAAAAAAATAAAAAACAAAAAATCAGATTTTTCATTTTGGATTCAAAATTGAGAAACCTTGATCCTTTCCTATCGTTCATCGTGCTTGCAGAAATGTTGAACCTGTTCGACTAAGGTTTTGGGCCATCGTTTCTCTTCGATGAGTTCATTAAAGATCTAGAAAAAAAAACAAAAGAATAAAAATTAGATTTCTCAATTTGAATTCAAAATTGAGAAACCTTGATCCTTTCCTATCGTTCATCGTGCTTGCAGAAATGTTGAGCCTGTTTGACTAAGGTTTGGGCCATCGTTTCTCTTCGTTGAGTTCATTAAAGATCTAAAAAAATTCAGATTTTTCATTTTGGATTCAAAATTGAGAAACCTTGATCCTTTCCTATCGTTCATCATGCTTGCAGAAATGTTGAGCCTATTCGACTAAGGTTTTGGGCCATCGTTTCTCTTCGATGAGTTCATTAAAGAAATAAAAAAAAATAAAAAATAAAAAATTAGATTTCTCAGTTTGAATTCAAAATTGAGAAACCTTGATCCTTTCCTATCGTTCATCGTGCTTGCAGAAATGTTGAGCCTGTTTGACTAAGGTTTTGGGCCATCATTTCTCTTCGATGAGTTCATTAAAAATTTAAAAATAAAAAAAATATATAAAAAGAAAACAAAAAAGACATAGACCACTAAGGTTAAACCAACTGCGTTCTTTGATCAAGGTTGATTCAAGAAAAGCCATGTCCAGAGTGTGGAGACAGCTTGACTGTTCTAGGCAAGGGTCCTTCAAACGGGTTCATTAAGTAATCCTACCCTTACCTGGGGGCAATTCTATCAATCGAGATTTCATAAGACCGGGTTAGGAGGCCTATGTGTACTCTCTCGTCTTTTAAATAAAAAATTTTCAAAATAAAATTTTTAAAAATAAAAAATTTTAAAATAAAAAATAAAAAAAATAAAAAAATAAAAAAATTTTCAAAAAAAAAATCTAAAAAAAAAAATAAAAAAATAAAAAGATTTTTTTTTAAAAAAAATCTTCAAAAAAAAAACTTCCGTCATTTTGGGTTTAGATTGGAGAAATCTTGGCTTTCTCCTTTCTGAGCACTGGCGCTCACGGAAATCGCTGACCCCGTATTCAGATTGGAGTACCTTTTGCTCTTTTTGATGAACCCGATATTGGCCTTTAAAAAAAAAGACTTGTCATTTTTGGATTCAGATCTGAGAAATTATGATTCATTTCCTTCTGAATACTGGCGCTTGCGGAAATCGCTGAGACCGTATTTGGATCGGAATACCATCTGCTCTCTTTGATGAATCCAATCTTGACCTTTCAAAACAGGGAATCTCATCTCATGGATGCGGTCTCCAAACATTTGTGTCTAGCGGTACTAGTACGGCCTTTTAGGGTCTACTGTATTCGCGACCGGCACATTTGTAACTCCAACTTTATATTCTTCTTACCTCGAGCAAGCTCTGCTTCTCGATAAGTCAAATTTAAGTTCACAATTGCTTCTAGCAGTCAATGGGACGCTCATTCTGGGCTTACCATACCTGCGATCAGAACAATTGTACCCTCTATGGTTTTCTGCCTTCTTCATATTGCTTGGGTCATCTCCCTCGAGCAATTTGAAAAGACAAAACCATAGAACTTCCCATTTATGATCATTATATTCCTGTGATTACTAATGGATGTGGTATTGTTTCAGAAACTTTTTGAAAACTAACGATGGCAGCTTCACTTACCTTTACCTTCGACGAGAACAAGCACCAACTTATGCTTCAACAGAAGTAAACTACGCGCACCTACAAGCGCCCCATCAGCTGTCGAAGCGTCAACTCCCTCGGCAACTCTCTGAGCTCCGGGTCGACCTCGACTCCCCGGACTATTGTCTTTGGGACGCTGGGACCATGCCCACTTCCCGAGGAACAAACTGCTCCTTCCAAGAAGCAGAAACTCGCCTCTCAACGTGTCACTACCGTGACACCAAAGGCGAGTACCAGAAGGCCCGAAGCCCATGGCAGCCCCACAAAGCCTCGACCCGCAAACGACCAAGTCTATCCCAAGACTTGGTCCCCAAGACCTTCACCAAAACAAAGAAGGTCCCAAACATCCACCAAGCCAGCATTCCTAGCCCCACTCAAGGAGAACCAGTTCTACCCTCTTGCGTACATGAAAGAGGAAAGACCCATCTCCAATCTGACTCTCAAGTCAACCCAGTATGAGCCGGCTTGTTCCTTCAAGCCCAAAATCAAGTCGTGCATCACAAGGCCTCTGCAAGCACCTGCTAAGGCCTACAAACCTACAGTTCGACCCTTCATCTCTGCAGGGGCCGAACTCCAAAAATTCAAAGCTTCGCTGCAATAGGCGAAGGACTGGGTTTGCATCCTTTCCTTGCCCAGCTACAAAGAAGACAGGGTCAGCTGCTGCGCCTGAGGGAGCACATCCTTCATCGTCAAAGCCCAGCCAGAGCTGACCGAAGCTTAAGTTGCTCGTCGTCTACGCCGCCGCGCGTCGTATCGGCAAAAGAGACTAGGGAAGCAAAGGACTCAGCCTCCTACACTTCAAGTCTCTCCAAAATGGGTCAAAAAAGATAGACCCAACCAAGTTGCTGCCGTCTATATGGTTGGAAAAACCAGAAGGCGCCAAAAGTCAGCAACAAAAATCCATGTATGACGTCCGATGACCCGCAACGTCTCCAGGACAAGAAGACATTCAGAAGAATCCCCTGCTCCTTCAAGCAAAGAACGGCAGAGTGATCCTTCCTCAAGCTCTTCTTCAAAAAGAATGAGCCCCAGCTCAGTCACCAGGACAGTTTCTTCGTTCGAGTCACGAAGGATGAACGTCTTGGCTACAAATTCTGAGCCACCACCCCGCAATCCACCTCAAGATGATGTGGTCACCCGCATCCAGTAGTTGGAATAAGGCCAATAGAGGATTGAAACTCTGATGGAAAACCTTCTCCTCGCCTTCCTAAATTAGGCGAACAATGAACCTCCTTCGAATCATCAAGACGATGAGGTAAATGGAGATGAAAATGAGTCACGCGCCCTTACCAAAAAGGACGTAGACAGTATCCTCGCCAAAGCAAAAGAAGAGGATATACTCAAGGAGCATGGGATCAAGCCACCATATCCCTTATGGATGGACTCGGTCCCGTTCCCCACAAAATTCAAACATCCTACTCTCCAAACATATACAGGGAAAGGATCAGCCAGACAGCACGTCATCCACTTCAAGATCCTGACGGAAGCTATCGCGGATCAAGATGCACTCAAGATCCGCCTCTTTGCAAGTACCCTAAAAGGTACGGCCTTCGATTGGTACTCCACTCTGCCGGAGGACTCCATCCAAAACTGGGCCATGCTAGAGACACGCTTCCTGACTCACTTCAAAGGTGAGGATCATTCCGCTACTATGGCTCAGCTGTGCAGCCTAAAACAGGGGGAGAATGAGTCAACATATGACTTTATTCACAAGTGGAAAGCAATGGCATACAAATGCTCTGATGTATTGCCACAAGCGTCGCTAGTCGACATCTGCCGAAACAACATGAGAGCTAGAATCTGCTCCATGATCATTGGCAACAAATCAAAAAACCTGGGAGAACTCCTAGAAGCTTCCATGGAAGCTGAAACGGTGATTAAAGACCTCAACAGTCAAAAATCATCAAGAAAAGAGCCAACCGCCATTGCAACCTCAAAACCAAAGGAAAAACAGGTCCTCAATGTGCAGACCAAGTCAGCTCCTCAGCCACCAAAGAAAGCTGAAAACAAAGCTGCTGGTAAGAGACCTGAACTCTCAGATGCCTTCAAAGAACGAGTAGAGAAGAAATACCCGTTTGATGAAGATGTTGATGAAATCTTCGAGGCTCTTGTGGCAAACGGCAAGCTCACCTTGCCTGAACCAAAAAGACCGGGTGATGTTGGCAAAACCAACGATCCTCGGTACTGTCCATACCACCAGATGATCTCACATCCTCTCAATCAATGCTTCATTGTGAGGGAGAAAATAAACGAGATGTGGAAAAATGGAGTCATCACCTTTGACAAAAACTATGGGTCTGCCTCCGTCAACATAGTGACATGTGGACAAACATCAAAATCACCGAAGAAGAAGATCACTACTTCCTTTAAGGTGATAAACTCAATTCAAGCGTCCGAGGAACTGGTTGCTTACTCGACACCATATGGACAACCCATATGGGTACATCCCGATCTCCTGGAAGATGAAAATTGGGAGGTCGTGAAAACAAAGCCTACAGCTCAACAGCGAAGGCAGGCTAGAAAACATCTCCTCAAGCTCAAACGGCACCCAGCCAAAACAAGAAGTCAAAGAAAAGGCAGAGGCTTCCTCTGCCGCTTCACTGGAGGCAACAAAAATGTCCCTTCTAGAGACTTCAAAGGCGGTAAGGAAATTCACTCTCAGTGATTTCATGCCACCTCAATTCAAAGAAGCCACGTAGGAGGCATCATACTCTTGCAGTTTGGTAGTTGGATTCTCCATTGATGGATACGAGTCCACCGACACCGATGATGGATTCGAATCCAACTACACAGACGAGTGGGAGGAGTCCCTTGAAACAGGAGAATATCTCTCCGATGAAGAATGGGTTCTTGAGACTCATCTTATGCCAGTAATCTGGTATAACCCCCTACAGCCATAAGGATCTTGGTCTGATGATGAAGAAGACCAAGAGGCTGTACAAGAAAATGTTGTTGAAC
The DNA here is from genome assembly GCA_012931725.1 of Litsea cubeba. Lineage (NCBI taxonomy): Eukaryota > Viridiplantae > Streptophyta > Magnoliopsida > Laurales > Lauraceae > Litsea > Litsea cubeba. The sequence goes on from CM022946.1 coordinate 59,525,115, forward strand.
CAGCACCCCTCATTGCTCCAGTGGAAATCAACAATGATGAGCCACAAAGAGTTGATGAAGAAGAAGATTTGGCTCCCATGCCTGATCTTGAAGAATATGCAAGGATCTTGCAGCGTCTCGCTCTAGAACAAGAGCAAGACCGCATCAACGAGCCTCCTCGCAATCCAGAGCCTGAAGTCCCTGAAGACCATCTGGTACATCCTCCCTTAACTCCTGAAAATGGAGAAAATTGCTGGATAGATGATCCTCTTACATCCGAGGATGAGTCTGACTCCGATCAGGCAACGTCTCCTGTCAGAGCTTCCTATAATGTGATAATTCGGGATTATAGCTCTTCCGAAGCATCGTCTGATGAGAGCACTTACACTCCGGCGACGCCTAGCAATGTATCTTCTGGAGCCACCTCATCTCACGTGACTTTCACTGAGATGACACCCTCTCAGGTTTCTTCTCCTGAGACTGTGACTTCAAAGTTCACACCCTTCCTGACTGAAGAATTCCCAACTATCGATGCTTGGGACGATGAATTGGTCAACGAAGAAGAAAGGTTGCTGGATGCTGTTCAGGACTTGTTCCCGAAAAATGCTCCGTGCAACACAATCACTGAGGATGGCAACTCTGCTGTTGATACATCCTCAGCAAATGAAAAACGACAGCCTCTTGATCCTGAAGACAATCTTCTAAACGAAGACCCTTCTCAGAAGCTCTCGAAGTTGGTAGAGGCACCCGCTCTGGCCGGGACTACCACAAAAATTACAACCAATCTTCCTTTACATATGTAAATCCTTTGGGAAAAGATGTTGTAAGCGCCCCTAGTGGCAACAATGATGAACATACAGGCCCTAAGGAGGTTTTCAAGTATGACTTGACTGAACACTTCAAGCACATACCTGCACGTCTGTACATCCTAGATTTGTTGCGAATGTCTCCGCACACTCGTGATAATCTCATTTCAGAATTACAAAAGCTGAATGAGGATGTCGACAAACATGCCCCGCAAGTCCTCCAAATTGAAATGGATTACCGGGTCAAAAACTCAGAAGCTTCCTCAAAGGGAGAAAAGAAGAAAACTGAGGGATCATGCATTGAATGCCTCTCGGTTAAAAATGCAGCCATTGCAACCATCGCCTTCACAGAGGACGACCTCCTACTTGGCGAAACAAGGCATAACCGACCCCTGTACTTCACAGGGTACATCAAGGAAATGCCTATGCACAGAGTTCAGATCGACCCAGGTTCTGCACTCAACCTCATCTCCACATTGGCTCTCGAAGAGTTGGGCATCCCACCCAGCAAGCTGAGCCACACATCCGTATCTATCTTTGGATACGATGGGAGTACTCAAAGGCCTATCGGCAAAATTAGGTTCAAGTTGCAGATTGGTCATCTTATCTCTGTGGTCACAGTGTATGGAATAAAAACCCCTTCATGCTATAACATCATTCTCGGACGCCCTTGGATCCACGAGAATGGTGTTGTCCCTTCAACTTTACATCAATGCATCAAGTTTGTTGGCTACGACGGCATGACACATCGAGTCTTTGCGGACAGAAAACCCTTCAAAGGTAAAGAAGTCCACTTTGCAGACTCACAAATGTATGAATGTGAAAAAGAAGAAGAGGAGAAGCACACAGCACCCTTTGCCGAAAATCTCCAGAAAGATAAAGGCAAGGCTCCTCAACAATCACCGGAAGAAAACAAACCATCCGGTAAATCCCTTCATCATCTCCCTCAAACCTTCAAAGCCTTTGGTCATCACAACTAAAGTGAAGGAGGCAAAGCAAAAGTCTGGGGGCAAATTTGTTGTCTCTTTCATGTCTATCATGCAAGACACGGATCCGGATTCAGAGTCAGAAGACGACACATCGTTAAGCCAAGCTGACACTAAGCAAGTTCAGCCTGCTCTTACTCCAATGGAGATAACTTCTGACATAGAAGATCCTACGTCAGCTTCCTTCGTTGTTCCAGCGACTTCGGCAAAGGAAAAGCCGATCTTCTTCCATAGATCGGATGCTTCTTCATCAAACTCCATGCTTGAACCTTTCCAAAACGAAGGTATGCCTCAACTACCCTTACATAGTCCTGTGGCACAAGCTATTATGAAGAAGATGGTCTCTAGTCACAAAAGAGAATGGAGCGACAAACTGTCTGAAGCTTTGTGGGCCTATCGAACCACCGTTCGAGGACCAACCCATAGCACACCATTCTCCTTGGTCTATGGATGCGAAGCTATTGTGCCCTTGGAAGTACAAATTCCTTCCTTGAGGGTATCCTTGCAAAATGACATGACTCAAGAAAGCAATGTCAAATTGCGACTCCATGAGCTGGACAATCTCGATGAGAGACGGCTCGAAGCTCAACAAAGCATTGAACTTTACCAAGCACGCATGGCAGGATCTTTCGACAAAAAGGTCAGGCAACGCGCCTATAAAAAAGGTGACTTGGTTCTTTAGTAAAAAGACCAATGGTCTTCGCTCACAAGTCCAAAGGCAATTTTGAGCCAAAATGGGAGGGACCCTACGTCATCGACAAGGTTTTCTCCAACGGCGCATACGCACTCCTAAACATGGAAGGTGATAGATGTATGCTGCCCATCTACGGCAAGTTCTTAAAGCGGAACTACCCTTGAAGACTTACCCAACTGGGTAAGAGCAATGCCTGTACGGCCAAAACCGGGTTCCAGGTACACGCTCGCTAAACCCACCTTTTTTAGAATTTTCATGTTGAAATCTCTAGAAATTTAAACAATGCTTACTTTCATCGTTTCATTGTTCAAAAATCCAAGTTTAGGAACCTTTCCCTAACTTGACCAAAATTTTCAACCCTTGAACCCAAAATTCATGGTTTGAAACAAAATCCGGATTCAGGGATTCCCACCCTAGTCCACCCTACCTTTTACCGCCTAAATGGTTTGAGGTCAAAACTTATGACCCTCGTGTCTTTAAACATAAAAAAATGGTTTTTCAAAAAGCCGCGGGGAAGCGACGCTTAGTCGATACTCGCACAAATTGGAAGCATGCGAACCACGTTCGACACTTCCAAAATCGCAGGGAAGCGACATTTCGTCGATACTTGTAAAATCCAAAATCGTGGAGATGCACATTTCAGTTGATATCCACAACCTAAATTTCAAAGGTTCAAAAAAAAAAAAACCAACAAATTGTGGAGATGCAACATTTCAGTTGATATCCACAACCCAAATTTCAAAGGTTTGAAAAAACCTAAAAAACCATGGAGACGTAACATTTCAGTTGATATCCATACCCAAAGGTTCGAGAAAACCAAAAATTTCAAAAATCATGGGGAAACGACATCAAGTTAGTACCCGCAAAACCAAAAGTTTTGAAAAGCAAGGATGCGACATTCCATCGATACTTGCACCCGAATCCGCGAGGATGCGACATTCCATCGATACTCGCAACCGAATGAGCAAGGATGCGACATTCCATCGATACTTGTAAGAACATTCCGCAGGGAGGCGACTTTTAGTCGATACTTGCATTTTTGAAAACCAAACCGGCTATAAATGCCACAAAATGGCTATAGATGCCACCAAAACAAACCGGCTATCAATGCTACAAAACAAAACCGGCTATCAATGCCACAAAACAAAAAAAATTTTTGGTTTTCAAAAAACCCGGCTATCAATGCTACAAACCGGCTATCAATGCCAAAATCGACTTCCATGCCACAAACAAAATCTGGCTTTCATTCCAAAATAATCATTTGACAAAATATTTTCACAAAATGACAAGCTTTTGATCAAATCCAATTTAGCAATTACTTTTATCACAAAAAGATTTAAGTGAGCGTAGCGAAAACAAAAAAAAAAGCATGCCATTTAGCAATTACTTTCATCACAAAATGATTTAAGTGAGTGTAGGGAAAACAAAAAAAAAAGTACAAAAAAAAATACATGTGGTACCAAAAAAAAAAAGAAAGTGTTCACAAGCACTACAAAAAAAAGAGTACAAAAAAAAATGTACAAGTGGTACCAAAAAAAAGAGAAGGATAGTTTCTGTTACAAAAAAAAAAAAAAAAACAGGAGCTCAACCAAAAATGTTCTCCAGCCAAGAGTTCAACTCCTCAAGCAAACTTTTGGCCTCAGCCGTTAGGGATTCCAGGGCACGCTTCTTCAGGAACTTGCCATGAGATGCTTGGGTGGGCTGTAACCCTTCTTTTACACCGGGAAGCTTATCCCGAGCAGTTTGCCATCATTTGCTCTCTTGAGATTTCCTTTCAAGAACTCGATCGACATCTGCAACCCTGCGAATCAGAGCACTCTCCCTGTCGTGAGCCTCTGTTATTGCAGCCCACTTGGCAGCGACTTGTGCCTGCAGATGCTCAAGACGTTTTCTGGCCTCATCGACCTCCCTATCAAGGATGTTAAGGTCATGTGTCAGCCCAATGATGGCTAGCTCTTCTAAGTTCTTCTCTCGGACTATCTGCTTCCTGCTTCGTGTAGCCTCATTCAGGTCAGACTTAGTCTTATCAGCAGGGTCCAGGAACATCTCCTTGAAGAACTGGTCATCAGCCAAATCCATGGCCTCAAACCATTTGTCACCCAGCTCAATGATCCTATCAACGATCGCCCTGGCACCAGTGACATCCAGACCAGCCTCTTCGGCATCACTGAGAATCTCCTGCACATGCTGGATCATGCCAAATCCGGCATCCAAGTGTCCAGCAAGGAGAGTCTCAATCCAAGAGCTCAGAACCCGCACCACCACCTTCTTCGCAAATAGAAGAGATGGCCCAGCTGAAGATTCGCCCTGCTCCGTCGGTCGGCTGCCCATGTCATGCCCCGTTGGAAAAGGAACAAAAGAACTCTTTCCAGTTGGAGCTGTTGGAGAAGGAATTTCAGCACGAGGTATCTCCTCAACAGTGTCAGAACTGGTCCCAGGAGCCTCTACCTCTGGATCGACCTCTGGCATCCCTTGCTCTGGTTCTGAAGGAAGGGACGGACTCTCCTTTGTCACCTAAAAACCTGCCAAAGAAACACAAAAAGGTATGAATATGATCTTGTTTGAAAATCATTATCAGGGTTATTACTACAAAATACCTTCTTCGATGACTGGCGAAACACTCTCTTCCTCCATGAACTCATCGGAAGCATCATCAACATTTGCATCCATCGATGGTTCAAAGTCATCGGAATCCTATGGCAAGTCAGCTGACAAGAAAAATGTTTGCAAACCAAGTCACAGACAAAAAAAAAATAAAGCAAAAAAAGTCATACCAATTGGAGATTCTGGATTCACTCCAGAGTCCCTCGGTTCTTCTTCAGGTGCCCCGACAGGATCTGTCACCACCTCATCGGTTGGAACCTCAGGCATCGCCAAATCTTCCTCTGCTAAAAAAAAAAAGGAGCGGTAGGGAGAGAAAACAAATCAAGACATGGAAAAATCCCATGAAAAGAAATGGAAAGAGAAAAAGGAAGAATCATACCTTCACCGACGGTCTCTTCTTCTCGGCTTCTCTTCTCTGGAGGCTCGTTAGCATCCCCTGGCGCCTCCTCATTGATAGTAAGAGGTACTTCCAAGTTAGGAGAGTCCCCATGCTGCCCCTTGCTGCGATGATGACTCCTCCTCTTACTCCTGCGGGCTCGCTTCTTAGAGGAACCTGCCCCGCTGTCAGAGCCAGGTTTCCCACTGGTCTACTCTTACCAGTAGACTCCATGGAAGCTTGCCTTTGCGCCGCTTGCATCCAAGCATCAAGTTCGGCTTCCTCCTGTTCTAGCTATTCTAAAGCCTCATCAGGTATTTCTCGAACAACTTCAGAACCAATGACGCCCTGGTCACCGAGAAAGCCTATCTTGTGCTTCTCTCCAGAAAGGAAGGCCCAAACTTCCTCTCGCCGGACGCCATCCGACTTTCCAAGACCCTTTCCAGATGCCATCTTCACATCAAGTTCCTTCTTGGAAAGCCCTCGATATGCCGAAAAGCTCTCCGCGAACCACTTCGCAAAGTCGACAGTCCGGGAAGTCAACAACACCGGATAGGAGATCATGGCTGTAGTGTCTTCAGCACTATAGAAAGCCCATGCATTTCTTCCGTCCTGTAAACCTCTAAAGCGCTTCACCATGCTTGAAGGCGCTCCAACAACGCCTTGAGAAAAACCCAACTGCAAAGCAAAACGAGAGGGTACATACGGCTGGATGTCGACAAAAAGATGTCTGCGGTACACCATCGTGCCGACACGTATGCTGAAAAGCCACTCCTTCTCTGCGTTTGTCAAGGAGTAATGCCTTCCCGACCCCACCCTGGTAGAGTCTCGGGAGGCACCAAAATCAAAAGCCTTCTTCCGCAACTCCGGAGAAAGCTTCACTGAAGACTGCCCCATCTCGACGTCCCTGAACCGTCGGATCCTCATGCGGGCAAACAAAAGTGATTCGGACACCGCTTTGCCCTTAGCCAGCCGAATCATCAGAGGATCATCATCCTGTATGGCACCCAGCCGGTGGAAGCCAAGACAGTGGTACACGTACCACGAATAAAAGATGTGGGCTGAAAATACCCTATTCATAGGGAGCCCAAGCCGAACCAAAAAAGCAGCAGCCTGCAGTTCGGTACACAGGTAGGAGTAAAGAGCTGGCACCAAAGCAAGCTGCTCTCCAAACGCCATCTGACAAGCCGGAAAAATACAATGCGGCCTGATGTGCGTTCCATCTCCTCCAGCAAAAATAGCCTCACCAAGCCAATAAGTGAGGTAAACAGCGAGATCTTTCCGCAGTGCAATATCAGGACATATGGCGTTTGTACTCGCACAGAAATCTCTCAACTCTTCTTGCATAGCCAAGATCTTCTTCAAACTTGGATCTTGAGCCCTGGCTTCCTGGGTCGCACTATCAGAAGACTCCCTGCTATCAAAAAAAGTTGGGGAAAGAAGAGCTAGAACTCTTCCAACTGCTGGATCTAACTTTCAAACCCTCCTTCTCCTTCAAAAAATCATAGAAGGCGACGAGCTGAAAGTACAGAAGCCTGAACTCCTCAGACTGCTCGTCAAGGACGCTGTCGATCGGCATAAACTCCTCATAGAGTTTGCCAAGGATGGGCAATCCAGTAATGGTGCTCAGCTCCTTCAAAGAGAAACCAATCTCACCATTCGTCACAACAAAAGTATTGGTTTGTGGAAGGAATGACTCCAACATAGCCATAAAGGCCTCGTCGGAAAAGATCACAGTCTCCCTAAAGGCGCGGACCGCATAAAAATTCCCGACTTCCTTCAAAACGGCGCCACCAATCAGCAGGATGCGATCAGTCCACGACTTCCACTCGGAGTCAGCATTGAAACAGCCACGAAGTCGAAAAGTCTTTATCCAATTGCTATCGTCACCGCTGAAAATACCAAGGCCCACCGGTCTCAAATCGACCGACGGATAATCAGAGCCCTGGTAGCCGCTGGATGGCATCAACAGGTCCATGTCAGCAGGCGACCTCTCCGTATAAACAAGAGAACCGCCGAAAAAACCCCACTCTTGATTACATTTGTCCTTCTCACCCAGCTTGGAGGATCTTCCCTCTTAGAGCACGTGGGGGCAAGGCTCATGATCGAGACGGTGCGATCAAACGTCGACCGGGTAGCAACTGTCTTCTTCCCACCATCTGCTGTGAAAGAAAACTGAAAACATCTCCTCTGTATGTCATGTCATCAGGGACGGCATCACCAAAGAAGAAAGTAGGCTTGGGTAAAACATTCTGATCTTCCATCACCCATGGACGACTGCTTACCATGATCTTATAGGATTCCTATCCCTTGAGAGCGATCAGTCGCTGCCTCATCTCATCTCTGTTGAGGGAGTCGCACTCTTCCAGATTTCTCTCAATATACTGGACCTTCTCAAAGGCCTGCTGAACGGCCGGATTAGAAGATCTAGCAGATCGACGAGGTACGCTTGTAGCAGGCTCTTTACCCTTGTTCGTTCTGGAAGAACCACCTGCAAAGGATGGAAAAGAAAAAGATCAAACATCAAAATGACAGAATCTCGCTAAAAAAAAATCTGGCGAAATTTTGACATGATGCCGGGGCAATTCCGAAGAAAAGGAACTATCCCGAAAGAAATAGAAAGCTTGAAGATGGGCTCAACATTGCTGCGAGCTCCGAAACTCCAAACTTTCGAAGCCTCAAAGTCTTCGCAAAATCAGGAAGGGCTCAACATCGCTGTGAGCTCCAAATTCCCAAATTTGTGAAAACTTTCAGGTATGCTATCACATCATGCTACAATTCAATTTAAAAAAATATATACATGCATGAACATCTTGGTTTGCAAAAAAAAAAATGCATTATCATGATGAGCAAAACAAAAAAGAAGAAAAGAAACTTTCTCAAAAAAAAAGGAGAAAGGAGAAAGAAAAAGAACAAAAAAAAAGAAAAGAAACTTTCTCAAAAAAAAAAGAGAGAAAAAAGAGGGTTGGCCCACAGGCCGTGGCCCATAGGCCACGTGGTCGTACGGACAGATCCGTACACAAAAAAAAACGTGCAAAAAAAAAAAAGAGAAAAAAAACGTGTAAAAAAAAAGAGCAAACACGTGGAAAAAAAAAGAAAAAAAAAAGAAACAAACAAAAAAAAAGAAAAGAACTTTTTTTTTCTACAATGGGGTTTTCTTGAAAAAGGGAACTTACTTGAAGCCATTGATGGAGAAGAAGAAGAAAAGTCTTGAAGATCTTGAAGAAGAAGAACTCTTGGTCTTGAAGCCCTCTTGGGATTGTTGCAAAAGAAAGCAATAATAGCAAGAGATCCAACCTCCTCCTTGCTTTTATAGAAGAGACCAAACCAAAGAAGGAAAGAAGAAAGAGGTAAATGTTACTAATTAGTAACCTTACCAAAAGAAAGAAATTAGAAAGATTCTTTCCCAAAAGAAAGATATCCTGAGGGATTCTCTCCCAAAAAGAAATTAATGAGAGATTTTCTCCCAAAAAGATAGGATCAATAAAAGATTCTTTCCCAAAGGAAGATATCTTGAGATATTCAATACCAAAATGAAGGGAACATGAGAGATTCTCTCCAAGTAAAGATATTCTTAGATATTCTCTATCCAAAGGAGATATTTTTGGATATTCTTTACAAAAATGACACCATATGAGATCTAAGCCATTTCAAAAGCTTAAGGTCCCATGGGTTAGCCCATATGAGCCAGGTTTGACCACCTAGGCACTAAAAAAAATTTTTTTTGGGCTTTTAGTCAAAGAGAAGTCCCTCTTACCAAGAGCTTACAAAAATGGTTCCATGCCTCTTTTGAGTTGATAGGACCATACAAAGAGAATTCCAAGCCCCATGAGCTTCCAAAAATCAAACCATCCAGCCTCATCTACCAAATTGAGCCAAAATCTTGAAATTGACATTCTGTAAAAATCCAAACCAAAACCTGGTCCCCTAACTTGCCACATACAGCTTGTTAGGTCACAAGACCAAAACCAAAAATCAAAACCTGATCCCCTAACTTGCCACATACAGCCTGTTAGGTCACAAGATCAAACCAAAATTGATCCCCCAACATTCCACATACAGCTTGTTGGGTCACACGGTCAAAACCAAACCCGACCCCCTAACCTGCCACATATAGCCTGTTAGGTCACAAGGTCAAAACCCAAATCCACATCCCTAATGTCATCTTCAAAACTTTGCCTCGAGATGGTACGTGATCCCTTTCACTACCATAAAACTCCCCTGGAAGCTCAAAAGGCTACAAATACCAAAAAGAAAAACTGCTCAAAGACTCTTGGTCAAGTCACAAGCTCTCCTTCACAAAATCTCTTCGAGGCACATCGACTACAAAAGTTAAGCAACTCATCGCTGCACCTCGAGGGGGCATTTGTTGACACCAAAAATGTCACCTTACTTTTTCAAGATCCAAAAAGCTACATGAAGTCACAACCTGCCATAAATAGGCAATGCTACTTCCAAAAAATCAAATCTTGTCAGAATCAAACAAAAACTGCAAGATCCTTCAAGATAGCCAAAAGAGGAGTACACAAGAAGTTTCGGGCCATTTCAAAATCATTTGGCCTAACTTCGCTTCTCCAGCAACTGAAAAGGAGCTTCCGACGGTGAAAGCATCGGAGATACCAAATCTTTGATCAGGGCCGATGGATGGTCTCAAAATACATCCAAGAGGCTCCACGTCAAGTTCCGAGTACAACCGACAACGTTTGACCCTACATCAGCCCTCGAACAGCTAAATCAAGCCTCTCGGTGGTGAGAACCACCGAGGCCATCACTCATCAGATAGAGCACATGGACGGCTTCAAAATTCTTACAAAGGACTACACGTCAAATTTCAGGTCATTTCGACAACATTTGACCAGACTTTGATGCTCGAAAGCCAAATCAGGCCTCTCGGCGGCAAAGCTCCCCGGGACCGTGGTTTCCAAGACAGAGCCTATGGATCATCTTAAAATGACTCCAATAGGTTCCCTATCAAGTTTCAAGTCAATCGGACATCGGTTGACCGCACATCAAGCCGCGACGTCTTCATCGCGACAAAAGCAAGTCTACTAGTGATAGGACCCCAAACAGATTCAAAACTCAAACAAAAGCCTATGGTTGGTCTTATTTATTACTCAGGAGGCTTCACACCAAATTTCAGGTCATTCCGACATCGTTTGACCCAGTTTCAGCTTCTGACGGAAAATCGGCAGCTCTGCGCGACAAAGTCTTCGGCTTTCTCAGAAAATCAGAAACTTTGCAAAATGAAATGGAAGGATTCTCATCAGGTTTTCTACAGGGAAATCAGGCCAGTAAATGATCAAAAATGTCAAAGAAAAATACAGAAGAAAAAAGAAAAAAAAAACAGCAAAAACGGACACAAAACGTGACAAAAGGGGGGAAAACCCCCCAGGGTCGCCGTCGACCCTGGAGCCCAGGATCGCTGGGAGGGCCCCGGAAACTCCATTTTTTTCCCTTTTTTCGCGATTCGAAGCATCCGACCTCTGGTATTTTTCAAAATTCATACTTTTGAAATACCAAATCCTCTAACATTCGTTAAAAACACGGGTCAATCATCAAGAATATCGAAATCAACATTGATCGCCAACCGGTCAACCAAAAAAAAGTGTGCTTTCTACCTGACCGATCAAGAAATCGACAGGACAGATGGCACCGACCCGCTATTGACAACCAATACCTGAAGTTACATGGTCATCTGATGCCGATCTAAATGAAGATCCATCATTGATCATCACCAGAAAAATCCCAAAAGATGCGGCACAGCCCGCGACTCTTCAACTGCTCGGCGACCACTTAATGCGATTAATTGACTAGCTTTATTATAGTCATTAATCCATTTCTTTGGACAGCCCAATAAGAAGCAAGCATCTGGGAGTTACAAGTCAAGAGATTCATGACATTTAAACCATGAAACTCCTCCCATCATGGCGATTAAAGGTAATTAAATGCCATCATCTCCTCCGGTCAATCAGAAGCCAAGAAAAATGAGTTACAAAATTGATGGACCGCGCTCCTGCTCGGTTCCTACCGAGGTCGGCGGATGTGGGAGTCCGTTTGGTTCCGACCCTTTCGTAACCAGGGGGCAGGGGCGTGCATCAACATTTTTGTTGTGTGAGGGTGTGCCAGATTTTCTATTTTACTTGGAATTGCAAGTGGTGATCCGGAGATCAACCTTCGCAAGTAAAAAGGAAATCAACTTCTTTCAAGTTTTCCATTGCACATATATTTAAGAAAAGAGACATTTTTCTTGGTTTGCCGTGAAAGGCGATTTTTTTGGCATTTATAGCCGATTTTGGCGTTTATAGCCGATTTTTGGCGTTTATAGCCGATTTTGGCGTTTATAGCCGATTTACAATCCTTATCAATAATGAAAGACAAGAGTTGTGATTTTTGTCTCTTTTGAAAAAAATACAAACTACAATGAAAAGCAAGAAAAGGAGGATCTAACTTCTCAGGAGATTGTGGGGGACCCGTTTAGATTGATGGTCGCAAGCTATATGTGGGCTTCACCATCATCCATGCAGATGAGAACAGAGGATGCTATTGATTCGCTTGGCTTGGCTATAACCTCAGGTTTTTAGAGGACAAAGACCAAAAGAAGGTCCTATGTCCAATGAAAAGCCGAGTAGACGGGCTTGAAAAGCCATGTCTAAGCCATTGGCGGCAGAAGGAGAAGGCAAGGACCTTGGGGGGGGTACCCCCCAAGGGAATTTTGTCACCTTGTTGTGGTGGTCGGTGTAGAACTTCCGTAGAGCTTTCTCTCTTTTTTCTTTCTCTGGATTTCTATGCTTTGTCTGTCTGTGTGTTTGTGCTTTTTTCTGATGATCTGTGCTTTTTTCTGATTATCCTTTCTTCTTGGAGAGCTCTCCTATTTATAGGCTTTTAGGTAGCCATTTAGGAGGGTTTATGAGCTTTGATTGTCATAAAGCTACATAAAGGGAGGAGTTACAGAATTGAATTCTTTATTTTGTAACTCCTTTTTCTTGGCTTCTGATTGGCCGGAGGAGATTGAGGGCATTTAATCGCCTTTAATCGCCATGATGGGAGGAGTTTCATGGGTTAAATGCCATGAATCTCTTGACTTGTAACTCCCGGATGCTTGCTTCTGATTGGTCCGTCCAAAGAAATGGATTAATGACTGTAATAAAGCTAGTCAATTAATCGCATTAAGTGGTCGCCGAGCAGTTGAAGAGTCGCGGGCCGTGCCGTGTCTTTTGGGATTCTTCTGGCGATGATCATCGATGGATCTTCATGTAGATCGACATCAGATGACCATGTAATTTCAGGTGTTTGTTGCCAACAGCGGGTTGGTGCCATCTGTCCTGTCGATTTCTCGATCGGTCGGGTAGAAAGCACACTTTTTTTTTGGTTGACCGGGTGGCGATCAATATTATTTTTGATACTCTTGATGATTGACCCGTGTTTTGGACGGATGTCAGAGGATTTGGTGTCTCAAAAGCATGAATTTTGGAAAGTACCAGATACTGGGCGCTTTGAATCGCTAAAAAACGGCGAAAACCGGGGTTTCCGGGGCCTTCCCGGCGACCCCGGGCTCCAAGGTCGCCGGCGACCCTGGCCCAGGGTCGCAGGGGCCTGCGACCTTGGGCCAGGGTCGCAGGGGCCTGCGACCCTAGGGGGGTTTTCCCCCCTTTGTGTCCCGTTTTGTGTCCGTTTTTGCTGTTTTTTTTATTCTTTTTTCTTCTGTATTTTTCTTTGAAATTTTTGATCATTTACTGGCCTGATTTCCCTGTAGAAAACCTGATGAGAATCCTTCCATTTCATTTTGCAAAGTTTCTGATTTTCTGAGAAAGCCGAAGACTTTGTCGCGCAGAGCTGCCGATTTTCCGTCAGAAGCTGAAACTGGGTCAAACGATGTCGGAATGACCTGAAATTTGGTGTGAAGCCTCCTGAGCAATAAATAAGACCAACCATAGGCTTTTGTTTGAGTTTTGAATCTGTTTGGGGTCCTATCACCAGTAGACTTGCTTTTGTCGCGATGAAGACGTCGCGGTTTGATGTACGGTCAACCAATGTCCGATTGACTTGAAATTTGACAGGGAACCTATTGAAGTCATTTTAAGATGATCCATAGGCTCTGTCTTGGGAATCATGGTCCCGGAGAGCTTTGCCGCCGAGAGGCCTGATTTGACTTTCGAGCGTCAAACTATGGTCAAATGTTGTTGAAATGACCTGAAATTTGACGTGTAGCCCTTTATAAGCATTTTGAAGCCGTCAATGTGCTTTATCTGATGAGTAGTGGCCTCGGTGGTTCTCGCCACCGAGAGGCTTGATTTAGCTGTTCGAGGGTTGATGTAGGGTCAAACGTTGTCGGTTTGACTCGGAACTTGACGTGGAGCCTTTTGGAAGTATTTTGAGACCATCAATCGGCTCTGATCGAAGATTTAGTGTCTCCGATGCTTTTGCCGCTGAGAGCTCCTTTTCGGCTGTCGGAGAAGCGAAGTCAGGCCAAATGATTTTGAAATGGCCCGAAACTTCTTGTGTACTCCTCTTTTGGCTGTCTTGAAGGATCTTGCAGTTTTTGTTTGATTCTGACAAGATTTGATTTTTGGAAGTAGCATTGCCTATTTATGGGAGGTTGCGACTTCATGTAGCTCTTTGGATCTTGAAGAGGCAAAGTGACATTTTTTGGTGTCAACAAATGCCCCCTCGAGGTACTGGGACGAGTTGCTTAACTTTTGTAGTCGATGTGCCTCGAAGAGATTTTTGAAGGAGAGCCTGTGACATGACCAAGAGTCTTTGAGCAGTCTTTCTTTTTGGTATTTGTAGCCTTTTGAGCTTCCAGGGGAATTTTATGGTAGTGAAAGGGATCACGTACCATCTCGAGGCAAAGTTTTGAAGATGACATCAAGGATGTGGATTTGGGTTTTGACCTTGTGACCTAACAGGCTGCATGTGGCAGGTTAGGGGGTCGGGTTTGGTTTTGATCGTGTGACCCAACAAGCTGTATGTGGAATGTTGGGGGATCAATTTTGGTTTTGATCTTGTGACCTAACAGGCTATATGTGGCAAGTTAGGGGATCAGGTTTTGGTTTTTGGTTTTGGTCTTGTGACCCAACAAGTTGTATGTGGCAAGTTAGGGGACCAGGATTTGGTTTGATTTTTGTGGAATGTCAATTTCAAGATTTTGGCTCATTTTGGTATATGAGGTTGGATGGTTTGATTTTTGGAAGCTCATGGGGCTTGGAATTCTTTTTGTATGGTTGAATCAACTCAAAAGAGGCATGGAACCATTTTTGTATGCTCTTGGTAAGAGGGATTTCTCTTTGACTAAAAGCCCAATTTTTTTTTTTTTTAAGTGCCTAGGTGGTCAAACCTGGCTCATATGGGCTAACCCATGGGACCTTAAGCTTTTGATATGGCTTAGATCTCATATGGTGTCATTTTTGTAAAGAATATCTAAAAATATCTCATTTGGATAGAGAATATCTAAGAATATCTTTACTTGGAGAGAATCTCTCATATTCCCTTTATTTTGGGATAGGATATCTCAAGATATCTTTCTTTTGGGAAAGAATCCTTCATTGATCCTATCTTTTAGGAGAAAATCTCTCATTGATTTCTTTTTGGGAGAGAATCCCTCAAGATATCTTTCTTTTGGGAAAGAATCTTTCTAATCTCTTTCTTTTGGTAAGGTTACTAATTAGTAACACTTATATCTTTCTTCTTTCCTTCTTTGGTTTGCTCTCTTCTATAAAAGCAAGGAGGAGGTTGGATCTCTTGCTCTTATTACTTTCTTTTGCAATAATCTCAAGAGGGCTTCAAGACCAAGAGTTCTTCTTCTTCAAGATCTTCAAGACTTTTCTTCTTCTTCTCCATCAATGGCTTCAAGTAAGTTCCCTTTTTTTCAAGAAAACTCCATTGTAGGAAAAAAAAAGTTCTTCTTTCTTCTTTTTGTTTCTTTCTTTTTTTTTTCTTTTCTTTTTTTTTTCACGTGTTTTCCCTTTTTTTTCACACGTTTTTTCTTTTCTTTTCTTCTTTCTTTTTTTTTTCATGTTTTTTTTTTGTTTGTGGGCCGTACGGACAGATCCGTACGGATCTGGCCGTACGGCCACGTGGCCAGTGGGCCACGGCCTGTGGGCCAGCCCCTTTTTTTTCTTTTTTTTTCTTTCCCTTTTTTTTTGAGAAAGTTTCTTTTCTTTTTTTTTTTTTTTTTTGCTCATCATGATAATGCCCCTTTTTTTTTTTGCAAACCTAGATGTTCATGCATGCATTCAATTGTAAATTAAATTTGTAGCATGATGTGATAGCATACCTGAAAGTTTTCGCAATTTTGGGAATTTGGAGCTCGCAGCGATGTTGAGCCCTTCCTGATTTTGCGGAGACTTTGAGGTTTCGAAAGTTTGGAGTTTCGGAGCTCGCAGCGATGTTGAGCCCATCTTCAAGCTTTCTATTTCTTTCGGGATAGTTCCTTTTCTTCGGAATTGCCCCGTCATAATGTCAAAATTTCGCCAGATTCTCTTTTAGCGAGATTCTGTCATTTTGATGTTTGATCTTTTTCTTTTCCATCCTTTTCAGGTGGTTCCTCCAGAACGAACAAGGGTAAAGAGCCTGCTACAAGCGTACCTCGTCGATCTTCTAGATCTTCTAATCCGGCCGTTCAGCAGACCTTTGAGAAGGTCCAGTATGTTGAGAGAAATCTGGAAGAGTGCGACTCCCTCAACAGAGATGAGATGAAGCAGCGACTGATCACTCTCAAGGGAGAGGAATTCTATAAGATCATGGTAAGCAGTCGTCCATGGGTGATGGAAGATCAGAGCGTTTTGCCCAAGCCTACCTTCTTCTTTGGTAATGCAGTCCCTGATGACATGACATACCAGAGGAGATGTTTTCAGTTTTCTTTCACAGCAGATGGTGAGAAGAAGACTGTTGCTACCCGGTCGACGTTTGATCGCACCGTCTCGATTCTGAGCCTTGCCCCCACGTGCTCTAAGAGGGAAGATCCTCCAAGCTGGGTGAGAATGACAAATGTAATCAAGACCGGGGTTTTTGTTGGCGGTTCTCCTGGATATACGGAGAGGTCACCTGTTGACATGGACCTTTTGATGCCATCCAGCGGCTACCAAGGCTCTGATTATCCGTCGGTCGATTTGAGACCGGTGGGCCTTGGTATTTTCAGCGGTGACGGCAGCAATTGGATCAAGCCTTTTCGACTTCGCGGCCGTTTCAATGCTGTAGTGGAAGTCGTGGACTGATCGCGTCCTGCTGATTGGTGGCGCCGTTTTGAAGGAAGCCGGGATTTTTGATGCGGTCCGCGCCTTTAGGGAAACCGTGATCTTTTCCGACGAGGCCTTCATGGCTATGCTGGAATCATTCCTCCCACAAACCAATACCTTCGTTGTGACGAATGGCGAGATTGGTTTTTCTTTGAAGGAGCTGAGCGCCATTACTGGATTGCCCGTCCTCGGCAAACTCTATGAGGAGTTTATGCCGATTGACAGCGTCCTCGAGGGGCAGTCTGAGGAGTTCAGGCTTCTGTACTTTCAACTCGTCGCCTTCTATGATTTTTTGAAGGAGAAGGAGGGTTTGAAAGTTAGATCCAGCAGTTGGAAGAGTTCTAGCTCTTCATTCCCCAACTTTTTTGATAGCAGGGAGTCTTCTGATAGCGTGACCCAGGAAGCCGGAGCTCAGGATCCAAGTTCAAAGAAGATCTTGGCCATGCAAGAAGAGTTGAGAGATTTCTGTGCCAGTACAAACGCCATATGTCCTGACATTGCACTGCGGAGAGATCTCGCTGTTTACCTCACTTATTGGCTTGGTGAGGCTATTTTTACTGGAGGAGATGGAACGCACATCAAGCCGCATTGTATTTTTTCGGCTTGTCAGATGGCGTTTGGAGAGCAGCTTGCTTTGGTGCCAGCTCTTTACTCCTACCTGTGTACCGAACTGCAGGCTGCTGCTTTTTTTGTTCGGCTTGGGCTTCCCATGAATAGGGTATTTTCAGCCCACATCTTTTATTCGTAGTATGTATACCACTGTCCTGGCTTCCACCGGCTGGGTGCTGTATAGGATGATGATCCTCTGATGATTCGACTGGCTAAGGGCAAAGCCATGTCCGAATCACTTTTGTTTGCCCGCATGAGGATCCGACGGTTCAGGGACGTCGAGATGGGGCAGTCTTCAGTGAACCTTTCTCCGGAGTTGCGGAAGAAGGCTTTTGATTTTGGTGCCTCCCGAGACTCTACCAGGGCGGGGTCGGGAAGGCATTATTCCTTGACGAATGCCGAGAGAGAGTGGCTTTTCAGCATACGTGTCGGCACGATGGTGTACCGTAGACATCTTTTCGTCGACATCCAGCCGTATGTACCCTCTCGCTTTGCTTTGCAGCTGGGCTTTTCTCAAGGCGTTGTTGGAGCGCCTTCAAGCATGGTGAAGCGCTTTGGAGGCTTACAGGACGGGAGAAATGCATGGGCTTTCTATAGTGCTGAAGACACTACAGCCATGATTTCTTATCCTGTGTTGCTGACTTCCCGGACTGCCGGCTTTGCGAAGTGGTTCGCGGAGAGCTTTTTTGAGTCATGTCATTTTGCAAGGATACCCTCAAGGAAGGAATTTATACTTCCAAGGGTACGACAGCTTCGCATCCATAGACTAATCAGAATGGTGTGCTATGGGTTGGTCCTCGAACGGTGGTTCGATAGGCCCACAAAGCTTCAGACATTTTGTCGCTCCAGTCTCTTTTGTGACTAGAGACCATTTTCTTCATAATAGCTTGTGCCACAGGACTATATAAGGATAGTTGAGGCATAACTTTATTTTGGAAAGGTTCAAGCATGGAGTTTGATGAAGAAGCATCCGATCTATGGAAGAAGATCGGCTTTTCCTTTGCTGAAGTTGCTGGAACAACGAAGGAAGCTGACGTAGGATCTTCTATGTCAGAAGTTATCTCCATTGGAGTGAGAGCAGGCTGAACTTGTTGAGTGTCAGCTTGGCTTGACGATGTGTCATCTTCCGGCTCTGAATCCGAGTCCGTGTCTTGCATGATAGATACGAAAGAGACAGCAAATTTGCCCCCAGGCTTTTGCTTTGCCTTCTTCACTTTAGTTGTGATGACCAAAGGCTTTGAAGGTTTGAGGGAGATGATGAAGGGAGTTTGAATGCTCTCTTCAGATTTACCGGATGGTTTGTTTTCTTCCGGTGATTGTTGAGGAGCTTTGCCTCTATCTTTCTGGAGATTTTCGGCAAAGGATGCTCTGTGCTTCTCCTCTTCTTCTTTTTCACCTTCATACATCTGTGAGTCTGGGAAGTGGACTTCTTTACCTTTGAAGGGTTTTCTGTCCGCAAAGACTCGATGTATCATGCCGTCGTCGCCAACAAACTTGATGCATTGATGTAGAGTTGAAGGGACAACACCATTCTCGTGGATCCAAGGGCGACCGAGAAGGATGTTGTAGCATGAAGGGGTTTTTATTGCATACACTGTGACCTCAGAGATAAGATCACCGATCTGCAACTTGAACCTAATTTTGCCGATAGGCCTTTGAGTACTCCCATCGTATCCAAAGATAGATACAGATGTGAGGCTCAGCTTGCTGGGTGGGATGCCCAACTCTTCAAGAGCCGATGTGGAGATGAGGTTGAGTGCAGAACCTGGGTCGATCTGAACTCTGTGCATAGGCATTTCCTTGATATACCCTGTGAAGTACAGGGGTCGGTTATGCCTGGTTTCTCCAAGTAGGAGGTCGTCCTTTGTGAAGGCGATGGTTGCACTGGCTGCTTTTTTAACCGAGAGGCATTCAATGCATGATCCCTCAGTTTTCTTCTTTTCTCCCTTTGAGGAGGCTTCTGAGTTTTTGACTCGGTGATCCATTTCAATTTGAAGGACTTGCGGGGCATGTTTATCGACATCCTCATTCAGTTTTTGTAATTCCGAGATGAGATTATCACGAGTGTGCGGAGACATTCGCAACAAATCTAGGATGTGCAGACGTGCAGGTATGTGCTTGAAGTGTTCAATCAAGTCATACTTGAAAGCCTCCTTAGGGCCTGCATGTTCATCATTGTTGCCACTAAGGGCGCTTACAACATCTTTTCTCGAAGGATTTACATATGTAAAGGAAGATTGGTTGTAATTTTTGTGGTAGTCCCGGCCAGAGCGAGTGCCTCTACCAACTTCGAGAGCTTCTTGAGAAGGGTCTTCGTTTGGAAGATTATATTCAAGATCAAGAGGCTGTCGTTTTTCATTTGCTGAGGA
Organism: Litsea cubeba; assembly: GCA_012931725.1. NCBI lineage: Eukaryota > Viridiplantae > Streptophyta > Magnoliopsida > Laurales > Lauraceae > Litsea > Litsea cubeba. Next base: position 59,544,772 of record CM022946.1, read on the forward strand.
TGAATCAGCAGCAGAGTTGCCATCCTCAGTGATCGTGTTGCACGGAGCATTTTCCAGGAACAAGTCCTGAACAGCATCCAGCAACCTTTCTTCTTTGACTAATTCATCGTCCCAAGCATCAATGGCTGGGAATTCTTCAGTCAGGAAGGGTGTGAACTTTGAAGTCACAGTCTCAGGAGAAGAAACCTGAGAGGGTGTCATCTCAGTGAAAATCACGTGAGACGAGGTGGTTCCAGAAGATATATTGCTAGGCGTCGCCGGAGTGTAAGTGATCTCATCAGACGATGCTTCGGAAGAGCTATAATCCCGAATTATCACATTACAGGAAGCTCTGACAGGAGACGTTGCCTGATCGGAGTCAGACTCATCCTCGGATGTAAGAGGATCGTCTATCCAGCAATTTTCTCCATTTTCAGGAGTTAAGGGAGGATGTACCTGATGGTCTTCAGGGACTTCAGGCTCTGGGTTGCGAGGAGGCTCGTTGATGTGGTCTTGTTCTTGTTCTAGAGCAAGTCGTTACAAGATCCTTGCATATTCTTCAAGATCAGGCATGGGAGCCGGATCTTCTTCTTCATCAACTCTTTGTGGCTCAACATGGTTGATTTCCACTGGAGTAATGAGAGCTGCTGGGTCAGCAGCATTTTCTTGTACAGCTTCTTGGTCTTCTTCATCATCAGACCAGGATCCTAGTGGCTGTAGGGGTTATACCAGATTACTGGCATAAGATGAGACTCAGGAACCCATTCCTCATCGGAGAGATATTCTCCTGTTTCAAGGGACTCCTCCCACTCATCTGTGTAGTTGGATTCGAATCCATCATCGGTGTCGCTGGACTCGTATCCATCAATGGAGAATCCAACTACCGAATTGCAAGAGTATGATGCCTCCTGCATGGCTTCTTTGAATTGAGGTGGCATGAAATCACTGAGAGTGAATTTCCTTACCCCCTTTGAAGTCTCTGGAAGGGTTGTTTTTGTTACCTCCAGTGAAGCGGTAGAGGAAGCCTCTGCCTTTTCTTTGAGCTCTAGTTTTGGCTGGGTCTTCTCTTGCCGTTTGAGCTTGAGGAGATGTTTCCTAGCCTGCCTTCGCTGTTGAGCTGTAGGCTTTGTTTTCACGACCTCCCAATTTTCATCTTCCAGGAGATCGGGATGTACCCATATCGGTTGTCCGTCTGGTGTCGGGTAAGGAACAAGTTCCTTGGACGCTTGGATTGAGTTTATCACCTTGAAGGAAGTAGTGATCTTCTTCTTCGGTGATTTTGATGTTTGTCCACATGTCACCATGTTGACGGAGGCAGACCCATAGTTTTTGTCAAAGGTGATGACTACGTTTTTCCACATCTTGTTTATTTTCTCTCTCACAACGAAGCATTGATTGAGAGGATGCGAGATCATCTGGTGGTATGGACAGTACCGAGGATCGTTGGTTTTGGCAACATCACTTGGTCTTTTTGGTTCAGGCAAGGTGAGCTTGCCGTTTGCCACAAGAGCCCCGAAGATTTCATCAACGTCTTCATCAAATGGGTATTTCTTCTCTACTCGTTCTTTGAAGGCATCTGAGAGTTCAGGTCTCTTACCAGCAGCTTTGTTTTCAGCTTTCTTTGGTGGCTGAGGAGCTGACTTGGTCTGCACATTGAGGACCTCTTTTTTCTTTGGTTTAGAGGTTGCAATGGCGGTTGGCTCTTTTCTTGATGATTTTTTACTGTTGAGGTCTTTAATCACCGTCTCAGCTTCCATGGATGCTTCTAGGAGTTCTCCCAGGTTTTTTGATTTGTTGCCGATGATCATGGAGCGGATTCTGGCTCTCATGTTGTTTCGGCAAATGTCGACTAGCGACGCTTGTGGCAATACATCAGAGCATTTGTATGCCATTGCTTTCCACTTGTGAATAAAGTCATATGTTGATTCATTCTCCCCCTGTTTTAGGCTGCACAGCTAAGCCATAGTAGCGGGATGATCCTCACCTTTGAAGTGAGTCAGGAAGCGTGTCTCTAGCATGGCCCAGTTTTGGATTGAGTCCTCTGGCAGAGTGGAGTACTAATCGAAGGCCGTACCTTTTAGGGTACTTGTAAAGAGGCGGATCTTGAGTGCATCTTGATCCGCGATAGCTCCCGTCAGGATCTTGAAGTGGATGACGTGTTGTCTGGCTGATCCTTTCCCCGTATATGTTTGGAGAGTAGGATGCTTGAATTTGGTGGGGAACGGGACCGAGTCCATCCATAAGGGATATGGTGGCTTGATCCCATGCTCCTTGAGTATATCCTCTTCTTTTGCTTTGGCGAGGATACTGTCTACGTCCTTTTTGGTAAGGGCGCGTGACTCATTTTCTTCTCTATTTACCTCGTCGTCTTGATGATTCGGAGGAGGTTCATTGTTCGCCTGGTTTTGGAAGGCGAGGAGACGGTTTTCCATCAGAGTTTCAATCCTCTGCTGGCCCTGTTCCAACTGCTGGATGCGGGTGATCGCATCTTCTGGAGGTGGATTGCGGGGTGGTGGCTCAGAATTTGTAGCCAAGACATTCATCCTTCGTGATTCGAACGAAGAAACTGTCCTGGTGACTGAGCTGGGGCTCATTCTTTTTGAAGAAGAGCTTGAGGAAGGATCACTCTGCTGTCCTTTACTTGAAGGAGCAGGGGATTCTTCTGAATGTCTTCTTGTCCTTGAGACGCTGCGGGTCGTCGGACGTCGGACATGGATTTTTGTTGCTGACTTTTGGCGCCTTCTGGTTTTTCCAACCATATGGACGGCAGCAACTTGGTTGGGTCTTTCTTTTTCGACCCATTTGGGAGAGACTTGAAGTGTAGGAGGCTGGGTCCTTTGCTTCTCTAGTCTCTTTTGTCTATACGACGCGCGGCGGCGCATGCGACGAGCAATTTGAGCTTCAGTCAGCTCTGGCTGGGCTTTGACGATGAAGGATGTGCTCCCTCGGGCGCAGCAGCCGAGCCTGTCTTCTTTACAGCTGGGTAAGGACAGGATGCGAACCCTGTCCTTCGCCTGTTGCAGCGAAGCTTTGAATTTTTGGAGTTCGGCCCCTGTAGAGATGAAGGGTCGAACTGCAGGTTTGTAGGCCTTAGCAGGTGCTTGTGGAGGCCTTGTGATGCATGATCTGATTTTGGGCTTGTAGGAACAAGCCGGCTCATGCTGGGTTGACTTGGGAGTCAGGTTGGAGATGGGTCTCTCCTCTTTCATGTAAGCAAGAGGGTAGAACTGGTTCTCCTTGAGTGGGGCCAGGAATGCCGGCTTGGTGGATGTTTGGGACATTCTTTGTCTTGGTGAAGGTCTTGGGGACCAAGTCTTAGGATAGACCTGGTCGTTTGCTGGTCGAGGCTTCGTGGGAGTGCCACGGGCTTCGGGCCTTCTGGTGCTCGCCTTTGGTGTCACGGTAGTGACACGTTGAGAGGCGAGTTTCTGCTTCTTGGAATGAGCAGTTTGTTCCTCGGGAAGTGGGAATGGTCCCAGCGTCCCAAAGACGATAGTCCGGGGAGTCGAGGTCGACCCGGAGTTCAGAGAGTTGCCGAGTGAGTCAGCGCTTCGGCAGCTGATGGGGCGCTTGTAGGTGCGCGTTGTTTGCTCCTGTTGAAGCATGAGCTGGTGCTTGTTCTCATCGAAAGTAATGGTTAGTGAGCTGCCATTGTTAGTTTTCGAAAAGTTTCTGAAACAAGACCACATCCATTAGTAATCACAAGAATATAATGATCATAAATGAGAAGTTCTATGGTTTTGTCTTTTCAAATTGCTCGAGGAAGATGACCCAAGCAATATAAAAAAGGCAGAAAGCCATAGAGTGTACAATTGTTCTGATCACAGGTATGGTAAGCCCAGAATGAGCGTTCCAGTGAGTGCTAGAAACAATTGTGAACTTAAATTCGACTTATCGAGAAGCAGAGCTTGCTCGATGTAAGAAGAATATAAAGTTGGAGTTAGAAATGTGCCGGTCGCAAATACAGTAGACCCTAAAAGGGCGTACTAGTACCGCTAGACACAAATGTTTTGAGACCGCATCTATGAGATGAGATTCTCTGTTTTGAAAGGTCAAAATTGGATTCATCAAAGAGAGCAGATGGTATTCCAATCTAAATACGGTCTCAGCGATTTCCGCGAGCGCCAGTGCTCAGAAAGAAATGAACCATAATTTCTCGGATCTGAATCCAAAAATGACGAGTTTTTTTTTAAAAGGCCAATATCGGGTTCATCAAAGAGAGCAAAAGGCACTCCAATCTGAACATGGGCTCAGCGATTTCCGCGAGCGCCAGTGCTCAGAAAGGAGACCAAAATTTCTCCAATCTAAACCCAAAATGACGGATTTTTTTTAGAAGATTTTTTTTTTGAAAAAATCTTTTTTTTTTAAGATTTTTTTTTGAAAGTTTTTTTTTTTATTTTTTATTTTTTATTTTTTTTTAAGAATTTTTTTTTTGAAAATTTTTTATTTTTTATTTTTTATTTTTTATTTTAAAATTTTATTTTGAAAAAAAAATTTATTTAAAAGACGAGAGAGTACACATAGGCCTCAAAACCCGGTCTTATGAAATCTCGATTGATAGAATTGCCCCCAGGTAAGGGTAGGATTACTTAATAAACCCGTTTAAAGGACCCTTGCCTAGAACAGTCAAGCTGTCTCCACACTCTGGACAAGGCTTTTCTTGAATTAACCGTGATCAAAGAACGCAATTGGTTTAACCTTAGTGGTCTATGTCTTTTTTTTTTTTTAGATCTTTAATGAACTCATCGAAGGGAAACAATGGCCATTTCCACAATTCGAACCCGCTCAACGATTTCCGCGAGCACAGAGACGAAACAGAAAGGATCAAAGTTTCTCAATTTTGAATCCAAAATGAGAAATCTTGTTTTTTCTTTTTTTTTTAATTTTATATATTTTTTAGATTTTTTCAATGAACTCATCGAAGAGAAACGATGGCCCTTTCCACAATTCGAACCGGCTCAACGATTTCCGCGAGAACAGAGACGAAACGGAAAGGATCAATGTTTCTCAATTTTGAATCCAAAGTGAGAAATCTTTTTTTTTTAATTTCTAATGAACTCATCGAAGAGAAACAATGGCCATTTCCATAATTCGAACCGGCTCAACGATTTCCGCGAGCACAGAGACGAAACGAAAAGGATCAAAGTTTCTCAATTTTGAATCCAAAATGAGAAATCTGGTTTCTTGATTTTTTTTTGAAAAGAGAAAGAGTGGAAATAAACTCAAAGAATTAGAAATTTTCAAAAAATCTCATCTCATTTTTTTTAGATGCGGAATTCAACATAGGCCACCAATTAGAAAGTAGCCAAGGAATCGAGAAAAGAAATATGAGCATAGAGACAAAGATATGATATGCAAATATTTTATTTCTAGCAGCGTGTTCTCAAATGAACGGGTCCCACCGGGTGGAGCCAGCTTGATGGAACAGCGCATTCTGCTCGGTTCTATCGAGGTCGGTGGACGTAGGAGTCCGTTTGGGTCCGACCCTTTCGTAACCGGGGGGCAGAGGCGTGCATCAACATTTTTTTATGTGGGTGTGCCAGATTTTCTATTTTGCTTGGAATTGCAAGCGGTGATCCGGAGATCGACCTTCACAAGTAAAAAGGAAATCAACTTCTTTCAAGTTTTCCATTGTACATATATTTAAGAAAATAAACATTTTCTTGATTTGCCGTGAAAGGCGATTTTTTGGCATTTATAGCCGATTTTGGCGTTTATAGCCGATTTTACAATTCTTATCAATAATGAAAGACAAGAGTTGTGATTTTGTCTCTTTTGGAAAAATACAAACTACGATGAAAAGCAAGAAAATGAAGATCTAACTTCTCAGGAGATTGTGGGGGACTCATTCAGATTGACGGTCGCAAGCCATATGTGGGCTTCGCCATCATCCATGCAGATGAGAACAGAGGATGCTCTTGATTCGCTTGGCTTGGCTATAACCTCAGGTTTTTAGAGGACAAAGACCAAAAGGAGGTCCTATGTCCAATAAAAAAACTAAGTAGACGGGCTGAAAAGCCACATCTAAGCCATTGGAGGCAGAAGGAGAAGGCAAGGACCTTGGGGGGGGGGGGGTACCCCCCAAGGGACTTTTGTCACCTTGTAGCAGTGGTCGGTGTAGAACTTCCGCAGAGTTTTCTCTTTCTTTCTCTGGATTTCTGTGCTTTTTTCTGATCTGCGATCTGTCTTGTTTTTCCGATCTGGAATTCTTTGGAATGCTCTCCTATTTATAGGCCTTTAGGGAGCCATTTAGGAGGATTTATGAGCCTTAATTGTCATAAAGCTACATAAAGGGAGGAGTTACAAGATTGAATTCTTTATTTTGTAACTCCTTTTTCTTGGCTTCTAATTGGCCGGAGGAGATTGAGGGCATTTAATCGCCTTTAATCGCCATGATGGGAGGAGTTTCATAGGTTAAATGCCATGAATCTCTTGACTTGTAACTCCCGAATGCTTGCTTCTGATTGGGCCGTCCAAAGAAATGGATTAATGACTGTAATAAAGCTAGTCAATTAATCACATTAAGTGGTCGCCGAGCAGTTGAAGAGTCGCGGGCCGTGCCGCGTCTTTTGGGATTCTTCTGGTGATGATCAATGATGGATCTTCATGTAGATCGGCATCGGATGACCATGTAACTTCAGGTATTGGTTGCCAACAGCGGGTCAGTGCCATCTGTCCTGTCGATTTCTCGATCGGTCGGGTAGAAATCACACTTTTTTTGGTTGACCGGTTGGCGATCAATGTTGATTTTGATACTCTTGATGATTGACCCGTGATTTTGATGGATGCCAGAGGATTTGGTGTCTCAAAAGTATGAATTTTGGAAAAATACCAGAGGTTGGACGCTTCGAATCGCGAAAAAAAGGCAAAAAAAGGAGTTTCCGGGGCCCACCCGGTGATCCTGGGCTCCAGGGTCGCAGGGGTCTGTGACCCTGGAGGGATTTTCCCCCTTTTTGTCCCATTTTGCGTCCGTTTTTGCTGTTTTTCGATTCTTTTTTCTTCTGTAATTTTCCTTGACATTTTTGATCATTTATTGGCCTGATTTCCCTGTAGAAAACCTGATGAGAATCCTTGCATTTTGGTTTGCAAAGTTTCCAATTTTCCGAGAAAGCCGAAGACTTTGTCGCGCAGAGCTGCCGATTTTCTGTCAGAAGCTGAAACTGGGTCAAACGATGTCGGAATGACCTGAAATTTGGGGTGAAGCCTGCTGAGCAATAAATAAGACCTTTGTCGTGATGAAGATGTCGCGGCTTGATGTGCAGTCAACCGATGTCCGATTGACTTGAAATTTGACAGGGAACCTATTGGAGTCATTTTAAGATGATCCATAGGCTCTGTCTTGGAAACCATGGTCCCAGGGAGATTCGCCGCAGAGAGCCCTGATTTGGCTTCCGAGCATCAAAGTCTGGTCAAATGTTGTCGAAATGACCTGAAATTTGACTTGTAGCCTTTGCATTTTGAAGCCGTCCATGTGCTTTATCTGATGAGTGATGGACTCGGTAGTTCTCACCGCCGAGAGGCTTGATTTAGCTGTTCGAGGGTTGATGTAGGGTCAAACGTTGTTGATTTGACTCGAAACTTGACGCGGAGCCTTTTGGATGTATTTTGAGACCATCCATCGGCTCTGATCGAAGATTTGGTGTCTCCGATTCTTTCGCTGCCGGGAGCTCCTTTTCAGCTGCGGGAGAAGCGAAGTTAGGCCAAATGATTTTGAAATGGCCCGAAACTTCTTGTGTACTCCTCTTTTGGCTGTCTTGAAGGATCTTGTAGTTTTTTTTTATTCTGACAAGATTTGATTTTTGGAAGTAGCATTGCCTATTTATGGCAGGCTGCGACTTCATGTAGCTTTCTGGAATTTGAAGAAGCAAAGTGACACATTGTTTGGTGTCAACAAATCTAGGAGATGGAGAGAATCACTTACATGGAAGACCTCCAAATAGACAAGGCTAGATCAATGGAAAACTTAAAAAGCTTGGTTTTCTTCAAAAATGGTGTCAAACAAGAGAGGAGATGAAGGGGAAGAAGATGGCATGGTTGGGTTTCCAAATGGCAAGGGTTTCCTCCATGAATGGGAGGAGAAAACAAGAAGAAAATGGAGGGGAGCTCAGTTGCAGAGCTCCCCTTTTGGGCTGCAATGCATGAGGGAGAAGAGAGGAGAGGGGTACTTTTTATAATGGGTGGGTGTGGGCCCCACCACACTTGGAAATACATAAAACTTGCAATGGAGATTAGGAGGCTATCTAGACATCGGATCAAGAAACTTAAAACATGAAAAGTGTCCGAAATAAAATTATCTTTCCAAAAAGGTTAATATTGACATACTTCCGGGGTCCATAGAAAAAGTCAACTGTTTGGTCAAAGGGATCAAAATAATAGATTCAAGTGTTAAGACATCAATTTCTGGGCCTCGAATGTGATCGACAAAGAAGAGAGAAATGTTTTTCATAAAATCTAGTTTCTAAAAAGTATATATTTGGCAAGGTTCTGAGATCTCGAAATTTGGGTCCAGATTCAATGTAAAAAGACTGATTTTGCCACAGGGCTGGAAAAACTGATTTTCGGAGCTTCAGATGGGCACGGAGTGAACACGAAAGTTGTAGGGAATGGCGAGATTAGTCAAACGAAGCTAAAATGGGGATTTTCAGTAATCAAAGAGAATCTCTCCAAAATGACAACACAAAACAAATAGGACCCTATGGTCACTGTCTAGGTTCACTGGCCTCCAAAACTTCCCAAAATCAAAGAAAATATAATCAAACTTAGAAATTCGATCAAACAACCGGTAAACCCATTGAGAAAACAAATCCACGATTAACATCCTCCCCCACTTATAACATTTGGTCCTCCAAATGAACTAAACAAATCCAAAAGCAAGTGGGGACATTAATCCCGCACCTCAAAAACAAAACCACAAATCAAAACTCTAAAACGGTTATCTCGAAAATATCTGAACTCGCTGGGTCATCCTTGCTGTAGAACTCTTCGGTCAACTATCATCAGTCGTCAAATATTCTTCCACCGGCTCGAATCTATCACTGCCCTGCCAATTTGACTGCTCAAGAAATTTGCCAACTCTAACTCCTTCTAAATTCAGCCAAGTCTCTTGCTTCTAGTCAACTTGGTAAAGAAGATTCTTGGAACAATTCTGTCTACTTCATCGTAACTATCGAAGCTAGGATCTCATATCCACTGCACAATCTTCAAGGTGAACTCTTACTAGCTCTAACTCTTTCTGCTCGGTGCTCTTAATGAAAAGGGATCCTAACCCTAGAGGGGGGGGGGGGGGGGGGTGAATAGGGTGATCTTCAAATTAATGGCCAATTTTAATTTCTTTCCAATTTACTTTTAACTAGTGATGATTATGTGAGTAAGTGCGGAAAATAAACAAATCAATTACCACAAGCCATTCACCATTACACAATGATTTATAGTGGTTCAGCCTCAATGCCTACATCCACTACCGGCTTGTGCTCAACACCCCATCGGATTTCCACTATTTATGCTTTTGCAATAGGCTAAGCAATAACCTTTACAAAGTTGTTTTTCTAGGCTAAACAACAACCAATACACTATGCTTTTCTTAGGCTAAGCAATAACCTCTACACTATGCTTTTCTTAGGCTAAGCAATAACCTCTACAATAATTTTCTTTCTCAAGAAAGTGTCTACACACTAGAAGAGAAATAGATTAAGCTCTGAAAAGGTGCCTCTTAATTAGGCAAATATGAAAGTGAAAATAAACTCACACAACACTCAATGAGATGCAAAGATGAATGGAAATGATGTGTGTGTGTGTGAAGACTTCAATCAAGTTGAAAGTGAAAGTTTAATCAATGTATGCTAAAAGCATTTGAAAGTTAAGACACAAGGATTTGATTGAAGATGATACTAATCACATGTATAAAAACTAACTTGAAGAAGATATGAAAATCAAAGATTCAAGTTATATCAAAAGGTATGACTAAACATGTAATGCAAATCCAATGTTGTTTTCAAGGAACAAGATTTAACTAAAGTTCAAATGATTGGAAACAACAAGGAAGTAATCAAACAAGTTAATAAAACATGCTACAAAAGAAATCAAAGATTTTCAAAAGCATGATTACCAAAGATTGAAATATAAATTGGTTTGAATCAAGAGGTGGAATCCAAAACATATGAATCAAAGATTAAATAAGATATGGATTCCACACAACATAGTTAGCATGCTAGAAAACATTTTCCAAAGGTTTAAAACAAAGCATGAAACATATGAACAAGGAAATTAAAGCTTACTAGAATTTAACTTCTTGTAATCAAGCTTTAGCTTTCCATTTGGACCAGTTAAGCTTCCTTAATTCATTCCCTTTGCTTGGGCACTAAAAACACCAAAAATGGCCTCTTTTATCGTCACTAATTCTTTGGAATGAACTTGCTTTTTATAGAAAAAGTGGTCCAACGGATGCCTGTCGGTCAGCCGACAACTAGGTGTCGGTCGACCGATAGCTCAACGGTCGCATGCAACGGTCATATTTTTTTAACATTTTCTGACCCATATGCACTTGTGGGTTGACCGTCATTTATCGATTGACCGACAAGGAACTGATAGATGAACCGATAGCACATAAATGTTGACAAAGTCGCTGTCTAATTTTGGAACCGACGAGCTCTCGGTCTTACAATGCACTGTCGGTTGACCGACAGGAGCCGAAGAGCTGACCAATAGAGAAGGTCTGAAAATGTAGCTCTCTGGAAATGGAACCGACAGAGCTCTCGGTCCTACAATTTATGTACTGTTGGTTGACTGACAGGAGCCGAAGACCTGACCGACAGAGAAGGTCTGAAAATGTAGCTCTCTGGAAATGGAACCGACAGAGCCATCGGTTGACCTTGGTTCATTTGTGGGTTAGACGATACGGACCGACAACCTGACTGACAGTGTGGTCAGGTTAATTTTCTGAGGATCTGAAGTTTTTGAAGAGTGAAACTTTGAAACCATTTGAAAACTCAGATTTGAAAGGTGTTTTTATAAATTGTTTCATCAAGAAAAACATGATTAAAATCAAGATTCAAATCAACCAAAAAGAGTTTAAATAAAACATGAGTAGGTTAATTCAAAAGATGATTTTCAAGAAGAAACTTGTGAAATGAAAATGAAAGTAATGAGATGAATATAATGCAAATGTAAGACATCAAATTGCAAACAACTTAGGGTCTAACAATCTCCCCCTTTGCAATTTGATGGCAAATAACACTAAAACATTAAAACTATCATCACCACATATCCATTCATTCATTTCATATCTTTTTGCTTCAACTCCCCTTTAGTTCATAATCAGCTCCTTCACTGTTCTCCCCCATTGTTCTTGCTCTCCCCCATTGTTCTAGCAATGGTGTTTTCAGATTTCTTCTTTTCATTTCTCTTCTGTTCACCCTTAGTCTTCTTCTCCCACTTAGTCTTTATGTTTCTTCTTCTCCCCCATTGACATCAAATTGCTAAATAGTCTGCAAACAATGCTCATGCAAACACATACCTGAAAGTCCTTGGGATCCTAACCCTAGAGGGGGGGTGAATAGGGTGATCTACACTTAATGACTAATTATGACCAATTTTAATTTCTTTACAATAAACTAGTCACATGTGATGATTAACATACAAAATGCGGAAGCTTAAACAAAACAATCACCACAAAACAATCACCACTACACAAAGATTTATAGTGGTTCGGCCTCAATGCCTACATCCACTACCGGCTTGTGTATCCAACACCCCACCGGATTTTCACTATTATGCTTTTCAAAAGGCTAAGCAATAACCTCTACAATATGCTTTCCAAGGATAAGCAATAACCTTACAATGTTGTTTTTCTAGGCTAAACAACAACCTATACACAATGCTTTTATATGGCTAAGCAATAACCTTACAAGCAAATGATTTCTCTCAAAGAAAGTGTCTTGACAAAACACTCTAAGAGATTACAATTTAAGCTTAAATAAATTGCCTCTAAAATAGGCGAATATGAAAGTGTAAAGCTAACTCACACAACACTCTAAGTAATGCAAAGATGAATGCTCATGAAGTGTGTGTGTGAATACTTCAATCAAGTTGAAAATGAAAGCTCAATCAATTTATGCTAAAAGCATTTAAAAGTTTAATGCACATAAAAAGGTATGATTGAAGTAATATGCAAATCACATGTACCAAATACAAACTTGTAGAAGATATGAAAAACAAGGGTTCACAAGTTGTATGAAATTAATTTAGTCTAAACATGTGATGCATGTGCAATGTTGTTTTCAAAACCAAACTAATTCAACAAAGGTTTAAATGAATGAAAACAACAAGGAAAGATTCAAAACAAGTTAATGAATCATGACATAAAAGAAATCAAAGATTTTGGCAATTCATGATTAACAAAGTTTATAAAACAAACTTGTTTTGAAATCAAGGTGAAGAATCCTATGACTTAAATCAAAGATTAAGGAAGTAGAGGATTCAACACATCATAGTTTATATGCTAAAATCATTTACCAATAGTTTAACAAAGCATAAAACAATGATTAATAAAAAGCAAAGCTTACTTGGTGGTTTAACTTCATTAATCCAAGCTTTAGCTTTCCTTAATGACCATTAGCCTTCCTTAGCTTGATCCCCTTTCTTTTGCTTCAAAATGCCTCAAGAAGGGCTTCAAAGATCATCCCCAATGCTTAAGGAATGAGTTTCTTTTTATAGAAAAAGTGGTCCAACGGCTCCTTGTCGGTCGACCCACAGGTTGTTGTCGGTCAACCGACACCTCAACGGTTAGAAACCCAACGGCTTTAATTTTTGAAAAACTGCTTTTAGCGGCGGCCATAAAGCGCCGGTAAAAGTCCCGTTTGACCGCCGGTAAAAGTCCAGAATTCTAAAAAATGGGATTTTCAAAGTGATTTTCTTGGGGGGACTTTGGGCCAATAAACCAAGCATGGAAATATGATTTAAACCAATCCAAGTGCTTAAAAATCATATAACATAAAAGGCCAAACAAAATTTAAAACATTTAAAACCAATGGCTAGCTTGATTTATAAAATCTTTTTCAAACTAAAAATGTGTCCAATGTTTAAAACCAAAACATGCATAAATCATAAGGTTTACAAGATTTAAAATAATGCATGTATAAATCAAGATTTCAAGATTTCTAAAATCAATGCATGTGACAATATTCAAATGAATGAATAAGATGAATGATGCATCCATCAAATTGCAATACGAAATCCTAACAATCTCCCCCTTTGCAATTTGATGGCAAACCTTTCTCAAAACTAATACTTCACACATTGTCTTCGGCTCTTCCTTAACTGGACAAAGCTTGAAATCTAAGGCTTGAAATCTTCTTGGATGCTACTTTGACTTGGCTTGGGCTCTAGCTCGTTTTCTTCATTCTCCTTGATGCTTGGAGTTTGATCAATCTTCAAGCTTTCTCTTCATCTTCTTTTCTTTAGACCAAGCATCTTCTTTAGCTTCCAAGCTTTATTCTCTTCATTTCTCCCCTTTGACCATGCACTCTCCTTTTGGCAAGATGTGCATTCTCTCCACCTTTAGCACTTTCTCCCCCTTAATTCTTTCTCCCCTTTTGCCATTAAGGTTGAGAACTTTCTCCCCCTTTGCCATTAAATTGCAAAGGTATCAATTGAACAGGGGAACCTACACACATAAAACAAGGAAAATACCTTTTAGTAGCACCTGTTAACAAAAGTAATCGAAAATGAAATATATAACAGGGCATCATGCATGGGTAGATAGGCTATAAGGGTACAAAGCCAATATAAGGGTGAATTTGATCAACTCTAATGCTTCCTTAGAAGGTTTACTCCCCCTCAATCCATACTCTTCTTTTGTCAAACTTTTGACAAGGATTTAACTCAGGTGCAAGAAGAAGATGGTTTAACCAATTGAGGGTTAACTTCAAGAGAAGAATTAGATACCAATTGATAATTATAATTGACTATAAAGTTCAAATTGATCAAATTACCAACATAAAGATACCAATTGATGGATAAGCTATTGGATAATTAGAGAGCAAGGTCAAAAGGATATACTAAACATAGCATCAATCAATATAACTATGAAAATCATATGCTATGAATATTTTTGAAATCATTTCATCCAACCATAAAATATGACTATCATGTGCAAGATGATTGAAATGAAGTTCAATCATGAAGCCTACCTCAACCATTAACCAACCAAGATTATGAACACATAAACATGGTGGTCATGTGATTTACCTATAAGTGCAAGAGAGGTGGCAATCATGAAGATTATGATGCTAATGGAATGTGACATGGAACAAAAGACATATGACTCTCAAGATCAATCCAATGTACACAAGGTCTATCACAAACTCAAGATATGATACCAATTGGATATAGATACTAATTGAAAATGATACCAATTGATTACCAATTGAATATGAAACATGAATAAGAGCAAGCATGTGACAAACACCAAATTCCAACAAGCATCATAAAATGATCATTCATCACTTTAAATGATATAACTAATGAGCATAGTGATGAGCATCATAACTTGCATTAAAATGATATAACTTTGTAAAGCATGCAATTTTCAAAGTGTCAAGATCATATGAATTCAACATCTAAGACATCCATCAAACAATAGATATAACTAAGAAATACAAGGAATGGATTTCAAAGAGGATCATATGATCAAGCACCCTACTATGAAGTTGAAGCATGTATAAAGAATGATATCAATAAGAAAAATACTCATGAATCAACATCATAACCATCCAAAAAAAATGACTAGAAAGTATAAGGGATGGATTTTAGAGTACTAGTATGATTTCTACAAATGTAACTAATAATGCAACCATAAGAAATTATATGATATTTGCACATCAAGAATGAAACTAAATGAGCAATGTTGCAAATAGCATATAACAAGTATTTCCTTCTAAAACATATATTTATTAGCACAAGGAAATATACTCAAAAGAAAATGTGTTAATGAATATAACTAACAAAGCTTGAAAAACATTTTCAATTCATACAATCTTCAAATCATTTCAATACACAAAATCCAACAATGAGCATAAAGAGGATGATTTTGAAGATAACACTTTTTCAACTTGCATTTTAAAAGATATAACTTATTTGAAACACATACAAGTTGGTTTTTCAAAGCAATAATTTTCCATATGAAAATATAACTTAGA
The DNA here is from genome assembly GCA_012931725.1 of Litsea cubeba. Classification (NCBI taxonomy): domain Eukaryota; kingdom Viridiplantae; phylum Streptophyta; class Magnoliopsida; order Laurales; family Lauraceae; genus Litsea; species Litsea cubeba. The sequence goes on from CM022946.1 coordinate 59,559,945, forward strand.
AATCTATGGAAAAACTAAATTGTTTCAAATCATTTGTTTTTCAAAACAAATCTTACTAATACATCAAACAAATGATTTTACAATATCAATTGATTATGAAAGATCTAGCTAATAAAGCTTTGAAACCATAATCAATTGAACATGTATAGAGTTGCAAGAGATATAACTAAATGAACAAGAAGCAAATCTAACATGTTGAAAATATAATCAAATGATTTTGAAAACCATGATATGTAACTAGATAAGTACATGAAGACAAAATCAATTGATTACTAATAAACATTGCATTTTAATAAATGTAACTAAGAAAGAACAAAATGCAAATGCAATATGACCAACAAAAAGATTTACCTATAAAGGATTGGTTGGTCAATGAGGTCCAAGGCCTTAAGGTTTGTCTAAGTATATAACTTTGGGAATCCACCTAAGGTCTTGAGAGGGTTGGTCACTACTAAAAAAATGGCTTGTTGTGTCGGTTTTTAAGTGACACAACAAGTCTGATGTGTCGGGTTTTTTAGATTGGCAAAGTGACACAAGTAGTGGTGACACAACAGATTTTAGTAAAACCGACACAACAGATATAGCACTTGTGTCGGTTTGTAAGTATAAACCGACACAACAGGTATACTACTTGTGTCGGTTTTTAGCATTTCACATATGGAAATTTGTTTTGGGAAAGCACAAACCGACACAACAGATATAGCACTTGTGTCGGTTTGTAAGTATAAACTGACACAACGGGTATAGCACTTGTGTCGGTTTGTAAGTATAAACTGACACAACGGGTATAGCACTTGTGTCGGTTTGTAAGTATAAACTGACACAACGGGTATAGCACTTGTGTCGGTTTTTAGCATTTCATATCTGGAAATTTGCTTTGGAAAAGCACAAACCAACACAAGAAATAGAACCGTTGTGTCGGTTTTTTTTTAAACTGTACAAAATTGGATCTCCTCTTGTGTCACTTTTAATAGATCACCTATTTCGAAAAAATAATGTACATATATATATGAACATCAATTGACCTGTATAGAAGCATTGCCATCCACAACAATCTCAAAAACAATTTCATTTCATTACTAAATAATTCCATTATCCAACTATCCAAAATATAACCTCAAACATTTACAAAACCCACAAAAAAAAAAAAACCTAATTAGCCTGCTAGTCTAACACCATGCGAGAAAATGATTTCACGTTTAGCTTTTATCCATTCATCTACAAAAGCCACAAAATGATTTCCCGTCATAGCCGCGTTCTATTAAGTTCAATCTACAAAAAAAGAAAAAACAAAACAAAACAAATAGTTAGGATTCAATATATCGTAAAACGATAAAATTCATTATATAGTACAAAATGCAAATACGCTACATTTCATCAGTTTGGGAATTACTTTAAAATTGTAATTTGGTGCCAATGTCTTCCAATAGGATATGCTTGGCAGAATTGGAGAGTAGAAAACAAAGGAAAAGTGAGTATTGTCTCGCATTGTAAACCATCAAGTCTTCTGCACATGATGGTGTTTTCACACGGAAGGATGAGAAATATCAAATATTTGCTATCCAAGGCTTGAAAAAAATTGTAGATCACTTTCCATATATCTACCTCTTAACCATTAACTCTTAACCCCTTTGGACTGATGCCAAACGTTTCCCCAGGTTCTGAAACAGTGCTTGCTCAGGAGACACTGGAAAGAGTCCAAACTAAGATTGAGAAAACTCCTTGGACATGATCATTTTTTAAGTGATTGCTACTTGCATGTATCATAGCTGGAGATACTACAACCCGTGGCATTTAGAAACCTAACCGATCCATATACAAATTATCTATCAACAAAAGTACCTGGTTTGAAGTTCTATACAAGAAACTGTAGTTCTACAAACTCAAATCATGATAAGATCTAATGAAGAATTCCATTATGTTGTTAAGAATGACAAGTGCATCAATACACAATGCATCCTACAATAGACAAGAACTGAGGAACAGATCTTTAAGTACACAAAATTCATTCCAAGAAAATCATTTACCCAAAGTGTGAAACAAGAAAGAATATCATTGAGACTTTAGCAAGAGATTTTTAAATGATGTAATTCTTAAGAACGTTGACTTTAATGGGGATGAATGGAGGACAACTCAGGAAGGCCGCCCCAGGTACATGAAATGAGGCCACCATGACAACAAAGAAGATGATGAAGTCAAACTCACAAAGGATACTATTGATAGATGGAGAAAGGCTTCAACGGCAATGACAGAGATGATTGTAGTATTTATAACCATCAAGTTTAAAATCTATCTTACTGATAGGATTTGCAATTTTGCATGGGCTTCTAAGATTTCCTACTCAAAAGCAATTTATAAGCTATTTTGTGTAAAAGCCCACACGCTCAGTTTGGCAAAAAGGAGAGCATCTTCTGGGTTCTCAAAAACCATAATTTTTGTTAATAGATCATAAGAAGGGGCCAAAGTTTCCCTGTATTCCATATTTCCTCCAAAAAAAATAAAAAAATGTTGATCTCTTCACCATGTCAAGAAACTTCCAGAACTTCCAGGAATAGTATCTCTCCAATTTTGCCAAGCATATCCTATTGGAAGACATTGGCACCAAATTACAATTTTAAAGTAATTCTCAAACTGATGAAATGGCGAAAGTTGCAAATAGGAAATTGGTGAAATGTGATGGCATTTGGGACCTTGTATGCTCTCTATATATGAACCCAAATGACCATTCTAAAGTCCGAACCCCTTTTCTGTACTTCATTTTTATAAAGCTTAAAATGTGTGAATGCAATCAGCTACTAGCATGGTTCAGAAGTTTTCAATGGAGTAGAATCATAGTTCTAATTAATTTAAGCCAATAGAGCCCAGATAATACATTACCCAAATAGCCATGATGCTCTATGTGATAAATACGTCGATAGCCTCAATGAAGTCTTGGCGAAGTACATTAATTTCCCTGGTCGTGTATTTGTCCTTGCTAGCCAACTCCATCACCTAAGTGAGTCGAGAAAAAAGTCGATCATGAAATTTTTTCTATATCATATTTTATTGTGTATATTGATGTGATGTATTAAAGAACATGGTACCTCTATTCACCTTCTTTTTTATTGGTAGACCAGCATCCTTGATCAAGTGCAGCATAAAGAGCATCACATAGTAACCACAATCTTCAACTCCCTTTTGTTGTGGGCACTTCACAAAAGAATATAAAACAATCAATTACATATATTCAACCAATAACAAAGATACACATTGCACCTTTAGCAGAAAATAGTAGTTTACCTTCACATAGTTCCAATTTGGAATTGGATTGTTCTTTCTCTTTCCATGAGAGAAGTTTACTGCTTTGATTGCACTAACAAATTCAAGATTTTTGCAATAAGAACGAAAAAAACATTGTCAGCTCTGCTTGTAACTTATTTAAACACAACACATAATTTTCAATTCCCACTCTTCAACCCTACAAGAGGTGGCACTCACTTCTTATTGCATATCATAATTCATAAAATAAAAAAGAGACGGATATACATTATTGATATACACATATGTGCCGTGTACTGACCATAAGTGCAAAGAGTAAATAATCAATGACACAGTTGATTACCACTTTTGATTTCTAACAGGATCAACCAGCAACTCTCATAATATAGTACGCAGTAACAACCTTAAGATCCCATTCAAATTGTCTCTTGAGAATTTCATCAAACACATGATATGCAATAGGGAGTACGTTGATTAATTATTGTTCATAGGCTAATTGCAGATTATACATTAACCAGAGTATGTGTGGCCTTTTCCTTTGACCATCCCAACTCACAGAATCCTACTATGATATACACTAATCTTCATAGAAATTCAGAACTCATAACAGTTTATTATTTTAGTAGTTAATTCATATCCTGTGATAACAATAATAGGAAAAACGTCACGATCATATGTCCACAATCATGCTAAACCATAACCTCACTTTGGGATCAGTCATGCCAAACCCCAAATAATAAATGCAGTCATCAAATAGCGCTAAACTCCAACTGTTTAATGTAAATTCACCCATACACCTTCAGTCAGCACCAAGTTCAACTACTACATGTGGCCAACAAGGTAGCATCAGGTGGCACTTCCAAAACCCAATCCCACAGTCGACCAAGGATTCCCAAGCCCTACACCTCCCAAAGTAGAAATCTACTCATTGGCGCCTTTGGGAAGAGGTATGTCATGGATAAGGCTTCACAGATCTGCTAGTTCTTCTCTTCTTCCTATAGTTCTACTTGGTCTCCTTCTAATCCTCTTTTAGATCTCTCCCATTTTAAGGCTCTATTGGAGTTTTTGGAAGAGAGAGTAAAAGAGAGCACTAAAGGACACACAACCTCTATGATGTACCATAGAAAGATAAGAATTATGAGGATAGCTTACTTTCAAAAGTAGAACTCTTATGGCCGACCCCCAAATTGATTAGATAAGGGTACAAGACGATGATGATTAACCTATAATTCCGAAGATTGCTTCACAAACTAAGGATGATACTGCCGTCTATATACTCGGCCACACATGTAGATAAAGTCACAAAACTTTGTTTCTTTGGAAACCCATGTAAAATTTTTCAATCCAAGATAAAAGACCATATCCAACCAATTAAAGAAATTGAAAAGGGTACTCACTTATTTATCTCTAATTTAAGATCCGGATTTGGTTCACTTCCAAGAGAATTAAACCAGTACACTTCCATCGATGGTATGTCAATACCTATTAAAACCCAATGCGTGCTGCGACAAATCAAGTATAATTAAATTAAATAAATGCTTACAAAATTAAAAAATTATTTCATAAAAACATACACGTACCCTGTGTTGTAAGGAATTAAAAGCACGCGGTCACCATGGATCCTAGCCAAATGCTGAATGTATCGTGACTTATCATCATCCTTTGTAAGAGCATTAATGCTTTGAGGGCTTCCAAATGCATATTTTTCTCAAGCAATCCCATAAGAAGCATACAAGTGTCTAAACCATATATAACTCAATTAGATTTTATTGTATCAAACAAGAATGAATTTTAAATGGCAAACCAAGAGTTCTCACCTAATGTATGTTATCAGGCAAGAGGAAGCTAACTTTCCCATGTGACACACATCACTCAGCTCATCCATACTCACTGTTATATCATCCATCTCATCGATGAAAAGAGTTCCAATCAGTGGAACGGTTATCAGTCCATTATCCCCCAACTTCTTTTCCACAGCTTGATAAAATCTTGTGAACTTATTTTCCTTATCACCATTTCTCATTGGAGGATGCTCTTCCTAACATGTACGTTATCATATCATTGAGCAAGATTGATATTGTGACAGTGATCATAGAAAAACTATACGTATGTAAAATATTGTTAACACACTCACCACTACATTTTCAAGTATCACGAATTCCTTTGGCCAAGCCACAAATGAACCAATTGCATCTTTCACATATGAATGTTCACTAGATCCATTAGGGAATGGGAGAAGGGCACCACCAGACAATGCTTTTTCGATCGACACACGTACATATGCATCCGGTATAGTCAAGCAATGCATAGATGTTGCTGCCTCTGTCATTGGATAAACACTTCCTTCGGCAACTACATTGTCTTTTGATCCCAAAGCCAATTTACACTTTTGGAACTATGAAAAATAACGAAATTAAAAAAATATTAGGACTTGTTGAAACATAAATGTTTGTCTTAATCTTCAATAGGCAGATACTTACCATCATCCCATTTATAGGAATAAATTTTGATGTTGCTGCAATGCCTTTTTCTTTAGTTGCTTTTGACTATACAATGAAAACAAAGCAAATCCAAGTTAGTAGGAAAAAAAATACAAAACAGAACAATATATACAATCACATATAGAGTCTATTCTAAAAAAATACAAAACAGAACAATATATACAATCACATATAGATTATTTTAAATACGTACCCGAACTTTTTTCACCTTTCGTTTCGACAATGCCATGGTCTGCTTTGTTTTACCGACTTCCTTTGACTACACATTAATTGAATAAAAGTGAAGTCAACAACCACATAGTGCTTAAAAGCATTACGAATCATGTGGCTACAAAATCTGTACCTTTTGGCTACATGAATTCCGATTTTGAGCTTGGGCTAACAGCCCCCGTCTATTATCACTCTTATCACTATTGGACGCCACATTTTCTGCTGGTGTGGAGTTAAGCATTCCAAGTTGTTCCTTAAGCAACTCACTCAATGTTTCATCTATTGGTGAGTTAACCAATCCTTGATGTTTAAGCAACTCTATCATTGATTTCTGCAATGTCACAATGTGTTCATCTTTCTCTCGCAACTGCGCCTCCAATTTCTGAGTATATTCCTTATTTGATCTACGCTTAGGGAGATTAAAGAACATAGTTGGAGTACAATACATTCCACCAGCCCTAACTCGTCCACTATGTTCAGGGGTTCCCAATGCCAAAGTAAGAATATCTTCACTACCTTTTGTTACCAACTTTCCTTCCTTCTCATCATGTTTTAGTACTTCCTGTAAGAAAATGGAATGAGAAACTCAATAAGTATCTTCCACGAATTAGAAATGTTTTTAATCAAATTTGGAACTTACGATTTTTTTAGCTATCTCCTTAGTAGCATCATTTGAATATTCACCCTTCTTGTCTTGTCGTGCTAGTAGCCACATGACATGTCTATCTTGACGATCAATCAATACTCCCGCTGCTTTCTATTATCAATCAAAAGTCAAATAACTCAAATAGTTAAGAAAACAGAGTATAGAATGAACATCAAATAGAAACTAATGTTGGTTGTTCGATGGTTCTCGTCTGAACCAATTACCATCTTATCGGAAAGGCCAGCATAACCATCCTTGCCTATTCGGTGGTCATGTTCGTTCAGATACCTTCTCTCTGCTTGCAACTTGCTTAACCCCTAAAGGTTTCGAAGAAAAAAAGAATCAGTTTATCTTAACTTCCCACAAAAAATGATTCTTTAGTGGAAATTATAAGTAAAACATGCACTTTCTATTAACCTGGAATTCTTCTGAACATCTAATCATAACAAATTTCAGCCAATCTGGTTTCTTGATGTCTGGATAAACGTCCCACAAATATGGTGGATTTTCTAGCAAATCTGGATCATCTAAGTATGGTCTGACAAATTCTTTTGTCAGATAAGTCTTGAACCTCCTCCATAGTACACCGCAATGGGATATTGCTTTCTTCTTATATTTTACATCTATAATAAATCTCAACTGCAAATATTTAATTAAACAAATTGTAGTTTACAAATAAAATAACAAAAGAATTTAATAAACACTTCAACAATGATAAGCTCAATAAACACTTACCTCCATTCCTACCCATAAATCCTCTTTCATGGGATCAGGCACTTTAAACCAATTTGGATATTCAGCTAGTGGCACAACACCTCTAACCAATGCACCTGCCCAAGTAGCAACTTTTTTCCGTACCACTTTTCCGATAGGCACAGAATTTTCATCAAACTCCACTACAATCTTTATACCGTCCCATTTCTTATTCATGTCATGAGACACTGTTTGACCTCTCACATTTTTTTCACCGGCAGGTACCACAGCTAAATGTCTTCTCTTCCTTTTTTTAAGTGAACCAGCACCTGTTTCAGGGTCCATTGCTTAAGCTTCAAAACCTGCTAAGAGCACACGTCGTAATTTTTAGTTTACCACAAGAAAAACGAATGAAAACGAATTTGTCACAACCTCAAATATAATTCAATGGAGGATTATCTTAATCCATCTCATAGCAAAAAGAATATAACTAATAGGCATATAATTTGATTGAGATTCATCAGTAGCATGTTACACTTCCATATAACTAATAGGCATATAACTGAAAAATCAAAAATTAAACATTTAGCTGTCAACCCAAATCCCTTCACAATCTTCTCTCATGTAATTTGATTGAGATTCATCAGTAGCATGTTACACTTCCATATAACTAATAGGCATATAACTGAAAAATCAAAAATTAAACATTTAGCTGTCAACCCAAATCCCTTCACAATCTTCTCGCATGTAATTTGATTGAGATTCATCAGTAGCATCAAATGATTCAACACTTGGTAGCACTTCAACTTGATCAAGTATGTCATTGAGGTCATCTTCGTCTCCATAGTCCTGGTAATTTTGGCGGGATTCTAGAACCACTGACAAACTAGAATCAACTTGATCGGGTACATAGAAAACTTGCTTCGCCTGTGATGCAAATATAAATGAATCTGACTTATGGCCAATTCTTCCAAGATAAACTAATGTGTGACCCATATCATCAGTCTTGACACCATTTTTACTATCCACCCAGTCACACTTGAACACTGGAACTTTGAAGGCAACATAGTCGAGCACCCATATCTCGACAAGAACACCGTAGAATGACATGTCAGTGACTATTGGATTTTGATCCTTTGAACTTGAAATCTGTGTAGTTCTTGCCAATAGAGAAACTCCACTATTTTGAGTGACTCGTGAAGCATCACGAGCCTTTGTCGAAAAACGGTGACCATTAACGACAAAGGTAGAATATTTTAAAACATGTGCCAAAGGACCTTTAGATATCCAGTTTAAGGCGCTTGACACCTTATTCTCAGGCTTAAGCCGCTCCTCCAACACCTGATTGTTTTAAAATAAAAGTTAGTCGTACTAATAGTTTATTATGCTGAAAAGACGCTAAGTCGGTGATTTACCCTATCTTTAAACCAACTACTAAATGTACGATTGTGTTCGTCTTGCAACAATGTCGGTTTTCTTGACTTGCGGGGATCTTGTTTCTTTAGATAGGTCATATGTTCCCTGTCATGTTTCCAATAGAAATCATTTTGTCAGCCAAATATATACAAGACACATATGATTGATTTGAAATGTGAAACAACTAAATGGTCCTACTTACTCGATGTAAGGAAGAACATCTTTTGTGTTTTGCAACACATAGTTATGTGCTTGCTCTAAAGCTTTTCTATCAACTGGAACTAGATCACCGCCAGGTGGAGCCTTTTCATATAACACCATATCAGCAGGAATTTTTTCACCGGAAGGAGGAATCCCAATTCCCAACAACTCGGGTAAGAACTCACTACAAAATTCAATTGCTTCCTCTGCAATATAATTTTCTGCCATGCAAGCTTCTGGTCGGGTTGGATTTCTTACATAACTCTTTAAGACCTTCATATACCTAAAACAATATGAAAGGATAACTTGGATTTTAACCATAATAAACATTTTTTTTTAAAATTCTAATGAAGCCATTAACAATCAAAATAAATTATTCATCATACCTCTCAAATGCGTACATCCATCGGAAGAAAACCGGACCACAAAGCTCAACCTCTCTGACAAGATGCACCGTTAAATGAATCATAATGTCAAAGAATGATGGTGGAAAATACTTTTCCAACAAGCATAATGTGATCACTATATCATTCTGGATTCCAGGCAACCTTTCCACATCTATTACTTTCGCACAAATAGCTTTGAAGAAGGAACACAACCTCAAAATGGCATATCTCACATGTTTTGGCAGCACAGACCGTATTGCAACAGGAAGCAATTGTTGCATCAACAAGTGACAATCGTGCGACTTGAGACCATGCAATTTTAGGTCTTGCATTGAAACAAGTGGCTTAAAATTTGAAGAGTATCTTTCTGGGACTTTCAGCTCGTGTAATGTTTTGCACAATCTCACTTTCTCGGCTCTAGATAATGTGTAGCACGCTGGTGGTAAGAACGTCCTCTTCTCCCCAATCTTTGGAGCCAATTCGTTCCTTAAACCCATCTCCTCTAGATCAAGACGACTATTAAGATTGTCTTTTGTTTTATTTGGCACGTTTAGCAAAGTGCTAATGATGCTATCACAAACATTTTTCTCAATGTGCATGACATCCAAGTTATGGACTAAAAGCAAATACGGCCAGTAATCAAGATCAAAAAATTTTGACTTTTTATTCCAACATTTGGTGGCATTGCTTTCATCATCTTCTTCCAATGACTTCTTTGATGTTCCCACTGATTTTTTCTGTTTTCCCCATGTGAAATTGATCCCTTCAACTTTCCTTTTAATTTCCTCACCAGATAATATTTTTGGTTCAATCCGAAGCTCTTTCTCACCGTTGAAGGCCTTTTGTTGTCTACGATAAGGATGATACCGCGGAAGAAATCTTCTAGTGGCTTGGTATATATTTTTCCTTGAGTGTTTCAGCCTATAAGAAGATGTGTCTTCGCCGCACCTTGGACATGCATAGTAGCCTTTAGTAGTGCACCCTGAAAGATTGCCAAGTGCTGGAAAATCGCTAATTGTCCATAGCAATACAGCTTTCAACAAAAAGGGTTCTCGCTTGTAGGCATCATAAAGCATAACTCCTTCCCTCCACAAGGTAACTAAGTCCTCAATCAAGGGTGCCAAGTATACATCAATCTCTTTCCCAGGTTGTTTCGGACCAGGAATCAACATTGTCAACATCATAAACTTTCGCTTCATGCACAACCAAGGTGGGAGGTTGTATGTGACCAACATTACCGGCCACAAGCTATATTTACTACTGAGAGAGTTGAATGGGTTGACCCCATCAGCTGAAAGTGCTAGACGAAGGTTTCTTGACTCACTTGCGAACTCTGGCCACCTATTTTCTACCTCCTTCCATGCTTTAGAGTCAGCTGGGTGACGCAATTTATCATCGATTACTCTTTCGTTGGCATGCCATGTTAGTGACTTTGCTGTCTCCTCGGACTTAAACATTCTTTCAAATCTTGCAATTGGTGGAAAGTACCACATAACTTTTGCGGGTACGCCACTACACTGGTCTGTCTTACTTTTGTTTTCCTTGTATCTTGACACTCCACAAGTAGGGCACTCAGTTAGGTTCTTGAAATCATCACCTCTGTAGAGTATACAATCGTTGGGACACGCATGTATTTTCTGGTATTTCATACCATAAAGTGACAATGTCTTCCTAACTTCACGCATGTTTGAAGGCAACACATTATCTTTCAAGGGAAACATCTCCTGTAACACTTTCAACAAATTCGTAAAACTTGTGTCAGACCAACCACCCTTTGCTTTTATATTAAACAATGTAACCACTGCTGATAGCTTTGTAAACTTCGGGCTGCCTTCGTACAGAGGTGTCTCTGCGTCTTCAAGCAACTCTTTAAACTTCTCAGGATTAGCCTCGAATTGTTCTTCTGTTGTACGTACCATTCGTTTCATGGGTACCGCATCATCTGGAGTCTCCATCTCATGATATTGGTTGTCATTGGAATATGCAGGAACACTGGGCTCAGCAAAATTAGAAGATCTTTCCCCGTGAAATCTCCATGTCGTATAGGTTGTGTCAATACCATGATGGACAAGATGAGATCTAACTTCTCTCTTTGTTAACTCGCGAAGATTTCCACAATTTTTGCATGGGCAGCGTAAGAAACTATCCTCATCCTTTCCAATACTGATCAAAGTTTCTACCCCATTATTGTATTCCCTAGTCAGCCTATCCTTTGACATCCAAGACTTGTCCATTTTGAAAGGAAATAAATAATTTCGCAAAACAATGGAACAGTAACACTCTACTGCAACAATTAAAAAAAAATAAACACATGATTCAAGGGATGAACTACAACCAGGTGAAAAAATAAACAGACAAAATTAGTTACTTGCATGTTGTCATCGAGTATTTAAGTCCGATTAAAAAGTAAACAGACAATATTAATCTTTGTCCAATTCAACACTTAAAACTCTTGATTACTAATACACTTGAAGATTTTCAATGGTAAGACAATAACATTTCTCTAGTATTCAGATTCCACCTACAATAATGCCCAAAAACAAACCATTCGGCATGCTAGAAAACTACTTGAGTATCTATAGAAGTGTAGAAAAAAATGCCATCCTGCAGTTGCAATCTATAATTCTTAATGACATCAAAATGACAAATGGGATCACAGTCTATACTAATGCCTTAAGACATCTCTTGTTGACCTGTAACTGGTGGCGCCAGGTCATATATTTAGCTATATGTACAATTCTTTAAGAATGAATTTTCATTCTTGTTATATCAAAGAAATTAATACTAGCCTTACTACTTTAATCAACCAACTAAGGCTATGAACTAAGGCTACTTAACATGCAATTTGAATAAACCCAATCTATAACTCAACTGTCCAAAACAAAATAAACCATCAGAGAAAAAAAAACTAACCTTTATCAGCAAAGCCGAGAGTTTGGAAGATGAAAGCTTGAGGTTTTGGCGTCGAAGACGAGAAGAGAGAGGGAGTAGCAGGAAGAAACGAGAGGAGAGGGAGATGAAAGCTTGAGATTTTTTTTTCCTTTCGGTGGGAGAGGGATAGAGAAATAAAGAAACAGAGAACGGAATGGTGAAATGGGTGAGATGGGAGGGGGAGAAATGAGACGAGATGAAGAAATGGGAGGGGGTAATTTTCGTTGGCAGGGAGATGAGTGAGGGACAGAGAAAACAGAGAAAGAAATAGAGAAACAGGGAAGGAAAGGAAGAATGGAAAAATGGGGAAATAAAGAGAGATGGAGTGGGCTGGGTTCGCCGGAGATGAGGAAGCTCGGCGGCAGCGCAGGTGGGTTCGGCGGCAACGGTGATGGCGTCGGGACAGTGAGGTAATTTTCGTTGGCAGGGAGATGAGTGAGGGAGAGAGAAAACAGAGAAAGAAATAGAGAAACAGGGAAGGAAAGGAAGAAAGGAAAAATGGGGAAATAGAGAGAGATGGACTGGGCTGGGTTCGCCGGAGATGAGGAAGCTCGGCGGCAACGCAGGTGGGTCCGGCGGCAGCGGTGATGGCGTCGGGATAGTGGGGTATTGAGTGAGGTGAGATGAGGGAGAAGAGAAAAGGGGAAAAACAGAGAGAGGTGGGGCGGCAGTGACCTGGGCAGAGGGAGATGAGATGAGAGAGTGGAGAAGGGAAAAGAGAAGGAGATCTTGGTGGTGGTGGTGATCACCGGCGTGCTCGGACTCCGGCGGCAGCGACGCGGTGAGGAGAGGGAGAATGAGAGAGAGAGAGATGAGAGAGAGAGAGAGAGATGAGCGGCAAATGAGATGAGAGAGGGGTTCTGTTGTGGGGAATGAGATGAGAGAGGGGTTCTGTTGTGGGGAATGAGATGAAGAGAGAGCGGGAACAAGAGTGATGTAATGAAGAATGGAGCCAAAGTTCTTGCTTGGCGCCAAATTAATTTGGCAGATGAGATTTTTTACTGAAGCATGAAGTTTGATGCGTCGGTATGATGAATTATATAAAATATTATACTTAAATTTTAACCCAGCCGACACAACAGCTTGTGTTGTAGTGTCGGTTTAGTAGAACTGACACAACTGAAAACTCTGTTGTGTCTCTTTCCAATGAAGTGACACAACAAACCTGATATTAATACATAAATAACTTAAACTGACACAAAAAGTTTGTTGTGTCGGTTTTCCACATACCCGACACACCAAAAACCGACACAACAAGCCATTTTTTTAGTAGTGGGTCTTTGAGGTCCATCTTAAAAGTCTCACCAACTATTGGAGATTTGACTTGATAAATTTTCAATTTAGACTTATCACCATGATGTTTAGATTTAACTAAATTCGGCTTAGGTTGGTGATTAGTCTTTTGAGGTTGGTGACTTTTCTTCTTAGGGGATTGGTTCACTTTTCTTTTCTTCTTATTTCCTCCCTTTATTTGACTTTTGAATTTTAAATTTAACTTAGCAACTTTATTCAAAAGTTCTTTCATTTGTTGAGTTATGGAAGGAAGATTGAGAAGCTTTTTGTTAATAGATTCTTTTAGAGTTGGTTTAACTTGTTTAACCTTTTTAGAATCTATTTTAGGAGACTCCTTTTTAATAGGTTTTACTTGTTTATTCTTCTTGGAGTCTTCCTTGGTTTTTATTGTCTTAACCATCATAGAATTTGATTTAACTTTCTTTGGTTCAAAAATGATTTTAGACACATGGCTTCTTCTTGATTTGCACTCAAACCTAAAATGTCCTTCAATGCCACAATAATTACATTTAGACATGGGCAAGGAAGTGTGAGTGCTAGAGAAGGAGGACTCACCTTTCACAAATGTGTTGGTGAATTTAGGGTCATGTGAAATATTCCTATCAAAACCAAGACCCGTCCTATCTCTTTTAGATTTACCCAATTTAAATAATTTTTCAAATTCTTCTTCACTTTGGGTAAATTTTCACTCATACTTTTGTTTGTAGGTTTCAAGTTGAGTGACTTGGTTTTTAAGGGTTGAATTTTCATTTTTAACTTTTGTTAATTCATTTACAATTCCCTTAAAGTTGTTTAGCTCTTCATGGGCAAGTTTTAATTCAAATTTAACTTCATTGATAACATTAGATCCAAGTTCTAGAGTTTTTATCTTAATTTGTGCATTGGATAAATTTTCCATAGAAATGGTTAACTTGGATTCTAAATTGTTAATGTTTTCATCTTGCCTTTTTAATTGATCTCTTAGTTTAGAATTTTCCTTATTAAGAATATCACAATCTATCTTTGATTCTCTTATGTCATCTTTAATATTAGATAGATTATGTAAAGAGATCATGAACTTAGATTCTACACAATTTATTAATTCATCTTTTTCTTTAAGTTCATTTTTAGAAGAGACTAATTCTTGGTTTAGCCTTTTAGATTCTTCTTTTAATCTTTTATTCTTCTTAGAAAGCTCTAAGGACCATGTGTACAATTCCTCATAAGCTTCATTTTCATCATATTCTTCTTCTTTTGATTTAGATTTAGATTCATTAATTTTAATGTTAGAATCTCCAATAGATGGAAGAAGGAGGGGTCTAGAGGAATCTACACAAGAATCTACAAAGTCTAAACTAGTGGAATCCATTCTAATGATTTTCATAGAAAAAAAAACACTAGGGTTTTGATCTAGATAGAGAGGATCAACTCCGGGTGTTTAAGCCCTAAATGGAGTAACCTTGCTCTGATACCAATTGAAAGTCCTTGGGATCCTAACCCTAGAGGGGGGGTGAATAGGGTGATCTACACTTAATGACTAATTATGACCAATTTTAATTTCTTTACAATAAACTAGTCACATGTGATGATTAACATACAAAATGCGGAAGCTTAAACAAAACAATCACCACAAAACAATCACCACTACACAAAGATTTATAGTGGTTCGGCCTCAATGCCTACATCCACTACCGGCTTGTGTATCCAACACCCCACCGGATTTTCACTATTATGCTTTTCAAAAGGCTAAGCAATAACCTCTACAATATGCTTTCCAAGGATAAGCAATAACCTTACAATGTTGTTTTTCTAGGCTAAACAACAACCTATACACAATGCTTTTATATGGCTAAGCAATAACCTTACAAGCAAATGATTTCTCTCAAAGAAAGTGTCTTGACAAAACACTCTAAGAGATTACAATTTAAGCTTAAATAAATTGCCTCTAAAATAGGCGAATATGAAAGTGTAAAGCTAACTCACACAACACTCTAAGTAATGCAAAGATGAATGCTCATGAAGTGTGTGTGTGAATACTTCAATCAAGTTGAAAATGAAAGCTCAATCAATTTATGCTAAAAGCATTTAAAAGTTTAATGCACATAAAAAGGTATGATTGAAGTAATATGCAAATCACATGTACCAAATACAAACTTGTAGAAGATATGAAAAACAAGGGTTCACAAGTTGTATGAAATTAATTTAGTCTAAACATGTGATGCATGTGCAATGTTGTTTTCAAAACCAAACTAATTCAACAAAGGTTTAAATGAATGAAAACAACAAGGAAAGATTCAAAACAAGTTAATGAATCATGACATAAAAGAAATCAAAGATTTTGGCAATTCATGATTAACAAAGTTTATAAAACAAACTTGTTTTGAAATCAAGGTGAAGAATCCTATGACTTAAATCAAAGATTAAGGAAGTAGAGGATTCAACACATCATAGTTTATATGCTAAAATCATTTACCAATAGTTTAACAAAGCATAAAACAATGATTAATAAAAAGCAAAGCTTACTTGGTGGTTTAACTTCATTAATCCAAGCTTTAGCTTTCCTTAATGACCATTAGCCTTCCTTAGCTTGATCCCCTTTCTTTTGCTTCAAAATGCCTCAAGAAGGGCTTCAAAGATCATCCCCAATGCTTAAGGAATGAGTTTCTTTTTATAGAAAAAGTGGTCCAACGGCTCCTTGTCGGTCGACCCACAGGTTGTTGTCGGTCAACCGACACCTCAACGGTTAGAAACCCAACGGCTTTAATTTTTGAAAAACTGCTTTTAGCGGCGGCCATAAAGCGCCGGTAAAAGTCCCGTTTGACCGCCGGTAAAAGTCCAGAATTCTAAAAAATGGGATTTTCAAAGTGATTTTCTTGGGGGGACTTTGGGCCAATAAACCAAGCATGGAAATATGATTTAAACCAATCCAAGTGCTTAAAAATCATATAACATAAAAGGCCAAACAAAATTTAAAACATTTAAAACCAATGGCTAGCTTGATTTATAAAATCTTTTTCAAACTAAAAATGTGTCCAATGTTTAAAACCAAAACATGCATAAATCATAAGGTTTACAAGATTTAAAATAATGCATGTATAAATCAAGATTTCAAGATTTCTAAAATCAATGCATGTGACAATATTCAAATGAATGAATAAGATGAATGATGCATCCATCAAATTGCAATACGAAATCCTAACAATACCTTTCTCATAACATAATTTTAATATCCTTAATGTAAGGGAAAGAGAAAGCAATCATGTAGATGGCAAATGGATCAAAAGATGTCATTCAATATATAAAGAGATTAAAAGTCTTACAATTTGACAAATGACAAAGACATTAATATGACCATCCATAAAATGAAAATAGAAGTTTAAATGACAAATTCTAAACTGATTATCTAGCCTTTTTCCCAACGCAAAAGACACCACCAATAATACACCAATTAAACACAAAATGTGGTGACAATGAAAGTTTGTTCCTATTTAGAATCTGGAGATGGAGGTGATGGAGATGGTGATCCAGCAACATCATCCCTTCTGCAGCTCTTTGAGATCTTGGAGAGGTACTTGAACATTTTGCTTATTGTCTTTGATTGATTCTTCTGTTTTCTCTTCAAGTAGGCTATGTCTCGCTCCACAGCTGCTTGCCAATTAGAAGATGTGCCAGAGGTAGAAGGACCAGGAGCATGCCTTGAAGATGAGGCACGAGAAGGAGGAGGTGGAGACCTAGGTAGCTCTTATCCTAAGGGAGGCTCTTGTGCCAAGGGAGGATCATCTGCTATGGGAATTTGAGGATTTGGAATGAGATTCATTTGATTCAGATTGGTCAAAGAAAATGGAGCTTTGAAAATGGGGCTTTCTCCAGTGGGTATTGGAATACCAAACTGGAGGGCAATCTGAGTCATCAAGTACCCATATGGAATTGCATTCTTTTGTGCAAGTGAATTTCGAAACTTGATGATTGTGTGGCAAATGAGAGAGGGTAGACAAATGGGAGTGCCAGTTACAACCTTGGACAAGACACTAACCATGAAAGCGATGAGCTCAGTTCTATTTCCACCTCTTGGATATACATTATAGGTAAAGAGGTTGAATTCAATTTTACCTGAATCTAACTTGGAAAAGAAACAAGAACAGATGCTGAAATGTCAAGGAACCTTGGTTCAGACAAACTGTCAAGCATTTGGCAGGCAAAAATTAAAGTTGGGATAAACACTGAACACAGTTGCTCAATCTTGGACAAGGATGTCTACAAATGATCACTGATCATTAACAAATCCATACATGATGTGAAAACAATCACAGATGCTCAAATCAGAATGTGACACCTAAAGTTGGGTTTCTCAAAACAACACACAGCAGTAGACAGTGAACATCGTTTGGTTTGGAAATCTTGACTTGTTGATGGCTTAAGGGCTTTTGGAGAATCTCGAAAATATTTTTTTTAAAAAAACACACGAAACATGCAGAGAGTCTTCAAACCTCTGAACCACTGCTGCCAAACGAACTGCTGCCGAACTAACCATGAACGAACAATGAACAGCTGAGGCGATGCCAATAGAGATTTGCTTTGAGAAGGATTTTTCGAAAATCTATGCTAAAAATGGTTTTGATCTTCTGCCTTGAAGGAGTGTTGCCAGCAGAAAGAAGTAGAGAGAGCCCTAGGTTTGGTGATGAAAGAGAAGAATAGAACAGAAGAGAGGGTTTCTGCGCGCAGGGTTTTTATCGAACCACTGCTTCGTCGGTCAACCGATGACTTAAGTATCGGCCAGCCGATACTTGTAGAAAAGTGGACTAATCCACTGAATCTACATTCTTAACTTATGATCACTAGTTAGAGTGTTTTATGATTGATTTAACTTATGAAGAACAATTAAAGGATCATAAGATAAATAATCAGTAAAAAATTTTTTAATTTAAGTTGATCAAACATATGCATTTTAATATAAAGTACCTTTTGAATTCAAAAATGCATTTTCAACAAATAATTCTCAAACAATTGGAAATTCTAAACATATAGAAAATACTAAGAAAGTTTGAACCATTTAGACTTAGGACCAACAAGACATATAACTTATGAGAGGGGGTTGGTCTAATCTAATTACTAGGCCTTAGTATTTTTCTAATAGCCTAACCTTAGGTATCCACCTAAGATCTTGAGCCTTTGAGCCTATGTTTGAGATTCCACCAAGTAGAGGAGATAAATATAGATTTCTTTTAGACTTGACATCATATCTTTGAGGTTTGACAACTTTATAATTAGATTGATGATTAGTCTTTGGTAGTTGGTGTTCAACTTTCTTTTTATTCTTCTCATTTCTTTTAGCTTTTCCTCCCTCTTTTTGTCTTTTGAATTTTAATTTTAATCTTTCAACCTTTTTCAAAAGTTCTTTCATTTCCAAGGTTAAAGGAGGTAAAGTGAGAGCTTTCTTATTGATAGATTTATTTTGACCATTCTTTACTTGTTTAGTCTTTTTAAAATCTTTCTTAGGAGACTCTTGTTGAGATGTTTTAATTTGTTGAAACTTTCTAGAGTCTTCCTTTGATTTACATGCCTTAACCTTCATAGAATTAGATTTTCCATTTTTAGGTTCATAGATAGGTTTAGACAAATGACTTTTTCTTAATTTGCACTCAAATTTGAAATGCCCTTCATTACCACAATAATGACATTTTGTTTTGGGCAATGGGGAGTGAGTGCATGAGAATGAGGACTCACCTTTTACTAATGTATTGGTGAAATTTGGGTCATGTGTAGTATACTTATTGAATCCAAGACCCGTCCTATCTCCTTGTGATTTACCCATTTTAAATAGTTTTTCTAATTTCTCTTCACTTTGGGTAAATTTGCACTCATAATTGTTTTTGTGGGTCTCAAGTTGAGTGACTTGGTTTTTAAGAATTGAATTTTCATTTTTAACTTTTAAGAGTTGAGTTCCAATTGCATTAAACTTGTTAACTTTTTCATTAGCAATTTTTAATTTAAGTTTAAGTTCATTAACATTAGATCCAAGTTGTAAAGCTTTTATATCACATTGAGCATTAATTAAATTTTCCTTGGTGATTATTAACTTGGATTCTAAATTAACAATATCTTCAACTTGATTTTTTATATGATCACTTAGAGTTGAGTTTTCTTTGGTGAGTCCTTCACAACTTATCTTAGATACATTTAGTTCATCTTAAAGATTTGACAAGTTATCTTTAGAAATTTTCAATTTGGATTCTAAATAGATAATGTTTTCATCTTGTCTTTTTAATGTATCTCTTAGATTTAAATTTTCTTTATTTAGCTCATTATGATTTAATTTAATTTCATTTAGTTCATCTTGAGCATTGGATAGGTTGTGCAAAGTGATCATAAACTTAGAGTCTAGGCATTGAATTAGTTCTTCTTTCTCTCTAAGTTCATCTTTTGAAGTGTCAAATTCTTTGTTTAATCTTTTAGATTCTTCTTTTAAACTTTTGTCATTCTTATCAAGCTTCAAGAACAATGTATATAACTCATTATAAGCTTGTTGAAGGTCATCTTCATATTCATTTTATTCTTCTTTTAATTCAACTTGGGATTCATTAATTCCAATGTTTGGATCTCCAATAGATGGAAGAAGGGGTGGTCTAGAAGAATCTACAAGGAAATGTACAACATCTAATTGAGTGGAATCCATTCTAATGATTTTCATGCAATGCACAACTAGGGTTTTGACTCTAGGTTTTTACACCTAATCAAGAGTTCCAAACACTTGATCCTAAATATAGAGCAACCTCGCTCTGATACCAATTGAAAGTCCAAGGGATCCTAACCCTAGAGGGGGGGTGAATAGGGTGATCTTCAAATTAATGGCCAATTTTAATTTATTTCCAATTTACTTTTAACTAGTGATGATTATGTGAGTAAGTGCGGAAGATAAACAAATCAATCACCACAAGCCATTCACCATTACACATTGATTTATAGTGGTTCAGCCTCAATGCCTACATCCACTACTGGCTTGTGCTCAACACCCCACCAGATTTCCACTATTTATGCTTTTGCAATAGGCTAAGCAATAACCTTTACAACGTTGTTTTTCTAGGGTAAACAACAACCTATACACTATGCTTTTCTTAGGCTAAGCAATAACCTCTACACTATGCTTTTCTTAGGCTAAGCAATAACCTCTACAATAATTTTCTTTCTCAAGAAAGTGTCTACACACTAGAAAAGAAATAGATTAAGCTCTGAAAAGGTGCCTCTTAATTAGGCAAATATGAAAGTGAAAATAAACTCACACAACACACAATGAGATGCAAAGATGAATGGAAATGATGTGTGTGTGTGTGAAGACTTCAATCAAGTTGAAAGTGAAAGTTTAATCAATGTATGCTAAAAGCATTTGAAAGTTAAGACACAAGGATTTGATTGAAGATGATGCTAATCACATGTATAAAAACTAACTTGAAGAAGATAAAATCAAAGATTCAAGTTATATCAAAAGGTATGACTAAACATGTAATGCAAATCCAATGTTGTTTTCAAGGAACAAGATTTAACTAAAGTTCAAATGATTGGAAACAACAAGGAAGTATTCAAACAAGTTAATAAAACATGCTACAAAAGAAATCAAAGATTTTCAAAAGCATGATTACCAAAGATTGAAATATAACTTGGTTTGAATCAAGAGGTAGAATCCAAAACATATGAATCAAAGATTAAATAAGATATGGATTCCACACAACATAGTTAGCATGCTAGAAAACATTTTCCAAAGGTTTAAAACAAAGCATGAAACATATGAACAAGGAAATTAAAGCTTACTAGAATTTAACTTCTTGTAATCAAGCTTTAGCTTTCCATTTGGACCAGTTAAGCTTCCTTAATTCATTCCCTTTGCTTGGGCACTAAAAACACCAAAAATGGCTTCTTTTATCGTCACTAATTCTTTGGAATGAACTTGCTTTCTATAGAAAAAGTGGTCCAACGGATGCCTGTCGGTCAGCCGACAACTAGGTGTCGGTCGACCGATAGCTCAACGGTCGCATGCAACGGTCATATTTTTTTAAAATTTTCTGACCCATATGCACTTGTCGGTTGACCGTCATTTATCGGTTGACCGACAAGGAACCGATAGATGAACCGATAGCACAGAAATGTTGAAAAAGTGGCTGTCTATTTTTGGAACCGACGTGCTCTCGGTCTTACAATTTATGCACTGTCAGTTGACCGACAGAAGCCGAAGAGCTGGCCGATGGAGAAGGTCTGAAAATGTAACTCTCTGGAAATGGAACCGACAGAGCTCTCGGTCTTACAATTTATGCACTGTCGGTTGATCGACAGGAGCCGAAGACCTGACCGACAGAGGAGGTCTTAAAATGTAGCTCTCTGGAAATGGAACCGACAGAGCCATCGGTTGACCTTGGTTCATTTGTGGGTTAGCCAATACGGACCGACAACCTGACCGACAGTGTGGTCAGGTTAATTTTCTGAGGATCTGAAGTTTTTGAAGAGTGAAACTTTGAAACCATTTGAAAACTCAGATTTGAAAGGTGTTTTTATAAATTGTTTCATCAAGAAAAACATTATTATAATCAAGATTCAAATCAACGAAAAAGAGTTTAAATAAAACATGAGTAGGTTAATTCAAAAGATGATTTTCAAGAAGAAACTTGTGAAATGAAAATGAAAGTAACGAGATGAATATAATGCAAATGCAAGACATCAAATTGCAAACAACTTAGGGTCTAACACTTAATCCTCTGTACAATAGTCAGTCTCTGACACTAACATGCTTGTACCTTCATAATTCTTCAGCATTTGAAGCTCTGAACACACTCTTGCAACTGTCCTGCCAGATCTGCCTTCCCAAACCAAAATCCAAAATAACTGATTTCCCGCTCCTCATATATATGCATTGAAATCTGAAGTTCCTCATGCCGATAAGGTCCACGAAATTCTTCGTTATCAGGCGATCGAGTAGAAGTCCTTTCTGCAGTCAACTCTTCCACATAGCTGCACTTGTTGAAAATCCCAAAATAATTCTCTGACAAAACTCATCAAATTCTAGAAATCTCTAACTCTGAACATCTCTTTGGAGTTTTACCAATTGAAAATTGTCTTTATACATTGATGATCTGCATCGCTCCTCTATAACTGCACTATCCACAGTCAAACTCTCTGATTTTGGTTGAAGATCTCAAACTGTCCAAACCTCACTTGGTTATTTGGTCCTCTGACACAATCAATATTCAAAGAATCCTTCCATCAAACCTCTAACAGCCTTTAGATGTTCTTACATGATCTCGAATCTGCTACTCTTGTCTATCAATGTCGGTCCAAGAGAATGAAAGTTCTGACTCACCCTGATGTACTGTCACCCTGTCTCTGTCAGTCCTGGAATTCCATTACATGTTTTTACTAATTCTTCAGAATATTGTCTCATTCTTCTGTCTATTCTTGGCTTCAAAAAATTTGGTGATGCTGAGTACTACCAGATGTGTCTTACCTCAGGTAATGTCGTCCAGTCCTCGGTACACTTCTGTTGTCTCTGTCTGTTTGTTTAAATCACAAGGTTCACAACTTTGTAGGTTTCCATCTCTGACCAAACCTGTTAACACTCTAACTGTCATGCTACTCCACATGTCCTAATTTCGTAGGGTGTGCTTCTGTCGAAATCTATCTCCATCTTCCGGTCTTCTACCCAAGCTCCAAAATATCCAAAAGTTTTTGTTACTCTGACTCTTTCTTCCGGTTGCCATTGGTCCTTTGCACGATGATCGGTCCTCGACTATACAAGTTTGTCTACTTCTCATCACACTCAAACGGTTACAACTCTGCATTTAAATCTCAAACTTTTTTCAACAAACCTTGGTTGCTCAATCTTCTGCCTCTGTTTCAGGTTCACCATCCTCAAGTCTTGCACATGTGTCCTTCTTTTCTGGATCTTTCAACTGACCTTATCTATAGGTTATGATTCTTCTGCGTGCATCTGCACAGTGTCCAACTAATATCCCAAATCCATAAAGTCCACAAGATTTCTTTTATCACATGACCAAGTAACTATCCATTCTGTATATAGTTCTTTATACCACAGCTGAAAACTTACTTCCCATGATTCTAACCACACTGATGCATCCTGCCGAGTCGACTTCACCATCCTAGCCACAATTGCTGAACCTCCTTGAACAATTCTTCGTCATAAGTTCATCAATACGCGAGAAATTTCAAACTTTTGGCATCCACTTGAAACTCTATCAACTGAAAGTCACCTTAACCTTCTTGAAATCCACCATTTGTCTGGTCTCTGGAGTCTCTTGACTTAGGAAGATGGCTCAAGTTCAACCCAAATATCTGTACTTACCTGCCTTGGCTTGCCACATGATGGTCCTCAATCAACTGTAAATAGTCTTGAAGTGCTGCTCACGCCTCTTGTTGACTAACAACTGTACAATTCTTCTCTTGCTGCCAATATCTGTGACGCCGAAAGAGCTAAGACTTTGCCGAATCCTTTGAGAACCACATGCTAAGACCACAAAACTTTGACTCTCTGGCGCGAAAACAAGGAAAAAGGCACTGAATGTGGGTGCGGGACATTAAATCCTCCCCCACTAGAAAAGAATTTGGTCCCTAAATTCACTATCAAGAAGAAAAGGGAAGAGACAATGAGAGTCTCCCCCACTAGAAGGAAAACAAATCCGAATCCGTCAAAACGACATCTAGTCAAAACAAGATCACAAATCTAACGATTCCTCACCACACGTCTTAAGGTTCCTAGAGTGTTTTATTTCCTAGAAACCTGCCCGCTCTGATACTAGTCTGTCATGACCCTAAACCCGAGGGGCCGTGCAAATTGGGAGTTAATTGATGATTATGTTTCTCCCAAGATCCGCGTGTGTGAGGATAACACGTTCCAACACATCTTGAATATTTTGCGGAAGCTTTCGTGGCGTTGTGACCCGAAGTCCGTGGCCATCGGATTCCGTGTCGCACTCAACCCAAGCATATAATTATCTTATCAATGAACATATCAGACTGGAACAAACCATTATAACAAAATACAAAGTTGATAGTATCTGGATATTATATTCCCATATATATTCAAGTTACAATAACAATGTGCATTAATTACAATCCCAATAAACGGGCTAATCAAAGCCATACAAAAACAAGCTAATAATCTCTACCCCATATGTGACGTAGCTCCGATGTCAAGCTCAATGTCTACCTGACATAGCCGACAAAACAACCTGCGAGCACATGGCTCCATAGCCAAAACGTGCACTCATCTCGGGCAAGAAATTTGAACCTGAGTACCAAAGTAGTGGGTCAGACACGACAGTCTGGCAGGTGGGTGAAAAGATAATACAAGTACTGAAGAATAAAACATATGATAAATCATGGTATTTGACAAAATCATGTGCTCATGTAAAAGCATGGATGAGGCATGTACATTTGACAAAAGCATGTATTCTTTAAAGCATGTATAAAACATGTATATTTAGCAAGTCGGGAATCCCGTGTAAAATGACATGGCAATAATTTAAAACAATGATACCTTGCAAGAGCATAGAAAACCTGTATATAAATAATGAGTTTCATAAAAGGAAGATACATCATTTACAAGAGATAACATGTAAATGTACCAAAGATCAAGAACTGTCAAGATGGCAACCACACGAAGCTAAATCCTATCTCACTAAAGTGAAGAGAGCAAGTCAGGGCGTTGACCTCAGTCACACGAGGTGAGGAGAGTCAACGACGTTGACCTCAGTCACACGAGGTGAGGAGAGTCAACAATTTTATATAACAATATACATATAGCAAGACAGGAACACGGTAGCGAACCGGATAGCAAGACAAGATCCAGGCTGCAACTAACAGGACAAGAAGGGGATCTCCAAACTGGTGGATCAAACCGATAAGGTACATCCAAGCTTAGTGGTGCCGACTCATAGGTCATGTGCAAGAAAACAAAATAATATGTATATATATCGGGGCAAGATGCTCATCAGCTTAAGACATACCATTTCAGGTCAAGCAAGAACAAGATAGCAATTATGCTAAAAGCCATATCCGGGGAAAGACTAGTTACAAGGCACGAAACTTGAAATCTACAAGTAAAATCTGGTAAAATCAGGTACAAATGGATTCTATAAATCTCCGGGCCAAGTGTTGAAGGTCCAAGATTTAAATCAATGTGTATAGGGTCTCGTTTGTCAACTTAATATTTATTTGGTACTCCATAAGAATTAGAGACAACCCAAGACCTTACCCACATTGATAAGTTACAAGACCTTTAACGAGATTAGAATGATGGTTCTTCTTCCTCACTATAGTCTTACATAATTCTTCGGAAATAATCAATTAAATTCTATGGTTTCGGTCAGCTTTTCGGTTGGCTGTCGGCTAGCCGAAAGGCTGACCTACGGTTGACCGAAATTCTGACCGAGTACAGAAATGGGAAGAAAGTAGCTCTCTGGAATTCTAACCGAAATTATCTCGGTTAGCTTTTCGGTTAGCCGAAATGCCACAGTCAGAATTCGATAGAAAATGCAGCTCTCTGGAATTCTAACCGAAAACACTTCGGTTAGCCGAAATACTGACCGAAACTGCTACGGGACTAATTTCGGAAGCTGTTTTCAGTCCTCCCTTCCTTCAAACCTTTCTCATTTTTAGGGGTCAGATCCCTACATAACATTGAGTTGAAAACTCCACCATTTCTACCTCATCCACTCTTCCATCAAATCATCCATAAAAATGGATCCAACCTCTTCATCCCATCCACATTCAACCAAGAGAATCCATTACATGAAACAAGTCAAGACTTAATACAAATGAGATGTCATTTTCAAGAAATCAATATATTAACAAGATACACTAATGAGTGTATTTCAAATCTCAATAAAAGCATGTCATGAGGTAAAGCTTAAGTTATGAAGATCATTAATAAAAGCTAACATTTGTATAAAAATATGATCAATGAAAATAAATCATTTCATCCACTTGCCTTGGGTCCAAGCTAATGCAAATCAAGTCTTCTAATCACTTCTTAAGCCAAAATCACAAATCTCCACAAAAACCCCAAAATACACCCATTACAACCCCAAAATGGGCAAATCAAGAAATAGGAAGAGATAACTCCCAATAATCAAGATGAAGCTTCTCAAAGGCTAGGAGAACACAAATCTAGGAGATGGAGATAATCACTTACATGGAAGACCTTCAAATAGACAAGGTTAGCTCAATGGAAAACTTGAAAAGCTTGGGTTTCTTTAAAAATGGTGTCAAACAAGAGAGGAGATGAAGGGGAAGAAGATGGCATGGTTGGGTTTCCAAATGGCAAGGGGTTCCTCCATGAATGGGAGGAGAAAACAAGAAGAAAATGGAGGGGCCCTTTGGGCTGCAACCGATGAGGGAGAAGAGAGGAGAGGGGTACTTTTTATAATGGGTGGGTGTGGGCCCCACCACACTTGGAAACACATAAAACTTGCAATGGAGATTAGGAGGCTGTCTAGACATCGGATCAAGAAACTTAAAACATGAAAAGTGTCCGAAATTAAATTATCTTTGCAAAAAGGTTAATATTGACATACTTCCGGGGTCCACAAAAAAAGTCAACTATTTGGTCAAAGGGATCAAAATAATGGATTCAAGTGTTAAGACATCGATTTCTGGGCCTCGAATGCGATCGACAAAGAAGAGAGAAATGTTTCTCATAAAATCTAGTTTCCAAAAAGTATATATTTGGAAAGGTTCTGAGATCTCGAAATTTGGGTCCAGATTCAATGTAAAAAGACTGATTTTGCCCCCAGGGCTGGAAATACTGATTTTCAGAGCTTCGGATGGGCACGGAGTGAATACGAAAGTTGTAGGGAATGGCGAGATTAGTCAAACGAAACTAAAATGGGGATTTTCAGAAGTCAAAGAGAATCTCTCCAAAATGACCACACAAAACAAATAGGACCCTATTGTCACTGTCTAGATTCACTGGCTTCCAAAACTTTCCAAAACCAAAGAAAATATAATCAAACTCAGAAATTCGATCAAACAACCGGTAAACCCACTGAGAAAACAAATCCACGATTAAAGCCATACTAAACCAGGAAATCTGGGGTCGGGTTCTCACACCATCGGAAAGCTTTTGAAGTGAAGAATCCAAGGGTCCAACTGTCCTAATGATTAGGGGCTGAGAAAAGAGGGGGACCTCTGGATCAATGGATCTGGCATCCTAACTTAGGGTAATGGGTGGCATTTAGGCAAGCTAAGTATAATCTTTGTAAGAACTGGCCTAAGCATGTCTTAAGTGGTCTGGAATATGTAGAGTTAGTGTAGCAGTCCGCTCCTTGTGTGAAATATGAGTTGGACTTGAGATCTCAATGCGATTCGGCTTTCTTCTCACGAATTTCTAGAAGTCGTTGAACTAAGTCTAAAACTATCAACAAGCATCTTTATTGTCATTAATTAATCTGAATTATGCCATTAATCATTCAATTATGGGTGAAATGGGGGCACCACTATATATGACAGGTATTTAAGGCTATCATAGGGGCCAAATGAGGTGTCCACAGCCGTGTCGTCAACAATTGTAGCATAGGGTGTCTTCACTGTCTTCCACCACATCTCTGCCACTCCCCTAAAGGCCGTACCTGCTCCTTGCATGTACATCTGAAAACCTCAAAGATTTTCTCCATCTGTTGACCCACTCATCGGCATTCAATGGATCCTCGTTCCCATAGAATTCAGGTGGTCCTCTCTTCTTGAACTTAGATACATATCATCTTGGTTTATTACCCGTGCTGGCATAACAAGCTGAGCTGGCTGGGTCTGTCTCTGCAAAACTTCCATGAGCTGTGCTTAGAATGCAACCTGATCTTTTCTCTGCTTAACCTGATTCTCATTTTATTTCTGATGGTTAACATCATGCGCATTCTGAGAGTTTAAGAATGCCTGCGTAAACTGAGTAAACCTGCCTTCTATACTATTCTCATTTGTACTGGCATTAGCATTGCCATCAGCATTGCTAATGTTAGACCGAGTTTAATGACCAGCCATTCCAAAACAACACAGACGTTAGTCCTAAGGGACTCAATCTAGCATACAATCTATATATTCTATAAAAGTTAAGATACCCAAAAGAAATTAAATCTTCACAACGTCTTAGGTTCCTACTTGTTTTTAATTCTAGAAACCAACAAGTGCTCTAATAAGAATCTGTCACGCCCCCACTCGGTAAGACGGGGATTATGCATGAGATTAGGGCCAATTCCCATATGGATAGAAGACCACTGCGAGGTGTAAATATTTTCTCGAACAAATACAAATATAGCGGAAGCTTCTTTAATAAACAAATGGTACCTAACAATGTATAGTTAAAAGCAAATGCTGATCATATTAACTGAAGTTAGAGTTAAACAATTTCAACAAAGTGTTATATACACAATGGACACAACT
This sequence comes from Litsea cubeba, assembly GCA_012931725.1. Lineage (NCBI taxonomy): Eukaryota > Viridiplantae > Streptophyta > Magnoliopsida > Laurales > Lauraceae > Litsea > Litsea cubeba. The sequence continues at coordinate 59,588,891 of CM022946.1, forward strand.
AAAATCAAGCCAAACCAAAATACCAAAGAGAATGAAAGATGAATCTAATCCAATATATGAGTGAAGGCTCTCGGTACAGGGATAGTACGGCAAAAGTATGTCATCCCTACAATTGTCATTAAGGTCATCAGGCTGAACTTCCTCCGTCTCCTCCTCGGGATAGGTGGGCTCGGTACCTATGCACCAAGAGTAGCATCATCAGACACAATGGTCAGCAAGAAGGTATATTTATAAAACATCAAGGATATGCAATACTAAACAGAGTAAACGAATAGATAAAATTAACAGAAATGCATAGCATTTGTATCGTCATAAATGTAACATGGACATCTTAACAAAATAGGTGATCCACATATGCTAATCACCACGAAATATTATCACTGCCCTCCCTACTTGGACCGGGTTGTGGTAGAGAATATTTACAGGAGAATAGTTGTGAGGCTCCAGCCCTTGTGGACCCTCACTTATATTTGATTTATATTTATTATAGTGTATAATATCTCTTTGTACTAATTAATAAGGGTTAGTAAGGGTAGTTTAGTAGTTTCCTAGGTTTTAGGCCTATTTTCTATGAATTAGTCCCTTTTCGTATTTTATAGAAACTATAGGGTTCTAGATGGACTTTAGGGATTTTGTTAGTTAGTTAGTGGCCCTTAGAAGTGATTAGAAAGAATGGGAGGGATTTACATTGGAGAATTTGCAAACTAAACTTAAAATACCCTAAATAACCATGTACTTATCCTAAACCATAACCTAGTAGGGCCCTTTGGTTATTACACTTTCAAACCAAAGTCTATACATTCAAACCCATCCCAAAGAATCTCTACCTCTCTCTATCTCATTTCCCTCCCATTCCTCTCTTCTTCCCTCTTATTTCTATGATTTTCCCTTTAAGAATTCCCACACTTTCTCTATCTATCTTTACAATAAACCTAGATCTATGGTTTCCTACTTCAAAGAGGAGGAGTTCTCTCCAAGATGTATCCATCTCTCACCTAGAGGAAGCTCTACAACTCCTAGATCTCTTCTTTCTCTACAAAACAAGGTAAATTTCCATTCCTTAGCCAATTTCCTTGTAGATCATCTTCTTCTCCTTAGAATCCATTTCTCTTATGCAACTTTCCATGGGATTTTGGTGTAGGAGCTGTAGAGCCTTAGAGATTTGAGTTTTGGAGACTGTTTTTTGGTATTGAAGAGTTTAGAGACTTGGATTAGAGAGCTGGACCTTTGATCTTGTAGATCAAGCCAATAGCCTTTATTTGAGCTAAGAGGCAAGTACAATATACCTATTTAGCATAAAATGCATGATTTCTTTCTTGATTTTTGTAATTTAGTTCATATGTATGTATTGATTGTTAGATCTCTTCATTTAATCCTTGTTTTATGAATTTTTGGCGATTGATGGATGGGATCTCCCATTTGGAAGATCAATGGCCCAGTTAATGATGGTTTGTGATGTATGGATGGGGTTTGATGTCCAGTGATGGATTGGTGATGATTCGAGACAAGATAAATGAGTTTTGATGGAAAATTGGGTGAATTAGAGAAGTTCCAGAAATTTGGAAAAGTGATTTCTACGTGTATCCAATCGACCTAGCACACTGCAGAGCCTATATAACTCAGACTCAGTTCCAGACTTTCTGTTACATAAATTAGTGTCGCTGGTCAACCGGACTATGTACCAGATCGACCGGGCACACTATAGATTACAACTGAGAAACCAGTTTAACTGGTCGACCAGCTGCCACCAGGTCGACCGAATACATCGCAAGTCAGTTCCCATAATGCAAGCCAAGTCCTAGTCTCTCTGTGTGGCAGGTCGACCTGCCCCTGCGCCAGGTTGATCGGCCACACACTACAAACAGTGAATTTTCAAATCTGTGTTCCATTTGAAATTGGTGATTTGTGGGGCCCATTGACATCCCATGTGGACCCCCAGTGATGTGCCAAACATGAGTCAAGGGTTGGGATTAATCTTGGCCCATGAGGCCACTCAAATAGGGTCTAGATTATTCATTGTATTCCAATTCAATCATTAAATGTTGTCGAAGTTGCCCGTAACTTTAGAACATCAAATTCATCTCTTGGCATCTAAAACTTCATTTAGGAATTTAATTGGCTGGCTTGGACCTTGTACCTGAAAAGGGGGCATTGATCTAGGATGGGCCGTTGCTATTCCTTTGTTTGAATGGCATGGATATTAGTTATGACAAATGCTCTCCATTAATGTTCACTCTTGTTATTATCTATTGCTTAAACCTATTTAATAAATGGAAATTGGAGGACCTTAACCTAGGATGTCCTAGTGGCGACCTGGATTTTGAATGGAGATCCCTTGACCCGTGTCTGTGGCTAGGCTAGCCATCCTATAGCCTAAGGAATGGATGGATGAGAATACCTTGGAGTAGATGATTGTGATGATGACTTAGAAATCAAGTTATGAATGGCTAATGAAATGGATAATGCTGAATATGGAATGGAATAGAAATGGACAAAGATAATGACATGGTGGATCATGGTCGTGGATTCAATTATCGGTATGGATTATGGATTCTGTATATGGATTGGACATGGATACCGGACCTTGTATGGATGTGAGATGACCTTGCTCGCACAAGGATAGCCTACGCAGACATTGACCTTCGCTTGGTTCCTCGAGTCAGCGTAGGACATTCACTCAGTTGTTGTAAGCTTAGCATTCGATTGATCATCTTTAGTGGGAGCTTATTATTATAGATGGGGCCATCATGATGAGCTATGACTAGACGGCCAGCAGACTCCAATAGTATATATGCATTCACTGTCTGCAGACTCCGGTAATGCACATATGCTTATTATAGAGATATACTAATCAGCAGGGCTTACTATCCCTTGCATTGTACTATTATTCCCTACCGCAACCAATAATTAGTATGGGAGGACCGCGACATAATACCCCGGGGTATCCAGCTCGTGTGAATGTGCCATATTGATAGATGATTATTAGCTTGCTTTACTTTCCTATTGATCATTATTGTTGCCTAGTATTGTACATTTGTTACTCATTTGATCTTATTATCGTCTTTACTCCCTTTTGATGCATACATCCTATGTTACTTGTATATTGTTCCTGCCAGATCCTTTGGATCTGACCCATTCTATTTGGTGCTTAGGTATTGATACCGACCCTGTTCCTGACGGTGACGCGCTCCTTGAGGCACCCTCATCCAATGAGTATGGGTGGGGATTGGTAGACCCGGAGGATGGAGTGCCTGCAATTGGGGCTGTATGACCTTATTTTAGGGTTTCGAGTGTCTTTTATTGTGATCAGTGGGGGTCATATCCAGTTATGTACACACTTATATTCCCACTTTGAGATTTATCTGAGTTATGCACTGCTACTATATGCTTTATGGAGACTGATACTGTTATTTCTTTCGCTTTATATTGGTGTTGCTTCCGATATTTTCTATTTGCTTCCACACTTAACTGTTGTTATAAATATTGTTAAAAAAAATTAAATCGGACCTCATGACGGACCTATGATTCTGGAAGTTTCTGGTTTCTTCGGAAAGTAGCGCACCAAATTCAGGTACCTTGGCGGTAAACTTGGTATTCAAAATTGGGGCATTACAATAGCCCGACCATTCAAAGGTTGATACCAGGGTACAAACCAAGAAACGTTAGAAACCCCATCATCTTATGGCATCCAATGGTATACATCCATCTATCAAAATACACGATCTGAAGCTGGCCAAAAGTAACAACTATGTTAGACGATACAACTGAGTGGTTCATGGCACAAGAATCCTAACATAGTAACAGTGAAGGGCTAGGTTCATCTTGCATAAACAAGATTCATCAAACAAAAGAGAGACTACTCCACATCATCAAATCAAATGGACAATCTTCAAATCATCAAATACCTAAAGTAGTCCTCTTCAAAGCTTTTACAATCAAAGCCACCCAACCTCGACACTTCGGTCAAACATCGGAACAAACGGAACATCAAAGGGGATCCTAAGTCCATCATCTAAGTTCTCATGTGATCCCTACTAAAGCAAAGTGAACGAAGCTAATGAAGATGTTTGTGACATGTAGACAAAGGTACCCAATGGTACAGTTCAGAGTCAAAACAGATGAACATTCAAATCCTAAGCAATTAGTCAATCCCGATGCATCGTACATCACTACTCAACTAATAAAAGGGATGGGGTTCATGATACCAAAACAAATTAACCTCTCTTAGTCCATAGTATGAGGTTGTATCGTAATCCACATCGCTTCCATGACTAACTAATAAGTATCCGAGACCCGTCCGGAATAACCATTGGAAAATGTCGGCTCAGAACATTCCTTACAGAGATTCCCATAATGAGGCATCAAAGAAATTACCAAGGGTCCCACCTAAGTCCCCAAAAACTAAGGAAAAAAGTCCCTTTTCAAAAGGAAACCAGGCATCCCTTCGGTTACCTTACGGTTAGTCGTGGGGGCTTCTACGGTTGGCTCACGGCTAACCGTATGCTCCGTAGGTAATCGGTTGAAATAAAAATTAGGGTTTCGTCAGTACGATTCCAAGATAGAACCTAATCCAAAATAGTATGGTTAACCGTGAGCTCGCTGTGAGCTCAAGGTAGAATAAAAGTTGAAACTGAGAATTACAAAGTTCAGGCATCCTAGGCTTCATAGAAGCTAGAAACCCATGTTACGGTTAATCGTAAAATAGTTACGACTAACCGTAACCTTATAGAACTTTCAATTTGAGTTATATTTTGGTTTAGAACCGGTAGGATTTTCTCCCTTTCTTCCATACCTTTATACAAAGATGAAAATAGGGCCTTGCACTCTCCAATTACAGTATACATCCTCCCAGTCACAAGGCCGTTCCAACCCATCCAACCATTCCATTCCATTTAATCTAAATTAACAAGATTCAAAGCTATAACATCATTGAGCAAAATAGGTATCTAAATGAACATCAAATCTCAAAATCAAAGAGGAAACAAACATATCCAACCAATTACAATATATTCACTTGCCTTAGTAATGGATAGCTTCCAAAATTGGGGAAAAACCTTCTTTTGAGCTAAATGGTGAAGACAACTCTGAAACCCAAAATCACTCCAACAATTGAATGCAAAGGAAAGAAGTGAGCTAATCTAATCCATTTATAAGCAAAGGGGAAAAGGAAACCTAAACCTAAAATCTTTGGGAGCTTATCTAGAGGTGGGTGGTGACAGACGTGCTTGAAGAAAAACATCTTTGGAGTAAGTGGAGTGTAGAAAAAAAGATGGGAGGTCCGGCCCGCGAAGGGGTAGCTCCAGTGGCCGTGGACAGAGAGGAGGCAATGAGGGAGATGAGAGAGCTAGAGAGAGTGAAAAGTGAGAAAGAAAGAAGGAGAATGGGTTGTGGGTTTTATTAGGGTTGGGTTAAGGGTAAATTACAAATAGGTCCTTGACTTCCTAATTGTGATTAGTTGGGCCTCTTCGACGTGTCTGATCGAAACGTGACAAAAGACTAAAGTTCATAAAATGCCGAGACCTACCCAATGCACTCGAACTCATAAAAGCTCATAATCTTGGGGAACCCCTAAAAACTTTCCAAAATTGTAAACCACGCCTACTATACCCAAACGAGCTCGGAATCATGCAAAACTTTGTACGCGTAACTCACGCGTCAAACCCGACTCGCTAAGACTCTAAACACGCTTAATTAGATAAATTATAATTAATTATAAATAATCCTGTCATAGGGGTTGTGATCTTACAAAATCACTACCCATGTATTAGGGCTTAGCCAAATTCACTCCTATATATATCCATCAGTTTGGTGAATCCAGGCCTCTCAAAATCACAACCCACATATTGAGGCATTTCGATTAATGATATGTTAAAATGAGTTTAGGATGAGTATAGAAACATTACTAAAAGGGGTAATGTTCAACTATGAGTAGTAGTAGCATAGGCAGTTTATTAGTTTATTGTCATCCACCCTAGTCAAAGTGCCAAGGAATCGAAACATAATCTGAAGGAAATAAAACACACCAAAAGAATGATATAAGCCTAAAGAAAGATAAGGAAATGTTGACACCAAAAATGTCACTTTGCTTCTTCATGATCCAAAAAGCTACATGAAGTCGCAGCTTGCAATAAATAGGCAATGCTACTTCCAAAAAATCAAATCTTGTTAGAATCAAACAAAAACTGCAAGATCCTTCAAGATAGCCAAAAGAGGAGTACACAAGAAGTTTCGGGCCATTTCAAAATCATTTGGCCTAACTTCGCTTCTCCAGCAGCTAAAAAGGAGCTCCCGGCGGCGAAAGCATCGGAGACACCAAATCTTCGATCAGAGCCTGTGGATGGTCTCAAAATACATCCAAAAGGCTCCACGTCAAGTTCCGAGTCAAACCTACAACGTTTGACCCTACATCAACCCTCGAATAGCTAAATCAAGCCTCTCGGCGGAAAGAACCACCGAGGCCATCACTCATCAAAAAGAGCACATGGACGACTTCAAAATGCTTACAAGGGGCTACACGTCAAGTTTCAAGTCATTTCGACAACATTTGACCAGACTTTGACGCTCGAAAGCCAAATCAGGCCTCTCGGCGGCGAAGCTCCTCGGGACCATGGTTTCCAAGACAGAGCCTATGGATCATCTTAAAATGACTCCAATAGATTCCCTGTCAAATTTTAGGTCAATCGGACATCGGTTGACCACACATCAAAGCGCGACATCTTCATCGCGACAAAAATAAGTCTACTAGCGACAGGACCCCAAACGGATTTAAAACTCAAACAAAAGCCTATGGTTAGTCTTATTTATTGCTCAGGAGGCTTCACCCCAAATTTCAAGTCATTCCGACATCGTTTGTCCCAGTTTCAGCTTCTGACGGAAAATCGGCAGCGCTGGCGACAAAGTCTTCGACTTTTCCGGGAAATTGGAAACTTTGCACTCCAAAATGCAAGGGAAATCAGGCCAATAAATGATAAAAAAAATTTCAAGAAAAAATACAGAAGAAAAAAGAATAAAAAAACCTAAAAAACGGCCGCAAAACGGGACAAAATGGGGGAAATTCCCCTAAGGTCGCAGAACCCTGCGACCCTGGCCCATGGTCGCAGGCCCAGAATCGCCGGGTTCACCCCGGAAAGCCCGTTTTTCATCGTTTTTTGCGATTTGAAGCTTCCAACTCCTGGGATTTTCTAAAATTCATACTTTTGAGGTGCCAAATCCTTTGACATCCGTCAAAATCACGGGTCAATCATCAAGAGTATCAAAATCAACATTGATCGCCAACCAGTCAACCAAAATAGTGTGCTTTCTACCTGACCGATCGAGAAATCGACAGGACAGATGGCACCGACCCGCTGTTGGGAACCAATGCCTGAAGTTACATGGTCATCCGATGTCAATCTACAGGAAGATCCATCGATGATCATCACCAGAAGAATCCCAAAAGACGCGGCACGGCCACGACTCTTCAACTGCTCGGCGACCACTTAATGCAATTAATTGGCTAGCTTTATTGCAGTCATTATTTCATTTCTTTGGATGGCCCAATCAGGAGCAAGCAAATGGGAGTTACAAGTCAAGAGATTAATGACATTTAACCCATGAAACTCCTCCCATCATGGCGATTAAATGCCCTCAATCTCCTCAGGCCAATCAGAACCCAAGAAAAATGAGTTATAAAATAAAGGAATTAAACCCTGTAACTCCTCCGATTATGCATCTTAATGACAATGAAAGCCCATATAAACCCTCCTAAATGGCTACCAAGAGCCTATAACTAGGAAAGCATTCCAAAGAATTCCAGATCAGAAAAAATCAAACAACTCATAGAGATAAAAATCAGATCAGCTTCCAAGCACAGAAAATCCAGAGAAAAAAAGCGAGAGAACTCTGCGAAAGTTCTGCACCAGCCACTACTACAAGGTGACAAAAGTCCCTTAGGGGGTACCCCGCCTCCAAAGTCCCGCCTTCTCCTTCTGCCTCCAATGGCTTAGACGTGGCTTTTAAGCCCGTCTACTTAGCTTTTTATTGGACATAGGACCTCCTTTTGGTCTTTATCTTCTAAAAACCTGAAGTTATAGCCAAGCAAAGCGAATCAAGAGCATCATCTGTTCTCATCTGCATGGATGATGGAGAAGTCCGCAAATGGCTTGCGACCATCAATTTGAACGGGTCCCCCATAATCTCCTGAGAAGTTAGATCCTCATTTTCTTGCTTTTCATTGTGGTTTGTATTTTTCTAAAGAGACAAAAATCACAACTCTTGTCTTTCATTATTGATAAGAATTGTAAATCGGCTATAAACGCCAAAATCAGCTATAAACGCCAAAATCATCTATAAACGCCAAAAACCGGCTATAAACGCCAAAAATCGGCTATAAATGCCAAAAAATCGCCTTTCACAGCAAATCAAGAAAAATATCTCTTTTCTTAAATATATGTGCAATGGAAACTTGAAAGAAGTTGATTTCCTTTTTACTTGCAAAGGTTGATCTCCGGATCACCACTTGCAATTCTAAGTAAAATAGAAAATCTGGCACACCCACATAAAAAAATGTTGATACCTGCTTCTGCCCCCCCGGGCGCGAAAGGGTCATATCCAACGGACTCCCACGTCCGCCGACCTCGGTAGCACCGAGCCAGGAATGCGCGGTCCATCAGGAAACTCGCCTAAAAGACTTGCACCAAAGAATTAATAGAATTGCCTGGAAGAGGAACATTAGTAAGATTTGAGTGGTCTGGGCTAATGATTTCCGGAGAGGAGATGGGTCATAGAGGAATCGTCGGTGTTAACTGTCGTCGTAGAAAGGAGATGGGTAAGGCTGGGTCTTTCTTGCTCAAAGATGGGGGATGGGTCGCAACCGGCACAAAACCGTCATCACACAGAAAAGATGGGTTTTCTTCTTTCTTCAAGATCGAGAAATGGATCTCTAGCGTCGATCGTCGACACAAAAGAGAGATGATTTTTTTCTTCTTGGTTGGAAATCAAGAGATGGCAAAGAACCGTCGTCTCACAGAAAAGAGGGCCTTTTCTTCTAGCTCTGGGATCTGGATATGGATCCCTAGCATCGACCGTCAACAGAGAAGGCAGTTGATTTTTTTCTTCTTGATCGAAGATCTGGAGATGGATCTTCGACCTCGTAGAGAGGAGAATGGAGATGGGTTTTCACCGGCCTATGGGTGGGAAGACAAAAAAAAAAAAAAAAAACGAAGAGGGCTTAAGATTTCATTCCATCTTTTGCTTTGCTTTTTTACTTGCTTTTTGACTCATTTAATGAGCCATTAGATTTAAAGATAAAATGGACGGCTGGGATGCGATGCTCTCATATATATAGCTGGTGAGAGTAACTCTCATAGGAGAGAGATTCTAAAAAAGTCCCCTATCTCAAAAGGGGAGTTTCTGCCTCTATCTAATAACCAAGTATTTATTAGTAATTAAGAGAATCTATAAGAGACCCACCTTAATAGGAGAATAAATAGGAGAGATAATAGGATATATGTATCATTGATGACACGTGTTACAATTTCATTGACTAGATGGGTGTTTTTTGTGAAAGACACCCGAGGAGCTTTGGTCTCTCTGTAACTAGGGGTGTAAAAGAAAATTGAACAACCATCTAACTGAACCGAACTGAACCGTGGTTAATGGTCGTGTTTCACGGTTCGGTTACGGTTACGGTCAATGAAATTAAAAAACCGCACGGTTCAGTTCGGTTACGGTTTCCCGTAATAACTCACGGTTATTAACCGAACCTAACCGTAAAATATAGTTCGGTCAACCACACACGGTTAATCGTACCATTATACAAATAAGAGAAAAAATAAAGGGGCTAAATGAAATACTTCATAACTAATGTATAAGTAATAAAATCGCAGTCCATTTGTTGGTGAAGATTCAATATATGCCCAATCAAATGAAGACAACGACTGGGCCTGACTAATTTTGGGTGGGAGCACAACATAAATATTTGTAAAAAGATGCACTAACATTATATCCTGTTTTAATATTAGGCCCGGAGCATATAGACCAAGAAATGTAGAGTCAGCTATAACCAACAAGGAGGCTTGGCCTGGCTGCTCGGCATTCCATCCCAATAGGAACCCTATTCTATTCTTGATACAGAGATGGTTGCTTGTAGATTTATGCTTATTTTTTCATTCTCTCTCTCTCTCTCTCTCTCTCTCTCTCTCTCTCTCTCTCTCTCTCTCTCTTTTCCTTTTCCATTTTCATCTATTGTAAATGAAAATGCTTTTCAAAGTAATTTTTCCACGGTTATTAATTATAACCAAATGGTATAATACGGTTAATCTCAGTTCGGTTTTTCACGATTTTTGTGGATACGGTCACGGTTACGGTTTTAAAAGATAAAAAATGGCAGTTACGGTTCGGTTAACGGTTTTTCCAAAATGGCCGGTTAACCGAACTGTTACACCCCTATCTGTAACTAACTGGACGGGGTGAAAGTCGGACTACATCTATTCACTATACTAGCTGCGACTTAGTTCTTATATCAGATGGAGTATTTTATACTCTTGGTACCTATGTATAACGTTTTGATCAATGGCGATTTCGGCAATTTTTTAATGTCTTTTTACTAAAAAATAAGAATTTAATGATTCTGGCCTTTTCTTTTACTATTATCTAGAAGCCTTTAAAAAAACACTTGATCGAGATATTTTATATTTTTAATATGCTAGTTGTTTTTTCCTTAAAAGCGATATATATAGGGTCATATCCTATGCTTTGGGCCCACATATTGGCCTTCATCGAGATGGGCCCTTGGGAGGGGGGTGATGGGACCCTTCTATTTACGAAAAACCAATCTCATCCAATCATCCGAGACCCACATATACGGTCCATTCATATCTATTCAAACCCGCCGCTGCGACCCCAATCCATTTCACCGCTCAAACCATAGGACCTGATCCAATGATTGCATCGATGGAAGGCCAGGAAAGTGAGTTTGCTGATGCAAACCAGGTAAGACCCCTAATTTCCCCTGTTATTTCGAGTTTTGGTATTAACAAGCACAGATTTAACACTATATCTGCCCAAAGCATACAAAGGGCTTCCACCCATAAAACTAATACCATTGGTTATACTGATAATATTAGCGGTATTATGTGGAATTGTAGAGGTGCTAAGACTGCTGCCACTGTTAGAGAAATTAAGCACCTTTGCAAGGTACATAATCCAAATTTTTTTATTCTTATCAGAAACAAAGGCCAACGAAAATCAAATGAAAATATTAGCGAGGAAGCTAAAATTCAATAACATGGATATAATCCCGGCCATCGGAAATGCGGGTGGGCTGGCGATATTTTGGATTGATGACCTTGACCTCTACATAGACACTAAAGAGAAATACTTTTTTCCACTGCATTATCAATGTAACCAATGACCAACCTTGGCGGCTCAATATTATTTAAGGACCACCTTACGCAGCAGAAAAAAATAATTTTTGGAACCGTATTGCTGACTATGTGGTGATTGCCCAGGTCCTTGGATTATAGCAGGCAATTTTAATGAGACTTTTAATAAGCAAGAGAAGTGGGGAGGCAGGGGTTTGAACCCGAGGAAATCTAGAACTTGCTTAGATATCTTAAATAATCTTAAAATGTTTGACCTAAGTTCTTGTGGTCCATCCTTCACTTGGTCAAACAAAAGACAAGGGTTTGCTCATATTAAAGAAAGGTTTGATAAAGCTGTAGTGAATATTGAATGGCAGAACATGTTTCCTGAAGCCACCCTAATAGTTCTATCAGCCAGTGGCTCTGACCATTCCCCAATTTGTCTATCCACACACCCTAAGAACCCCAGACTTCCGCGACCTTTCAGATTCCACAATATGTGGTTAAGAGAGGTGGACTGCGAGAACCTGATCATAGGTACTTGGAAAAAAGCTAAGAGCCCTGCTACATGGACTAACCCATGGACCGATCCATGGACTAACCCCATAGTTTTGGGAGAAAAATCACCTGACATCGGGTGATTTTCCCCCAAAAACTATGGGGTCTGTCTATGGACTAACTCCATGAGTTAGTCCATGTAGACTTTTTGAAAAGCTAATGGGGTGACTGAAAAAAATATTACTAAAACCCTGTCTTCTCTCAGTAGAGATCTTATAAAGTGGAACAAAAAGAAAATAGGGAAAGTGGAAGACGTCATCAGATCCACTAGAGCTGATCTTGAATCTATTAGACACAAAACTCCTTTTAAAACTAAGAAGAAGAGCAAATCTATGGGCTTGACATGGCTAAAACTTACGACCGAATGGAGTGGGATTTTTTACTAGAGGTTCTCAATGCTTTTGGTTTGAGTGTTAGTTTTATCCAACTTATTAACGAATGTATTTCTTCTGTTTCCTACTCTATATTGCTTAATGGACCCCCCTTTGGAAATTTCAAAACTTCTAGAGGGTTAAGACAAGGAGACCCTCTCTCCCCTTACCTTTTCATTCTAGGGATCGAAGTTTTATCTCGTATGCTCACTAAAGCTGAAGAGATGGGAGTCATTCAAGGAATTAGAGTAGCCAGAAACGCCCCTAGTATCTCTCACCTCTTTTTTGCTGATGACAGCTTCATCTTTTGTAATGCTAAGCTAAAAGAAGCTAGGGAAGTTAAAAACTTATGGGAGGACTATTGCAATGTATCAGGTCAACTCATAAACTTTCACAAATCTGCAGTTTATTTTAGCAAAGGGGTATGCCAGAAAAGATGTAATTATATTGCTTCGATCTTAGGTATGAGAATTATGGTCAAGGATGAAAAATATCTTGGAAATCCGCTGACTATTAGGAAAAATAAAAATTCGAGTTTCGAAGCCCTCACTAACAAAATCAAAAGCAGAATTAGCTCTTGGCAAATCCCTTTGCTATCCCAAGCTGGCAGAAACACCTTAATCAAGTCTGTGGCCTCGGCTATTCCCGTTAATAATGTCTGCTCTCCGTCTCCCTGATGGACCGCGCGTTCATGCTCGGTGCTACCGAAGTCGGCGGACGTGGGAGTCCGTTGGGTACAACCCTTTCGCACCCAGGGGGCAGAAGCGGGTATCAATATTTTTTTGTATGGGTGTGACAGATTTTCTATTTTACTTGGAATTGCAAGTGGTGACCCGGAGACCGACCTTCGCAAGTAAAAAGGAAATCAACTTCTTTCAAGTTTTCCATTGCACATATATTTAAGAAAATAGACATTTTTCTTGATTTGCTGTGAAAGGCGATTTTTTGGCATTTATAGCCGATTTTGGCATTTATAGCCGATTTACAATTCTTATCAATAATGAAAGACAAGAGTTGTGATTTTTGTCTCTTTTAGAAAAATATAAACTACAATGAAAAGCAAGAAAAAGGAGGATCTAACTTCTCAGGAGATTGTGGATGACTCGTTCAGATTGACGGTCGCAAGCCATGTGTGGACTTCACCATCATCCATGCAGATGAGAACAGAGGATGCTCTTGATTCACTTGGCTTGGCTATAATCTCGAATTTTTAGAGGATAAAGACCAAGAGAAGGTCCTATGTCCAATAAAAAGCTAAGTAGACGGGCTGAAAAGCCACGTCTAAGCCATTGGAGGCAGAAGAAGAAGGCAAAGACCTTGGGGGGTACCCCCCAAGGGACTTTTGTCACCTTGTAGTGATGGTCGGTGCAGAACTTCGCAGATATTTCTCTCTTTCTTTCTCTTAGATTTCTGATGCCTTTTTTCTATCTGAATTTCCGGATTTTCTCTGATGTCTCTGAAATGCTTGGGATGCTCTCCTATTTATAGGCTCTTGGTAGCCATTTAGGAGGATTTATGGGCTTTTATTATCATTAAGCCGCATAATGGGAGGAGTCACAAGTTTTAATTCTTTTACTTTGTAACCCCTTTTTCTTGGCTTCTGATTGGCGATGGAGACTGAGGGCATTTAATCGCCTTTAATCGCCATGATGGGAGGAGCTTCATGGTTTAAATGTCATGAATTTCTTGACTTGTAACTCCCATTTATTTGCTTCTGATTGTGCCGTTCAAAGAAATGAATTAATGACTGCAATAAAGCTAGTCAATTAATCGCATTAAGTGGTCGCCGAGCAGTTGAGGAGTCGCGGGCCGTGCTGCGTCTTTTGGGACTTTTCTGGCGATGATCATTGATGGGTGTTCATGTAGATCGACATCGGATGACCATGTAACTTCAGGTATTGGTTGCCAACAACGGGTTGGTGCCATCTGTCCTGTCGATTTCTCGATAGGTCGGGTAGAAAGCACACTTTTTTTGTTGACCAGTTGGCGATCAATGTTGATTTTGATACTCTTGATGATTGACCCGTGATTTTGATGGATGTCAAAGGATTTGGTGTCTCAAAACTATGAATTTTTGAAAATCCCAGGAGTCGGACGCTTCAAATCGCGAAAAATGACAAAAAAAGGGGCTTTCCAGGGCGAACTTGGCGAATCCGGGCTCCATGGTCGCAGGCGACCCTGGGGGGAATTTCCCCCCCTTTTGTCCCATTTTGCGGCCGTTTTTTATGTTTTTTTATTCTTTTTTCTTCTGTATTTTTTATTGACATTTTTGATCATTTATTGGCCTGATTTCCCTGTAGAAAACTTGATGAGAATCCTTGCATTTTGGATTGAGAAGTTTCCAATTTTCCGAGAAAGCCGAAGACTTTGTCGCGCAGAGCTGCCGATTTTCCGTCAGAAGCTGAAACTAGGTCAAACGATGTCGGAATGACTTGAAATTTGGGGTGATGCCTCCTGAGCAATAAATAAGACCAACCATAGGCTTTTGTTTGAGTTTTGAAGCCGTTTAGGGTTCTATTGCCAGTAAACTTATTTTTGTCGCGGTGAAGATGTCGCGGCTTGATTTGCGGTCAATCGATGTCCGATTGACTTGAAGTTTGACAGGGAACCTATTGGAGTCATTTTAAGATGATCCATAGGCTCTGTCTTGGAAACCATTGTCCCGGGGAGCTTCTCCACCGAGAGGCCTGATTTGGCTTTCGAGCGTCAAAGTCTGGTCAAATGTTGTCGAAATGACCTGAAATTTGACGTGTAGCCCTTTGTAAGCATTTTGAAGCCGTCCATGTGCTCTTTCTGATGAGTGATCGGCTCGGTGGTTCTCACCGCCGAGAGGCTTGATTTAACTATTCGAGAGTTGATGTAGGGTCAAACGTTGTCGGTTTGACTTGGAACTAGACGTGGAGCCTTTTGGATGTATTTTGAGAGCATCCACAGGCTCTGATCGAAGATTTGGTGTCTCCGATGCTGTCGCCGCCGGGAGCTCCTTTTCAGCTGCCGGAGAAGTGAAGTTAGGCCAAATAATTTTGAAATGGCCCGAAACTTCTTGTGTACTCCTCTTTTGGCTGTCTTGAAGGATATTGCAGTTTTTATTTGATTCTGACAAGATTTGATTTTTTGGAAGTAGCATTGCCTATTTATGGCTGAAAGAAACCGCGATTCAGATCTGGAAAACACTACCAGAAGATGCCCATGGCTGATTTAGAACATGACAGATTTTAAAACAAATCTGATTTCAGCATATACGCAGCATAAATCAGCCATATAAATCGCATTATAACTCCACCGAATCATGATCAACAAGTGTATAATTAAAGGAGATACAAGAAGACTATTACCTTGATGATATGTAGACTTCAAATCTCTGAAATAAATGATCCAATGGGCTGAACTTAGACTTGCAATCAGCTAGCACCTTGCTGGAATTTTTCTGCAGTAAAATAGTTTTTGATCTTCTTCTCTATTTCACTTCCAAATCTGATTGGCTAAGATGGTGGGATCTTAATCTAGATTTCTAGATGAGTTTTGAGAACTTTCAATCTATGGAAAAATCTCAGACCTGAAACTCTCATCAATGAAGAAGAGAAGAAGGCTAGACATGTGGGATTTTCTCACATAGGATTGTCATAGCATATGAGATGTCTAAGAGTTCCATGGTGTCTTCCTCCTTATATAGAAAACTTAAGGATACATTTAAACATATCATATACACCCATGATGGAGATTTTGAAAAAGAAAACCTATCTTTTTCTTAGTGCTCTTTTTTTCTAAACAAAACTTGTACAACCATGAGGAAGAATTTGAAAAAGAAATCCCACCTACTACTTAGTGCTCTCTTTTGTTCAAAAGGAAAACAAAGAATGCTTTCTTTAACATCAACAACCAACCAATATGGGTGTGCAACTTATTCTAATGATTTGTTTACAAAATAATTAGAATACTATAATAGTAGGATTTCTTATCCTAAGGTAAACCAATTTACCAAGTAAAGATTCCTATGTAAAAATGTAAACCTTACACAAGGGGCCCACTTTATGGCTGGCCCACACCATGGCCCACAAGTCAAAAACTTTTCCAAAATAGTTCAACCTCATACTAGGAAACCATGCCAATCTAGGATAGTGACTAGAGAAGGGACCAAAAGACATATTTGACCTAGGCTCCCAAAATGACCAAAAATGTCCATGCTAAACCCATAGCAACATTAAGATCATTTTAACCTTAACTCATTCCACTATAGAGTTATGGTTGAACTCCAGGGCCAAATAATAATTATAAAATGAGCTCGTCATAAAATGACAGTTGTCTTCGACCTACTAAGTAAAATGATCTAAATGCCCCTCTATGTAACATCCATAATCAAGTCAGGTTATCCGATGTACTATCAACCTTCTCGATTACATCTAAACCTTAGAACTTCATATCCTTAACTTAATCATCATCCGGATATCATTCTCTTGGTCCAGGGAGCGACCCACAAGTTCAATATCCATATGGAACATCCATATGCTAAGATCTTAGATTTTGATGATTAATCGGATAACTCTAAGGGGACGATCATTCCATCATTAGATGGCATAGATTCTTTATTGCATCTGTACGTCCCAACTGATCATGCCCGAGCACCCAAAACACAGAGCTGTTGACCCATCTGATGGATCTCACCCATAGTGAATTAAAGCACAAGAACTCGACTTCGTCAGTTCATCCACAAATGCTCAAGATTAAGAGCACTGATCACTCAGTAGCATGAGGTGACTTGATCTCTCTCAGTGATAGTACTATTTTAGAGATCACACCTACAATGGTCCTATTCAATGCATGACATATGCACTAATGAGATAAATCCGGAAAAGACCTCCCGTGACCTAGGTAAGTCACCCTGAATACAGGAGAGTATCTCACTATAACTTACACCAAGATGAAGTGCCCAACTCCATCTCTCAGTTATGAACAAATTTATTGTTTCCAGTGTCCATGAATCAGACCTATCTGTGTGTAGCCACTACGCACCTAATTCATTTACTAGAAACAATGGGCCTTACACAACCATACATATATACATGTTTATAGAGAAAAGAGTCATTCCATTAAATAGCCAGTAAATATCCAGTGACAAAAAGATGAGAGTGCAGCTAGTGGGCTTTAGGGCATACACCAATCCCAACAAACTCCCACTTGTACTAAAGATCACTATTCCCCAACCTAACACCCATAGACTCAACATGAGAAGTAAAGACTTTCTCAGTAAGAGTCTTAGTGAATGGGTCAGCTAAGTTATTTGCTGAGGCAATCTGCTCAACCACTATTTCTCCATCCTGAATGAATTCCCGGATCAAGTGGTACTTTCTCTGAATGTGCTTGCCTTTCTTGTGATTCCTGAGTTCTTTGCACTGTGCTACAGCACCAGTGTTATCGCAGTACATGACAATCGGTTTTTGCACTGCAGAAACAACTCCCAATTCCAATAGGAATTTTCTGAGCCATACTGCTTCCTTTGCAGCTTCCGATGCCGCCACATACTCTGCTTCCATGGTAGAGTCAGCAGTACAGGATTGCTTGACACTCCTCCATGATATAGCCCCTCCTGATAGAGTAAAGACGTATCCTGAAGTAGACTTTCTGCAATCTCTATCAGATTGGAAATCAGAGTCTGTATACGCCAAAGGCGTTAGATCATCTGCTCGATAGGTTAGCATATAATCTTTCGTTCTCCGTAGATACTTGAATATATGCTTAACAGCTGTCCAATGCATAGGTCCAGGGTTTGACTGATATCTGCTAACCATGCCAACGGCAAAGCAAATATCGGGTCTAGTACATAACATTTCATAAATGAGGCTTCCAACAGCAGACGCATATGGAACTCTCCTCATGTTCTCTATCTCTTCAGGTGTCTTTGGACATTGATCTCGAGACAGTGGTACTCCATGTCTAGAAGGTAGCAAGCCCTTCTTGGAGTCATGCATATTAAACTTGACCAATATCTTCTCAATATACGAAGATTGGGACAAGGCTAACATTTTATTCTTGCGATCTCGCAAAAGCTTGATCCCTAAGATATAGCTGGCCTCACCCAAATCCTTCATCTGAAATTGAGAGGATAACCAAACCTTTGTGGATGACAATAATCCTACATCATTTCCTATGAGTAATATGTCATCTACATACAGAACCAAAAATGCAACTGCTTTTCCACTTCCTTTCTTATACACACATGGTTCATCAATGTTTTGATCAAAGCCAAAAGATTTGACTGCCAGATTAAACTTGATGTTCCATGCTCTAGATGCTTGCTTAAGTCCATAAATGGACTTCTTAAGTTTACAAACCATGTTATCTTGGCCACTAGCAATAAAACCCTCTGGTTGCATCATATAGATGCATTCGTCAAGACTTCCATTAAGAAAAGCTGTCTTGACATCCATCTGCCATATCTCGTAGTCATAATGACATGCGATGGCCAAGAGAATCCTTATAGACTTAAGCATAGCCACTGGTGAAAAGGTTTCCTCATAATCGATACCCTCTTTCTGAGTATATCCTTTCGCCACCAGTCTTGCTTTGAAGGTTTCCACCTTCCCATCCAGTCCTCTCTTCCTCTTGTAGATCCACTTGCACCCTATGGGTTTAATCCCTTCAGGTGCATCTACAAGTTCCCAGACTTGATTGGAATACAAAGAATCCATTTCAGATTTCATCGCTTGCTGCCACATGTCAGCATCTATATCCGTTACTGCTTCATCGTAACTAGCAGGATCCTCAACCAGATCTTCGGAGTCTGTCTTAAAAGACATTCCTAGATATCTTTCTGGCTGTCTAGAAATTCTCCCACTACGACGAGGCTCCGGAGTGTTAAAAGGAATATCCTGTTCATCTACCACCTCAGGACTTGGTACAGATGTTATAGGAGATCCTAGAAGAATCTCCTCAAGGGTTTCTTTACAACTAAGCTCTTGGTACATCATACAATCATCCTCCAAGTACCTAGCATGAGTGCTGATAAGCACTTTTTGCTCCAAATTGCTCCTT
Source organism: Litsea cubeba (assembly GCA_012931725.1). Classification (NCBI taxonomy): domain Eukaryota; kingdom Viridiplantae; phylum Streptophyta; class Magnoliopsida; order Laurales; family Lauraceae; genus Litsea; species Litsea cubeba. Next base: position 59,608,191 of record CM022946.1, read on the forward strand.
TGGATGATAAAAGATGCCACCTCTCGTTCCCTTAGGATACCCAATGAAGTAGCACATTTTCGATCTGGGTTCCAGCTTGGTAGCTTTATCATTCAGTACATAGGCTGGACAACCCCAAATGTGAATATGTCTTAAACTGGGTTTTCGACCTGTCCACATTTCTTGCGGTGTCCTAGGCACTGATTTAGAAGGTACCAGATTTAGAATGTATGCTGCTGCTTCTAGGGCATATCCCCAAAAAGATATAGATAGGGTTGCATGACTCATCATGGACTTTACCATATCAAGAAGGGTACGGTTTCTTCTCTCCGCTACACCATTTTGCTGGGGTGTACCCGGTGCAGACAACTGAGACACAATCCCATGTTGTGTGAGGTACTCTTTGAACTCACCCAGGAGGTACTCACCACCTCGATCAGATCGAAGGGCTTTGATATGTTTCCCTAGTTGTAACTCCGCCTCAGCCTTGAATTGCTTGAATTTATCAAACGCCTCAGACTTGCGTCGCATTAAGTACACATATCCATACCTAGAGTAATCATCAGTGAAGGTGATGAAATACTCATAACCTCCTCGAGCCGGTTTGTTCATAGGACCACACACATCAGTGTGAACCAATTCTAACAACTCTTTTGACCTTAGTCCCTTTCCAGAGAATGACCTTTTGGTCATCTTTCCCTTGAGACAAGATTCGCACTGAGGAAAAGGTTCGAAATCTAATGAGCTCAAAGGCCCATCTTCTACCAACCTCTAAATCCGTTTTAGGTTAATGTGACCCAAACGTAAGTGCCAAAGATAAGTGTCATTGGTTGAAGATACCTTCCTTTTGAGGGAAGTTGAGCTTTCTAGTTGTACATTATGCAGTGTGGGAGCCATAGGATATATATAAAATAAGTTATCATGCATTCTACCGGAACATATAACATTTCCATCTCTACTGATATCAACACCAGAATGGAAGGAAACTGAATAATTAAATTCAATGAGTCTGGAAACTGAAATTAAATTCTTCCTCATGTCCGGAACATAGAAAACATTATTTAAAACTAATATCCTAGCACATGAAAAATGTAAGGAGACAACTCCTACTGCAACTGCCCAAACTTTGGTTCCAGTTCCAACTCTAAAGGCAAACTCTCCTTTCTCAAACTTCTGCATTATCTGAAACCCTTGCAATGAATTGCAGATATGATTAGTGGCTCCAGAGTCTACTATCCATGAATCAGTAGAATCAACCACAAAACAGGTTTCAATGTAGTAGGAAAAAGATAAACCTTTCTTAACAGAGGCTAGGAACTTGGGACAATCTTTCTTCCAATGACATTTAAGGCCACACTCGAAGCATTTCCCTTTGGGCTTCTCACCTGTACCCTTGTCCTTCTTTTTACCAGTATTGCCCTTTTTCTGTCCCTTTCCCTTATCCTGCTTCTTCTTGAACTTCTTCCCTTTCGGGTTCAGTTTAGAGGAAGACTGGAAAAAGTGAGCTTGGGCTTTGGGCTTCATGATAGCCTCTGCCGCCTGGAGTTCTTTCATTAACTCAGATAGAGTCATGTCCATCTTGCTCTATTGAAATTGAGCTTGAACTGAGTGAAAGAGTCCGGCAGAGTTTCGAGAATCATGTCAGTTTGACTCTTTGCATCAATCTCAGCCCCTAGAATCTTAGCCACATTGAAACAATCCATCATCTTGAGCATATGCTCTCTAACAGGTGTTCCCTCAGCCATCCTAGTATTCATGATTGTCCTTATAGCAGCTTGCCTAGCTGGCCTGCTTTTGTCTGCGAACATCTCAGACAAGGACATCAAGATGTCAGAAGCTGCGTCCATTTGCTCGTGCTGTGTTTGCAACACGTTGGACATGGATGCGAGCATGTAGCATTTAGCCATGCTATTCGCTTTCTTCCATTTTCTTTTAGCCTCTAGCCGGTCATTAGTAGAATCTGCATAAATCTCAGGACAGGGTTCCGACAAGACATACTTGTACTCCTCAGCAGTGAGTACTATGTCAAGATTTCTCTTCCAATCTACGTAATTAGGGCCAGTCAGTTTTTTCTCACGAAGAATACTCATCAACGGGCTAAAAGAATCCTTAGTCATCTCTTTCTGGATATGAAACGGCTTATAATTAGACAGGCTGTATATATGTAATATGCATATGGTGCTTGTCATAAAAGGAAAAACATGCACAAAACTTTTTACATTATTTAACCCCAATCATAATGTATCAGTGTTTCAACCTCCTCATAGACCCTCCATCGAAGGGATGGCCGAGCCTACAGTCACGTTGAATTAAGGCATACTTATTTGGATTATCACTATCTGGATACACATATCCAGTGGTAGTCCAATCACTGATTGGTTTGGCCTCATATGACAAATGACCCTTAACTCTTAAGGAGAGGTCATTACCGTCTTATGCCAAGTGTATAACCATCTCTTATGAAAATTTCCCAGAATGTCTATGATTAAGTCCTCCGAAGGGAAGTGACTTTTATCCATCCTAGAAGTGAACTTTCGTAAAGAGCTCCACCGAAAGGATGGCCGCTCCCACCAACACTTCATTGACATTCTATAGAAGTGATCTTTAGTAAAGAACTCCACCGAAGGGATGGCCGCTCCTACTAACACCTCATTACGAATATTCACATTAGTTCACCCATTAACCCATCAAAGCGGTCTTTAGTAAAGAACTCCACCGAAGGGATGGCCGCTCCTACTAACACCTTAATGAGATAACATGAACCGGAAATGGAAGGCCGTGGGGTCTTTCCAAAACCCCTCTCCGACTTGATTATTTATCACTAGGGTTTAAAACTTTTGACCTTTACATTGTTTACTCAAAAGCTCTTTTAAATCTAGCAAGCTTGGTTAATTAAATTTAGGACTCAATGACTTGAGTCATCTTAAAAATAAATAACCTTTGCTTTAAAACATTTGAGCAAATCCCTTTAAAGAATCAAAAACCTATCTTGGGTTATGGGAACCCATAGGTAGCATCTAATTAGATTTTAGTTTAGCCTCTTTTGGAAACCAAGGGTACCAAGATAAACTAAACCCTATCCAAGTTTAAACCTTAGACAAAATAGAAGGTGCTGGTCTAAGTTCCGTTTAAAAACAATTAGCCAAACTAAAAACAATCTAATATAGAAAGATGCCAATTTTAGAACCTAATGGTGGCCATGTTTCTAGGTGACAATTATAGCAATTATATAAAGCATTCAACCATGCATTCCATATATAAAAGCAAATAAAAGTATGCAATCCTTGATGGCTCCCTGCTCTTCGGACTTCAAATCCTTATCGAACTTAGGACATCAAAAATAGATCTCATCTTGCACCAAGAAGCCTTGTCTCCTCCACCACTAAGGAACCCGGTTACTAGCAACCTATCTTGCTTGAAGCTTTCTTCAAGACTAGTTGGAATAAAAGTAAGGAAAGAATTACAACTTCCTATGATTGCTAAACGCGCAATCGTACACTTTCCAACTAATGAGAAAAAACATCCAAATCCACATAACAATCATGCGAACCATCAAGGATGCAATATATGGCTGCAAACAAATAGATTAGTGCATTCTAAACACTATGTACATCATTAAACAAATCTGGAAAATAAATTCCAGCAATGTTAATGAAACTTGCACACAACATGCATCATAAATTTCAGATTTGTTTATGAAACTTGCACACAACATTCATCATAAATTTCAGATTTGTTTATGAAACTTGCACACAACATGCATCATAAAAGAAATCTGAATATTACTTCAGTAGGGTGCCACCATGCCCACAATCAATCTAGGATCAATTAAACACAACATGGGATCATGATTTCACATGGAGTGGCTCTGATACCACTGAAAGAAACCGCGATTCAGATCTGGAAAACACTACCAGAAGATGCCCATGGCTGATTTAGAACATGACAGATTTTAAAACAAATCTGATTTCAGCATATACGCAGCATAAATCAGCCATATAAATCGCATTATAACTCCACCGAATCATGATCAACAAGTGTATAATTAAAGGAGATACAAGAAGACTATTACCTTGATGATATGTAGACTTCAAATCTCTGAAATAAATGATCCAATGGGCTGAACTTAGACTTGCAATCAGCTAGCACCTTGCTGGAATTTTTCTGCAGTAAAATAGTTTTTGATCTTCTTCTCTATTTCACTTCCAAATCTGATTGGCTGAGATGGTGGGATCTTAATCTAGATTTCTAGATGAGTTTTGAGAACTTTCAATCTATGGAAAAATCTCAGACCTGAAACTCTCATCAATGAAGAAGAGAAGAAGGCTAGACATGTGGGATTTTCTCACATAGGATTGTCATAGCATATGAGATGTCTAAGAGTTCCATGGTGTCTTCCTCCTTATATAGAAAACTTAAGGATACATTTAAACATATCATATACACCCATGATGGAGATTTTGAAAAAGAAAACCTATCTTTTTCTTAGTGCCCTTTTTTTCTAAACAAAACTTGTACAACCATGAGGAAGAATTTGAAAAAGAAATCCCACCTACTACTTAGTGCTCTCTTTTGTTCAAAAGGAAAACAAAGAATGCTTTCTTTAACATCAACAACCAACCAATATGGGTGTGCAACTTATTCTAATGATTTGTTTACAAAATAATTAGAATACTATAATAGTAGGATTTCTTATCCTAAGGTAAACCAATTTACCAAGTAAAGATTCCTATGTAAAAATGTAAACCTTACACAAGGGGCCCACTTTATGGCTGGCCCACACCATGGCCCACAAGTCAAAAACTTTTCCAAAATAGTTCAACCTCATACTAGGAAACCATGCCAATCTAGGATAGTGACTAGAGAAGGGACCAAAAGACATATTTGACCTAGGCTCCCAAAATGACCAAAAATGTCCATGCTAAACCCATAGCAACATTAAGATCATTTTAACCTTAACTCATTCCACTATAGAGTTATGGTTGAACTCCAGGGACAAATAATAATTATAAAATGAGCTCGTCATAAAATGACAGTTGTCTTCGACCTACTAAGTAAAATGATCTAAATGCCCCTCTATGTAACATCCATAATCAAGTCAGGTTATCCGATGTACTATCAACCTTCTCGATTACATCTAAACCTTAGAACTTCATATCCTTAACTTAATCATCATCCGGATATCATTCTCTTGGTCCAGGGAGCGACCCACAAGTTCAATATCCATATGGAACATCCATATGCTAAGATCTTAGATTTTGATGATTAATCGGATAACTCTAAGGGGACGATCATTCCATCATTAGATGGCATAGATTCTTTATTGCATCTGTACGTCCCAACTGATCATGCCCGAGCACCCAAAACACAGAGCTGTTGACCCATCTGATGGATCTCACCCATAGTGAATTAAAGCACAAGAACTCGACTTCGTCAGTTCATCCACAAATGCTCAAGATTAAGAGCACTGATCACTCAGTAGCATGAGGTGACTTGATCTCTCTCAGTGATAGTACTATTTTAGAGATCACACCTACAATGGTCCTATTCAATGCATGACATATGCACTAATGAGATAAATCCGGAAAAGACCTCCCGTGACCTAGGTAAGTCACCCTGAATACAGGAGAGTATCTCACTATAACTTACACCAAGATGAAGTGCCCAACTCCATCTCTCAGTTATGAACAAATTTATTGTTTCCAGTGTCCATGAATCAGACCTATCTGTGTGTAGCCACTACGCACCTAATTCATTTACTAGAAACAATGGGCCTTACACAACCATACATATATACATGTTTATAGAGAAAAGAGTCATTCCATTAAATAGCCAGTAAATATCTAGTGACAAAAAGATGAGAGTGCAGCTAGTGGGCTTTAGGGCATACACCAATCCCAACAATGGCAGGCTGCGACTTCATGTAGCTTTTTGAATCTTGAAAAAGCAAAGTGACATTTTTTGTGTCAACAAATGGCCCCTCGAGGTGCAGTGACGAGTTGCTTAACTGTTGTAGTCGATGTGCCTCGAAGAGATTGTTGAAGGAGAGCTTGCGACTTGGCCAAGAGTCTTTGAGCAGTCTTTCTTTTGGTATTTGTAGCTTTTTGAGTTTCCAGGGGAATTTTATGGTAGTGAAAGGGATCATGTACCATCTTGAGGCAAAGTTTTGAAGATGACATCAGGGATGCGGATTTGGATTTTTGTTTTTGACCTTGTGACCTAACTAGCTGTATGTGGCGGGTTAGGGGGTCGGGTTTGATTTTGACCGTGTGACCCAACAAGCTGCATGTGGAATGTTGGGGGGTCGATTTTGGTTTTGATCTTGTGACCTAACAGGCTGTATGTGGCAAGTTAGGGGATCAGGTTTTAGTTTTTGGTTTTGGTCTTGTGACCTAATAAGCTGTATGTGGCAAGTTAGGGGACCAGGATTTGGTTTGGATTTTTGTGAAATGTCAATTTCAAGATTTTGGCTCAATTTGGTATATGAGGCTGGATGGTTTGATTTTTGAAAGCTCATTAGGCTTGGAATTCTTTTTTTGTATGGTCCAATCAACTCAAAAGAGGTATGGAACCATTTTTGTATGCTCTTGGTAAGAGGGATCTCTCTTTGACTAAAAGCCCTAATTTTTTTTTCTAGTGCCTAGGTGGTCAAACCTGGCTCATATGGGCTAACCCATGGGACCTTAAGCTTTTGAAATGGCTTAGATCTCATATGGTGTCATTTTTGTAAAGAATATTTAAAGATATCTCCTTTAGGTAGAGAATATCTAAAAATATCTTTAATTGGAGAGAATCTCTCGTGTTCCCTTTATTTTGGGACTGAATATCTCAAGATATCTTTCTTTGGGAGAGAATATCTCAAATCTCCTATCTTTTGGGAGAAAATCTCTCATTGATTTCTTTTTGGGAGAGAATCCCTCAAGATATCTTTCTTTTGGGAAAGAATCTTTCTAATTTCTTTCTTTTGGTAAGGTTACTAATTAGTAACACTTACCTTTTTCTTCTTTCCTTCTTTGGTTTGCTCTCTTCTATAAAACCAAGGAGGAGGTTGGATCTCTTGCTCTTATTGCTTTCTTTTCCAACAATCCCAAGAGGGCTTCAAGACCAAGAGTTCTTCTTCTTCAAGATCTTCAAGGCTGTCTTCTTCTTCTCCATCAATGGCTTCAAGTAAGTTCCCTTTTTCAAGAAAACTCCATTGTAGGAAATAGGATGATAAAAAAAGTTCTTTCTTTTTTTTCGTGTTTTTCTTTTCTTTTTTTTTTCTTGTGTTTTCTTCTTTTTTTTCTTCTTTTTTTTTTCTCGTGCTTTTTTTTGCACGTTTTTTTTTATTTTTTGCGGGCCGTACGGATCTGGCCGTACGGCCACGTGGCCTGTGGGCCAGTCCCTCTTTTTTTCCTTTTTTTTGTTTTTTTCTTTCTCCCCTTTTTTTTGAGAAAGTTTCTTTTTTTTTTTGCTCATCATGATAATGCTTTTTTTTGGCAAACCAAGATGTTTATGCATGCATTTTTTTTTTTTTTGTAAATTTATAGTATCATATGATAGCATACCTGAAACTTTTTACAAATTTGGGAATTTGGAGCTCGCAGCGATGTTGAGCCCTTCCTGATTTTGCGGAGACTTTGAGGTCTCGAAAGTTTGGAGTTTCGGAGCTCACATTAATGTTGAGCCCATCTTCAAGCTTTCTATTTCTTTCGGGATATTTCTTTTTTCTTCGGAATTACCCCGGAGTCATGTCAAAATTTCTCCAAATTTTTTTAAGCAAAATTCTGTCATTTTGATGATTGATCTTTTTCTTTTCCAACCTTTGTAGGTGGTTCCTCCAGAACAAACAAGGGTAAAGAGCCTGCTACAAGCGTACCTCGTCGATCTGCTAGATCTTCTAATCCGGCCGTTCAGCAGGCTTGGGAGAAGGTCCAGTATGTTAAGTACCTGGAAGAGTGTGACTCCCTCAACAAAGATGAGATGAGGCAGTGACTAATCGCTCTCAAGGGAGAGGAATTTTATAAGATCATGGTAAGCAGTCATCCATGGGTGATAGACGATCAGAGGGTTTTGCCCAAGCCTACCTTCTTCTATGGTGATGCAGTCGCTGACGACGTGACATACCAGAGGAGATGTTTGCAGTTCTCTTACACAGCTGATGGTGAGGAGAGGACTATTGTTACCCGGTCGACGTTTGGTCGCCCCATCTCGATTATGAGCCTTGCTCCCACGTGCTGTAAGAGGGAAGATCCTCCAAGCTGGGTGAAGAGGACAAATGCAATCAAGACCGGGGTTTTTGTTGGCGGTTCTCCTGGATATGCTGAGAAGTTGCCTGCTGACATGGACATTTTGATGCCGGCCAGCGGCTACCAGGGCTCTGATTATCCGTCGGTCGATTTGGGATCGGTGGGCCTTGGCATTTTCAGCGGTGACGGCAGCAATTGGGTGAAGCCTTTTCGACTTCGTAGCCGTTTCAGTGCTGACTCCGAGTGGAAGTCGCGGACTGATCGCATCCTACTGATTGGTGGCGCCGTTTTGAAGGAAGTCGGGATTTTTGATGCGGTCTGCGCCTTTAGGGAGACCGTGATCTTTTCCGACGAGGCCTTCATGGCTATGTTGGAGTCATTCCTTCCACAAACCAATACATTCATTATGATGAATGGTGAGATTGGTTTCTCTTTGAAGGAGCTGAGCGCCATTACTGGATTGCCCATCCTTGGCAGACTCTATGAGGAGTTTATGCCGATCGACAGCGTCCTTGAGGAGCAGTCTGAGGAGTTCTGGCTGTTAGGTTTTTGTTTATTGCAATTTGATGGATGCATCATTCATTTTATTCATCATTTGAATTCACACACATGTATTGATTTAGAAAATCTTGAAATCTTGATTTACACATGCATTGTTTTAAATCTTGTAAATCATATGTTTCATGCATGTTTTGGTTTTAATCTTGGATGCATTCAACTTGAAAAAGAGTTTTATAAATCAAGCAAGCCTATGGTTTTAAAACTTTTTAATCATTTTAGGCTTTTTATATTTCATGATTTTAAACCTCTTAGAATGATTTAAAATCATGTTTCCATGCTTGATTTAATGGCCCAAAGTGTCCCCACTTGAAAATACTTTGAAATATGCAAAATAAGCATTTTTGGGGGAAATGGTCCAGGGGACCCGGTCGACCCGCAGTGTGGCCGGTCGACCGAGCCCATGGACCCGGTCGACCGAGCCCACTGCGGGTCGATCGGGAAAGAGCCAACAACTCTTTTTCAAACGGTCAGTTTTATGACCGTTGAAGCCCAGGTCGACCCGGGAAAGTGCAGGTCGACCGGGCACTCGCAGAACTCAACTTTTTGAGTATAAAAAGGGGTTCATTCCCATTGAAAAGTTGTTGATCAAAGTGGAACTCTCAAGCCTTCTTGAGGTGTTTGAAGAGAAGAAAAAGGGGATGAACTAAGAGAGATCAAAGGGGGTCATTAGTAAAGCTCAAGCTTGGATTAAGGAAGTTAAATCACTAAATAAGCTTTACTTTTATTAATCATATGTTTTATGCTTTGAGTAAATTATTGGTAAATGATTTGTAGCATATAAACTATGATGTGTTAAATCCATTACCTTCATTCAATCTTTGTTTTAGATTGTGATGGATTTCTCACTTTGATTCAAACCAAGTTTTGGGTTAAAACTTTATAAATCATGTTTTGTTAAAACCTTTGATTTGTTTTATAAACATGTTTCATTAACTTGTTTGAATCATCTTTGTTGTTTTCATTCATTTGATCTTTAATTAAACCTTCATTTTGAAAACAACATTGCATATGCATCACATGTTTAGGATAAATTAATTTCATACAACTTGTGTCATCTTGATTTTCATAAATCATTTACAAGTTAGTATTTTTGAACATGTGATTTGCATAACACTTCAATCAAATATTTTTATGAGCATTAAACTTTTGAATTGCTTTAAGCATAAAATAGATTGAGCTTTAATTTTAATCTTGATTGAAGTTTTCACACACACACCTCATAAGCATTCAACTTTGCATTACTTAGTGTGTTTGTGTGAGTTGCATTACACTTTCATATCCGCCTATCTTAGAGGCAAATTTATTAGAGCTTAAATTGTAATCTCTTAGAGTGTTTTGTGAAGACACTTTCTTTGAGAGAAATCATTTTCTTGTAAGGTTATTGCTTAGCCATTTAAAAGCATTGTGTAAAGGTTGTTGTTTAGCCTAGAAAAACAATATTGTAAGGTTATTGCTTATCCTTGGAAAGCATATTGTAGAGGTTATTGCTTAGCCTTTTGAAAAGCATAATAGTGGAAATCCGGTGGGGTGTTGGATACACAAGCCGGTAGTGGATGTAGGCATTGAGGCCGAACCACTATAAATCTTTGTATAGTGGTGATTGCTTTTGTGGTGATTGTTTTGTTTAGCTTCCGCATTATGTATGTTAATCATCACATGTGACTAGTTTGTTTTAAAGAAATTAAAATTGGTCATAATTAGTCATTAAGTGTAGCTCACCCTATTCACCCCCCCCCTCTAGGGTTAGGATCCCAAGGACTTTCACTGGCTTTTGTACTTTCAGCTCGTCGCCTTCTATGATTTTTTTAAGGAGAAGGAGGGCTCAAAAGTAAGATCCAGCAGTTGGAAGAGTTTTAGCTCTTCGTCTCCCAACTTCTTTGAAAGTGGGGAGCCTTTTGATAGCATGACCTGGGAAGACAGGGCTAAGGATCTAGGTTCAAAGAAGATTTTGGCTATGCAAGAAGATTTGAGAGATTTCTTTACGAGTACAAATGCCATATGTCCTGACATTGCACTGCGGAGAGATCTCACTGTTTACCTCACTTTTTGGCTAGGTGAGGCTATTTTTGCTGGAGGAGATGGAACGCATATCAGGCCGCGTTGTATTTTTCTAGATTGTCAGATGGCGTTTGGAGAGCAGCTTGCTTTGGTGCCAGCTCTTTACTCCTACTTGTCTACCGAACTACAGGCTGCTGCTTTTTTGGTTCGGCTTGGGCTCCCTATGAATAGGGTATTTTCAGCCCATATTTTTTATTCATGTTATGTATACCATTGTCCTGGCTTCCACCAGCTGGGTGCTGCACAGGATGATGATCCTCTCATGATTCGACTGGCTAAGGGTAAAGCCGTGTCCGAATCACTTTTGTTTGCCCGCATGAGGATCTGACGGTTATGGGACGTCGAGATGGAGCAGTCTTCAGTGAAGCTTTCTCCGGAGTTGCGGAAGAAGTCTTTTGACTTTGGTGCCTCCCGAGACTCTACCAGGGTAGGGTCGGGAAGGCATTACTCCTTAACAAATGCAGAGAAGGAGTGGCTTTTCAGCATACGTGTCGGCACGATGGTGTACCGCGGACATCTTTTCATCGCATCCAGCCGTATGTACCTTCTCGCTTTGCTCTACAATTGGGCTTTTCTCAAGGCGTTGTTGGAGCGCCTTCAAGCATGGTGAAGCGCTATGGAGGTTTACAGGATGGGAGAAATGCATGGGCTTTCTATAGTGCTGAAGACACTACTGCCATGATTTCTTATCCTGTGTTGTCGACTTCCCGGACTGCCGGCTTCATGAAGTGGTTCGCAGAGAGCTTTTCGGCATATTGAGGGCTTTCCAAGAAGGAGCTTGATGTGAAGCTATCGTCTGGAAAAGGCCTTGGAAAGTCGGATGGCATCCGGCGAGAGGAAGTTTGGGCCTTCCTTTCTGGAGAGAAGCACAAGATAGGCTTTCTCGGTGACCAGGGCGTCATTGGTTCTGAAGCTGTTCGAGAAATACCTGATGAGGCTTTAGAGCAGCTAGAACAAGAGGAAGCTGAGCTTGATGCTTGGATGCAAGCGGCACAGAGGTAAGCTTCCGTGGAGTTTACCAGCAAAAGTAGACCATCCAGTGAGGAGTCAAGTGGGAAACCAGACTCTGACAGTGGGGCAGGTTCCTCTAAGAAGCAAGCCCGCAGAAGTAAGAGAAAGAGGAGTCATCATCGTAGCAAGGGGCTGTCAGACCCCGACCCAGGTTTGGAATATTTAATTATATTTTAACCGTGATTAGTTGATAAGTGGGGTTAGTGGATGATTAGCTTATTTTCTTAAGCTAGATTAGAATATTTAAATAGCTTTGGGAATTTTCGAGAGTCGTTGACTTAGGCTTGACGCGGGCCAGGGCGCCCGTGTGTTGTGTGTGAATCTTTGGGGTTTAACTTTGGTTTTTGTAAAATCCCAGTTTTTATGTATTTTAGCTCATTCCATTTAGATTATCAACTTTCATGTTTTGACCATTTGGACTTAATGATCAGAAATCACGTTTTTCGAGAAAAAGGGCAAATCTGACCTTTCACACAAAATCTGTACCCAAATTTCAAAAATTTCAGAAATTGACAAAAATACACTTTTTGGAAAGTAGAAATTTCGTTGATCATTTTTGTCTTCTTCGTCGTTTCCATTCGGGGCCCGCAAATGCCATTTTTAGCCTTCTGAAGACTGGGGCCCACAAACCCATCTTATAAGAGGGTGAGTTCTCTTCTTCTCCTTCATTCTATCTTCCTGCAACGTTGGAGCCAAGGGTTTTTCCCTCTCCCAGCCACTTTCTCTCTCCTCTGGAACACTCATCTCTTCGAGATTTCTTGAAGGATTGATCTCCTAGGCTTCTTCCTCCCTCTTTAAGCTTTCCAAAGAACCCTTTTTCAAAGGATTTGAGCTAGGGCAAGGTTCTCTTCTTTGTTTGAGTTCTTCAAGGTTAGCAATGGCTTTCCAAACTTGAAATCTTTGTTTTCCTCTTCATTTAGAATATTTTCATCACACATGCAAGAGTTTTCCTTTGAGATTTACAAATGTTGATTTTTAGGGTTCTTCTTGGGGAACTTTTGGGGTTTTTGTAGATTTGGAGCTTGAGGCCCTAGAGGGTTGTTTGAGGAGTAATTTATCTCTCATCTTGGCTTGAGGCAAGTGGATTTTACAATTAATATGATGATTCTTTTTATTAAGTTTCATTTCATGGTATTTCATTCCTATGTTCTAGTCTCTTCATGGTTTTTAGATTTACTTTGGAAGAATGGAGCAATGTTTATGTTGATTCCACTTATGTTATGGTTTTACAATGAATTGGAAGTTTGTTTTCAATGTGGTCATCTTGAAATTTAGCCTTCTCTATGTTAAGTTCTTGTATTCAAAGAAAGGATAAAATCTTTGATTTATAAGTGTTGTGTTTGGTTAATTGGAATGACTATTGAATGATGTTTTAATGAGTTGAGGAGGTCAAGAAAGGGCCCAAAGAAGCTTGGAGATGTATATGAAAGATGGGGAAAGCAAGAGAAGTGAAAAGATGGAAAAATGAGAGAAAGACCCAGCTGAGCCGGACTCGACAGAGCCCAGTCCGCTCGAGCGACTCAGGTTCTGTCTAGGCTTCGCTCGAGCGGACCTTGGGTCGCTCGAGCGAGCCCAGTCTAGGCAGGGGGCCTGTTTCAGGGTCTGGTTTTGGGTCCATTTCGGAACTGTTTGGGCCTGATCAAAAAACTGTTTGGGGCCTGATTAAAAACTGTTTTGGCCTGATTTAAGAACTGTTTTGGGCCTGGTTAACGGTTTGTTTTAGGCTTGGTTTAAGGCCTGATTTGGGCCTGTTTCAAGGAGATATTTAAATCAGTTTTAAGGGGGATTATTGGACCGTTTTCCAGGTTCATTTCAAGCCCAAGCTCAAGTCCAATTCAGCCCAATAACCCTTCTATATATATTGAAGCCCATTCAGCTCTTTTAAATTCTTGAGGCCATTATGTAAATTGGTTTGAACTATGAACAAACCATTTGGGGAACCCTTCAAGTCTCAATGTAGACTTCATCCCTTGTAATTGTCAAGGATCTTCTGTGGCACCAAATTACTTTCTATTAATGATAATAAAGTGGGTTAAATGTGCATCAAGACGACCCGCATCAGACGGTTGAATCATCATACATTCATATCATGTAAAAAGGTTTTGTTCGGATTTATTCATAAACCTATTTGAATGCTTTGAGGTGGTTTACCACATTTATGGACATTGATAAGACTACTCATCTATTTTGCTCGGATTCGTTGATATCTATTTGTTCGGAGTAGTTTTCTTATCGATTTTGGAAATATATCTTTATGAACGGATTTGTATTACTTCGAGGTTTCAAACTTTTACTCTAATGGCACCACTAAGCTTAGGTTACCTTGTCGGACTGATCATCCGGCTTGGAATCTTTAATTTTTTCGCCAACTGCAGTTTGGATTCTGTTTGTACCGACCATGGCAACGGTCTATATCCGGTCCCACGCGTAGTGGCTACGGTTCTGTTTGATAACAACTTTCTTCGTTCCGGCCCACGATTAGTGGCTACGGTCTCTGTCTGCTCTCGTTACTTGGCAACAGGAGAATTTAGCTATACGTGGTTTGCCAATGTTTTATACGGTTGATGGTTTTATTTTATGGTTCTTGTCATTTCAACTTATTATAGTCTTGGAATTCATTAATATTTAAGATGTCAATCTTTTATCTTATCATTTCTGTTATTTAGGATTTTAATCGTAGCTCTCATTTATTTAATGTTTTACTCTTTCTATCATCCTATTATTTGTCATATTTGCTTGCCAGACCGTCGCGTCTGACCTTGTTGCTCGGTGCCAGATGTCGAGCCCCTTGCCGTTGAGGCGCACTTTGAGGCGGACCCGGTAGTTCTTGTGGAGCACGAGTGGCAGCTTGACGATGTCTCTTAGACGTCGGGTTGACTCTAGAGTTTCGATCACTTTTTGGGGTGGGTTCTATTTTGGGGAACTTGTTTATAGCCATTGTTGGCTTATTTTTGGGAAATTGTAATTATTGACTAACTTGACTTTTGTGTTAAACTTGAAACTAACTTTGGGGCCTATCTATGGAATGTTTCTCTTTTTTATACTAGACTTCAGCGTTCTCATCTTATACCCATGTTATAGACTTTTATGTTTGCTACAATGCTTACGCGTAATTTATTCATATGAATGTGATACTTATTAATCACTGTTGGATCGGATTTCGATGATCCTTACTGCAGAAAACCTGTGGGAAACTAGCGTGTGCGGGCAGAATTTTCCGGCCCGTCGCGCCACGACCCCGGATTAAGGTCTTGTTTAACAGGTCCTCGGTCCGGGGGCATGACAGGGGCAACATGAGAACTCTCCTGACATAGAAGTCCCTCTTACTATCAATGAGGAGGTGCCAAGGAATGCTGACGAGCCCCCAGAAAAGAGAAGCCAAGAAGAAGAGACCGTCGGTGAAGGTATGATTCTTCCTCTTTCTCTTTCAATTTCTTTTCATGGGATTTTTCCATGTTCTGATTTGCTTTCTCCCCCTGCTGCCCTTTCTTTTTTTTTAGCAGAGGATAAAGACTTGGCGATGCCTGAGGTTCCTGCCGATGAGGCGGTGATGGATCCGGTTGCGGCACCAGAAGAAGAACCGACGGATTCTGGAGTGATTCCAGAATCTCCAATTGGTATGACTTCTTTTGCTTTCTCTTTTTTCTTTTTTTTGTCTGTGACTTGGTTTGCTAACATTTTTTTTTGTCAGCTGACTTGCCACAGGATTCCGATGACTTTGAACCATCGATGGATGTAAAAGTTGACGATGCTTCCGATGAGTTCGTGGAGGAAGAGAGTGTTCCACCAGTCTTCGAAGAAGGTATTTTATAGTAATAACCCTGATAATGATTTTTTAAACAGGATCATATTCATACCTTTTTGTGTTTCTTTAGCAGGTTTTAAAGCGACAGAGGAGAGTCATTGCTTCTTTCAGGACCAAAGCAAGAGATGCCAGAGGTTGATCCAGAGGTAGAGACTCGTAGAACCAGTTCTGACACGGTGGAGGAGGTACCTCGTGCTGAGATTCTTTTCCCGTTTGCTCCTACTGCAAAGAGTTCTTTTGTTCCTCTTCCAACGGGGCATGACATGAGCAGCCGACCGACGGAGCGGGGTGAGTCTTCAGCTGGGCCATCTCTTCTTTTTGCGAAGAAGGTGGTGGTACGAGTTCTGAGCTCTTGGATTGAGACTCTCCTTGCTGGACACTTAGATGCCGGATTTGGCATGATCCAGCATGTGCAGGAGATTCTCGGTGATGTCGAATAGGCTGGTCTAGATGTCACAGGTGCCAGGGAGATCGTTGATAGGATCATTGCACTGGGTGACAAGTGGTTTGAGACCATGGGTTTTGCTGACAACCAGTTCTTCAAGGAGATGTTCCTGGACCATGCTGATAAGGCTAAGTCTAACCTGAATGAGGCTACACAAAGCAGGAAGCAGCTAGTCCGAGAGAAGAACTTTGAAGAGCTGGCCATCATTGGGCCGACACATGACCTTAACATCCTTGATAGGGAGGTCAATGAGGCCAGGAAACATCTTGAGCATTTGAAGGTACAAGTCGCTGCCAAGTGGGCTGCTATAACAGAGGCTCGCGACAGGGAAAGTGCTCTGATTCGCCAGGTTGCAGATGCTGATCGAGTTCTTGAAAGGAAGTTTCAAGAGGACAAACAATGGCAAACTGCTCGGGATAAGCCTCCCGGTGTGAAAGAAAGGTTACAGCCTACCCCAGCATCTCATGGCAAGTTCCTGAAGAAGCGTGCCTCGAAAGCTCTGACGACTGAGGCCAAAAGTTTGCTTGAGGAGCTGAAATTTTGGCTGAAGATCATTTTTGGTTGAGCTCCTGATTTTTGTAGAAGAAACCATCCTTCTTTTTTTTTTGGTACCACATGTATTTTTTTGGTACTCTTTTTTTTGTAGTGCTTGTGAACACTTTCTTTTTTTTTGGTACCGCATGTATTTTTTGGTACTCTTTTTTTGTTTTGTTTTCCCTACGCTCACTTAAATCTTTTTGTGATGAAAGCAATTGCTAAATCGGATGCTTCTTTTTTTTTGTTTTTTTGTTTTCCCTATGCTCACTTAAATCTTTTTGTGATGAAAGCAATTGCTAAATGGGATGCTTTTTTTTTTTTTTTTATTTTCCCCGCGCTCACTTAAATCTTTTTGTGATGAAAGTAATTGCTAAATGAGATTTGATCAAAAGCTTGTCATTTTGTGAAAATCTTTTGTCAAATGATTGTTTTGGCATGGGAGCCAGATTTTATTTGTGGCATGGAAGCCGTTTTTGGCATGACAGCTAGTTTTATGGCATTGATAGCCGGTTTGTTTTGTGGCATTGATAGCCGGTTTTTTTTTTTTTTTGAAAGCCAAGTTTTTGGTTTGCGGCATTGATAGTCGTTTTTGTTTTGTGGCATTGATAGCTGGTTTGGAGGCATTTATAGCCTGTTTTGGTGGCATTCATAGCCGATTTTGGTGGCATTTATAGCCTGTTTTGGTGGCATTTATAGATGGTTTGTGCATTTATAGCCTGTTTGGTGACATTTATAGCCGGTTTTTGGTTTTCAAAAAATGAAAGTATCGACTAAAAGTCGTCTCCCTGCTGAATGGTTCTGCAAGTATCACTGGAATGTCGCATCCTTGCTCATTCGGTTGCGAGTATCGATGGAACGTTGCATCCTCGGGGATTTGGGTGCAAGTATCGATGGAATGTCGCATCCTTGCTTTTCAAAAATTTTGGTTTTACGGGTACTGACTTGATGTCGTTTCCCCACGATTTTTGAAATTTGCAGTTTTCTCGAACCTTTGGGTATGGATATCAACTGCAATGTTGCATCTCCACGATTTCTTGGTTTTTTCGAACCTTCGAAATTTGGGTTGTGGATATCAACTGAAATGTTGCGTCTCCATGGTTTTTAGGTTTTTTCGAACCTTTGAAATTTGGGTTGTGGATATCAACTGAAATGTTGCGTCTCCATATTTTTTTTGTTTGATTTTGCAAGTATCGACGAAATGTCGCTTCCCTGCAATTTTGGAAATGTCGAACGTGGTTCGCATGCTTTTGATTTATGCGAGTATCGACTAAGCGTCACTTCCCCGCGGTTTTTTGAAAAACCATTTTTTTGTTTAAAGACATGAAGGTCATAAGTTTTGACCTAAAACCATTTAGGCGGTAAAAGGTAGGGTGGACTTGGGTGGAAATCCCTGAATCCGGATTTTATTTCAAACCATGAATTTTGGGCTCAAGGGTTGAAAATTTTGGTCAAGTTAGGGAGAGGTTCCTAAACTTGGAATTTTTGAACAATGAAACGATGAAAGTAAGCATTGTTTAAATTTCTAGAAATTTCAACATTTGATATGAAAATTCTAAAAAGATTGGGTTTGACGAGCGTGTACCTGGAAACCGGTTTTGGCCGTACAGGCATTGCTCTTACCCAGTTGGGTAAGTCTTCAAGGGTAGTACCGCTTTAAGAACTTGCCGTTGATGGGCAACAGCATACATCTGTCACCCTCCATGTTTAGGAGTGCGTATGCGCCGTTGGAGAAAACCTTGTCGATGACGTAGGGTCCCTCCCATTTTGGCTCAAATTTGCCTTTGGACTTGTGAGCGAAGACCATTGGTCTTTTTACCACAAGAACCAAGTCACCCTTTTTGTAGGCGCGTTGCCTGACCTTTTTGTCGAAAGATCCTGCCATGCGTGCTTGGTAAAGTTCAATGCTTTGTCGAGCTTCGAGCCATCTCTCATCGAGATTGTCTAGCTCATGGAGTCGCAATTTGACATTGCTTTCATGAGTCATGTCATTTTGCAGGGATACCCTCAAGGAAGGAATTTGTACTTCCAAGGGTACGGCAGCTTCGCATCCATAGACCAAGGAGAATGGTGTGCTATGGGTTGGTCCTCGAACGGTGGTTCGATAGGCCCACAAAGCTTCAGATAGTTTGTCGCTCCAGTCTATTTTGTGACTAGAGACCTTTTTTTGAGGATTTTGCAGAGTGTCTTATTGAAAACTTCTGCTAATCCGTTTGCTGCCGGATTGTATGGAGTCAAAAGACAGATTTGGATTTTGTATTTGTCGCACAACCTGTAGAATCGATGATCCCAGAATTGTGGTCCGTTATCATGGACGAATCTTTTAGGTATGCCGAAACGACAAATGATGTTGGTGCGCAAGAACTGAAGGACTGATGAGGTCTTCATTTCGTTAAGCGCAAATGCTTTTGACCACTTGGAGAAATAATCCGTAGCGGCGAAGATGAAGCGATGACCTTTGCTCGAAGGGGGAGAAATAGGACCTATGATGTCCATACCCCAAGCTTCGAAAGGCCATGAAATTACTGCAGGATGTAGCCATTCTGGAGGCTTGTGAATGTAATCTCCATGAACTAGGCATTGTTGGCAGCGCTTAGCAAATTGCATTGCGTCAGCTACCATGGTAGGCCAGTAATATCCTAACCTTTTTATCTGATCATAGAGCTTGGGACCAGCCTGATGAGCTCCACAAAGACCAGCATGAACTTCTTTGAGTGTTTCTTCAGCCTCTTGTTGTGACAAGCAGCGTAGAAGTAATCCGTTGAAGGATTTCCTGTAAAGGATTTTTGAAGGAATATCCAAATGAAAGCTTGGGGTTCGCCTTTGGATGCTTACCCATTCTTTTGGATCTTCAGGTACGATTCTGAACATAGTGTAATGAATGAACGGATCCCTACAGTCGCCGATTGAAGGTTGAAGGATAGAGATCCGACTTCCAACCACTCGGTGGCATTCAACAACTACTTGGTGTGTGTTAAGAGGAGGAAGGATTCTTCTTTCGAACACTGTGATTTGCATGTTTTCCCCTTCCTAGATTGCCTTAGATGCGGCAAGTCCAGTCAGTGCATTTGCATGTATGTTTTCACCTCTTCGAATGTGGGTGATGTGACATATGTCAAACTTTTGCAGAAGCGATTGTGGCTTGTTGTAGTAAGGCAGCAAATCAGGCTTCCTGACTTCAAATTTCTGATTCATCTGGTTGACGATCAGTTGAGAGTCTCCAAAGATTTCCAGCATGGTGATACCGTATTCGATGGCGAGTTCCAATCCTAGGATCAGAGCTTGATATTCAGCTGCATTGTTTGTGCATGGTTCCAGTAGCGAGAAAGCGTGTGGAATCATGTATTTGTCGGGGCTAACAAAGAGGATGCCAACTCCCGAAATCAGCTGTCTTTTTTCATTTGTCCTGGTTGCACCGTCAAAGTACATGTCCCAGGAGGCATTTTGTGAGAAAGTCTCCACATTGTAGACTGGTTCGTCTGGGAGATCATCTCTGAGTGGAGAATCTTTCGGCAATGGATGCTCTGCGAGAAAGTCCGCTAGAGCTTGCCCTTTGATTGCCTTTTGTGGTACATACCTAATATCAAATTGTGACAGAAGGATGGACCATTTTGCCAGTCGGGCATTGAGATAACCTGCTTTTGTGACGAGGACATTCAAGAGGTTGATCCTTGAGACCAGGCAGACTGTATTGGAAAGCAAGTAGTGACACAGCTTTTGTACGGCGAATATCACTGCAAGGCATTCCTTTTCGACTGGAGAGTAGCGATGCTCTGCACCTACTAGCATGCGGCTGAGGTAGTATAGAGCAGCTTCTTTTCTTTCATCATTTTCTTGTACAAGCAGAGCGCCCAGAGAGTGATCAAGGGCTCTTGTGTACAAGATGAATGGTTTTCCAGTGGTAGGAGCAGCTAACACTGGAGGTTTGGTTAGGTATGACTTGATATCTTGGAATGCAGCTTCACAGTCAGCATCCCGACAAAGTTTATACCTTTTTTCATCAATCGGGAGAATGGACGGCATTTCCCCAAAAGATTGGAGATGAACCGTCTGATGTAGGCCAATCTCCCTTGAAGCCCTTTGAGTTCTCTCAAGGTTCTTGGAGAGGGCATTTCTAGAATGGCTTTGACTTTTATGGGGTCAAGCTCTATTCTAACTTTTCGAATTAAGAATCCGAGGAACTTACCCGACGAGATGCCGAAGAAGCACTTCAGAGGATTCATTCGCAGTTTGTGTTTGCGAAGCCGGAGGAAGACTTCTCGAAGGTCTTCGAGATGATCTTCTTTTCTTTTGCTTTTGATGGCGAGGTCATCAATGTAACATTCGACCGTCTTGTGCTGCATATCTTGGAATATTTTCATCATAGCCCTCTGATATGTGGCACCAGTATTTTTCAGACCAAATGGCATGACAGTGTAGCAATACACGCCAAATGGGGTCCGAAAGGATGTATGTTTTTCATCTTCAGGATGCATCTTTATCTGATTGTAGCCAGAGAAACCATCCATGAATGTCATTCGCTCGAATCCACATGTATTATCAATCATTACCTCTGGTATGGGGAGCGGAAATTCAACTTTAGGGCATGCGCCATTCAGGTCTCTATAGTCAATACAGACCCTGATCTGCCCGTTTTTCTTTGTCAGGGGACAATGTTGGCCAACCATTCAAGATGTTGTTCCTCACGGATGAAGCCGACGCTTTTCAGTTTTTGAACTTCTTGTTCAATTTTAAACATCACATCTGGATGGAATCTTCTTTGGCCTTGCTTGACAAGCTTGATGTCTTCTTGAAGATTGAGTTTGTAGACTGCTATTTTGGGGTCTAAGCCATGCATTTCAGCGTAAGACCATGCAAAGCAATCAACGAACTCACGAAGAAAGGTGATATACTCGAGTAACTCATCATCCTTTATATTCTTGCTTATGAATACAGGACGTGGGTTATCTGGTGTTCCCAAGTCTATCTTTTGAATAGGATCTTGTGTTGGAAGGTTCGAAGGTGGTTCCTCCACAATATTTTCGGAGGCTTCCAGCTCAACGAAACCTTCTGGGGTTTCAAGGGCATTTCCAAACTAAGGTTTTGTTCCTTTCCACGGGTCTTCTTGATCAGCAATTTTCTCAAGGCTTGCTATGAGATGATCCCAATCGCCTGTTGAAACCGGGTCGAAGTAAAGTACTTCTTTTGGAGACGAGGGTTCTTCTGGGTCAGAAGACCATATGTCTGTGCCATCGGACAACTCCTCTTCACAGCCGGCCCCGACGTTTAGGGGGCCCACGGCGACCTCTAAAAAATGGGGCCCTTATACAATTATTTAAAAAAAATTAATTCATTACTATTTTCTAACAAAAAATTGATATTTTTTATTACAAAAAAGTGCTGCATCCAGATAACTTTAGGACTGCCTACATACCGAGGGAGGCTATATTTAATCCCAAGGATCAAGCACAATATAGTTCTATTAAACTACCCACCCTGGCCAAAAGCCTACAATTCACATACCAATATTCCCTCCCAAAAAGCAAGGCTAATTGTCGCGACCCCAGACCGAGATTAGGGGAGAATCCGACTAAATCCGGGATTGGGACACGGGGGTGATGCCGCGCCACGTGCATCTCTTTGGCTAAACCGCACACGGAATTAAAAGAACATTTGTCCGTGCACGTGATTTCCCACAGGGTTCCGCGGTGAGGATTATCTTTACACATCATCTCACATATAATCATATCAAACATATTCTCAAGATTGCGGAAGCGTGTAGTAAACCATATTAATACTATTCAATTCCATAACAAGACTGATTTATGATTAACATAACAAGATATCAGAATGAGCAATGATCATAAGCATATTTCCCCAAAAGTAAATTTAAGTGTATTTACAAAATATCAGTTGATTAATGCCCCAAAATAACGGTCAACAGAGACCGTACAACCAAACAAAACCTAAAATAAAAATATCATAAGATCCCAGAATGTATCGTTCTCAAGGCAAGGCCGAATGTCTACATGACATCGTCGGCTTGCCACTCAATCACTCGCTGCGGTTCACCGACCGCCTCCTCCGGCTCTTCCTCAATGGCAATAAGCTCGGGACCTGAGTACCAAAATAAATGGATCAGACACGATGGTCTGGCAGGTGGGTGAAAAGATATAACAATAATTCAAAACAATGATGCCTTTAGAAATATAGTAGAATCTAGATAAATAATGAATTTTCATAAAAGATAATGCATCATTTGTTAAATAGCAACATGAACGATATAAAACAGTAGAGGTACCAAGGATAAGGAACAGTCAAGATGACAACCACACAAAGCTACATCCTCTCTCACCGAAGTGAAGAGAGCACATCGGGACATTGACCTCAGTCACACGAGGTGAGGAGAATCAACGACGTTGACCTCAGTCACACGAGGTGAGGAGAATCAACGATTTTTATATAATAATTACATATAATACTCTGCGGGACCACGGTAGCGAACCGGGTATATCGGGGCGAGGCGGGAACCATGCTGCAGCGGGTATAACTGAAGGGGGATATCCAAACCGGTGGATCAAACCGATAAGGTTATCCAAGCTTAGTGGTGCCGACTCATAGGTAACATGCGAAAATCAAAGCAAATAAATACACATAACGGGGCGGGAACCCATAGGTACAAAACGTATAAAAGTCGGGACGGGTCTAAACAAATTAACAATATGGTAACACAATGTTCTCGGTTCAAGAGTACTCACAAATCATAGGTTGAAATCCCAAAATAGGGGATTGGTTGAAAATCAAATACAAATAGTTTCCAATACCTTTACAGGCTAACAATAGGGTTTCTAGAATTGAATCAGTGTGAATAGGGTCCCGTATGTCGATCATGATGAAATTTTTGGTACTCTTTAAGAGTTAGGGACATTCCGGGTCCTTATACACATTGGTCAATCTATAAAATCTCATAGAATCTCCATGATAAGTTTCCACTTTCCTTCAGACTTCACGCAGTACTTCACAAGTCCTTAAATAACAATGGGGCTCCAAACAATACCTCCCCACTACAACCCATTACAATTTACCCAAATCTTTCATGGGTTTAAATGCATCATTACAGGTTCAATGTCTTCAAATAAGAAGAGAAGGGATAGAGTTGAATTGGACTTGAGTATGGGCTTGAAATGAATTTGGAGAATAGTCCCTTAATTCTTTTATTTTACAGTTCATCTCATTTCAGTCCGATCGATCGGGCTCATTGTCCGATCGATCGGTCCTGAAATGTTCTTTTGTCACTTTATTAACTCTAAAAAATTTATCAAGAGCTCCTATTTGGGATTGAATCATTTCTTCTATTTTTTGTTTTTTTTTCTTTTTCCATGTCCAGAGCTATACTTTCTAAGTGGCATGATTATAAAGCACAATTCACCAATCAATCTACAGATTTTGAAATTGAACACAATTAATGAACAAAAGAACCTGATTGGCAAAACAAAGCAAGCACATATCACAAATCAAAGATCCTCTTCCCATAAAAAGTAAGCATTGATAAAACCTGAAATAAAAAAAAAATTCAACAGTGTTGTTAGTGAATTGTGAACTTATTTGAAAAAAAAAAGAATTTAATTCTGATTTAACAAATATACAAATTACATTCTAAATTTCATATAACTAATTCTGATTTAGAAACAAAAGGAAAAAAAAAGTTACAAAAAAAATATTAGTTAATGAAACCAAAAAAATAATAATAACTTTAATCAAAATGTGAAAGGGAGGAATCGATGTAACATATTTGGAAAAACAAATTGATTTAAAAAGTATACAAATGACATTCTAAATTTCATATAACTAATTCTAATTTAGAAACAAAAGGACACAAAAAAAATTTATAAAAATAAATTTAGTTAATGAAACCAAAACAAAAAAAATTTAATCAAACTATAAAAGAAAGGAATCGATGCAGAAAAGAAAATAAAAAAACTAAAAATTATGATATCAGATTTGCGATTTACAAATAACTATTTTTATGTTTAAAAAAAGAACAAAAAAAAATTTACTTTACCGGAGAGGAGAACCGGCGCAGCAGCATAGCACACACCATTCCAAAAGAAAAGCCCTAGAGACTTCTTTTGTGATGCTCACGAGAAATGAGGAAAGCTAAAAAGTTTGGTGGTCTTATCTTTTGGTGGTGGGCCCATGTTTGACTTTTAAAGTCTTATCTTATGGTGGTTTGGTGGTGCGACTTAAGTCTGGCTTTTTAAATAATGGTTATTTTAAATAAGGTGGGCTTTAAATTTGGGCCTTTTAATTTATTTATTAGGCTAAATATTTACACACATGTGTTAATAATTTGGGCCTTTCAATTTACATATTAGACTAAATTTTACACATATATATATACAAATACATAAAATAATATGGGGCCCTAAAAATTTTGTAACTATTGGGGGCCCAAGGTGGCGGCCTCTCCCGCCTGCCCCTTGGGCCGGCCCTGCTCCTCTTCATTGTCAGAGAAATCATACCAATTGGATGAGCTTCCTGGATCTTTGTCAGGTGACTCATCGAAGAGATATCCAGGGAGATCGATGTCTTCATGGACTTGAGATGTTGAGGCTTCGTCAGTAAATTGACTTTTAAGCCTTTGTGTCAACTGTCTCAGGGGAGTGTCGGGATCATACCCTAACCCGTGTGAAGACTTTTCTACATGGCCGTAGAGTCTCCAATCTTCCAGCTGGCTTTTAGTCAAGACGGGCCCCAATGGCATGAGAATACCGCGTCCTTCTTCCAAACCGATTGGGTTTTGAGCGTCATAGCCCATTTTCTTCATAATAGCTTGTGCCATAGGACTATATAAGGAGAGTTGAGGCATACCTTCATTTTGGAAGGGTTCAAGCATGGAGTTTGATGAAGAAGCATCCGATCTATGGAAGAAGATCGGCTTTTCCTT
This sequence comes from Litsea cubeba, assembly GCA_012931725.1. NCBI lineage: Eukaryota > Viridiplantae > Streptophyta > Magnoliopsida > Laurales > Lauraceae > Litsea > Litsea cubeba. Next base: position 59,633,738 of record CM022946.1, read on the forward strand.
TGCTGAAGTTGCTGAAACAACGAAGGAAGCTGACGTAGGATCTTCTATGTCAGAAGTTGTCTCCATTAGAGTAAGAGCAGGCCGAACTTGCTGAGTGTCAGCTTGGCTTGACGATGTGTCGTCTTCTGGCTCTGAATCCGAATCTGTGTCTTGCATGATAGACACGAAAGAGACAACAAATTTTCCCCTAGACTTTTGCTTTGCGTTCTTCACTTTAGTTGTGATGACCAAAGGCTTTGAAGGTTTGAGGGAGATGATGAAGGGAGTTTGAATGCTCTCTTCGGATTTACCGGATGGTTTGTTTTCTTCCGGTCATTGTTGAGGAGCCTTGCCTTTATCTTTCTGGAGATTTTCGGCAAAGGGTACTGTGTGCTTCTCCTCTTCTTCTTTTTCACCTTCATACATCTGTCCTCAAAGCCTCGATGTATCATGCCGTCGTCGCCAACAAACTTGATGCATTGATATAGAGTTGAAGGGTCAACACCATTCTCTTGGATCCTTGGGCGTCCGAGAAGGATGTTGTAGCATGAAGGGGTTTTTATTGCATATACGGTGATCTCAGAGATAAGATCACCTATTTGCAATTTGAACCTAATTTTGCCAATAGGCCTTTGAGTACTCCCATCGTATCCAAAGATAGATACAGATGTGTGACTCAGCTTGCTGGGTGTGTAAGACCCCGACCCGAGAGACCTCGATTAGAGTTAATTAAGTTGTGTTTTAGTTTTAAGTGTGTTTAGTGAGTTTTGATTAGTTTGGGATTAGAATAACTTTTATTATAGCTTTGGAGAATTTTGAGAGCCTTTTTACTTGTGGGACTCTTTGGGGGTTCTTGTTACGAATTGCGTGAGATTGGGGGTTTACCGATGATTTCCAAAAATTGTGTTTTTAACCCCATTGGACTTATCTTGTTAATCCCTACAACTTTCATGTTGACATAGTTTTCATTCGAGGACCCTAAACCCGACTTTTCACTAATTGAGGGCAAAATGGTCTTTTTACCCAAAATCTGGACACCGATTTCAATGTCACCAAAGTGTACAAAATATATACTTTTTGGAAACTAGAAATTTCGCTGATCAACTTTGTCTTCTTTGTCGAATTCGTTTGAATCCCCGAAGGCCATGTTTTTAGCTCGAGGAGTCTTTTAAGTTGTGGGCCCCATCCCCACTTACTATATAAGGAGAACTCTTCTCTTAATCCTCCCATTCTTTGCTAAAACCCTAAAAGGAGAAGAGATTTCCAGCCCTAGGATTTTCCCTTGCCTTTTACATGCTTCTTCATCTTCAATCTTCCACCAAGCTAGTGCTAATGGAAAATTAGAGGCTACAATCTTCTTCCTCGTCTCAAGGGCTTCATCTTGACACCATTTTCAAAGAAAACTGCCCACTTCAAGGCTTCCTTTGGACAACACCTTGCTTTTTGAAGAACTTCTTTGTAAGTGATCTTCCTAAAAGTTTTAAAATCTTGTTTGTTTAGCCCTAGAGAAGCTCCATTTCGTTTATTGGGAGATTTTGTTTTGTTTTGCTTGGATTTTGATATTCTAGGGTTGGATTTGGGGGTTTTTGTATAGGTGTTTGATTGTGGGCTTAAGAGGTGATTAGAGCTCAATTTGATTTGCATTGGACCCAAGGCAAGTGGATGAAATGATTCTCATGTGTTTATCATGTTTTATGCAAAATCTTGATTTATCTTCATTAATAGTTTTAATGGTTTATCATGCTTGATAGTTTGGTACTATTGATTTTGAATGATGATTTGATGAGATGAGGAGGTCAAGGAAGGGCCCAAATATTCATGAAGTTATGTTTGGAAGAAGGGGAAAGAAAGGAAATGGATAGGAGTTGGACAAAAGAGGAATTCAACCAAATGGGTTGAGATTCGTCGCTGTCCGATCGATCGCCCATCAGGTCCGATCGATCGGACTGTAAATAATTGAGAACGTTTCAGGACCGATCGATCGGCCAATGAGTCCGATCGATCGGATTGAAATGAGATGAACTGCAAAATAAGGGGAATTGTGGGACTGTTCTCCAGATTCATTTCGAGCCCATACTCAAGTCCAATTCCGCTCTATCCCTTTTCTTCTTATTTGAAGACATTGAACCTGTAATGATGCTTTTAAACCCATGAAAGAATTGGGTAAATTGTGATGGGTTGTAGTGGGGAGGTATCGTATGGAGCCCCTATGCCATGTAAGGACTTGTAAGGCGTTATATGAAGTCCGGAAGAAGGAGAAACCTCATCATGGAGATCCCATGAGGTTTTCTAGGTTGACCAATGTGTATAAGGACCCGGAATGTCCCTAACTCTTAAAGAGTACCAAATTACATCATGACCGACATACGGGACCCTATTCACACTGATTCAATTCTAGGAACCTCAATGTTTAGCCTGTAAATATATGAGAAACTATTTTTATTCGATTTTCAACCAAACTCCTATTTTGGGATTTCAACCCACATGATATGACTAGACTGTTTCAAGAGTACTAGAAGAGATGTGCTTAGCTTTTGCTAACCTGTATATGTCAACTTGAGATGAATGTATATTTTGTGCCTCTTGGCACCCCGTTTCTTACTGTGCATATGATTTGATTTATTGTATTTGACCTATGAGTCGGCACCACTGAGCTTGGACGACCTCGTCAGTTTGATCCACCGACTTGGGGTTCCTTCCCCTCCTGATAGTCAGCTGCAGTCTGGAATGTGCAGAGCTTTTACCAGGTTCGCTACCGTGGTCCCGTAGAGTATATATATGTATATTATAGTATTTATCGTTGTCCCTCCTCACCTTGTGTGACTGAGGTCAATGATCCTGTAAGGGTATGCGCTCTCTTCACTTCGGTGAGAGAGGATGTAGCTTTGTGTGGTTGCCATCTTGACAGTTCCTTATCTTTGGTACCTCTACTGTTTTATATTGTTCATGTTGCTATTTAACAAATGATGCATTATCTTTTATGAAATTCATTATTTATACACAGGTTTTTTAAACTCTTGCACAGTGTCATTGTTTTATTATTGTTATATCTACTCACCCACCTGCCAGACCGTCGTGTCTGATCCATTTATTTTGGTACTCAGGTCCCGAGCTTATTGCCATCGAGGAGGAGCCTGAGGATGCGGTCGGTGAACCACAGCGTGTGATTGAGTGGCAAGCCGACGATGTCATGTAGACATTCGGCCTTGCCTTGAGAACGACACATTTTGGGGAACTTGTGATAACTTTATTTTGGGTTTCATTTGGTTGTATGGTCTTTGTTGACCGTTATTTTGGGGCATTAATCAACCGATCTTTTGTAAATACACTTAACCTTACTTTTGGGAAATATGCTTATGATCATTGCTCATTCTGATATCTTGTCTTGTCAATCATAAATCAGTCTTGTTTATGGGATGGAATAACATTATTATGATTTGCTACACGCTACCGCAATCTTGAGAATGTGTTTGATATGTTATTTGTGAGATGATGTGTAAAGATAATCCTCACCGCGGAACTCTATGGGAAATCACGTGCACGGATAAATGTTCTTTTAATTCCGTGTGCGGTTTAGCCAAAGAGATGCATGTGGCGCGGCATCATTAGCGTCCCGATCTCGGACTTGGCTTTTCCCCTGACCCGGCCCGGGGGCGCGACGGGACTGGTATCAGAGCGGGACATGTTTCAGGCAATTAAAAGAAACTAGAAACCTTAAGTATGTGGTGAGGAATCGTTAGATAGAATCGTGTGAGCAATGTGTGACCACCCTGTACTTGATTTATATGTGCTAACAATTTGTTTTGCAGCGTTATGCCACCTCGCAAACGAGCAGCAAACAGTAATCACGTTGCTAGTAACAGTGAGAATACAGGGCCTATTGCAGAGGAACCATAGGACAACAACATGCAGAACCAATTCCAACAGATGATGCAGGCTATGCTGGACCAACAACGCCAGGCAAATGAGAACCAGGCTAGACTCCAAGCACAAGCACATGAGACACAGACCAGATTGCAAGAACAGATGCTTAAGAAAGACGAGGATCATGCTAGGGAGATGGCTCAAATGCAGGCACAGTTGTTGGGTATGCTAGAAAGGAGACCGGAACCAATTCCAGTTGCACCACCTGGTCCGGTTAACAATAGAGGGAATGACCCTAATGTGTTGTATGAACGGTTCAGGAAGAGAGGACCGAAGGAATTCTTGGGGACTGAGGATCCAATGGCAGCAGATGATTGGCTTGAGCACACAGAGAACATATTTGAGATCTTCACATGTACGGGTATAGAACGAGTACAGCTTGCAGCCTCTATGTTCACGGGCTTAGCAGATATATGGTGGAAGACCATCAGGGCAGAATACAGGACAATGGCGGATGCAGAAGCTTGGGCTAACTTCAAGAGACAATTTAGGGAGAAATATGTACCTACACATGTCAAGAGGCAAAAGGCAGCAGAATTTCAGCAACTTGTGCAAGGGAACATGACAGTCCTTGAATACCTCACCAAATTCGAGATATTGTCCAGGTATGCACCGGAGTTGGTAGACACGGAGGAGAAGAAGATAACCAAGTTCCTTGAGGGACTTCACCCGATTATTGAGAGGGATGCTACCCGTGACCTTCGAAGAAGCTGTCAAGAGAGCATACAAATTTAAGAACTTCCATAACAAGATCGTCAAGAACCAAGGAAAGGGTCAAGGCCAGCAGCAGAACTATCAACAAAGAAACAATCAGAACAAGAGGCCAAGACAAGAGCAGAATGCACAGAATCAAGGAGCTTGTATCCATTGTGGAAAACATCATGGGAATGCCCAATGTCGTTCTATCACAGGGGCATGTTTTAGATGTGGTTCATTGGACCACCAGATGAGGGATTGCCAAGGCCAGACAGACAGAATAGACAGCGGCAGGGAGTACAGCGTCAGGCACCACCTCAGAATGCATTAATAGTTCAAAATCAAGCAAGGCCACTACAGCAACAGGCACCACAACAACAGTATAGGCCACAGCAGCAACAACAGGCCCGTCAGCAAGGGCAGAATCAGAATCAGAATCAGCGTCCTCAGAATCAGAACAGGAATGCACAGCAAGGCAGGCAACAGCAAGGGCAAAACAGGCCACAACAGAGGGCACAGCTTTATGCTGTCAATAGAGCGGATGCAGAGGCGGAAGGCAATGTAGTGGAAGGTACACTTCTCGTCGGTGGTTTTGAGGCTAGGGTTTTGTTTGACCCTGGCTCTACTCACTCATTCCTATCTCCAAAATTTGCTAAGTTGATTGATATGCATGCTAGAGAGTTGAGTTTCATTTTGACTGTGACTACCCCTTTAGGTAAGGAAGTTGTTTGTAGAAATTTTTACCCTAGTTGTCCAGTCATGATAGGAGAAGTAGAATTACCGGCAGATCTCATTTTATTGGAGATGCAGGATTTTGATGTCATCCTAGGGATGGATTGGTTAACAGGATACCATGCTACTATGGATTGTTTCCATAAAACCCTAACTTTTAAGTTAGAGGAGACCCAGGTAGGGGTGTTGTTTCAAGGAGAGAGGAGTAGTTCTGGTGCAGGGTTTATTTCAGCGTTGAAGGCTGATAGGCTTCAAAGAAGTGGTTGTGAGGGTTATTTTGCGTTTATCACGGAGGATAAACGGTCCCAAGGGGTGGAGGAGATCCCAATTATTTGTGAGTTTCCGGATGTTTTCCCGGAGGAGATACCAGGATTGCCACCCATTAGGGAGATAGACTTCACTATTGAGTTGTTACCGGGGACCGCCCCGATATCTATTGCACCTTACAGAATGGCTCCGGCAGAATTGGGAGAGTTGAAGATACAATTGCAGGAACTTTTGGACAAAAGGTTTTGTGAGACCTAATGTGTCACCGTGGGGAGCACCAGTTTTTTTTTGTAAAGAAGAAAGATGGTTCTATGAGAATGTGCATTGACTATAGGAGATTGAACCAAGTGACCATAAAAAATAAGTACCCATTGCCAAGGATAGATGAATTGTTTGATCAGTTGCAAGGAGCTGCTTACTTTTCGAAGATTGATTTGAGGTCAGGCCACCATCAGTTGAGAGTTAGAGATTCAGATGTACCAAAAATAGCCTTTCGGACAAGATATGGACATTATGAGTTTCTAGTGATGCCATTTGGTTTGACTAATGCACCGGCAGTTTTCATGGCATTGATGAACAAAATATTTGCGGAGTATTTGGATCAGTTTTTAGTGGTGTTTATTGATGATATTTTGGTGTATTCCAAAACCGAAGAAGAGCACAAAGAACATTTGAGGATAGCACTTCAACTTTTGAGGGAGAACTAATTGTTTGAAAAGCTGAGTAAGTGTGAATTTTGGTTGGACCAAGTCACATTTTTTGGTCATATCATCTCGAAGGAAGGATTGTCAGTGGACCCGTCCAAGATTGAGGCAGTTATGAGTTGGGATAGACTGAAAAATGCATCGGAGATCAGGAGTTTTCTTGGATTGGCAGGATATTATCGGAGGTTTGTGCAAGGATTTTCGTCGATTGCGTCACCTTTGACGAAGTTGACAAGGAAGAATGCACCATATGTGTGGATAGACAAGTGTGAGGCTAGTTTCCAAGAGCTGAAGAAGAGATTGACTACAGCTCCAGTCCTTACTTTGCCATCTGGGAGCGGCGGTTTCACCATTTTTACCGATGCTTCCAATGTTGGACTTGGATGTGTGTTAATGCAAGATGGGAAGGTAGTTGCTTATGGGTCCCGGCAGTTGAAAGATCATGAGAATAACTATGCAACACATGACCTCGAGTTGGCAGCAGTCGTGTTAGCTTTGAAGATGTGGAGGCACTACCTTTATGGAGAGAAGTTTGAGGTTCACTCCGGCCACCGTAGTCTGCAGTACTTGTTTTCTCAGAAGGAGTTGAACATGAGGCAGAGAAGATGGATGGAATATATCAAGGACTACGATTTTCCGATCAAATATCACCCGGGGAAAGCGAACGTAGTTGCAGATGCCTTGAGTAGAAAGTCAGTGAGCATGGCAAGTCTTCGAGGGACTTATGTGGTACAACAGTTAGAAGAGTTGGGAGTAGATTTTCAGCCACTAAGAGAGGGTGTCATGTTGGCAAACATGTCAGTGTCAAAGCCTTCTTTCATTCAGAAGATCAAAGAGAATTAGTTACAAGACCCAGAGTTGGCTAAGATTTTTGAGCATATAGCAGATCGTCCGGATTTTCGGGTTGTGGATGGAGTTTTGTACTACTGAGACCGTTTATGTGTGCCTAACTTGGAGGACTTGAGAAGTGATATCATGACCGAGGCTCACAATACTAAGTATTCCATACACCCGGGCAGTACGAAGATGTACCAGAACTTGAAGGGCAGATTTTGGTGGAATAACATGAAGAGAGAGATAGCAGCTTTCGTCTCTCGTTGTATGACATGTCAGTTGATCAAGGCAGAACATCAGAAACCTCCAAGGTTACTACGGCCATTAGAGATTCCGGAGTGGAAATGGGAGCACATTACCATGGACTTCATCTCGGGTTTACCAAAGACTAGTAAGGGCAACGATGCTATTTGGGTCATAGTAGACCGTCTCACCAAGTCAGCTCATTTCCTACCAATGAAGACTGGGAAGAAGATGCATATGTTACCTTTGGCACAGTTGTTTGTCACAGAGATCGTCAGCCGTCATGGACAGCCAGTTTCCATCACATCCGATAGAGACAGCAGATTTGTCTCAAGATTTTGGAAGACACTGCATGAGTCTATGGGTACGAAGTTACAGTTCAGCACAGCCTATCACCCACAGACCGATGGTTAGTCAGAGAGGACAATTCAGACACTTGAGGATATGCTTCGAGCTTGTGTGTTAGATTTCAAGACTCAGTGGGATGAAACCTTACTGTTGTGTGAATTCGCTTACAACAATAGTTTCCACTCGAGTATTGGTATGGCGCCTTTTGAGGCTTTGTATGGCAGAAGGTGTAGGACACCTGTTTGTTGGGAAGAAGTTGGCACTCGCAGTTTCCATGGACCGACCATTGTTAGTTAGACAAGTGACAAGGTCAAGTTGATCCAAGAACGTCTGAAAGTGGCTCAGAGTAGGCAGAAAAGCTATGCAGATTCTCGCATAAGGGACTTACAGTTCAAAGAAGGAGATAAGGTTTTCTTGAAAGTGTCACCTACTCGTGGAACCTTGAGGTTTGGACAGAAGGGAAAATTGTCTTGGAGATACATTGGACCGTATGACATTGTGAGTAAGATTGGTGATGTGGCTTACAGATTAGCCCTACCACCTGAACTTTTCGGCATACACAATGTTTTCCATGTGTCTATGTTGAAGAAGTACGTTCCCGACATACTACACATACTCCGTTATGAGCCGTTGGAAATCCGAGAAGATGCGACCTATGTGGAGAAGCCTAAGCATATTATCGACACCAAGGAACAAGAGTTGAGAACTCGGACTATTCAGTGGGTCAAAGTACTTTGGGAGAATCATGGACCGGAAGAAGCAACTTGGGAATCACGGGATCAAGTTCAGAAGAAGTACCCACATCTCCTACCGGAGGTGAGTTTTAATTTCCATTTGGAGGACCAAATGTCCTAAGGGGTGGAGGATGTAAAACCCCGACCCGAGAGACCTCGATTAGAGTTAATTAAGTTGTGTTTTAGTTTTAAGTGTGTTTAGTGAGTTTTGATTAGTTTGGGATTAGAATAGCCTTTATTATAGCTTTGGGGAATTTTGAGAGCCTTTTTACTTGTGGGACCCTTTGGGGGTTCTTATTACGAATTGCGTGAGATTGGGGGTTTACCGATGATTTCCAAAAATTGTGTTTTTAAAGCCATTGGACTTATCTTGTTAATCCCTACAACTTTCATGTTGACATCGTTTTCATTCGAGGACCCTAAACCCGACTTTTCACTAATTCAGGGCAAAATGGTCTTTTTATCCAAAATCTGAACACCGATTTCAATGTCACCAAAGTGTGCAAAATTTATACTTTTTGGAAACTAGAAATCTCGCTGATCAACTTTGTCTGCTTTGTCGAATTCGTTTGAAGCCCCGAAGGCCATGTTTTTAGCTCGAGGAGTCTTTTAAGTTGTGGGCCCCATCCCCACTTACTATATAAGGAGAGCTCTTCTCTTAATCCTCCCATTCTTTGCTAAAACCCTAAAAGGAGAAGAGATTTCCAGCCCTAGGATTTTCCCTTGCCTTTTACATGCTTCTTCATCTTCAATCTTCCACCAAGCTAGTGCTAATGGGAAATTAGAGGCTACAATCTCCTTCCTCGTCTCAAGGGCTTCATCTTGACACCATTTTCAAAGAAAACCGCCCACTTCAAGGCTTCCTTTGGACAACACCTTGCTTTTTGAAGAACTTCTTTGTAAGTGATCTTCCTAAAAGTTTTAAAATCTTGTTTGTTTAGCCCTAGAGAAGCTCCATTTCGTTTATTGGGAGATTTTGTTTTGTTTTGCTTGAATTTTGATATTCTAGGGTTGGATTTGGGGGTTTTTGTATAGGTGTTTGATTGTGGGCTTAAGAGGTGATTAGAGCTCAATTTGATTTGCATTGGACCCAAGGCAAGTGGATGAAATGATTCTCATGTGTTTATCATGTTTTATGCAAAATCTTGATTTATCTTCATTAATAGTTTTAATGGTTTATCATGCTTGATAGTTTGGTACTATTGATTTTGAATGATGATTTGATGAGATGAGGAGGTCAAGGAAGGGCCCAAATATTCATGAAGTTATGTTTGGAAGAAGGGGAAAGAAAGGAAATGGATAGGAGTTGGACAAAAGAGGAATTCAACCAAATGGGTTGAGATTCATCGTTGTCCGATCGATCGCCCATCAGGTCCGATCGATCGGACTGTAAATAACTGAGAGTGTTTTCAGAACCGATCGATCGCCCATCAGGTCCGATCGATCGGACTGTAAATAACTGAGAACGTTTCAGGACCGATCGATCGGCCAATGAGTTCGATCGATCGGATTGAAATGAGATGAACTGCAAAATAAGGGGAATTGTGGGACTGTTCTCCAGATTCATTTCGAGCCCATACTCAAGTCCAATTCCGCTCTATCCCTTCTCTTCTTATTTGAAGACATTGAACATGTAATGATGCTTTTAAACCCATGAAAGAATTGGGAAAATTGTGATGGGTTGTAGTGGGGAGGTCTCGTATGGAGCCCCTATGCCATGTAAGGACTTGTAAGGCGTTACATGAAGTCCAGAAGAAGGAGAAACCTCATCATGGAGATCCCATGAGGTTTTCTAGGTTGACCAATGTGTATAAGGACCCGGAATGTCCCTAACTCTTAAAGAGTACCAAATTACATCATGACCGACATACGGGACCCTATTCACACTGATTCAATTCTAGGAACCTCAATGTTTAGCCTGTAAATATATGAGAAACTATTTATATTCGATTTTCAACCAAACTCCTATTTTGGGATTTCAACCCACATGATATGACTAGACTGTTCCAAGAGTACTAGAAGAGATGTGCTTAGCTTTTGCTAACCTGTATATGTCAACTTGAGATGAATGTATATTTTGTGCCTCTTGGCACCCCGTTTCTTATTGTGCATATGATTTGATTTATCGTATTTGACCTATGAGTCGGCACCACTGAGCTTGGACGACCTCGTCGGTTTGATCCACGAACTTGGGGTTCCTTCCCCTCCTGATAGTCAGCTGCAGTCTGGAATGTGCAGAGTTTTTACCAGGTTCGCTACCGTGGTCCTGCAGAGTATATATATATGTATATTATAGTATTTATCGTTGTCCCTCCTCACCTTGTGTGACTGAGGTCAATAATCCTGTAAGGGTATGCGCTCTCTTCACTTCGGTGAGAGAGGGTGTAGCTTTGTGTGGTTGCCATCTTGACAGTTCCTTATCTTTGGTACCTCTACTGTTTTATATCGTTCATGTTGCTATTTAACAAATGATGCATTATCTTTTATGAAATTCATTATTTATACACAGGTTTTCTAAACTCTTGCACAGTGTCATTGTTTTATTACTGTTATATCTACTCACCCACCTGCCAAACCGTCGTGTCTGATCCATTTATTTTGGTTCTCAGGTCCCGAGCTTATTGCCATCGAGGAGGAGCCTGAGGATGCGGTCGGTGAACCACAGCGTGTGATTGAGTGGCAAGCCGACGATGTCATGTAGACATTTGGCCTTGCCTTGAGAACGACACATTTTGGGGAACTTGTGATAACTTTATTTTGGGTTTCATTTGGTTGTATGGTCTTTGTTGACCGTTATTTTGGGGCATTAATCAACTGATCTTTTGTAAATACACTTAACCTTACTTTTGGGAAATATGCTTATGATCATTGCTCATTCTGATATCTTGTCTTGTCAATCATAAATCAGTCTTGTTTATGGGATGGAATAACATTATTATGATTTGCTACACGCTTCCGCAATCTTGAGAATGTGTTTGATATGTTATTTGTGAGATGATGTGTAAAGATAATCCTCACCGCGGAACCCTGTGGGAAATCACGTGCACGGATAAATGTTCTTTTAATTCCGTGTGCGGTTTAGCCAAAGAGATGCACGTGGCGCGGCATCATTAGCGTCCCGATCCCGGACTTGGCTTTTCCCCTGACCCGGTCCGGGGGCGCGACAGGGTGGGATACCCAACTCTCGAGACCTGAAGTGGAGATGAGGTTGAGTGCAGAACCTGGGTCGATCTGAACTCTATGCATAGGCATTTCCTTGATGTACCCTGTGAAGTACAAGGGTCGGTAGTGCCTTGTTTCGCCAAGTAGGAGGTCGTCCTTAGTGAAGGTGATGGTTGCACTGGCTGCTTTTTGAACCGAGAGGCATTCGATGCATGATCCCTCAGTTTCCTTCTTTTCTCCCTTTGAGGAAGTTTCCGAGTGTTTGACCCGATAGTCCATTTCAATTTGGAGGACTTGCGGGGCATGTTTGTCGACATCCTCATTCAGCTTTTGTAATTCTGAAATGAGATTATCGCGAGCGTGCGAAGACATTCGCAATAAATCTAGGATGTGCAGACGTGCAAGTATGTGCTTGAAATGTTCCATCAAGCCATACTTGAAAGCCTCCTTAGGGCCTGCATGTTCATCATTGTTGCCACTAGGGGCACTTACAACATCTTTTCCCGAAGGATTTACATATGTAAAGGAAGATTGGTTGTAATTCTTGTGGTAGTCCCGACCAGAGCGGGTGCCTCTACCAACTTTGAGAGCTTCTTGAAAAGGGTCTTCGTTTAGAAGATTGTCTTCAGGATCAAGAGGCTGTCGTTTTTCATTTGCTGAGGATGTATCTGCAGCAGAGCTGCCATCCCCAGTGATTGTGTTGCATGGAGCATTTTCCGGGAACAAGTCCTGAACAGCATCCAGCAACCTTTCTTCTTCGTCGACCAATTCATCGTCCCAAGCATTAATAGCTGGGGATTCTTCAGTTAGGAAGGGTGTGAGCTTTGAAGTCACAGTCTCAGGAGAAGAAACCCGATACGGTGCCGTCTCAGTGAAAGTCACGTGAGATGAGGTGGCTCCAGAAGATACATTGCTAGGCGTCATTGGAGTGTAAGTGATCTTGTCAGACGATGCTTCGGAAGAGCTATAATCCTAAATTATCACATTACAGGAAGCTCTAACAAGAGACGTTGCCTGATCGGAGTCAGACTCATCCTCGGACGTAAGAGGATCGTCTATCCAACAATTTTCTCATTTTCAGAAGTTAAGGGAGGATGTACCTGATGGTCTTCAGGGACTTCCGGCTCTGGGTTACGAGAAAGCTCGTTGACGCGATCTTGCTATTGTTCACGAGCGAGACGTTGCAAGATCCTTGCATATTCTTCAAGATCAGGCATGGAAGCCAAATCTTCTTCTTCATCAACTCTTTGTGGCTCAACATAGTTGATTTCCACTGGAGCAATGACGGGTGTTGGGTCAGCAATATTTTCTTGTACAGCCTCTTGGTCTTTTTCATCATCAGACCATGATCCTTGTGGCTGTAGGGGGTTATACCAGATTACTGGCATAAGATGAGTCTCAGGAACTCATTCTTCATCGGAGAGATATTCTCCTGTTTCAAGGGATTCCTCCCACTCATCGGTGTAGTTGGATTCGAATCCATCATCGGTGTCGCTGGACTTGTATCCAGCAATGGAGAATCCAACTACCGAATTGCAAGAGTATGATGCCTCCTGCGTAGCTTCTTTGAATTGAGGTGGCATGAAATCACTGAGAGTGAATTTTCTTACCCCCTTTGAAGTCTCTGGAACGGACGTTTTTGTTGCCTCCAGTGAAGCGGTAGAGGAAGCCTCTCCCTTTTCTCGGACTTCTTGTTTTGGCTGAGTCTTCTCTTACCGTCTGAGCTTGAGGAGATGTTTCTTAGCCCGCCTTCGCTGTTGAGCTTGAGGCTTTGCTTTCACGACCTCCCAGTTTTCATCTTCAAGGAGATCGGGATGTACCCATATGGGTTATCCGTCTGGTGTTAGGTAAGGAACCAGTTCTTCAGACGCTTGGATTGTGTTTATCACCTTGAAGGAAGTAGTGATCTTCTTCTTCGGTGATTTTGATATTTGTCCACATGTCACCATGTTGACGGAGGCAGATCCATAGTTTTTGTCGAAGGTGATGACTCCGTTTTTCCACATCTCATTTATATTCTCTCTTACAACGAAGCATTGATTGAGAGGATGCGAGATCATCTGGTGGTATGGACAGTACCGAAGATCGTTGGTTTTGTCAACATCAGCCGGTCTTTTGGGTTCAGGCAAAGTGAGCTTGCCGTTTGCCACGAGAGCCCCAAAGATTTCATCAACATCTTCATCGAACGGGTATTTCTTTTCCACTCGCTCTTTGAAGGCATCAGAGAGTTCGGGTCTCTTACCAGCAGCTTTGTTTTCAGCTTTCTTTGGTGGCTGAGAAGCTGATTTGGTCTGCACATTGAGGACCTCTTTTTTCCTTGGTTTAGAGGTTGCAATGGTGTTTGGCTCTTTTCTTGATGATTTCTGACTGTTGAGTTCTTTAATCACCATTTCAGCTTCCATGGAAGCTTCTAGGAGTTCTCCCAGGTTCTTTGATTTGTTGCCGATGATCATGGAGCAGATTCTAGCTCTCATGTTGTTTCGGCATATGTCGGCTAGCGACGCTTGTGGCAGTACATCAAAGCATTTGTACGCCATTGCTTTCCACTTGTGAATGAAGTCATATGTTGACTCATTCTCCCCTTGTTTTAGGCTGCACAGCTGAGCCATAGTAGTGGGATGATCCTCACCTTTGAAGTGAGTCAGGAAGCGTGTCTCTAGCATGGCCCAATTTGGGATGGAGTCCTCCGGCAAAGTGGAGTACCAATCGAAGGCCGTAACTTTTAGGGTACTTGCAAAGAGGCGGATCTTGAGTGCATCTTGATCCGCGATAGCTCCCATCAAGATCTTGAAGTGGATGACGTGCTGTCTGGCTGATCATTTCCCCGTATATGTTTGGAGAGTAGGATGCTTGAATTTTGTGGGAAACGGGACCGAGTCCATCCATAAGGGATATGGTGGCTTGATCCCATGCTCCTTGAGTATATCCTCTTCTTTTGCTTTTGCGAGGATACTGCTTACGTCCTTTTTGGTAAGGGCGCTTGACTCATTTTCTTCTCCATTTACCTCATCATCTTGATGATTCGGAGGAGGTTCATTGTTCACCTGATTTTGGAAGGCGAGGAGAAGGTTTTCCATCAGAGTTTCAATCCTCTGTTGGCCTTGTTCCAACTGCTGGATGCATGTGAGCGCATAATCTTGAGGTGGATTGCGGGGTGGTGGCTCAGAATTTGTAGCCAGGACGTTCATCCCTCGAGATTCGAACGAAGAAACTGTCATGGTGACTGAGCTTGGGCTCATTCTTTTTTATGAAGAGCTTGAGGAAGGATCACTCTGCCGTACTTTGCTTGAAGGAGTAAGGGATTCTTCTGAATGTCTTCATGTCCTGAAGAAGCTGCGGGTCACCGGACGTCGGACATGGATTTTTGTTGCTGGCTTTTGGCATCTTCTGATTTTTCCAACCATATGGACAACAACAACTTGGTTGGGTCTTTCTTTTTCGACCCATTTGTGAGAGACTTGAAGCGTAAGAGGCTGGGTCCTTTGCTTTTCCAGTCTCTTTTGTCGATACGATGCGCGGCGGCGTATACGACGAGCAATTTGAGCTTCGGTCAGCTCTGGCTGGGCTTTGACAATGAAGGATGTGCTCCCTCGGGCACAGCAGCCGAGCCTGTCTTCTATGTAGCTGGGCAAGGATAGGATGCGAACCCGGTCCTTCGCTTATTGCAGCAAAGCTTTGAATTTTTTGAGTTCGGCCCCTGTAGATATGAAGGGTCGAACCGAAGGATTATAGGCTTTAGCAGGTGCTTGCAGAGGCCTTGTGATGCATGATCTGATCTTGGGCTTGTAAGAACAAGCCGACTCATGCTGGGTTGACTTGGGAGTCAGGTTGGAAATGGGTCTCTCCTCTTTCATGTAAGCAAGAGGGTAGAACTGGTTCTCCTTGAGTGGGGCCAGGTATACTGGCTTGGTGGATGTTTGGGACCTTCTTTGTTTTGGTGAAGGTCTTGGGGACCAAGTCTTGGGATAGACCTGGTCGTTTGCAGGTCGAGGCTTCGCGGGGGTGCCACGGGCTTCGGGCCTTTTGGTGCTCGCCTTTGGTGTCATGGTAGTGACACGTTGGGAGGCGAGCTTCTGTTTCTTGGAAGGAGCAGTTTGTTCTTCAGGAAGTGGGAATGGTCCCAGCGTCCCAAAGACGATAATCCGGGGAGTCGAGGTCGACCCGGAGTTCAAAGAGTTGCCGAGGGAGTTGACGCTTCGGCAGCTGATGGGGCGCTTGTAGGTGCGCATGGTTTGCTTCTGTTGAAGCATGAGCTGGTGCTTGTTCTCATCGAAAGTAATGGTTAGCGAAGCTGCATTGTTAGTTTTCAAAAAATTTCTGAAACAAGACCACATCCATTAGTAATCACAAGAATATAATGATCATAAATGGGCAGTTCTATGGTTTTGTCTTTTCAAATCGCTCGAGAGATATGACCCAAGCAATATGAAGAATGCAAAACGCCATAGAGGGTACAATTGTTCTGATCGCAGTTATGGTGAGCCCAGAATGAGCGTTCGAATGACTGCTATAAGCAATTGTAAATCTAAATTCGACTTATCGAGAAGCAGAGCTTGCTCGATGTAAGAAGAATCTTAGGTTGGAGTTACAAATGTGCCGGTCGCGAATACAGTAGACCTTGAAAGGGCATACTAGTACCGCTAGACACAAATGTTTTGAGACCACTTCCATGATATGAGATTCTTTGTTTTGAAAGGTCAAGATTGGATTCATCAAAGATAGCAGATGGTATTCTGATCCAAATACGGGCTCAACGATTTCCGCGAGTGCCAGTACCCAGAAGAGAAGGAACCATAATTTCTCGGATTTGAACCCAAAAAAATGACAAGAGTTTTTTTTTTTTTTTTTTTGAAAAGCCAAGATCAGGTTCATCAAAGAGAACAAAAGGCATTCCAATCTGAACATGGGCTCCACGATTTCCGCGAGCGCCAGTGCTCAGAAAGGAGGAGACCAAAATTTCTCCGATCTGAACCCAAAAATGATGGAAGTTTTTTTTTTTTGAAGATTTTTTTTTGAAAAAAATCTTTTTTTTTGAAAAAAATCTTTTTTTTTTAGATTTAAAAAAAAACCTTTTTTAATTTTTAATTAATTTATTTATTTATTATTTTTTTAAGATTTTTTTCTTGGAAAATCTTTTGTTTTTATTTTTTATTTTGAATTTTTTTTTAAAAGACGAGAGAGTAAACATAGGCCTCCTAACCAGGTCTTATGAAATCTCGATTGATAGAATTGCCCCCAGGTAAGGGAAGGATTACTTAATGAACCCGTTTGGAGGACCCTTGCCTAGAACAGCCAAGCTGTCTCCACACTCTGGACAAGGCTTTTCTTGAATCAACCGTGATCAAAGAACGCAGTTGGTTTAACCTTAGTGGTCTATGTCTTTTTTTTATCCCAAATAGACTCATCGAGAGAAACGATGGCCCAAATCCTTAGTCGAACAGGCTCAACATTTCTGCAAGCACGATGAACGATAGGAGAGGATCAAGGTTTCTCAATTTTGAATCCAAACTGAAAAATCTGATTTTTTTTAGACCTCTAATGAACTCATCGAATAGAAACGATGGCGCAAATCCTTAGTCGAACAGGCTCAACATTTCTACAAGCACGATGAACGATAGGAGAGAATCAATGTTTCTCAATTTTGAATCCAAACTGAAAAATCTGATTTTTTTTTCAGATCTCTAATGACCTCATCGAAGATAAATAATGGCCCAAAACCTTAGTCTAACAGGCTCAACATTTCTGCAAGCACGATGAACGATAGGAGAGGATCAAGGTTTCTCAATTTTGAATCCAAACTGAGAAATCTGATTTTTTAATTTTTTATTTTTTTTTATTTTAGATCTCTAATGAACTCATCGAAGAGAAACGATGGCCCAAATCCTTAGTCGAACAGGCTCAACATTTCTGCAAGCACGATGAACGATAGGAGAGGATCAAGGTTTCTCAATTTTGAATCCAAACTGAAAAATCTGATTTTTTTATTTTTTATTTTTAGATCTCTAATGAACTCATCGAAGAGAAACGATGGCCCAAATCCTTAGTCGAATAGGCTCAACATTTCTGGAAGCACGATGAAGGATAGGAGAGGATCAAGGTTTCTCAATTTTGAATCCAAACTGAAAAATCTGATTTTTTGATTTTTTTTTTTGAAAAGAGAAAGAGTGGAAATAAATTCAAAGAATTAGACATTTTCAAAAAATCTCATCTCATTTTTTTTAGATGCGAAATCCAACATGGGCCACCAATTAGAAAGTAGCCAAGGAATCGAGAAAAGAAGTATAAGCATAGAGCAAACGATATGATATGCAAATATTTCATTTCTAGCATCGTGTTCTCAAATGAACGTATCCCACCGGGTGTGCCAGCTTGATGGACCGCACGTTCATGCTCGGTGCTACCGAGGTCGGCGGACGTGGGAGTCCGTTGGGTACGACCCTTTTGCACCCGGGGGGCAGAAGCGGATATCAACATGTTTTTATGTGGGTGTGCCAGATTTTCTATTTTACTTGGAATTACAAGTGGTGATCCGGAGATCGACCTTCGCAAGTAAAAAGAAAATCAACTTCTTTCAAGTTTTCCATTGCACATATATTTAAGAAAAGAGACATTTTTCTTGATTTGCTGTGAAAGGTGATTTTTTGGCATTTATAGCCGATTTTGGCGTTTATAGCCGATTTACAATTCTTATCAATAATGAAAGACAAGAGTTATGATTTTTGTCTCTTTTAGAAAAATATAAACTACAATGAAAAGCAAGAAAAGGAGGATCTAACTTCTCAGGACATTGTGGGGGACTCGTTCAGATTGATGGTCACAGGCCATGTGTGGACTTCGCCATCATCCATGCAGATGAGAACAGAGGATGCTCTTGATTCACTTGGCTTGGCTATAACCTCATATTTTTAGAGGACAAAGGCCAAGAGGAGGTCCTATGTTCAATAAAAAGCTAAGTAGACGGGCTGAAAAGCCACGTCTAAGCCATTGGATGCAGAAGGAGAAGGCAAAGATCTTGGGGGTACCCCCCAAGGGACTTTTGTCACCTTGTAGTGGTGGTCGGTGCAGAACTTCGCAGAGTTTTCTCTTTTTCTTTCTCTTAGATTTTTTATGCCTTTTTCTCTTTGAATTTCCGAATTTTCTCTGATGTCTCTAAAATGCTTGGGATGCTCTCCTATTTATAGGCTCTTGGTAGCCATTTAGGAGGATTTATGGGCTTTTATTGTCATTAAGCCGCATAATGGGAGGAGTTACAAGTTTAATTCTTTTACTTTGTAACTCCTTTTTCTTGGCCTCTGGTTGGCCGGTGGAGATTGGGGGCATTTAATCGCCTTTAATCGCCATGATGGGAGGAGTTTCATGGTTTAAATGTCATGAATCTCTTGACTTGTAACTCCCATTTGCTTGCTTCTAATTGGGCCGTCCAAAGAAATGAATTAATGACTGCAATGAAGCTAGTCAATTAATCGCATTAAGTGGTCGCCGAGAAGTTGAAGAGTTGCGGGCCGTGTAGCGTCTTTTGGGATTCTTCTGGCGATGATCATTGATGGATCTTCATGTAGACCGACATCGGATGACCATGTAACTTCAGGTATTGGTTGCCAGCAGCGGGTCGGTGTCATCTGTCCTGTCGATTTCTCGATCGGTCGGGTAGAAAGCACACTTTTTTGGTTGACCGGTTGGCGATCAATGTTGATTTTGATACTCTTGATGATTGACCTGTGATTTTGACGGATGTCAAAGGATTTGGTATCTCAAAAGTATGAATTTTGGAAAATCCCAGGAGTCGGACGCTTCAAATCGTGAAAAACGATGAAAAAATCGGCTTTCCGAGGCGAATCCGGGCTCCATGGTCGCAGGCGACCATGGGCCAAGGTCGCGGGGCCTATGACCCTGGGGGGAATTTCCCCCCTTTGTCCCGTTTTGCGGCTGTTTTTTATGTTTTTTTTTTCTTCTGTATTTTTTCTTGACATTTTTTATCATTTATTGGCCTGATTTTCCTATAGAAAACTTGATGAGAATCCTTGCATTTTGGATTGTAAAGTTTCCAATTTTCTGAGAAAGCCGAAGACTTTGTCGCGCAGAGCTGCCGATTTTCCGTCAGAAGCTGAAACTGGGACAAACGATGTCGGAATGACCTGAAATTTGGGGTGAAGCCTCCTGAGCAATAACTAAGACCAACATAGGCTTTTGTTTGAGTTTTGAAGCCGTTTGGGGTCCTATTACCAGTAGATTTATTTTTGTCGCGGTGAAGATGTCGCGGCGTGATGCGCAGTCAACCAATGTCCGATTGACTTGAAATTTGACAGGGAACCTATTGAATTCGTTTTAAGATGATCCATAGGCTCTGTCTTGGAAACCATTGTCCCGGAGAGCTTCGCCGCCGAGAGGCCTGATTTGGCTTCCGAGCGTCAAAGTCTAGTCAAATGTTGTCGAAATGACCTGAAATTTGACGTGTAGCCCTTTGTAAGCATTTCGAAACCGTCCATGTACTATTTTTGATGAGTGATGGCCTCGGTGGTTCTCACCACTGAGAGGCTTGATTTAGCTGTTCGAGGGTTGATGTTGGGTCAAACGTTGTCGGTTTGACTTGGAACTTGAAGTGGAGCCTTTTGGATGTATTTTGAGACCATCCACAGGCTCTGATTGAATATTTGGTGTCTCCGATGCTTTCGCTGCCGGAGCTCCTTTTCAGCTGCCAGAGAAACAAAGTTAGGCCAAATAATTTTATAATGGCTCGAAACTTCTTGTGTACTCCTCTTTTGGATGTCTTGAAGGATCTTGCAGTTTTTGTTTGATTCTGACAAGATTTGATTTTTTGGAAATAGCATTGCCTATTTATGGCAGGCTGCGACTTCATGTAGCTTTTTGGATCTTGAAAAAGCAAAGTGACATTTTTGGTGTCAACACTCCCAAATAAAACAACGGACTCTATTGATAAAATGCTTATTAGAGCCATCTGGTGGGGAGAGAGTGCGGGAAAAAGAAAATCCCATACTATCAAATGGGCTGAATTATGTAAACCTATTGCCGAGGGGGGTTTAGGAATAAGAGACACCAAAAGTAATAGTCTAGCCTTTCTAGCCAAAACATGCTGGAGATGTCTAAGTAATGAGGACCTTCTCTGCTCAAAGATTCTAAGGGCTAAATATTGCCCCAGAAGTAACGTTTTGGTAGCTAAATTCAAAAAAGGCAACTCCTAGTTCTGGAAAGGGTTTGTAGAGGGAGTTGATTTCATAAACGAAAAGGTTGGCTGGATAATTGGTAATGGAGAGAACATATCTGTGTGGGCATGTAACTGGATTCCCTCCAAAAATGGTTTGAGAAAGCCTTTATATTAACCCAGATCTTAAAATTAAAGATCTATGCAATACTAATAAAGATTGGGATACTAACACTCTAAAAGAGTATTTTAACAACCCTCTGGACATTGAGGATATTGGTAAGATCTATATCTCTAGATCCTTTTCTAAGGATGAAAGAGTTTAGCCCGTTTCCAAAAATAGACAACTTACTACTAAATCAGCTTATAGATTAATATGCACTAATAATGATGCTAACTCCTTTTCAATGGTAAATTGGAAAGCTTTATGGAGACTTCTTCTTCCTCAAAGGGTCCTAATGTTTCGTTGAAAATGTCTCAGGAAAGTTGTACCGATAAGAGCCATCATTAAATCTAATATTTATTCTTCAGATGACAAATGCTCTGATGCAGTGTGAATTTGCTAGAGCAAGTTGGTTCGGCTTGCAGGGGTTCTTTTATCGGATTCTATGCACCCTTTAGACTTAATGGAATGGTGGAAGATCTCATGTGAGCAAGGCCACCCGACTCCTCCTCTTGGGGATGTTCACCCAAAAATGTGGATCCTTTCCATGTGGTGGACTATATGGAAAGCTAGAAATGACTTTATTCATAGAAGTCACTCATTAGATCCCTCTAAGATCATTGGATTAGTCCATAAGATGCTTGAGGATCCCACATGCCACTATAGGGACATTCCCTTAAAAAAAGATTTGAAACTCTCCTTAGATCCTTTAGGGATCTCGAGCAAAAATGACATTATAATCTTCTCGGATGCTGCCTTTAAGGCTTAAGGAAGGGTATGCTTCATTTAGCTTCATTATGATGTTAAATGATGTCATCGTGGATGCTGGTGCTATCCAAGGGCCCAAAGTCGTCTCTTCAAAGGAGGCCGAAGCGAGGGCGGTCTTAGCTTCTCTAGAAAAGGCTTGAAAGAATGGTTTTGATAGGCTTCGTGTTTTGACGGACGCTCAAGAAGTGGTTTTTGCTTTGAAGGGAGGTCTTGATTGGTCCATTAACTCAATTATTCTAGATATTAAATCTTTGGCTTCCTTATTTCTTTCTGTAGACTTTGAATTTATCCCTAGGGCTCTAAATGAGCATGCTCATAGGCTTGCTAAATTTTGCTTTTCTAGTAGACAGGATTTAGACTGGAAATGGGTCTCAAGTATCCTTTTGTCTAGGGGTTAACTGTTTTCTCATTTATCTTGTTGTTCTTGTGCTTTTTAATGAAATATCTATTTACCAAAAAAAAAAAACCAGGTGGGCATGTGTACTATATGTCAGACCCCGACCCAGGTTTGGAATATTTAATTATATTTAACCGTAATAAGTTGATAAGTGGGGTTATTGGACGATTAGCTTATTTTCTTAAGCTAGATTAGAATGTTTGATTAGCTTTGGGAACTTTTGAGAGTCATTGACTTAGGTTTGACGCGGGCCGAGGCGCCCGTGGATTGTGTGTTAATTGTGGAGTTTAACTTCAATGTTCGTAAAATCCCAATTGTTATGCATTTTGATTCATTTCATCTAGATTATCAACTTTCATGTTTTGGCCAACTTGATTTAATGATCAAAAATTGCGTTTTTCGAGGAAAAGGGCAAAACTGACCTTTCACACAAAATCTGTACCCAAATTTTGAAAATTTCAGAAATTGACAAAAATATAGTTTTTGGAAAGTAGAAATTTCGCTGATCGTTTTTGTCTTCTTCGTTGTTTTCGTTCGGGGCCCGCAAATACCATTTTCAGCTTTGTGAAGACCGGGGCCCACAAGACTTATCTTATAATAAGGGGAACCTTTCTTTTTCTCCCTCATTTCTTTTCCAGCAAGTTTTGGGCTAGGGTTTTTCCCTCTCTTCCCACACTCTGTCTCTCTCATCTGAAACTCCCATTTGGTGGAGTTTTCTTGGAGGATTGATCTTCCAAAGTCCTTCCTCCCTCTCCAAGCTCTCCAAAGATATCTTTTTCAATGATTTTGAGCTAAGGAAAGGCCCTCATTCAAGCTTCTCTTCTTCATTGGGACTTCTCAAGGTTAGCAATGGCTTTCCAAACTTGAGATTCTTGTTTTCCTCTCCATTTAGAGTGTTTTAATCCCATACGCTAGGGTTTTCCTTGGAGATTTACAAATGTTGATTTTTAGGGTTTTCCTTGGGAAAATTTTGGGGTTTTTGTAGATTTGAAGCTTGAGGCACTAGAGCTTTGTTGAAGAGTAATTTTGCTCCCATCTTGACTATAGGCAAGTAGATTTCACAGTTAATATGATGATTTCTCTTATTTGGTACCATTTCATGATTTTTTCTTCTTATGTGCTAATCTTCTTTGATTTATGGATTTACTTTGATTGAATGAACCAATGTTACATTGATTTCAATTTATGTTATTGTCTTACAATGCATTGGAAGTTTGCTTTCACTTTGGCCCTTTAGAAAATTTGGTTTCCTTGTGTTATAGGTGGGTGTTCAAAGAAAGGGGGAAAAACTTTGATTCTCTTAAAAAGTATTGTGTTTGATTTATTGGATGATTTTTGGATGATGATTTGATGATGTGAGGAGGTCAAGAAAGGGCCCAAATAATGGTGAAAATGTGTATGGAAGAAGGGAAGGAAAAAGGATTGAAAAGGATGCAAAAATGGGAAAATACACCCTGCCGAGCCGGACTGGACAGAGCCCAGTCCGCTCGAGCGACCCAGGCTCTGTCTGGGCTCCGCTCGAGCGGACCTTGGGTCGCTCGAGCGAGCCCAGCCCAGCCTGGGGGGTCTGTTCAGGGCCTGGTTCTAGGTCAAACGTTGTGGTCTGTTTGGGCCTGTTTCAAGGCCTGCTTGGGCTGTTTTAAGATCTGATTTTTGGGCCATTTTAAGGAGTGTTCTGGGTCAAGTTGGTGGACTGTTTCGGGCTTGGTTTAAAGCCTGATTTGGACCTGTTTCAAGGTCTGATCTAGGCTATCGTGAGGACTGTCGTGAGCTTGGATTAAGGCCAGATGTGGGCCTGATTTAAAAAGGTGTTAAAACCATTCTTTTGGGAGACTCATTGGAGTATTGTTAGGGTCCACTTCAAGCCTACGTCCAAGCCCAATTCAGCCCAAATCCTTTCCTATAATTGAAGCCTATTCAGCCCATTTATAAGCCTAGAACCCTCATGTAAATTGGTTTGAACTATGAGTAAGACCAAGTATGAACCTTTCAAGTCGAAATGTACACTTCATCCCTTGTGATTGTCAAGGATCTTCGGTGGCACCAAATTACTCTCTATTAATGACAATAAAGGGGTCAAATGTATATCGAGACAACCGCATTACACAATCGAATCATCATACATTCATTCCATGTAAAAAGACTTTTGTCCGGATTTTTTTCTCCAATATTTGAATGTTTTGAAGTGGGTTACCACATATTTAGGTATTGATAAGACTACTCACCTATTTTGCTCGGATTCGCCAATATGCTTTTGTTGGGAGTAGTTTTCTTATCGATTTTGGAAATGTATCTTCTAAACGAATTTGTATTACTTCGAGGTTTCGAACTTTCATTCTAATGGCACCACTAAGCTTAGGTTAACTTGTCGGACTGATCATCCGGCTTGGAATCTTTAATCTGTTCACCAGCTGCAGTTTGGTTTCTATCTGTACCGACCATGGCAACGATTATATCCGGTCCCACGAGTAGTGGCTACGGTTCTGTTTGATAACGACTATGTTCGTTCCGGTCCCACGAGTAGTGGGTACGGTTTTGTCTGCACCAGTTACTTCGGTAATAGGAGAATTTAGCTTTACGTGGTCTGCCAATGTTTTTATACAATTAATATTTATCTTATGATATTTGTTTATTTCACTTATCATAACATTGGATTTGTAAACCATTGAGATGTTTATCTTCTATCCTTAGTTCGTCATTGTTATTATTCGTGATTTAAATGTGGCTCTCATTTATTTAATGCTTTGCTTTTCTATCATCCTATTATTATTATATTTGCTTGCCAGACCATTGTGTCTGACCCTTTTTGCTTGGTGCCAGATGTCGAGCCCCTCGCGGTCGAGGCGCACTTCGAGGCGGAACCCATAGTTCTTGTGGAGGGCGAGTGGCAGCCCGATGATGTCGTTTAGATGTCGGGTTGCTTTTGGAGCTGCGATCACATTTTGGGAATAGATACTATACATTTTGGGTTTTTGTTGTGGCCATTGTTGGCTTATACTTTTTGGGGAAAAATTATAATTAATGGCCTACTTTACTTTTGTATTAACTTTAAACTAACTTTGGGGCCTACCAATGAAATGTTTCTCCTTTTGATGCTAGTCTCGTGCGTTCTCATCTTATACCCGTTTGTGAGGGACTTTTATGTTTGCTACAATGCTTCCGCGTAAGTTCTTTGTATGAAAGTGATTCTTATTTATCACTGTTGGATCGGATTTCGGGAATCCTTACCGCGGAAACCTGCGGGATACTAGCGTGTGCGGGCGGAATTTTTCGGCCCGTCACGCCACGACCCCGGATTAAGGCCTCGTTTAGCGGGACCTCGGTCCGAGGGCATGACAAGCTTGGTATCAGAGCGAGAAATATTTGAGGCAATTAAAATTGGAATAGAAACATAAGGACGTGGCAAGGATTCGTTAGAATTACCATTAGTTAGTATCGATTGGGTTTGGGAACGCCTTATCTATTATATTTTGTTGTACTAACAAGTTGTTTTGCAGCACTATGCCTCCGCGTAGACCTCCAGCAAATGCAAATGCATCGGGCAGTAATAATGACAGTGGGGTCAAAAACCAGATGACAGGTCAATTCCAACAACTTATGCAGATGTTGGTCGAACAGCAACAATGAGCTAATGAGAATCAAGCTAGATTTCAAGAACAGATGGCAAAGAAAGATGAAGAATTGACACAAGTTCAGAGGCAATTGCTTGAAGTTTTGGGTAGGAGACCCGAACCAATGCCTAATGTGGAAGTTGCGCAGAACAGGGACCGAGATCCTAATGTCTTATTTGAGAAGTTCAGAAAAAGAGGTCCTAAGGAGTTCACGGGTCAGGAAGATCCTTTGACAGCTGATGATTGGTTAGCCCACACAGAGAACATCTTCGATATCTTTGTATGCACAGGTAGACAGCGAGTTCATTTATCAGCTCCCATGTTCACTGGATTGGCAGATATATGGTGGAAGACTATTAAGGAAGGTTATCAAAATGTAGAGGATGGCATTGCTTGGGCCACATTCAAACAGCAGTTCAGTGAGAAGTATGTCCCCGCGCACATCAAGAAGCAAAAGGCAGTAGAGTTTCAGTTGCTTAAACAAGAAGACATGACCGTTCTTGAATATCTTACCAAGTTTGAAAAATTGTCTCGCTATGCACCGGAGCTTGTGGACACAGAAGAGAAAAAGATCACTAAGTTCATGGATGGACTCAATCCCATTATCTTAAGAGATGCTTTAGGTGTGGCACCACCAACCACTTTTCAAGTGGCTATCAAAAGGGCCTACAGGTTCGAAGACATCAACAACCAGATTATCAAGGATAACCAGAGGAAGAGGCAACAGTACCAAGGAGGGAAAAAATCATATCAAGGCAAGAGGCAAAAGAAACAGCAGATTGCCCCAGCTCAAGGTGGGTGTGAGCATTGTGGCAAGAATCACCCTTCTCAGCAGTGCTATAGAGTTTTAGGTGCATGTTTCAAGTGTGGTGGCACAAATCACCAGATGAGGGATTGCCTAAATAATAGGAACCAAGGCAATAGGGCACCTCAGCAGCCCCCAAGGCAAGCCCCTCAGCAGAACCAACAGGCAGCACAGAACCAACCGAGGCAGCAACAGAATCAGCAGCCCCGTCAGCAACCATAGAATCAGAATGTCCGTCCACCGCAACAAAATAGGAATGTCCAGCTAGGAAGGCCAAATCAGAACCAAAATAGACCACGTCAGCTAGGCCGTCTCAATCACATCAATCAAGTGGATGCAGAAGCAGCGGGAGATGTTGTGGAAGGTAAACTCCTAATTTGTGATGTAGAAGCTAAAGTGTTGTTTGACCCGGGATCTACCCACTCTTTCTTATCCCATGTGTTTGCTAAAATGATTAGTGTACCTGCTAGAGAGTTAGAGTTTGTTTTGACTGTTACTACTCCGGTAGGGAAGCAAGTGGTGTGTAGTACTTTTTACCCTAGTTGTTCAGTGAAGATAGGAGAGGTCATTTTCCCTGCAGATCTTATTACCTTAGCTATGCATGACTTCGATGTCATTTTAGGCATGGATTGGTTAGCAGGACATCATGCCTCCATGGATTGCTATAGTAAGACCATTGTTTTTAGATTGGATGGGTTATCCTCCAGGGTGAAGTTTCAAAGAGAAAAGGGTTTCTCCGGCTAGGTTTATTTCAGCTCTTTCTGCAGCTAAGTTGTTGAGATCAGGATGTGAGGGATTTATTTTTTTTGTCACCAAGGATGAACAGTCCCTAGGGGTGGAGAACATTCCGGTAGTGTGTGAGTTTCCCGATGTTTTTTCGGAAGAGATTCCAGGGTTACCACCTGTCAGAGAGGTTGAGTTTACAATAGAGTTGATGCCAGGAACTGCTCCGACCTCCATTGCTCCTTACAGGATGGCTCCAGCAGAGTTAGGAGAATTGAAATTACAGTTGTAAGAGTTGCTAGAAAAAGGCTTTGTTAGGCCGAGTGTTTCCCCATGGGGAGCCCCAGTGCTATTTGTCAAGAAGAAAGATTGAAGTTTGAGGATGTGTATAGACTACAGGAAATTGAACCAAGTAACCATCAAGAACAAGTACCCTTTGCCTAGGATAGACGAGTTATTTGATCAGTTGCAAGGTGCAGAGTTTTTCTCGAAGATAGATTTGAGGTCCAAATACCATCAGTTGAGGGTTAGAGAATCAGACATCCCGAAGACAGCTTTTCGAACTAGGTATGGGCACTATGAGTTTTTGGTGATGCCCTTTGGACTGACGAATGCACCAGCGGTATTCATGGCCCTTATGAACAAGATTTTTGCACCCTATCTAGATCAGTTCACCGTCGTCTTCATTGATGACATTCTAGTGTATTCCAAGTCAAGAGAAGACCATGAGCAGCATTTGAGGACTTCATTGCAGTTGTTGAGAGATAATTAGTTGTATGCGAAGCTTGGGAAGTGCGAGTTTTGGCTAGAGCAAGTCACTTTTCTTGGTCACATCATTTCTAGAGAAGGACTAGTAGTTGATCCATCAAAGATAGAAGCAGTCATCAATTGGGAGAAGCCGAAGAATGTGACTGAGATTAGAAGTTTTCTAGGTTTGGCAGGTTATTATAGGAGATTTGTACAAGGGTTTTCATCCATTGCAGCACAATTGACCAAGCTGACCCGAAAGAATGTGCCGTTTGTATGGTCAGAGAAGTGTGAAGCTAGTTTTGAAGAGTTGAAGAAGAGGTTAACTTCAGCGCCTGTCCTCACCTTACCTTCAGGGAGTGGTGGTTTTGTTATCTATACGGATGCTTCAGGAGTAGGACTTGGATGTGTTTTGATGCAAAATGGGAATGTGATTGCGTATGGTTCGAGGCAATTGAAGGAACATGAGAAGAAATATGCAACGCACGATTTGGAATTGGCAGCTATAGTGTTCGCGTTGAAGATGTGGAGACACTACTTGTACGGAGAAAAATTTGAAGTTCATTCGGATCACCGTAGTCTCCAATATTTGTTCTCTCAAAAGGAATTAAACATGAGGCAAAGAAGGTGGATGGAGTACATCAAAGACTATGACTTCCCGATCATCTATCATCCGGGGAAAGTTAACGTAGTGGCAGATGCGTTGAGTAGAAAATCAGTTTGTTTGGCCAGTTTGCATGGGTTTTACAATTTTCAGCAATTTGAAGAATTGAGAGTAGAGTTCCAACCTTTGAGGGAAGGAGTGGTGTTGGCAAATATGACAGTGTCTGAGCCAGTCTTCATACAGAAAATTAAGGACAGTCAGATGCAAGATCCAGATTTGGCTAAAATTGTAGAGCATATCTCGGAACGGCCAGATTTTCAGATGTTGGATGGAGTGTTGTACTTCCATGGCAGACTTTGTGTTCCAAAGATAGACAATTTGAAGGATGACATTATGGTAGAAGCTCACAATACGAGGTATTCAGTAAACCAAGGAGTACGAAGATGTGCCAAAATTTGAAGAGTCATTTTTGGTGGAACAATATGAAGAGAGAGATAGCAGCCTTTGTATCTATGTGTATGACTTGTCAATTAGTGAAGGCGGAACATCAGAAACCACCTGGTCTTTTGCAGCCGTTAGAAATCCCAGAGTGGAAATGGGAACACCTGACAATGGATTTCGTATCAGGTTTACCGACTACAAGCAAGGGGAACAATGCTATTTGGATCATAATGGATCGATTAACGAAGTCGGCACACTTTATTCCTTTGAAGACCGGTAAGAAGATGCACATGTTGGCTTTAGCTCAAGCTTTTGTGAAAGAGATTGTTAGTCGTCATGGTCAGCCGGTCTCCATTACTTCAGACCGGGATAGTAGATTTGTTTCGAGGTTTTGGAAGACCTTGCATGAATCAATGGGAACGAAACTTCAATTCAGTACAGCGTATCACCCGCAAACCGATGGTCAATCAGAGAGAACTATTCAGACCCTTGAGGACATGCTTAGAGCGTGTGTACTTGATTTCAAGAATCAGTGGGATGAGAATTTAGCGCTCTGTGAATTTGCCTACAACAATAGTTACCATTCAAGCATAGGGATGGCCCCTTTCGAAGCATTGTATGGCAGGAAGTGTAGAACCCCAGTGTGTTGGGAAGAAGTCGGAGAACGCAGTTTTCATGGTCCTTCTTTGGTTGAAGAAACAAGTGACAAAGTCAGAATTATTCATGAGCGATTGAAAATCTCGAGGAGCCGACAGAAGAGTTATGCTGATGTTCGAAGGAAGGATCTACAATTCCAAGTTGGAGACAAAGTTGTTAGATATCGCGATCACTGAGAGGGGGGGGGGGTGAATCAATGATTCTTTAAAAACAGGTCCAATTTAACAACAAAAGCAAATCAAATCACACAAGGACACCAGATTTAACGTGGTTCACCGAAAGGCTACGTCCACGGTTCAAAGACTATCCGAACACCAATCCGGAACAGATCTGAATCTATTTAGTCGCACCAACGACAAAGAGCACCAACCCTTAGTTTCAGATAGCACCAACTATCTAGGAAGCACCTACTCCCTTTAGTTTCAGATAGCACCAACTATCTAGGAAGCACCGACTCCCTTTACAATTTATCTGCACCAACAGATAGGATCACCAAACCCCAGACACCAAGCACCAACTTGATGTTCTACAGAATAAAAGTAGAAACCTTTTTCTATAGCCCTTCCCCTCTACAATCTCTCTCTCTCAATCCCTTACAAATTGAAATTTAAAGCATAAACAGAGAGACACTTATCTTATGGACGAAACACCATCTTCAAGAGCACATCCTCGTCCACACTTGCTGTAGAAACTTCTGATAATACTGCACACAGCAACAGCACTCTCTTCTCTCCAAAACTCTCTCTCTTTTCTTCTCTTCTTTCTCTCTTGGTGTCTTGTTAAAAACGAGCCAAACATGCCTTTATATAGGTTATGGTAACCTTTAAGAGTGTTCAAAATAGGCTACAATTCGTTTAGAAAGAGTCCTAAACGAAATAAATAAGAATGCTGAATTTTCGTGCAAGACTTATATTTCTGCGCAACTCTGGTTCCCGTGCTCGGTCGACATCCTGCCTTGCTCGGTCGACATCATACACAGTCTGTAAGCAGACAACTATCGTGCTCGGTCGACATCCTGGGGTCCCGGTCGACCGACGACACACTGTGTCACGAAAATAACTGGGAGCTACCTGAAACTTTTTTCTGCAGGTTTCTCTTGCTCGGTCGACCGCATGGGGTGCCCGGTCGACCGCACACTCTGCTTCAGGAATTCTGAATTCCTGAACTGTTTCAACTCTGATTTCTCTTTTAAGCTCTATCAACACCAACCTATTAACATCATGCTTGTGACAATGTGTTGACAATAATTCCAACTCAAAACAATGCTTGAGATACTAATCACTTCAATTCTTCATAAAGCTTCTCAAGTCATCTCAAATTCCAACAATCTCCCCCTTTGGAATTGTTGGCAACACTTTTGGAACTTCGACACTTAGAACACATTAAACTAGTTGATCTTCATGAAGCTTCTTCAGAACCATAGTCTCCCCCTGTCTTTAAAAAATAGAATCAAGATCTCTAACACTCTTGATACCAATCTCCCCAAAGTTATCATAGCATAACTTCTTCTAACATAGCTTTCTCCTAGCTTAAGTCTTTCTCCCCCTTTGACAACAAGTCCAAAGGGACCAACGAAGGAGCGAATAGGATATTCAAGGAATACTTTGCTCCCCCTTTCAAGCCCATCTCCTAAGGATTAGGAGAGTGAGTAACTCCTAATTTTTTTCGGAGATACTCGAAGACTTCTTTTGGCAGAGGTTTTGTGAAGATATCAGCAACTTGCTCAGTAGTTGGGACATATTCCAACTTTACCTCACCATCTGCAACCTTTTCCTTGAGAAAGTGATAGCGAATTGCTACATGCTTCGTTCTAGAATGTTGAACAGGATTCTTGGAGATGTGAATTGCACTTGTGTTGTCACAGAGGATCGGCGTAGGATCCGTTGTCGGAACTCCTAGATCAGAGAGCATTTGCCGCATCCATAACACTTGCGTACAACAAGTTGCCGCTGCAATATATTCCGCTTCCGCTGTAGAAAGGGATACTGAATCTTGTTTCTTACTGTGCCATGCCACCAACCTTTCACCGTGATAGAATGCACCACCGCTTGTACTCTTGCGATCATCTATACATCCAGCCCAATCGGCGTCAGAGTATGCAACAAGAGTGAAGGATTTGCCTTTAGGATACCAAATTCCAAGCTCCATGGTACCTTTCAGATATCGAAATATCCTTTTTACTGCTGTGAGGTGCGTCTCAGTTGGTGATGCTTGAAATCGAGCCACCATACACACTGCTTGCAGAAGATCCGGTCTTGTAGCAGTCAAATAAAGCCAGCTTCCTATCATAGAACGATAAGTGGTGTGATCAACGGACGAACCCTTATCATCTTTGCTTAGCTTTGTGTTCGTTGTCATTGGTGTGCTCACTGGCTTGCTGTCTTCCATGTTAAATCGCTTCAGCATTTCCTTGATGTATTTCATCTGTGATATGAAGATACCATGTTTCAGCTGCTGAACTTGTAAACCAAGGAAGAACTTTAGTTCTCCAAGCATTGACATCTCAAATTCTTTCTTCATCTCTTCAGCAAAATTCCTGCACATTTCTTCATCGTTGCCACCAAAGATTATGTCATCAACATAAACAATAACAACCAGCTGTTTGCTCAACTCTGTTTTGACATAAAGATTGCTATCAACCAGTCCTTTTCCAAAACCGATCTTGCGGAGATAGAGGTCCAGCCTTGCATACCACGCCCTTGGCGCTTGTTTCAGCCCATAAAGAGCCTTTTTCAACTTGCACAGTAGGTCTGAATTTTTGCTAATAGGAAAACCATCAGGTTGCTCAATGTAGACCTCTTCTTCAAGTAATCCATTCAAGAAGGCTGACTTTACATCCATCTGAAATACCTTGAAGGTTTTGTATGCAGCCAATGCAAGAAACATACGAATGGCTTCCAAACGAGCCACCGATGCAAAGGTCTCTTCAAAATCTATGCCTTCAACTTGAGCATAGCCTTTACAAACCAACCTTGCTTTGTTTCGAATGACCTGACCATCTTCATTCAGCTTATTCCGAAAGACCCATTTAGTACCGATAACATTCTTATCGGTAGGTCTAGAGACTAGTTCCCATGTGGAGTTCTTCTCAATTTGCTCCAACTCCTCATGCATAGCTTTCAACCAACTTTCATCGAGACTGGCTTCAGCCACAGTCTTGGGTTCAATGGTGGACACAAGTGAGTAATTGCTAACTACACTTTGTCTTGTTTTAACACCGACCTCAGGATCTCCAATGATTTGATCCTTAGGGTGTTGCTCTACCCAAGTGCTTTTCTTTCTAGGTGTAGCATCCTCTGAGTCATCCTTTGATTTCTCAGAATCATTAGGTTTAGCTACTTCATCATCAATCTCACTCGAGTCCTCATAAACGGGACTGTCATAATGAGTTCCATTCTTTGATTCATGGTTTTCATCAATTCTAACATCGGCACTTTCTATTATTTTTCTGGTCCTTTTGTTAAGACATCTGTAAGCCTTACTAGATGAGGAATAACCCAGAAATATACCTTCATCAGCTCTTTCATCAAATTTGCCCGGATTTTGTTCAAGACGCTTGATGTAACACTTGCTACCGATGACTCTGAAGTGCTTGACTGTTGCTTTTCTCCCAAACCATAGCTCATAAGGAGTTTTGTCTTCATGTGGCCTGATCAAGCATCGATTCTGAATATATACAGCCGTATGGATTGCCTCCTTCCAGTATTTGTCAGCTAGCTTGCTCTCAGTTAGCATTGTGCGAGCCATCTCTTGCACAGTGCGATTTTTCCGTTCCACAACTCCATTTTGCTGTGGAGTTCTAGGGGCTGAATATTGTCTTTGAATGCCATGGTGCTCACAATAGTTAGTGAACTCTTCAGATGTGAATTCACCGCCTCGATCAGACCTTAAAATCTTGATACGTTTTCCAAGCATATTTTCAACCTGTGCTTTAAACACTTTAAAACGATCAAGTGCTTGATGTTTATGCTTAAGAAACAATACCCATGTCATACGAGTATAATCATCAATGCATAACATAAAATACTTATCTCCATTGGTGCTTTGAGTTCGCATCGGTCCACAGAGATCAGTGTGCACTAGCTCAAGAGGTTTCTTTGAATGATGCTCCTTTGACTTGAACATAACCCTCGTTTGCTTTCCCTTTTGACAAGAATCGCAAATGGGGTTGGAAGGCTTTTCAACTGTAGACATACCTCTGACAGCCTTTGATTTGCAAATCTTTGACATGTTATCAAAGTTTAGATGCCCAAGGCGTTTGTGCCACAACCAACTTTCCTCTGTCCGACTCATCAAGCAAGTCTTTTCAGCTCCATCTGACAATGTATAGAGATTTCCAGCAGTCCTAGATCCAGTAGCCACTGTTTTGCCGTTGCTACACTTCTTGATAGCAAAACCATTCTTAGTGAAGACAACTTCGTGGCCTTTGTCACAGATCTGGCTCACACTAAGCAAGTTGTGTCTTAGTCCAGACACATATAAGACCTCGTCTGATCTGATCTTGTTTGCCTTTAGCTGAACAACACCTTTTCCGCAGATTTTGGCACCATCATTGTTACCAAACTTCACAGATCCGCCTTCATAGTGCTGTAATTTGACGAATTTTTCCTTATCACCTGTCATATGGCTTGAACAACCACTATCAAGGACCCATGGTGCTGTCTTCTTTTGTGCATTAAATGCCGTTTGCACAATGAGAGATTCTTTGGAATTACCTTCCCTTTTCTTTGCCCTCCATGCCTTAACTAACTTGGGTTTCTTTTCAACCTGAAATTGGTTAGCAATAGGCAACCTACAATCCCTAGCCAAATGTCCATAATTATGACACATATAGCACTCAATTTTGTGGCTGTTTAGGATTGAAAAAGGATTCCTAGTCACAAATGGGATGTTTCTAACATAGAATTTGCAATCAGCTCTTTTATGTCCATATCTATTGCAATGATAGCAATAACCATAGAATCTGAACATTCTTCCTTTCTTAGGTGGCTGGTTAAACTCCACAAACCTTTTCTTATTGACCATCTCAATACTAGGTTGAATTTGAAGCTTTGCAGCCTTGAGAGGTATGGCACTTTGTTTCATAAACAAAGAAGGTGCAGCTTTAGAGGACTCTCCGGTTTCAAATCCAATACCAAATTTATTGTGGAAGGGCTTTTGAACTTTCAGAATTTCATTGAGTTTCATTGTCCCTTCAATCGCTTGGAGTGCTTTGAGTTTTCGGCTACTTTCCAAGTTTTCAGCCTTTGCTCTAGCGATTTCAGTTTCAAGTTTCATAGCCTCTTCCTTTTTGATACTTATTTGATTTTGAAGGACTTCCACCATTCTTTTATATTCTTCAACTTGAGTTTTCAAAGCAATAATTGAACTTTCAGATTCATGAAGAAGTTTCAGATTTTTCTTACTTGTTTTTCGTTCCATGCTAAGCTCCTCAAGTGCGGCAATGAGTTCTTCTTCGAGATTGACCTCGGCCTCCTCTTCATCTTCCGGCTCTTGCTCCTCTTCTTCTTCAACGGTAACCATGAAGAGAGCTTCAGTTGCCTCGGCTGATTCATCATCGTCTGAAGTTTCAGACGTGCTGTCATTATATTGACTGATGAAGCTTTTTGCTTTGCCCCTCTTTCTGAAATTTTTCTTCCACTTACTCTTATCAACATAAGAGTCATCATTATTATTTTCTTTCAGCGGACACTTCGCAGCAAAGTGACCAACACCGCCACAATTGAAGCATTTAAAGGGTAGCTTCCCTTTGTACTTTCCATTGCTTCCTTTCTTCAGCTTTCTAACAAACTGAGCCTCAAGCTCATCATCATCAGTATCAGAATCATGACCAGCAGTCTCTTTTCCCTTTTTCTGAACTTTGAAGGCCGCTTCTCTATCAGATGAAGACGTCTTACCTATGCGCATCTCATAGGCAGTGAGTGTACCATGCAACTCATCCATGGAAAATTCATTCAGATCCTTGGCTTCTTCTATGGCTGAGACTTTTGAATCAAACCGGGGAAGAAGAGATCTTAGAACCTTTTTGACGATGACTGGTTCTTTAATCTCCTCCCCTAGTCCACGAATGTCATTCGTGACTTCATTCACTCGTTGCAAATATGAGTCAACATTCTCGCTTTCCTCCATGCGAAGAGTTTCAAATTGAGAGCGATGGGTTTGCAATTTTGCTTCTTTGATCTTCTCATCTCCTTCATGAATGCTTTTCAACTTATCCCATATTTTCTTGGCTGTTTTGCATGCAATTACTTTGACCAGCTCGCTGTCCATAAGGCCACTAAAGAGTGCATTCTGCGCCTTAGAGTCGTTGTCTGCTAACTTCTTCGTTGCAGCATCATTGGCTACAATGGCAATATTGTAAACGACTCTGACAGTCTCCCAGACATCATAGCCAAGTGACTTAATGAAAGCCTGCATTCTGATCTTCCAGAAGGAGTAATTAGAACCATCAAACAAAGGTGCTTTCTTATTCCCTGTATTGGTTGCCATGTGATTTGACAAGAGATCACCCTTAGCGTGTTAAGCTTTTCAAGGGAACCTTACGCTCTGATACCAATTGTTAGAAATCGCGATCACTGAGAGGGGGGGTGAATCAGTGATTCTTTAAAAACAGGTCCAATTTAACAACAAAAGCAAATCAAATCACACAAGGACACCAGATTTAACGTGGTTCACCGAAAGGCTACGTCCACGGTTCAAAGACTGTCCGAACACCAATCCGGAACAGATCTGAATCTATTTAGTCGCACCAACAACAAAGAGCACCAACCCTTAGTTTCAGATAGCACCAACTATCTAGGAAGCACCTACTCCCTCTAGTTTCAGATAGCACCAACTATCTAGGAAGCACCTACTCCCTTTAGTTTCAGATAGCACCAACTATCTAGGAAGCACCGACTCCCTTTACAATTTATCTGCACCAACAGATAGGATCACCAAACCCCAGACACCAAGCACCAACTTGATGTTCTACAGAATAAAAGTAGAAACCTTTTTCTATAGCCCTTCCCCTCTACAATCTCTCTCTCAATCCCTTACAAATTGAAATTTAAAGCATAAACAGAGAGACACTTATCTTATGGACGAAACACCATCTTCAAGAGCACATCCTCGTCCACACTTGCTGTAGAAACTTCTGATAATACTGCACACAGCAACAGCACTCTCTTCTCTCCAAAACTCTCTCTCTTTTCTTCTCTTCTTTCTCTCTTGGTGTCTTGTTAAAAACGAGCCAAACATGCCTTTATATAGGTTATGGCAACCTTTAAGAGTGTTCAAAATAGGCTACAATTCGTTTAGAAAGAGTCCCAAACGAAATAAATAAGAATGCTGAATTTTCGTGCAAGACTTCTATTTCTGCGCAACTCTGGTTCCCGTGCTCGGTCGACATCCTGCCTTGCTCGGTCGACATCATACACAGTCTGTAAGCAGACAACTATCGTGCTCGGTCGACATCCTGGGGTCCCGGTCGACCGACGACACACTGTGTCACGAAAATAACTGGGAGCTACCTGAAACTTTTTTCTGCAGGTTTCTCTTGCTCGGTCGACCGCATGGGGTGCCCGGTCGACCGCACACTCTGCTTCAGGAATTCTGAATTCCTGAACTGTTTCAACTCTGATTTCTCTTTTAAGCTCTATCAACACCAACCTATTAACATCATGCTTGTGACAATGTGTTGACAATAATTCCAACTCAAAACAATGCTTGAGATACTAATCACTTCAATTCTTCATAAAGCTTCTCAAGTCATCTCAAATTCCAACAAAAGTATTCTTAAAGGTATCTCCGGTCAGAGGAACACTGAAATTTGGGCAGAAGGGCAAATTGTCTAAGAGATTCATTGGACCGTATGAGATCTTGAGTCGTATCGGGGAAGTGGCATATCGATTAGCTTTGCCTCCAGAACTGTCGGGTGTGCACAATGTGTTTCATGTGTCAATGCTAAGGAAGTATGTTTCGGACCCTTCGCACGTGTTACATCATGAACCGTTGGATGTTAGAGAGGATGCCACATACATTGAGAAACCGGCAGAGATTATTGACACCAAAGAGCAAGAACTGAGAAACAGAACAATTCAGTGGGTAAAGAATCGTTGGGAGAATCATGGACCAGAAGAGGCCACTTGGGAGCTTCGTGATCAAGTCCAAATGAAGTACCCTCAGCTATTTCCAGAGGTTAGTGATCATTTGGAGGACCAAATGTGATTTTTAGGGGTGGAGGATGTCAGACCCCGACCCAGGTTTGGAATATTTAATTATATTTAACCGTGATTAGTTGATTAAGTGGGGTTATTGGATGATTAGCTTATTTTCTTAAGCTAGATTAGAATGTTTGATTAGCTTTGGGAACTTTTGAGAGTCATTGACTTAGGTTTGACGCGGGTCGGGGAGCCCGTGGATTGTGTGTTAATTGTGGAGTTTAACTTCGATGTTCGTAAAATCCCAATTGTTATGCATTTTGATTCATTTCATCTAGATTATCAACTTTCATGTTTTGGCCAACTTGATTTAATGATCAGAAATCGCGTTTTTCGAGGAAAAGGGCAAAACTGACCTTTCACACAAAATCTGTACCCAAATTTCAAAAATTTCAGAAATTGACAAAAATATAGTTTTTGGAAAGTAGAAATTTCGCTGATCGTTTTTGTCTTCTTCGTCGTTTTCGTTCGGGGCCTGCAAATACCATTTTCAGCTTTGTGAAGACCGGGGCCCACAAGACTTATCTTATAATAAGGGGAACCTTTCTTCTTCTCCCTCATTTCTTTTCCAGCAAGTTTTGGGCTAGGGTTTTTCCCTCTCTTCCCACACTCTCTCTCTCTCATCTGAAACTCCCATTTGGTGGAGTTTTCTTGGAGGATTGATCTTCCAAAGTCCTTCCTCCCTCTCCAAGCTCTCCAAAGATATCTTTTTCAATGATTTTGAGCTAAGGAAAGGCCCTCATTCAAGCTTCTCTTCTTCATTGGGACTTCTCAAGGTTAGCAATGGCTTTCCAAACTTGAGATTCTTGTTTTCCTCTCCATTTAGAGTGTTTTAATCCCATACGCTAGGGTTTTCCTTGGAGATTTACAAATGTTGATTTTTAGGGTTTTCCTTGGGAAAATTTTGGGGTTTTTGTAGATTTGAAGCTTAAGGCACTAGAGCTTTGTTGAAGAGTAATTTTGCTCCCATCTTGACTAGAGGCAAGTAGATTTCACAATTAATATGATGATTTCTCTTATTTGGTACCATTTCATGATTTTTTCTTCTTATGTGCTAATCTTCTTTGATTTATGGATTTACTTTGATTGAATGAACCAATGTTACATTGATTTCAATTTATGTTATTGTCTTACAATGCATTGGAAGTTTGCTTTCACTTTGGCCCTTTAGAAAATTTGGTTTCCTTGTGTTAAAGGTGGGTGTTCAAAGAAAGGGGGAAAAACTTTGATTCTGTTAAAAAGTATTGTGTTTGATTTATTGGATGATTTTTGGATGATGATTTGATGATGTGAGGAGGTCAAGAAAGGGCCCAAATAATGGTGAAAATGTGTATGGAAGAAGGGAAGGAAAAAGGATTGAAAAGGATGCAAAAATGGGACAATACACCCTGCCGAGCCGGACTGGACAGAGCCCAGTCCGCTCGAGCGACCCAGGCTCTGTCTGGGCTCCGCTCGAGCGGACCTTGGGTCGCTCGAGCGAGCCCAGCCCAGCCTGGGGGGTCTGTTCAGGGCCTGGTTCTAGGTCAAACGTTGTGGTCTGTTTGGGCCTGTTTCAAGGCCTGCTTGGGCTGTTTTAAGATCTGATTTTTGGGCCATTTTAAGGACTGTTCTGGGCCAAGTTAGTGGATTGTTTCGGGCTTGGTTTAGAGCCTGATTTGGACCTATTTCAAGGTCTGATCTAGGCTATCGTGAGGACTGTCGTGAGCTTGGGTTAAGGCCAGATGTGGGCCTGATTTAAAAAGGTGTTAAAACCATTCTTTTGGGAGACTCATTGGAGTATTGTTAGGGTCCACTTCAAGCCTACGTCCAAGCCCAATTCAGCCCAAATCCTTTCCT
This sequence comes from Litsea cubeba, assembly GCA_012931725.1. Classification (NCBI taxonomy): domain Eukaryota; kingdom Viridiplantae; phylum Streptophyta; class Magnoliopsida; order Laurales; family Lauraceae; genus Litsea; species Litsea cubeba. The sequence continues at coordinate 59,673,474 of CM022946.1, forward strand.
ATAATTGAAGCCTATTCAGCCCATTTACAAGCCTAGAACCCTCATGTAAATTGGTTTGAACTATGAGTAAGACCAAGTAGGAACCTTTCAAGTCGAAATGTACACTTCATCCCTTGTGATTGTCAAGGATCTTCGGTGGCACCAAATTACTCTCTATTAATGACAATAAAGGGGTCAAATGTATATCGAGACGACCGCATTAGACAATCGAATCATCATACATTCATTCCATGTAAAAAGACTTTTGTCCGGATTTTTTTCTCCAATATTTGAATGTTTTGAAGTGGGTTACCACATATTTAGGTATTGATAAGACTACTCACCTATTTTGCTCGGATTCGCCAATATGCATTTGTTGGGAGTAGTTTTCTTATCGATTTTGGAAATGTATCTTCTAAACGAATTTGTATTACTTCGAGGTTTCGAACTTTCATTCTAATGGCACCACTAAGCTTAGGTTACCTTGTCGGACTGATCATCCGGCTTGGAATCTTTAATCTGTTCACCAGCTGCAGTTTGGTTTCTGTCTGTACCGACCATGGCAACGGTTATATCCGGTCCCACGAGTAGTGGCTACTGTTCTGTTTGATAACGACTATGTTTGTTCCGGTCCCACGAGTAGTGGCTACGGTTTTGTCTGCTCCAGTTACTTCGATAACAGGAGAATTTAGCTTTACGTGGTCTGCCAATGTTTTTATACACTTAATATTTATCTTATGATATTTGTTTATTTCACTTATCATAACATTGGATTTGTAAACCATTGAGATGTTTATCTTCTATCCTTAGTTCGTCATTGTTATTATTCGTGATTTAAACGTGGCTCTCATTTATTTAATGCTTTGCTTTTCTATCATCCTATTATTGTTATATTTGCTTGCCAGACCGTTGTGTCTGACCCTTTTTGCTTGGTGCCAGATGTCGAGCCGGCGCACTTCGAGGCGGAACTCATAGTTCTTGTGGAGGGCGAGTGGCAGCCCGATGTCGTTTAGACGTCGGGTTGCTTTTGGAGCTGCGATCACATTTTGGGAATAGATACTATACATTTTGGGTTTTTGTTGTGGCCATTGTTGGCTTATACTTTTTGGGGAAAAATTGTAATTAATGGCCAACTTTACTTTTGTATTAACTTTAAACTAACTTTGGGGCCTACCAATGAAATGTTTCTCCTTTTGATGCTAGTCTCGTGCGTTCTCATCTTATACCCGTTTGTGAGAGACTTTTATGTTTGCTACAATACTTCCGCGTAAGTTCTTTGTATGAAAGTGATTCTTATTTATCACTGTTGGATCGGATTTCGGGAATCCTTACCACGGAAACCTATGGGAAACTAGCGTGTGCGGGCTGAATTTTCCGGCCCGTCGCGCCACGACCCCGGATTAAGGCCTCGTTTCGCGGGACCTCGGTCCGGGGGCGTGACACTATAGGGGGGTGGGGTTTTTGTTAGTCCTCTTGGATGGACAGAAGGTAGGCCCACTAGAGGTGTGCATTAGGCACATAGGATAATCTTCATTATATATATATATAATGATTCCAATTATTGAGTATAGTAATAGAAGAGTTTATCAAGATACATGACTTCATTTTATTTGAAAATTGTGCTTTGGGCTTAATGGAGTTGGATTTTAGATTTATCTATTCCAATTTCAATATTTTTAATATTAAAATAAACATTTATTGTTTTATCTCCCTTTCATTGTATTTTAATCATGGTTTTTAGGAAGTTAATATAATGGTGTCCCAATAGGAATTGAAATTAAATTTATCCTAGAGGATCATCTCAGATCATTACACAAATGTGTTATTAGTTTTTTAAGTTTTAGGTATATACAAATAATGATAAAAATCTATTCTAATTATATTACATGTATCCTTTTGGGATGTTTTCCATAAATTTATAAAGGCTTATACTAATCAACAATTAATAATAAAGACTTAACATTTTGCCAAATAATGATAACCAAGATTTAGATAATTCTTTTCTGAAGCATTTGCCATAAATTACCAATAAAATCCTATTCTAAAAATGTAAAGAAAGAGATTGTGGCCAGAATATAATGGATAGGGCACAACTAAGATTTCACGTCAAATATATATATATATATATATGAAAGAGACTGGTTTCAATTTAAATCGATCTCTAATTTATTTTGACTCTCATTCAATTTTGACCTCTTTCAGAACATCCAAACACCTTCTCTACTTTATTACAGATAATTGCTTTTGTAACGCTAAATCATGATTTCTACTCTAGCCATGTCTACCACTTTGATCCACATAAACCTTAACGTTTCTCCTTTAATCTCTTTAAAAATAATAAAAACCAGCCACAATGTTTCTCCTTCAATCTCTTTAATACAATAAATCAGCCACAACGTTGTTCCTTCAATCTCTTTAAAATAATAATTATCTTTTAAGTCCTCAACCTCTCTCATCATAAGAAGATCTAAAGGCCTCTCTGTTTTTTTTGCTGGAAAATCTAAAAGCCTCTTTTACTTGTGGTTTTCTCATCTGATCCTTTCCTATCTCTTGGCTCTCAATCTCTTAACATCAGAGAGTTATTCAGAGAGAAAGAACGTGACATCCGAAGAAATAAAAAATTAATAGCATTTTCTCCCTCTTGCGAACCAAAAAAATGCAACAAGCCCACCTCCCATAATTGTGCCTGTTTGGACTGTTGTACCCGCTTCTAAATCCACTGAGACCCCTCCCCCAATTGCCACCACAACATGACCCACAAACAAAAACTCCTTCGAGACCTGATCAATTACATTAAATTTCTATATGAGATGGTAATCATGGAGAGGGCCTCGCAAGGGTTGTTTGGTTAGTGCACTATAATTTACTTTTGCTTTAAAGGGTTTCTGGGTTTCTTCTTTTTTATAACTTAGAATATGATTGAGCTGGTAATTGCAAGGAGAAATCTTTCATTCTTGTTGTGGATCTAGAGTTGGACTTTGTGGGTTATATTTTGGGGCATTTGGCGGCAGGTCCCTCAACACTATGTTTTATGGCTTGTGGTCCAAGTCTTTTCCTCATAGAGGCAGCGGTCTTCTTTTAACATTAAATGAGTCAAAAAGATAAAAACGCCCTCCCTTTATATACTCTATAAGTCACTAAACTCGCACCGCTTCCGTCATACACTCCGAAATCTAAGCACCTAAATGCAAATTGCACTCATCCACTTTCTCTACCATACACGTGGCGATCTTACCTGAGCAACCGAATCATCTTGACTTGAACTTAATTGAGTTTGACATAAGTTTATCTAAGTTTTGGTTTGAATTTATCTGAACTTGATACAAAATTATTTGACTTTGACATGTATTTATCAAAGCTTTATGTGAAGTTATCTTAGTCTGTGATCAATTAAACAGGACTTTAAATGAATTTATCTGTATATTACATGATTTTTCTGAGATTGATTTCAGTTTAACTACGTTTGTAATCAATTAAACAAGATTTCAAATGAATTTATGTGACTTTGAAACGATTGTATCTGAGTTTTTAATGAGTTTATCTGAGTTTCTTATGAAATAATGAGTTTGGTATGAAATTAACTGGATTTCACATGATTTTGTTTGACTTTAAAATGTATTCAACTTGGTTTTAAATGAGTTTTTTTTTTTAATTTACTGTGAATTTATCTAAGTTTTGTATGTGTTATCTAACTTTGGCATAATGTTATCTGAATTTGGCATGATATTATCTGTGTTTGGTACGAATTTATCTAAGCTTGATATGAATTTATTTGTGTTTGCTTTGAATTAATCTGAGTTTGATACTTATTTAGTGAATTTATCTGAGTTTGCTGTGAATTTATTTAACTTTGATGTGAACTTATTTGACTTTGGCATGAGTTTTTTGGAGTTTTTAAATGAGCTTTTTTGAGTTTGTTGTGAATTTACATAAGTTTTGTATTTATTATCTAACTTTGGCATAATGTTATTTGACTTTGGCATGATGTTATCTGTGTTTGGTACGAATTTATCTAAGTTTGATATGAATTTATTTGTGTTTCCTTTCAATTAATCTGATTTTGATACGAATTAAGTGAGTTTATTTGAGTTTGCTGTGAATTTATCTAACTTTGATGTTAACTTATTTGACTTTGGTATGAGTCTTTGATTTTTTAAATGAGTTTTTTTTTTTAGTTTGCTGTGAATTTATCTAAGTTTTGAATGTGTTATCTAACTTTGGCATAATGTTATCTGACTTTGGCATGATGTTATCTGTGTTCGGTAAGAATTTATCTAAGTTTGAAATGAATTTATTTGCGTTTACTTTGAATTAATCTGAGTTTAATACGAATTAAGTGAATTTATCTGAGTTTGCTGTGAATTTATCTAACTTTGATATGAACTTATTTGACTTTGGCATGAGTTTATTTGAGTTTATATGAATTTATCTATGTTGGAAATCATAACCAGTTTGAAAACAAGTTATGTCACTTCGATATGAGATTATCTAACTAGATTTGGTTTGGTTTGACTAGATTTAATTTGAATTTATCTATTTTTGATAAAAATTTATTTGAATCTAATATGAAATTATCTGTGTTTGAAGTGAATTTAAATAAATTTATTATGAATTGTCATTCCCTCCAATTTAAAACTTAAAATTTGATCGAAAACTGATCTTACTATATTTAAATTGGAAAATAATCCTGGAAAGGCAGTGAGTTGGAGCTAAAACAGCTAAAACCCATATTTAAATTGCATGACACCGATTTAAATGGTTAGAAGGGCAAATGAGTCATAAAGAATATAATGTCACATGCTTAGGAACCACACACCCATTTAAATGGTTAGAAGGGTAAATGAGTCATAAAAAATCTGATGTCACATGCTTAGGGACCACCTCCTGAATTAATCCCATGCGCAAGGGACTCTAGGCCTTAAACATTAATGCTCTATCCTAGAGACTTTATAACACGGAAATGAGGGATCTCTCCCTAATTTACCCTTATATTTTCTGTGATCAGATCATCCATTGGGTGGGGGATTCACACCTTTGATGGTTCAAGTTTTAACCATTAACAGATGAAAAAATAAGTAGGCCTACTATAGCCAGCAGCAACATGATTAGGTGGATAAAGAGAACCCCAAGGGGTAGCTTAGTTGGCCTAAGATTACAGTTTGCACCCGGAGGTTGTAGGTTCAAAACTGCACTACCACACTGGGCCTACAAGGGGAGTTAACCCTACTTGCCTTTGGGCCCGGAGGGATTAGTCCAGTTCAAAGGGCTGGGAACCCTTTGACAGCAAAAAGGTAGATAAAGAGAGATTGTTTATCTGCATCAAATCTATGATACAAAAGGTGATTTCATTGGAAGCGCCCCCGACACCCACCCACCCAAACCGAATTCCATAATAATTCCCTTTTTCTTTGTGATTGTTTTACTGTAAAAGAAACTCATTTAAAAATTTATAATCATTGAGTGTTTTATATTTTGCATTTTCCTTATCCTTTTCTTTCTTTTCATGTTCTATATATCAGATTTTATTTTATTTACCAATAGTGATATATTTTGAAGTACTATCTTGATTTAAGATAAAACTTTTTTTTTATACAATCGCTTTTTATTTCCAAAAACAGCTAAAATTTAACTAATGGACCACGCAGTCTGCTTAGGGCGCTACTGAGGTCGATGGACGTGAGAGTCCGTGGGGTACGACCCTTTCGTGATCGTGGGGCAGTGCGGGTATCAAAAATTTTTTTGTGTGGGTGTGCCAGATTTTCTATTTTACTTGGAATTGCAAGTGGTAATTCGGAGATCGACCTTCGCAAGTAAAAAGGAAATTAACTTTTTAAAGTTTTCCATTGCACATATATATAAGAAAATAGTCATTTTCTTGATTTGCCGTGAAAGGCGATGTTTTGGCATTTATAGCCGATTTTTTTGCCATAGCCTATTTTTGGCGTTTATAGCCGATTTTCAATTATTATCAATAATGAAAGACAAGAGTTGTAATTTTTGTCTCTTTTAGAAAAATACAAAATACAATAAAAAATAAGAAAAGGAGGATCTAACTTCTTAGGAGATTGTGGGGGACTCGTTCAGATTGATGGTCACAAGCCATGTGTGGATTTCGCCATCATCGATGCAGATGAAAACAGATGATGCTCTTGATTCGCTTGGCTTGACTATAACCTCAGATTTTTAGAGCACAAAGACCAAGAGTAGGTCCTATGTCCAATAAAAAGCTAAGTAGAAGGGCTAAAAAGGCATCTAAGCCATTGGAGGCAGAAGGATAAGGCAAGGACCTTAGGTGGGTACCCCCCAAGGGACTTTTGTCACCTTGTAGCGGTGGTTGGTGCAGAACTTTCGCAGAGTTTTCTCTCTTTCTTTCTCTGGATTTTCCGTGCTTGGAAGCTGATCTGATTCTGATCTGGATTTCGCAGAGTCAATTAACTGCATTAAGTAGTCGCTGAGCAGTTGAAGAGTCGCGGGCCGTGCCTCGTCTTTTAGAATTCTTCTAGCGATGATCATCGATAGATCTTCATACTGATTGACATCGGATGACCATGTAATTTCAGACATTGATTGCTAACAGCAGGCAGGTGACATCTATCCTGTCGATTTCTCGATCGATCGGCTAGAAAGTGTACTTTTTCGGTCAACCAGTTGGCGATTAATGTTGATTTTGATACTCTTGAAGACGGACCCGTGATTTTGACGGATGTTGAAGGATTTGGTGCCTTAAAAGTATGCATTTCGGAAAATCACAGGAGTTGGAGCCTTCGAATGCGAAAAACGATGGAAAACGGACCTTTCTGGAGCGAATCCGACGATTCGGGGCTCCATGGTCGCTGGTGACCCTGGGGAGAATTATCCCCTTTTGGTCCCGTATCACGGTCGTTTCGAGGTCTTTTTTTCATTCTTTTTTCTTCTGTATTTTTCTTGTCATTTTTGCACATTAATTGGCCTGATTTTCCTGTAGAAAACTTGACGAGAATCCTTGCATCTTGGGGTGCAAAGTTTCTAATTTTCCGGGAAAGCCAAAGACTTTGTAGCGCAGAGCTGCCGATTTTCCGTCAGAAGCTAAAATTGGGTCAAACGATGTCCGAATGACCTGAGATTTGAGGTAAAGCCTCATGAGCAATAAATAACACCAACCATATGCTTTTGTTTGAGTTTTGAAGCTGTATGGGGTCCTTTCGCCAGTAGACTTGATTCTGTCGCGAGAAAGATGTCGCGCTTTGATGTGTGGTCAACCGATGTCTGATTGACCTGAAATTTGATAGGGAACCTATTGGAGTCATTTTGAGATGATCCACGGGTTCTGTCTTGGAAACCACGGTCCCGGGGAGCTTCGCCACTGAGAGGCCTGATTTGGCTTCCAAGAGTCAAACTGTGGTCAAATGTTGTCGAAATGACTTGAAACTTGACGTGTGGCCCTTTGTAAGCATCTTGAAGCCGCCCATGTGCTCTGTTTGATGAGTATTGGCCTCGGTGGTTCTCGCCCCTGAGAGGCTTGATTAAGCTGTTCGATGGTTGATGAAGGGTCAAACGTTGTCGGTTTGACTTGGAACTTGACGTGGAGCCTTTTGGATGTATTTTGAGACTATCCATGGGCTCTAATCGAAGATTTGGTGTCTTCGATGCTGTCGCAGCTGGGCTATTCAGCTGGCAGAGAAGCGAAGTTAGGCCAATTGATTTTGAAATGGCCCGAAACTTCTTGTGTACTCCTATTTTGGCTGTCTTGAAGGATCTTGCAGTTTTTGTTTGATTCTGACAAGATTTGATTTTTGAAGTAGCATTGCCTGCTTGTGGTAGGCTGCGACTTCATATAGCTTTCTTGATGTTGAAGAGGCAAATTGACACATTTTTTTTGTGTCAACATTAACATCTTCATTTTCAATATTCTCAGTGGAAAACAAAAAAAGATTAGACAAGAGACTGAAGCACAGTTGGGATGTACTCATTGTCACAACCACAGGGTTATTGTAGATTCAAGTTATATTGCCATTAAAAATATGTCTCTATATCTTCTAATATCTTCAATGGAGAAAGATACTGAATGCGCCATTTGTAATTTTGAATTATAAACTTTTGTTCTATTGTTTAACATCTTTAGTTTTTAAATATTTAGATATTTTTACAATTTAGAGTTTTAATCTTTTCTCTCTAATTTTATCCATTTTTATCTTCTTCATGTTTCTAGAGTTGAATGCTTGATGGGTGACTTGACTTATAATACGTATTACTAAGCTATTCATTACTTTTTTACTTTTAATATCACTTCTTGCCTGACTTGCATTAATTTATTTACTGTTAGAAAAAATATATTGATTTTCTATTATTCTTCTATTGCTAAGTTTTAAAGGAAGTCCTATCTTAAAAATTGGTAAAATCTTACAATGTTGCTACATATATATTAGGAAGATATACTTGCACTTAGCATAGACTACTATGCGCCCTCCTATTCTTGTAGTATTTATATGATCCTTCAATGATTACGCTATTTGGGTGGGCCTACTTTAAGATTTGGTTTGATTTTCAGGAAAAATATATTTTGATATTTTAGGAGTCATTTTCTCATAAAGTAGACTGTAGTGCATGTTTAATTAAATGTACTTAAAAAGTTTAGAGTTACTATATATAATTAAATAAACATGTAGTTTAAACTAGAGGATTTTACCGAATAAAACACTTAATCCGGTCATGTTACGCAATCAAACATTTTAGCAAGTGTAGCACCAATTAGAGCAATTGGGTGCGATTTTTATTTTATTTTTTATCAAAAGAGCACATCATCGGCGCCTACCTTATTTACACTTGAATAAGGTCGGCGCCGACCTTATTTACATTGAATAAGGTCGGCGATGACCCTGTCTGCGACCGAAAACTCAAAAACCCCTTTGTTAATAGAAAAAAGAATCCGTACCATTGAATACTGTAAAGGCTCCTATCCTTCCTCTTGAAATATTTATTAAAAAAACTCAATTCCTTCCTATCCAAGTTCTTTCACTGTTCGTCCATCTCCCACGATGGCCAGCGGCCAAAAACCCTTCTCCGCCGAGCCTTCTCCTTCCGGCGGCCAGTTCCTCCTCCAACTCCTCCAAAAAAACCCCTTCTACCACCCCATCCACACAGTCCGATCTCAGCCCCCACCCCCACTCCCACCTCCATGATCCCACTGTCGCCATAGTGGGCCCCATCCACCCCTTCCCTCCATGGCCCACCCACCAAGGAGGCAGCAACCCCGAGGAGGAGTTCTAGGGCACCGCCAATTCGACCTCATGAGAAAGGACCTAGAGTGCCCTGGCAGAGACCGAGTGCCAGGGGAGCTCAGAGGCGTGGTTTGATGGAGAACAAAAGGCCCCCGCCGCAGCCCATTGGCCACTCGCAGGCAGATGGAGATCACTAAGGATAGGCTTCGAAGGCCTTGACACAGTCAGGGTAATCCATGTTGAAGAACCGATCAAGCAAGAGTGCTAACACCTCGCAAATGTTTGCATAGAGCTGTAAGCTCTCCTTCACCAAAGGGTAGAGCGCGACGAGCACCATTCGTGTAGTCTTCCCCATGCCAGTGGGCTGGCATAGAAGCATCCGATCGAGCAGCAGCCGCCCCAGAATCCTTTCTGTCTTTATAACTTTAAGGGGAGTCACCGGCCGCTGCTGTGAATCTGTGGCATTGCCTTAGCTTTCGTAAGAGTCGAACTCTCCATGATTTGAGTTCGATGACTGGCAATTGGGGTCAGGAGGTTGTGAATTGTGGTCTCTGTATGAATAGAATTCTCTGTAACTTGAATGGTCTCCGTGTTGAATCAGATTCCTTGTAATTCGAATTGGAGTCTCTGTAATTTGAAATGGGTTGTCTTGAATTCAAGTCCCTGTTTGAGTCGAGTTCTCTATAATTTGAATTGGAAGGTCTTGAATGCAAATCTCTGTATGAATCAAGTTCTCTGTAATTCGAATTAGGTGACTGATGGACCGCGCATCCTGCTCGGTGCTACCGAGGTCGACGGACGTGGGAGTCCGTTTAATCGACCCTTTCGCGCCCAGGGGGCAGAGAGCGGGTATCAACAATTTTTTTGTGTGGGTGTGCCAGATTTTCTATTTTACTTGGAATTGTAAGTGGTGATCCGGAGATCAACCTTCGCAAGTAAAAAGGAAATCAACTTCTTTCAAGTTTTCCATGCACATATATTTAAGAAAAGAGACATTTTCTTGATTTGCCGTGAAAGGTGATTTTTTTGGCATTTATAGCCGATGTTTGGCGTTTATAGTCGATTTACAATTCTTATCAATAATGAAAAACAAGATTTGTGATTTTTATCTCATTTAGAAAAATACAAAATAAAATGAAAACCAAGAAAAAAAGGGTCTAACTTCTCAGGAGATTGTGGGGGACTCGTTCAGAGTGACGGTCGCAAGCCATATGTGGACTTCACCATCATCCAGGCAGATGAGAACAGAGGATGCTCTTGATTTGCTTGGCTTGGCTATAACCTCAGATTTTTAGAGGACAAAGACCAAGAGGAGGACCTATGTCTAATAAAAAGCTAAGTAGACAGGCTGAAAAGCCACGTCTAAGCCATTGGAGGCAGAAGGAGAAAGGGACTTTTGTCACCTTATAGTGGTGGCCGGTACAGAACTTTCGCAGAGTTTTCTCCCTTTTTCTTTCTCTCAGAATTTCTGTCTGTATTCTTCTGGATTTCTAATTCTCTTTCTTTTGATCTGGAATTTGTTGGAATACTCTCCTATTTATAGGCCTTCGGTAGCCATTTAGGAGAGTTTTGGGCTTTAAAGCCACATAATTGGAGGAGTTACAAGTTTTATTTCTTTGTTTTGTAACTCCTTTTTCTTGGCTTCTGATTGGCCGGTGCAGATTGAGGGTATTTAGTAGCCTTTAATCACCATGATGGGAGGAGTTTCGTGGTTTAAATGTCATGAATCAATTGACTTATAACTCCTGGATGCTTGCTTCTGATTGGGCCTGATGGACCGCGCTTCTGCTCGGTTTTGCCGAGGTTGGCGGACGTGGGAGTCCGTTTGGGTCCGACCCTTTCGTAACCGGGGGGCAGAGGCGTGCATCAACATTTTTTTGTGTGGGTGTGCCAGATTTTCTATTTTACTTTTTTGAGTGGTGATCCGGAGATCAACCTTCGCAAATAAAACGGAAATCAACTTCTTTCAAGTTTTCCATTGCACATATATTTAAGAAAAGAGACATTTTTCTTGATTTGCCGTGAAAGACAATTTTTTTTGGCATTTATAGCCGATTTTGGCGTTTATAGCCAATTGTTGGCGTTTATAGCCGATTTTACAATTCTTATCAATAATGAAAGACAAGAGTTGTGATTTTTTGTCTCTTTTGGAAAAATACAAACTACAATGAAAAGCAAGAAAAGGAGGATCTAACTTCTCAGGAGATTGTGGGGGACTCGTTCAGATTGACGGTCGCAAGCCATATATGGATTTCGCCATCATCCATGCAGATGAGGACAGAGGATGCTCTTGACTCGCTTGGCTTGGCTATAACCTCAGGTTTTTAGAGGAAAAAGACCAAAAGGAGGTCCTATGTCCAATAAAAAACTAAGTAGACAGGCTGAAAAGCCACGTCTAAGCCATTGGAGGCAGAAGGAGAAGGCAAGGACCTTGGGGGGGGGGTACCCCCAAGGGACTTTTGTCACCTTGTAGTGGTGGCCGGTGCAGGACTTTCACAGAGTTTTCTCTCTTTCTTTCTCTGGATTTCCTATGCTTTTTTTCTTATCAGCGATCTCTGTTTGGTTTTTTCTGATCTGGATTCCTTTGGAGTGCTCTCCTATTTATAGGCTCTTGGTAGCCATTTAGGAGAGTTTATGGGCTTTTATTGTCATTAAGCCGCATAATGGGAGGAGTTACCGGATTTAATTCCTTTATTTTGTAACTCCTTTTTCTTGGCTTTTGATTGGCCGGAGGAGATTGAGGGCATTTAATCGCCTTTAATCTCCATGATGGGAGGAGTTTCATGGGTTAAATGCCATGAATCAATTGACTTGTAACTCCCGAATGCTTGCTTCTGATTGGGCCGTCCAAAGAAATGGATTAATGACTGTATTAAAGCTAGTCAATTAATCGCATTAAGTGGTCGCCGAGCAGTTGAAGAGTCGCGGGCCGTGCCGCGTCTTTTGGGATTCTTCTGGCGATGATCATCGATTGATCTTCATGTAGATCGACATCGGATGACCATGTAACTTCAGGTATTGGTTGCCAACAGTGGGTCGGTGCCATCTGTCATGTCGATTTCTCGATCGGTCGGGTAGAAAGCACACTTTTTTGGTTGACCGGTTGGCGATCAATGTTGATTTTTGATACTTTTGATGATTGACCCGTGATTTTGACGGATGTCAAAGGATTTGGTGTCTCAAAAGTATGAATTTTGGAAAATCCCAGCGCTCGGACGCTTCAAATTGTGAAAAACGATGAAAAATGGGGCTTCCGGGGCCCTCCCGGCGATCCCGGGCTCCAGGGTCGCCGGCGACCCTGGCTGACGGGGTTTTTCCCCCTTTTGTCCCTTTTTATGTCCGTTTTTTATATTTTTTTATTCTTTTTTCTTCTGTATTTTTTCTTGACATTTTTTTTATCATTTATTGGCCTGATTTCCCTGTAGAAAACCTGATGAGAATCCTTGCATTTTGATTTGCAAAGTTTTTAATTTTCCGAGAAAGCCGAAGACTTTGTCGCGCAAAGCTGCCGATTTTCCATCAGAAGCTCAAACTGGGTCAAACGATGTCGGAATGACCTGAAATTTAGGGTGAAGCTTCCTGAGCAATAAATAAGACCAATCATAGGCTTTTGTTTGAGTTTTGAAGCCGTTTGGGGTCCTATCACCAGTAGACTTGTTTTTATCGCGATGAAGATGTCACGGCTTGATGTGCGTTCAACCGATGTCCGATTGACTTGAAATTTGACAGGGAACCTATTGGAGTCGTTTTAAGATGATCCATGGGCTCTGTCTTGGAAACCATGGTCCCGGGGAGCTTCGCCGCCGAGAGGCCTGATTTGGCTTCCGAGCGTCAAAGTCTGGTCAAATGTTGTCGAAATGACCTGAAATTTGACGTGTAGCCCTTTGTAAGCATTTTGAAGCCATCCATGTACTCTATCTGATGAGTGATGGACTCGGTGGTTTTCACCGTCGAGAGGCTTGGTTTAGTTGTTCGAGGGTTGATGTAGGGTCAAACGTTGTCGGTTTGACTCGGAACTTGAAGTGGAGCCTTTTGGATGTATTTTAAGACCATCCATCGGCTCTGATAGAAGATTTGGTGTCTCCGATGCTTTCGCCGCCGGGAGCTCCTTTTCAACTGTCGGAGAAGCGAAGTTAGGCCAAATGATTTTGAAATGGCCAGAAACTTCTTGTGTACTCCTCTATTGGCTGTCTTGAAGGATCTTGCAGTTTTTGTTTGATTCTGACAAGATTTGATTTTTGGAAGTAGCATTGCCTATTTATGGCAGGCTGTGACTTCATGTAGCTTTCTGGATTTTGAAGAAGCAAAGTGACACATTTTTTTGGTGTCAACAAATGCCCCCTTGAGGTGCTGCAACGAGTTGCTTAACTCTTGTAGTCGATGTGCCTCGAAGAGATTTTTCGTAGGAGAGCTTGTGACTTGACCAAGAGTCTTTGAGCAGTCTTTCTTTTGGTATTTGTAGCCTTTTGAGCTTCCAGGGGAATTTTATGGTAGTGAAAGGGATCACGTACCATCTCGAGGCAAAGTTTTGAAGATGACATCAGGGATGTGGATTTGGGTTTTGACCATGTGACCTAACAAGCTGTATGTGGCAGGTTAGGGGGTCGGGTTTGGTTTTGACCGTGTGACCCAACAAGCTGTATGTCGAATGTTGGGGGGTCGATTTTGGTTTTGATCTTGTGACCTAACAGGCTGTATGTGGCAAGTTAGGGGATCAGGTTTTGGTTTTTGATTTTGGTCTCGTGACCTAACAAGCTGTATGTGGCAAGTTAGGGGACCAGGATTTGGTTTGGATTTTTGTGGAATGTCAATTTCAAAATTTTGGCTCAATTTGGTATATGAGGCTGGATGGTTTGATTTCTGGAAGCTCATGGGGCTTGGAATTCTTTTTTGTATGGTCCAATCAACTCAAAAGAGGCATGGAACCATTTTTGTAAGCTCTTGGTAAGAGGGATTTCTCTTTGACCAAAAGCCCAAATATTTTTTTTTTTTTAGTGCCTAGGTGGTCAAACCTGGCTCATATGAGCTAACCCATGGGACCTTAAGCTTTTGAAATGGCTTAGATCTCATATGGTGTCATTTTTGTAAAGGATATCTAAAAATATCTCCTTTGGATAGAGAATATCTAATAATATCTTTACTTGGAGAGAATATTTCATGTTCCTTTTATTTTGGGAGAGAATATCTCAAGATATCTTTCTTTGGGGGGGGGGGGGGGGGAATATCTCAAATCTCCTATCTTTTGGGAGAGAATCTCTCATTGATTTCTTTTTGGGAGAGAATCCCTCAAGATATCTTTCTTTTGGGAAAGAATCTTTCTAATTTCTTTCTTTTGGTAAGGTTACTAATTAGTAACACTTACCTCTTTCTTCTTTCCTTCTTTGGTTTGCTCTCTTCTATAAAAGCAAGGAGGAGGTTAGATCTCGGGCTCTAATTGCTTTCTTTTGCAACAATCCCAAGAGGGCTTCAAGACCAAGAGTTCTTCTTCTTCAAAATCTTCAAGACTTTTCTTCTTCTTCTCCATCAATGGCTTCAAGTAAGTTCTCTTTTTCAAGAAAACTCCATTGTAGGAAATAGGATGATAGAAAAAGTTCTTTCTTTTTTTTTTTGTTTCTTTCTTTTCTTTTCTTTTTTTTTTCCACGTGTTTTTCCCTTCTTCTTTTTCTACACGTGTTTTCCCTCTTTTTTTATGCTTTTTTTTTCCACTCTTTTTTTTTCTTTTGTGGGCCGTACGGATCTGGCCGTACGGCCACATGGCCTGTGGGCCAGCTCCCTTTTTTTTTCTTCTCTTTTTTTTTGAGAAAGTTTTCTATTTTTTTTTCTTTTCTTTCTCTTTTTTTTTGAGAAAGTTTTCTGTTTTTTTTTTTGTTCTTTTCTTTCTTCCCTTTTTTTTTAGAAAGTTTTTTTTGTTTTGCTCATCATGATAATGCATTTGTTTTAAAACCAAGATGTTCATGCATATATATTTTTTCTTTCTTTTTAAATTGAATTGTAGCATGATGTGATAACCTACCTGAAAGTTTTTGCAAATTTTGGAATTTGGAGCTCGCAGCGATGTTGAGCCCTTCCTGATTTTGCGGAGACTTTTAGGTTTCGAAAGTTTGGAGTTTCGGAGCTCGCAGCAATGTTGAGCCCATCTTCAAGCTTTCTATTTCTTTCGGGATATTTCCTTTTTCTTCGGAATTACCCCGGAGTCATGTCAAAATTTCGCCAGATTTTTTTAGCGAAATTCTGTCATTTTGATGATTGATCTTTTTCCTTTCCAACCTTTGCAGGTGGTTCCTCCAGAACGAACAAGGGTAAAGAGCCTGCTACAAGCGTACCTCCTCGATCTGCTAGATCTTCTAATGAGGCCGTTCAACAGACTGGGAGAAGGTCCAGTATGTTGAGAGAAACCTGGAAGAGTGCGACTCCCTCAACAAAGATGAGATGAGATAGCGACTAATCGATCTCAAGGGAGAGGAATTTTATAAGATCATGGTAAGCAGTCATCCATGGGTGATAGACGATCAGAGGGTTTTGCCCAAGCCTACCTTCTTCTTTGGTGATGCTGTCCCTGATGACATGACATACCAGAGGTGATGTTTTTAGTTCTCTTTCACAGCTGATGGTGAGAAGAAGACTGTTGCTACCCGGTCGACGTTTGATCGTACTGTCTCGATCATGAGCCTTTCTCCCACGTGCTCTAAGAGGGAAGATCCTCCAAGCTGGGTGAAGAGGACAAATGTAATCAAGACCGGGGTTTTTATTGGCAATTCTCCTGGATATGCGGAGAAATCGCCTGCTGACATGGACATGTTGATGCCGGCCAGCGGCTACCAGGGCTCTGATTATCCATCGGTCAATTTGGGACCGGTGGGCCTTGGCATTTTCAGCGGTGACAGCAGCAATTGGGTGAAGCCTTTTCGACTTCGTGGCCGTTTTAGTGCTGACTCCGAGTGGAAGTCATGGACTGATCGAATCCTGCTGATTGGTGGTGCCATTTTGAAGGAAGCCGGGATTTTTGATGCGGTTCGCGCCTTTAGGGAGACCGTGATCTTTTCCGACGAGGCCTTCATGGCTATGTTGGAGTCGTTCTTTCCACAAACTAATACCTTCGTTGTGACGAATGGTGAGATAGGTTTCTCTTTGAAGGAGCTGAGCGCCATTACTGGATTGCCCATCCTTGGGAAACTCTATGAAGAGTTTATGCCGATTGACAGCGTCCTTGAGGAGCGGTCTGAGGAGTTTAGGCTTCTATACTTTCAGCTCGTTGCCTTCTATGATTTTTTGAAGGAGAAGGAAGGCTTGAAAGTTAGATCCAGCAGTTGGAAGAGTTTTAACTCTTCTTCTCCTAACTTCTTTGAAAGCGGGGAGTCTTCTGATAGCATGACCCGGGAAGATAGGGCTAAGGATCCAGGTTCGAAGAAGATCTTGGCTATGCAAGAAGAGTTAAGAGATTTCTGTGCAAGTACAAACGCCATATGTCCTGACATTGCACTGCGAAGAAATCTCGCTGTTTACCTCACTTATTGGCTTGGTGAGGCCGTTTTTGTTGGAGGAGATGGAACGCACATCAGGCCGCATTGTATTTTTCCGGCTTGTCAGATGGCGTTTGGGGAGCAGCTTGCTTTGGTGCCAGCTCTATACTCCTACTTGTGTACCGAACTGCAGGCTGCTGCTTTTTTTGGTTCGGCTTGGGCTCCCTATGAATAGGGTATTTCCAGTCTACATCTTTTATTCGTGGTATGTGTACCACTGTCCTGACTTCCACCGGCTGGGTGCCGCACATGATGATGATCCTCTGATGATTCGGCTGGCTAAGGGCAAAGCCGTGTCCGAATCGCTTTTGTTTGCCCACATGAGGATCCGACGATTCAGGGACGTCGATATGGGGCAGTCTTCAGTGAAGCTATCTCTGGAGTTGCGGAAGAAGGCTTTTGATTTTGGTGCCTCCCAAGACTCTACCATGGCGGGGTCGGCAAGGCATTGCTTCTTGACAAATGCAAAGAAGGAATGGCTTTTCAGCATACGTGTCGGCACGATGGTGTACCGCAGACATCTTTTTGTCGACATCTAGCCGTATGTACCTTCTCGCTTTGCTCTGCAGTTAGGCTTTTCTCAAGGCGTTGTTGGAGCGCCTTCAAGCATGGTGAAGCTCTTTGGAGGTTTGCAGGATGGGAGAAACGCATAGGCTTTCTATAGTGCTGAAGACACTACTGCCATGATCTCTTATCCTGTGATGTCGACTTCCCGGACTGCTGGCTTTGCGAAGTGGTTCGCGGAGAGCTTTTCGACATATCGGGGGCTTTCCAAGAAGGAGCTTGATGTGACGCTGTCATCTGGAAAGAGCCTTGGAAAGTCGGATGGCGTCCTGCGAGTTGAAGTTTGGGCCTTCCTTTCTGGAGAGAAGCACAAGATAGGCTTTCTCGGTGACTAGGGCGTCATTGGTTCTGAAGCTGTTCGAGAAATACCTGATGAAGCTTTAGAGCAGCTAGAACAGGAGGAATCCGAGCTTGATGCTTGGATGCAAGTGGCACAGAGGCAAGCTTCGGTGGAGTCTACTGGCAAGAGTAGACCATCCAGTGAGGAGTCAAGTGGGAAACCTGACTCTGACAGCGGGGCAGGTTCTTCTATGAAGCGAGCACACAGAAGTAAGAGGAAGAGGAGTCATCATCGCAGCAAGGGGCAGTATGAGGACTCTCCTGACTTAGAAGTCCCTCTTACTATCAATGAGGAGGTGTCAGGGAATACTGATGAACCTCCGGAAAAGAGAAGCCGAGAAGAAGAGACCGTCGGTGAAGGTATGATTCTTCCTTTTTCTCTTTCCATTTCTTTTCATGGGATTTTTTTTCCATGTCTTGATTTGTTTTCTCCCCCTGCTGCTTCTTTTTTTTTTTAGCAGAGGAAGACTTGGTGATGCCTGAGGTTCCAACCGAAGAGGCGGTGACTGATCCTATCGCGTCACCAGAAGAAGAGCCGATGGACTTAGAGTGATTCCAAAATCTCCAACTGGTATGACTTTTTTTTTTGTCTGTGACTTGGTTTGCTAACATTTTTCTTGTCAGCTGACTTGCCACAGGATTCCGATGACTTTGAACCATCGATGGACACAAATGTTGATGATGCTTCCGATGAGTTCATGGAGGAAGAGAGTCTTCCGCCAGTCGTCGAAGAAGGTATTTTGTAGTAATAACCCTGATAATGATTTTCAAACAGGATCATATTCATACCTTTTTGTGTTTCTTTGGCAGGTTTTGAAGTGACAAAGGAGAGTTCGTCGCTTCCTTCAGAACCAGAGCAAGAGATGCCAGAGGTCGATCCAGAGGTAGAGACTCCTGGGACCAGTTCTGACATTGTTGAGGAGATACCTCGTGCTGAGATTCCTCCCCGAGCAACTCCAACTGGAAAGAGTTCTTTTATTACTCTTCCAACGGGTGATGACATGAGCAGCCGACCAACGGAGCTGGGTGAATCTTCAGCTGGGCCATCTCTTCTTTTTGCGAAGAAGGTGGTGGTGCGGGTTCTGAGCTCTTGGATTGAGACTCTCCTTTTTGGGCACTTGGATGCCGGATTTGGCATGATCCAGCATGTGCAGGAGATTCGCAGTGATGCCGAAGAGGCTGGTCTGGATGTCATGGGTGCTAGGGCGATCGTTGATAGGATTATTGCAATGGGTGATAAGTGGTTTGAGACCATGGGTTTTGCTGACGACCAGTTCTTTAAGGAGATGTTCCTGGACCCTACTGATAAGGCTAAGTCTGACCTGAATGAGGCTACACAAAGCAGGAGGCAGATAGTCCAAGAGAAGAACTTAGAAGAGCTAGCCATCATTGGGCTGACACACGAACTTAAGATCCTTGATAGGGAGGTCGATGAGGCCAGGAAACGTCTTGAGCATTTGAAGGCACAAGTCGCTGCCAAGTGGGTTGCTATAACAGAGGCTCGCGACAAGGAGAGTGCTCTGATTCACCGGGTTGCAGATGCTAATTGAGTCCTTGAAGGGAAACCTCAAGAGGACAAACAATGGCGAACTGCTTGGGATAAGCTTCCCGGTGTGAAAGAAGGGTTACAGCTCACCCCAGAATCTCATGGCAAGTTCCTGAAGAAGCGTGCCCTGGAATCTCCGACGGCTGAGGCCAAAAGTTTGCTTGAGGAGCTGAAATCTTGGCTGGAGACCATTTTTGGCTGAGCTCCTAATTTTTGTAGCAGAAACTATCCTTCTTTTTTTTTTGGTACCACATGTATTTTGTTGGTACTCTTTTTTTATAGTGTTTGTGAACACTCTCTTTTTCTTGGTACTGCATGTATTTTTTTTGTACTCTTCTTTTCTTTTCTTTTTTGTTTTGTTTTCCCTATGCTCACTTAAATCTTCTTTGTGATGAAAGTAATTGCTAAATGGGATGCTTTTTTTTCCCTACGCTCACTTAAATCTTTTTATGATGAAAGCAATTGCTAAATGGGATTCTTTTCTTTTTGTTTTCCCTACGCTCACTTAAATCTTTTTTGTGATGAAAGCAATTGCTAAATGGGATTTGATCAAAAGCTTGTCATTTTGTGAATCTTTTGTCAAATGATTGTTTTGGCATGGGAGCCAGATTTTGTTTGCGGCATTGATAGCCAAGTTTGTGGCATTGATAGCCGATTTGTGGCATTAATAGCCGGTTTTGGTGGCATTGATGGCCGAGTTTGTAGCATTGATAGCCGGGTTTTTTGAAAGCCAAGTTTTTGGTTTGTGGCATTGATAGCCGGTTTGTTTTGGTGGCATCTATAGCCATTTTGTTTTGGTGGCATCTATAGCCGTTTTGGTTTTCAAAAATGCAAGTATCGACTAAAAGTCGCCTCCCTGCTGAATGCTTGCAAGTATCGATGGAATGTCGCATCCTTGCTCATTCGGTTGCGAGTATCGATGGAATGTCGCATCCTCGTGGATTTGGGTGCAAGTATCGATGGAATGTCTCATCATTGCTTTTTTTTTAAATTTTGGTTTTACGGGTACTAACTTGATGTCTTTTCCCACGATTTTTGAAATTTTTGGTTTTCTCGAACCTTTGGGTTATGGATATCAACTGAAATGTTGCGTCTCCATGGTTTTTAGGTTTTTTTGAACCTTTGAAATTTGGGTTGTGGATATCAACTGAAATGTTGCATCTCCACGGTTTTGGATTTTGCAAGTATCGACGAAATGTCGCTTCCCTGCGATTTTGGAAGTGTCGAACGTGGTTCGCATGCTTTTGATTTGTGCGAGTATCGACTAAGCGTCGCTTCCCCGCGGTTTTTGAAAAACCATTTTTTGTTTAAAGACACGAGGGTCATAAGTTTTGACCAAAAACCATTTTGGCAGTAAAAGGCAGGGTGGACTAGGGTGGAAATCCCTGAATCCGGATTTTGTTTCAAACCATGCATTTTGGGTTTCAAGGGTTGAAAATTTTGGTCAAGTTAGGGAAAGGTTCCTAAACTTGGATTTTTTTTTAACAATGAAACGATGAAAGTAACATTGTTTAAATTTCTATAAATTTCAACATTTGATATGAAAATTCTAAAAAGAGTGGGTTTAGCGAGCGAGTACCTGGAAACCGGTTTTGGCCGTACAGGTAATGCTCTTACCCAGTTGGGTAAGTCTTCAAGGGTAGTACCGCTTTAAGAACTTACCATTGACGGGCAGCATACATCTGTCACCCTCCATGTTTAGGAGTGCGTATGCACCGTTGGATAAAACCTTGTCGATGACGTAGGGTCCCTCCCATTTTGGCTTAAACTTGCCTTTGGACATGTGAGCGAAGACCATTGGTCTTTTTACCGCAAGAACCAAGTCACCCTTTTTATAGGCGCGTTGCCTGACCTTTTTGTCGAAAGATCCTGCCATGCGTGCTTAGTAAAGTTCAATGCTTTGTCGAGCTTCGAGCCATCTTTCATCGAGATTGTCCAGCTCATGGAGTCGCAATTTGACATTGCTTTCTTGAGTCATGTCATTTTGCAAGGATACCCTCAAGGAAAGAATTTGTACTTCCAAGGGCACAACAGCTTCGCATCCATAGACCAAGGAGAATGGTGTGCTATGGGTTGGTCCTCGAACAGTGGTTCGATAGGCCCACAAAGCTTCAGACAGTTTGTCGCTCCAGTCTCTTTTGTGACTATAGACCATTTTTTTGAGGATTTTGCAGAGTGTCTTGTTGAAAGCTTCTGCTAATCCGTTTGCTGCCGGATTGTATGGAGTCGTTGGAGTGTAAGTGATCTCATCAGACGATGCTTCGGAAGAGTTATAATCCCGAGTTATCATATTACAGGAAGCTCTGACAGGAGACGTTGTCTGATCGGAGTCAAACTCATCCTCGGATGTAAGAGGATCGTCTATCCAGCAATTTTCTCCATTTTCAGGAGTTAAGGGAGGATTTACCTGATGGTCTTCAGGGACTTCCGGCTCTGGATTGCGAGGAGGCTCGTTGACGCGGTCTTGCTCTTATTCTAAAGCGAGACACTGTAAGATCCTTGCATATTCTTCAAGATCAGGCGTAGGAGCCAAATCTTCTTCTTCATCAACTCTTTGCGGCTCAACATTGTTGATTTCCACTGGAGCAATGAGGGGTGCTGGTTCAATAGCATTTTCTTATACAGCCTCTTGGTCTTCTTCATCATCAGACCAGGATCCTTGTGGCTGCAGGGGGTTATACCAGATTACTGGCATAAGATAAGTCTCAGGAACCCATTCTTCATCGGAGAGATATTCTCCTGTTTCAAGGGACTCCTCCCACTCGTCGGTGTAGTTGGATTCGAATCCATCATCGGTGTCGCTGGACTTGTATCCATCAATGGAGAATCCAACTACCGAATTGCAAGAGTATGATGCCCCTGCGTGGCTTCTTTGAATTGAGGTGGCATGAAATCACTGAGAGTGAATTTTCTTACCCCCTTTGAAGTCTCTGGAAGGGACATTTTTATTGCCTCCAGTGAAGTGGTAGAGGAGGACTCTGCCTTTTCTTGGACTTCTTGTTTTGGCTGGGTCTTCTCTTGCCGTTTGAGCTTGAGGAGATATTTCCTAGCCTGCCTTCATTGTTGAGTTGTAGGCTTTGTTTTCACTACCTCCCTTTTTTCATCTTCTAGGAGATCGGGATGTACCCATATGGGTTGTCCGTCTGGTGTTGGGTAAGGAACTAGCTCCTCGAACGCTTGGATTGTGTTTATCACGTTGAAGGAAGTAGTAATCTTCTTCTTCGGCGATTTTGATGTTTGTCCACATGTCACCATGTTGACGGAGGCAGACCCATAGTTTTTTTCAAAGGTGATGACTCCGTTTTTCCACATCTCGTTTATTTTCTCTCTCACAATGAAGCATTGATTGAGAGGATGCGAGATCATATGGTGGTATGGACAGTACCGAGGATCATTGGTTTTGCCAACATCACTCGGTCTTTTGGGTTCAGGATAAAGTAAGCTTGCCATTCGCCACAAGAGCCCCGAAGATTTCATCACCATCTTCATCGAACGGGTATTTCTTCTCTACTCTTTCTTTGAAGGCATCTGAGAGTTTAGGTCTCTTACCAGCAGCTTTGTTTTCAGCTTTCTTCGGTGGTTGAGGAGCTGACTTGGTCTGCACATTGAGGACCTCTTTCTTCTTTGGTTTAGAGGTTGCAATGGCGGTTGGCTCTTTTCTTGATGATTTCTGACTGTTGAGGTCTTTAATCACCGTTTCAGCTTCCATGGAAGCTTCTAGGAGTTCTCCCAGGTTTTTTGATTTGTTACCGATGATCATGGAGCGGATTCTAGCTCTCATGTTATTTCGGCAGATGTCGACTAGCAACGCTTGTGGCAGTACATCAGAGCATTTGTACGCCATTGCTTTCCACTTGTGAATGAAGTCATATGTTGACTCATTCTCCCCCTGTTTTAGGCTGCACAGCTGAGCCATAGTAGCGGGATGATCCTCACCTTTGAAGTGAGTCAGGAAGCGTGTCTCTAGCATGGCCCAATTTTGGATGGAGTCCTCCGGCAGAGTGGAGTACCAATCGAAGGCCGTACCTTTTAGGGTACTTGCAAAGAGGGGATCTTGAGAGCATCTTGATCCGCGATAGCTCCCGTCAAGATCTTGAAGTGGATGACGTGCTGTCTGGCTGATCCTTTCCCCGTATATGTTTGGAGAGTAGGATGCCTGAATTTTATCGGGAACGGGACTGAGTCCATCCATAAGAGATATGGTGGCATGATCCCATGCTCCTTGAGTATATCCTCTTCTTTTGCTTTTGCGAGGATACCGTCTACGTCCTTTTTTGTAAGGGCGCGTGACTCATTTTCTTCCCCATTTACCTCATTGTCTTGATGATTTGGAGGAGGTTCATTATTCGCCTGATTTTGGAAGGCGAGGAGAAGGTTTTCCATCAGAGTTTCAATCCTCCGTTGGCCTTGTTCCAACTGCAGGATGCATGTGATCGCATCATCTTGAGGTGGATTGCGAGGTGGTGGCTCAGAATTTGTAGCCAGGACGTTCATCCTTCGGGATTCGAACGAAGAAACTGTCCTGCTGACTAAGCTGGGGCTCATTCTTTTTTAAGAAGAGCTTGAGGAAGGATCACTATGCCGTCCTTTGTTTGAAGGAGCAGGGGATTCTTCTGAATGTCTTCTTGTCCTGGAGACGCTGCGGGTCATCGGACGTCGGACATGGATTTTGGATGCTGACTTTTGGCGTTTTCTTGTTTTTCCAACCATATGGACAGCAGCAACTTGGTTGGGTCTTTCTTTTTCGAACCATTTGGGAGAGACTTGAAGTATAGGAGGCTGGGACCTCTGTTTCTCTAGTCTCTGTTGCCGATACGACGCACGGCGGCGTATATGACGAGCAATTTGAGCTTCGGTCAGCTCTAGCTGGGCTTTGACGATGAAGGATGTCCTCCCTCGGGCGCAGCAGCCGAGCCTGTCTTCTTTGTAGCTAGGCAAGGACAGGATGCGAACCCAGTCCTTCGCCTGTTGCAGCGAATCTTTGAAATTTTCAAGTTCAGCCCCTGTAGAGATGAAAGGTCAAACTGCAGGATTGTCGGCCTTAGCAGGTGTCTGCATAGGCATTGTGATGCATGACTTGATTTTAGGCTTGTAGGAACAAGCCGGCTCATGCTGGGTTGACTTGGGAGTCAGGTTGGAGATGGGTCTTTCCTCTTTCATGTAGGCAAGAGGGTAGAACTGGCTCTCCTTGAGTGGGGCCAGGAATGCTGGCTTGGTGGATGTTTGCGACCTTCTTTGTCTTGGTGAAGGTCTTGGGGACCAGGTCTTGGGATAGACCTGGTCGTTTGCAGGTCGAGGCTTCGTGGGGGTGCCACGAGCTTCCGGCCTTCTGGTGCTCGCCTTTGGTGTCACGGTAGTGACACGTTGAGAGGCGAATTTCTGCTTCTTGGAAGGAGCAGTTTTTTCCTCGGGAAGTGGGAATGGTCCCAGCGTCCCAAAGACGATAGTCCGGGGAGTCAAGGTCGACCCGGAGTTCAGAGAGTTGCCGAGGGAGTTGACGCTTCGGCAGCTGAAGGGGCGCTTGTAGGTGCGCGTGGTTTGCTTCTGTTGAAGCATGAGCTGGTGCTTGTTCTCATCGAAGGTTTGTTAGATATCGCGATCACTGAGAGGGGGGGTGAATCAGTGATTCTTTAAAAACAGGTCCAATTTAACAACAAAAGCAAATCAAATCACACAATGACACCAGATTTAACGTGGTTCACCGAAAGGCTACGTCCACGGTTCAAAGACTGTCCGAACACCAATCCGGGACAGATCTGAATCTATTTAGTCGCACCAACGACAAAGAGCACCAACCCTTAGTTTCAGATAGCACCAACTATCTAGGAAGCACCTACTCCCTTGAGTTTCAGATAGCACCAACTATCTAGGAAGCACCGACTCCCTTGAGTTTCAGATAGCACCAACTATCTAGGAAGCACCGACTCCCTTTACAATTTATCTGCACCAACAGATAGGATCACCAAACCCCAGACACCAAGGACCAACTTGATGTTCTACAGAATAAAAGTAGAAACCTTTTTCTACAGCCCTTCCCCTCTACAATCTCTCTCTCTCAATCCCTTACAAATTGAAAATTAAAGCATAAACAGAGAGACACTTATCTTATGGACGAAACACCATCTTCAAGAGCACATTCTCGTCCACACTTGCTGTAGAAACTTGTAACAAGATAGCACACAGCAACAGCACTCTCT
Organism: Litsea cubeba; assembly: GCA_012931725.1. Lineage (NCBI taxonomy): Eukaryota > Viridiplantae > Streptophyta > Magnoliopsida > Laurales > Lauraceae > Litsea > Litsea cubeba. The sequence continues at coordinate 59,698,816 of CM022946.1, forward strand.
TCTCTCCAAAACTCTCTCTTTTCTTCTCTCTTTTCTTCTCTTGGTGTCTTCTTAAAAACGAACCAAACATGCCTTTATATAGGTTATGATAACCCTTAAGAGTGTTCAAAATAGGCTACAATTCGTTTAGAAAGAGTCCCAAACGAAATAGATAAGAATGCTGAATTTTCGTGCAAGACTTCTATTTCTGTGCAACTCTGGTTCCCGTGCTCGGTCGACATCCTGGCTTGCTCGGTCGACATCATACACAGTCTGGAAACAGACAACTATCGTGCTCGGTCGACATCCTGGAGTCTCGGTCGACCGAAGACACACTGTGTCACGAAAATAACTGGGAGCTACCTGAAACTTTTTCTGCAGGTTTCTCTTGCTCGGTCGACTGCATGGGGTGCCCGGTCGACCGCACACTCTGCTTCAGGAATTCTGAATTCCTGAACTGTTTCAACTCTAATTCTTCTTTTAAGCTCTATCAACACCAGCCTATTATCATCATGCTTGTGACAATGTGTTGACAATAATTCCAACTCAAAACAATACTTTGAGATATTAATTTCTTCAATTCTTCAAAGGACTTCTCAAGTTATCTCAAATTCCAACAATCTCCCCCTTTGGAATTGTTGGCAACACTATTAGAACTTCAACACTTGAAACACGTTTAAACTAGTTGATCTTCATGAAGATTCTTCAGAACCATAGTCTCCCCCTGTCTTTTTAAAAAAAAATAGAATCAATCAAGATCTCTAACACTCTTGATACCAATCTCCCCAAAGTTATCATAGCATAACTTCTTCTAGCATAGCTTTCTCCTAGCTTCAGTCTTTCTCCCCCTTTGACAACAAGTCCAAAGGGACCAACGAAGGAGCGAATGGGATATTCAAGGAATACTTTGCTCCCCCTTTCAAGCACAACTCCTAAGGATTAGGAGAGTGAGTAACTCCTAATTTTTTTCGGAGATACTCGAAGACTTCTTTTGGCAGAGGTTTTGTGAAGATATCAGCAACTTGCTCAGTAGTTGGGACATATTCCAACTTTACCTCACCATCTGCAACCTTTTCCTTGAGAAAGTGATAGCGAATTGCTACATGCTTCGTTCTAGAATGTTGAACAGGATTCTTGGAGATGTGAATTGCACTTGTGTTGTCACAGAGGATCGGCGTTGGATCTGTTGTCGGAACTCCTAGATCAGAAAGCATTTGCCGCATCCATAACACTTGTGTACAACAAGTTGCCGCTGCAATATATTCCGCTTCCGCTGTAGAAAGGGATACTGAATCTTGTTTCTTACTGTGCCATGCCACCAACCTGTCACCGAGATAGAATGCACCGCCGCTTGTACTCTTGCGATCATCTATACAACCAGCCCAATCGGCGTCAGAGTATGCAACAAGAGTAAAGGATTTGCCTTTAGGATACAAAATGCCAAGCTCCATGGTACCTTTCAGAAATCGAAATATCCTTTTTACTGCTGTAAGGTGCGTCTCAGTTGGTGATGCTTGAAATCGAGCCACCATACATACTGCTTGCAGAAGATCTGGCCTTGTAGCAGTCAAGTAAAGCAAGCTTCCTATCATTGAACGATAAGTGGTGTGATCAACGGACGAACCCTTATCATCTTTGCTTAGCTTTGTGTTCGTTGTCATTGGTGTGCTCACTGGCTTGCTGTCTTCCATGTTAAATCGCTTCAGCATTTCCTTGATGTATTTCATCTGTGATATGAAGATACCATGTTTCAGCTGCTGAACTTGTAAACCAAGGAAGAACTTTAGTTCTCCAAGCATTGACATCTCAAATTCTTTCTTCATCTCTTCAGCAAAATTCCTGCACATTTCCTCATCATTGCCACCAAAGATTATGTCATCGACATAAACAATAACAACCAGCTGTTTGCTCAACTCTGTTTTGACATAAAGATTGCTATCAACCAGTCCTTTTCCAAAACCGATCTTGCGGAGATATAGGTCCAGCCTTGCATACCACGCCCTTGGCGCTTGTTTCAGCCCATAAAGAGCCTTTTTCAACTTGCACACTAGGTCTGAATTTTTGCTAATAGTAAAACCATCAGGTTTCTCAATGTAGACCTCTTCTTCAAGTAATCCATTCAAGAAGGCTGACTTTACATCCATCTGAAATACCTTGAAGGTTTTGTATGCAGCCAATGCAAGAAACATACGAATGGCTTCCAGACGAGCCACCGGTGCAAAGGTCTCTTCAAAATCTATGCCTTCAACTTGAGCATAGCCTTTACAAACCAACCTTGCTTTGTTTCGAATGACCTGACCATCTTCATTCAGCTTATTCCGAAGGACCCATTTAGTACCAATAACATGCTTATCGGTAGGTCTAGAGACTAGTTCCCATGTGGAGTTCTTCTCAATTTGCTCCAACTCCTCATGCATAGCTTTCAACCAACTTTCATCGAGACTGGCTTCAGCCACAGTCTTGGGTTCAATGGTGGACACAAGTGAGTAATTGCTAACTACACTTTGTCTTGTTTTAACACCGACCTCAGGATCTCCAATGATTTGATCCTTAGGGTGTTGCTCTACCCAAGAGCTTTTCTTTCTAGGTGTAGTATCCTTTGAGTCATCCTTTGATTTCTCAGAATCATTAGGTTTAGCTACTTCATCATCAATTTCACTTGAGTCTTCATAAACGGGACTGTCATAATGAGTTCCATTCTTTGATTCATAGTTTTCATCAATTCTAACATCGGCACTTTCTATAATTTTTCTGGTCCTTTTGTTAAGACATCTGTAAGCCTTACTAGATGAGGAATAACCCAGAAATATACCTTCATCAGCTCTTTCATCAAATTTGCCCGGATTTTGTTCAAGACGCTTGATGTAACACTTGCTACCGAAGACTCTGAAGTGCTTGACTGTTGCTTTTCGTCCAAACCATAGCTCATAAGGAGTTTTGTCTTCATGTGGCCTGATCAAGCATCGATTCTGAATGTATACAGCCGTATGGATTGCCTCCTTCCAGTATTTGTCAGCTAGCTTGCTCTCAGTTAGCATTGTGCGAGCCATCTCTTGAACGGTGCGATTTTTCCGTTCCACAACTCCATTTTGCTGTGGAGTTCTAGGGGCTGAATACTGTCTTTGAATGCCATGGTGCTCACAATAGTTAGTGAACTCTTCAGATGTGAATTCACCTCCTCGATCAGACCTTAAAATCTTGATACGTTTTCCAAGCATATTTTCAACCTGTGCTTTAAACACTTTAAAACGATCAAGTGCTTGATGTTTATGTTTAAGAAACAATACCCATGTCATACGAGTATAATCATCAATACATAACATAAAATACTTATCTCCATTGGTGCTTTGAGTTCGCATCGGTCCACAGAGATCAGTGTGCACTAGCTCAAGAGGTTTCTTTGAATGATGCTCCTTTGACTTGAACATTACCCTCGTTTGCTTTCCCTTTTGACAAGAATCGCAAATGGGGTTGGAAGGTTTTTCAACTGTAGACATTCCTCTGACAGCCTTAGAATTACAAATCTTTGACATGTTATCAAAGTTCAGATGCCCAAGGCGTTTGTGCCACAACCAACTTTCCTCTGTCCGACTCATCAAGCAAGTCTTTTCAGCTCCATCTGACAATGTATAGAGATTTCCAGCAGTCCTAGATCCAGTAGCCACTGTTTTGCCGTTGCTACACTTTTTGATAGCAAAACCATTTTTAGTGAAGACAACTTCGTGGCCTTTGTCATAGATCTGGCTCACACTAAGCAAGTTGTGTCTTAGTCCAGACACATATAAGACCTCGTCTGATCTGATCTTGTTTGCTTTTAGCTGAACAACACCTTTTCCGCAGATTTTGGCACCATCATTGTTACCAAACTTCACTGATCCGCCTTCATAGTGCTGTAATTTGACGAATTTTTCCTTATCACCTGTCATATGGCTTGAACAACCACTATCAAGGACCCATGGTGCTGTCTTCTTTTGTGCATTAAATGCCGTTTGCACAATGAGAGATTCTTTGGAATTACCTTCCCTTTTCTTTGCCCTCCATGCCTTAACTAACTTGGGTTTCTTTTCAACCTGAAATTGGTTAGCAATAGGCAACCTACAATCCCTAGCCAAATGTCCATAATTATGACACATATAGCACTCAATTTTATGGCTGTTTAGGATTGAAAAAGGATTCCTAGTCACAAATGGGCTGTTTCTAACATAGAATTTGCAATCAGCTCTTTTATGTCCATATCTATTGCAATGAAAGCAATAACCATAGAATCTGAACATTCTTCCTTTCTTAGGTGGCTGGTTGAACTTCACAAACCTTTTCTTATTGAACATCTCAATACTAGGCTGAATTTGATGCTTTGTAGCCTTGAGAGGTATAGCACTTTGTTTCATAAACGAAGAAGGTGCAGCTTTAGAGGACTCTCCGGTTTCAAATCCAATACCAAATTTATTGTGGAAGGGCTTTTGAACTTTCAGAATTTCATTGAGTTTCATTGTACCTTCAATCGCTTGGAGTGCTTTGAGTTTTCGGCTACTTTCCAAGTTTTCAGCCTTTGCTCTAGCGATTTCAGTTTCAAGTTTCATAGCCTCTTCCTTTTTGATACTTATTTGATTTTGAAGGACTTCCACCATTCTTTTATATTCTTCAACTTGAGTTTTCAAAGCAATAATTGAACTTTCAGATTCATGAAGAAGTTTCAGATTTTTCTTACTTGTTTTTCGTTCCATGCTAAGCTCCTCAAGTGCGGCAATGAGTTCTTCTTCGAGATTGACCTCGGCCTCCTCTTCCTCTTCCGGCTCTTGCTCCTCTTCTTCTTCAACGGTAACCATGAAGAGAGCTTCAGTTGCCTCGGCTGATTCATCATCGTCTGAAGTTTCAGACGTGCTGTCATTATATTGACTGTTGAAGCTTTTTGCTTTGCCCCTCTTTCTGAAATTTTTCTTCCAATTACTCTTATCGACATAAGAGTCATCATCATTATTTTCTTTCAGCGGACACTTCGCAGTAAAGTGACCAACACCGCCACAATTGAAGCATTTAAAGGGTAGCTTCCCTTTGTACTTTCCATTGTTTCCTTTCTTCAGCTTTCTAACAAATTGAGCCTCAAGCTCATCATCATCAGTATCAGAATCATGACCAGCAGTCTCTTTTCCCTTTTTCTGAACTTTGAAGGCCGCTTCTCTATCAGATGAAGACGTCTTACCTATGCGCATCTCATAGGCAGTGAGTGAACCATGCAACTCATCCATGGAAAATTCATTCAGATCCTTAGCTTCTTCTATGGCTGAGACTTTTGAATCAAACCGGGGAAGAAGAGATCTTAGAACCTTTTTTACGATGATTGGTTCTTTAATCTCCTCCCCTAGTCCACGAATGTCATTCGTGACTTCATTCACTCGTTGCAAATATGAGTCAACATTCTCGCTTTCCTCCATGCGAAGAGATTTAAATTGAGAGCGATGGGTTTGCAATTTTGCTTCTTTGATCTTCTCATCTCCTTCATGAATGCTTTTCAACTTGTCCCATATTTCCTTGGCTGTTTTGCATGCAATTACTTTGACCAGCTCGCTGTCCACAAGGCCACTAAAGAGTGCATTCTGCGCCTTAGAGTCGTTGTCTGCTAACTTCTTCATTGCAGCATCATTGGGTACAATGGCAATATTGTAACCGACTCTGACAGTCTCCCAGACATCATAGCCAAGTGACTTAATGAAAGCCTGCATTCTGATCTTCCAGAAGGAGTAATTAGAACCATCAAACAAAGGTGCTTTCTTATTCCCTGTATTGGTTGCCATGTGATTTGACAAGAGATCACCCTTAGCGTGTTAAGCTTTTCAAGGGAACCTTATGCTCTGATACCAATTGTTAGATATCGCGATCACTGAGAGGGGGGGTAAATCAGTGATTCTTTAAAAACAGGTCCAATTTAACAACAAAAGCAAATCAAATCACACAATGACACCAAATTTAACGTGGTTCACCGAAAGGCTACGTCCACGGTTCAAAGACTGTCCGAACACCAATCCGGGACAGATCTGAATCTATTTAGTCGCACCAACGACAAAGAGCACCAACCCTTAGTTTCAGATAGCACCAACTATCTAGGAAGCACCTACTCCCTTGAGTTTCAGATAGCACCAACTATCTAGGAAGCACCGACTCCCTTGAGTTTCAGATAGCACCAACTATCTAGGAAGCACCGACTCCCTTTACAATTTATCTGCACCAACAGATAGGATCACCAAACCCCAGACACCAAGCACCAACTTGATGTTCTACAGAATAAAAGTAGAAACCTTTTTCTACAGCCCTTCCCCTCTACAATCTCTCTCTCTCAATCCCTTATAAATTGAAAATTAAAGCATAAACAGAGAGACACTTATCTTATGGACGAAACACCATCTTCAAGAGCACATTCTCGTCCACACTTGCTGTAGAAACTTGTAACAAGATAGCACACAGCAACAGCACTCTCTTCTCTCCAAAACTCTCTCTTTTCTTCTCTCTTTTCTTCTCTTGGTGTCTTCTTAAAAACGAACCAAACATGCCTTTATATAGGTTATGATAACCCTTAAGAGTGTTCAAAATAGGCTACAATTCGTTTAGAAAGAGTCCCAAACGAAATAGATAAGAATGCTGAATTTTCGTGCAAGACTTCTGTTTCTGAGCAACTCTGGTTCCCGTGCTCGGTCGACATCCTGGCTTGCTCGGTCGACATCATACACAGTCTGGAAACAGACAACTATCGTGCTCGGTCGACATCCTGGAGTCCCGGTCGACCGAAGACACACTGTGTCACGAAAATAACTGGGAGCTACCTGAAACTTTTTCTGCAGGTTTCTCTTGCTCGGTCGACTGCATGGGGTGCCCGGTCGACCGCACACTCTGCTTCAGGAATTCTGAATTCCTGAACTGTTTCAACTCTGATTCTTCTTTTAAGCTCTATCAACACCAGCCTATTATCATCATGCTTGTGACAATGTGTTGACAATAATTCCAACTCAAAACAATACTTTGAGATATTAATTTCTTCAATTCTTCAAAGGACTTCTCAAGTTATCTCAAATTCCAACAAGGTAATGGTTAGTGAAGCTGCCATTGTTAGTTTTCGAAAAGTTTCTGAAACAAGACCACATCCATTAGTAATCACAAGAATACAATGATCATAAATGGGAGGTTCTATGGTTTTGTCTTTTCAAATTGCTCGAGGGAGATGACCCAAGCAATATGAAGAAGGCAAAACGCCATAAAAGGTACAATTATTCTGATAGCAGGTATGGTAAGCTCTGAATGAGCGTCCGAGTGACTGCTAGAAGCAATTGTGAACTTAAATTCGACTTATCGAGAAGCAGAGCTTGCTCGATATAGGAAGAATATAAAGTTGGAGTTACAAATGTGTCGGTCGCGAATACAGTAGACCCTGAAAGGGCGTACTAGTACCGCTAGACGCAAATGTTTTGAGACCGCATCCATGAGATTAGATTTTATGTTTTGAAAGGTCAAGATTGCATTCATCAACGAGAGCAGATGGTATTCCGATCCAAATACGGTCTCAGCGATTTCCGCGAGCGCCAGTATTCAGAAGGAAATGAACCATAATTTCTCGGATCTGAATCCAAAAATGACGAGTTTTTTTTTTCTGAAAGGTCAAGATCGGGTTCATCAAAGAGAGCAAAAGGCACTCCAATCTGAACACGGGCTTAGCGATTTCCGCGAGCGCCAGTGCTGAGAAAGGAGAATACCAGAATTTCTCTAATCTGAACCCAAAATAACGGAAGTTTTTTTTTTAGAAGATTTTTTTTTTTGAAAAAAATCTTTTTTTTTTTGAAAATTTTTTTATTTTAAATTTTTTTTATTTTGAAAAAAATGTTTTATTTAAAAGACGAGAGAGTACACATAGGCCTCCTAACCCGGTCTTATGAAATCTCGATTGATAGAATTGCCCCCAGGTAAGGGTAGGATTACTTAATGAACCCGTTTTGAGGACCCTTGCCTAGAACAGTCAAGTTGTCTCCACACTCTGGACAAGGCTTTTCTTGAATCAACCGTGATCAAAGAACGCAGTTGGTTTAACCTTAGTGGTCTATATCTTTTTTTTTTTAGATCTTTAATGAACTCATCGAAGAGAAACAATGGCCATTTCCACAATTCGAACCGGCTCAACGATTTCCGCGAGCACAGAGACGAAACGGAAAGGATCAAAGTTTCTCAATTTTGAATCCAAAATGAGAAATCTTGTTTTTTCTTTTTTTTCTTTTTTATTTTTACTTTTATTTTTTTTTTAGATTTTTTAATGAACTCATCGAAGAGAAACGATGGCCCAAATCCTAATTCGAACAGGCTCAACAATTTCTGCGAGCACACGAACGAAAGGAAGGGATCAAAGTTTCTCAATTTTGTATCCAAAATGAGGAATCTGATTTTTTCTTTCTAATTTTTAATGAACTCATCGAAGAAAAACAATGGCCATTTCCACAATTCGAACCGGCTCAACGATTTCCGCGAGCACAGAGACGAAACGGAAAGGATCAAAGTTTCTCAATTTTGAATCCAAACTAAGAAATCTGATTTTTTTGATTTTTTTTTTGAAAAGAGAAAGAGTGAAAATAAACTCAAAGAATTAGAAATTTCCAAAAAATCTCATCTCATTCTTTAAGTTGCGGAATCCAACATAGGCCACCAATTAAAAAGTAGCCAAGGAATCGAGAAAAGAAATATGAGCATAGAGCAAAAGATATGATATGCAAATATTTCATTTCTAGCATCGTATTCTCAAATGAACGAGTCCCACCGGGTGGAGCCAGCATGATGGACAGCGCTTTCGCTCGGTTCTACTGAAGTTGGCGGACGAGGGAGTCCGTTTGGGTCCGACCCTTTCGTAACCGGGGGGCAGAGGCGTGCATCAACATTTTTTTGTATGGGTGTGTCAGATTTTCTATTTTACTTGGAATTGCAAGTGGTGGTCCGAAGATCAACCTTCGCAAGTAAAACAGAAATCAACTTCTTTCAAGTTTTCCATTGCACATATATTTAAGAAAAGAGACATTTTTCTTGATTTGCCGTGAAAGGCAAGTTTTTTGTGCATTTATAGCCGATTTTGGCGTTTATAGCCGATTTTTGGCATTTATAGCCGATTTTACAATTCTTACCAATAATGAAAGACAAGAGTTGTGATTTTTTGTCTCTTTTGGAAAAATACAAACTACAATGAAAAGCAAGAAAAGGAGGATCTAACTTCTCAGGAAATTGTGGGGGACTGTTCAGATTCACGATCGCAAGTCATATGTGAACTTCGCCATCATCCATGCAGATGAGAACAGAGGATGCTCTTGATTCGCTTGGCTTGGCTATAACCTCAGGTTTTTAGAGGACAAATACCAAAAGGAGGTCCTATGTCTAATAAAAAACTAAGTAGACGGGCTAAAAAGCCATGTCTAAGCCATTGGAGGCAGAAGGTGAAGGCAAGGACCTTGGGGGGGGAGTGTACCCCCCAAGGGTCTTTTGTCACCTTGTAGTGGTGGCCAGTGCAGAACTTTAGCAGAGTTTTCTCTCTTTCTTTCTCTGGATTTCCTGAGCTTTTTTCTTATCGGGGATCTCGATTTGGTTTTTTTCGATCTGGATTCCTTTGGAGTGCTCTCCTATTTATAGGCTCTTGGTAGCCATTTAGGAGAGTTTATGGGCTTTTATTGTCATTAAGCCGCATAATGGGAGGAGTTACAGGATTTAATTCCTTTATTTTGTAACTCCTTTTTCTTGGCTTCTGATTGGCCAGAGGAGATTGAGGGCATTTAATCGCCTTTAATCGTCATGATGGGAGGAGTTTCATGGGTTAAATGCCATGATTCAATTGACTTGTAACTCCCGGATGCTTGCTTCTGATCGGGCCGTCCAAAGAAATGGGTTAATGACTGTAATAAAGCTAGTCAATTAATCGCATTAAGTGGTCGCCGAGCAGTTGAAGAGTCGCGGGCCGTGCCGCATCTTTTGGGATTCTTCTGGCGATGATCATCGATTGATCTTCATGTAGATCGACATCGGATGACCATGTAACTTCAGGTATTGGTTGCCAACAGTGGGTCGGTGCCATCTGTCCTGTCGATTTCTCGATCGGTCGGGTAGACAGGACACTTCTTTGGTTGACCGGTTGGCGATCAATGTTGATTTTTGATACTCTTGATGATTGACCCGTGATTTTGACGGATGTCAGAGGATTTGGTGTCTCAAAAGTATGAATTTTGGAAAATCCCAGGGGTCGGACGCTTCGAATTGCAAAAAACGATGAAAAACGGGGCTTCCGGGGCCCTCCCGGCGATCTCGGGCCCCAGGGTCGCAAGGGTTTGCGACCTTGGGGGGTTTTTCACCCTTTTGTCCCGTTTTGTGTCCGTTTTTTATGTTTTTTTACTCTTTTTTCTTCAGTATTTTTCATGCATTTTTTATCATTTATTGGCCTGATTTCCCTATAGAAAACCTGATGAGAATCCTGGCATTTTTGGTTTCAAAGTTTCTAATTTTCCTAGAAAGCCGAAGACTTTGTCGCGCAGAGCTGCCGATTTTCCGTCAGAAGCTGAAACTGGGTCAAATGATGTCGGAATGACCTGAAATTTGGGGTGAAGCCTCCTGAGCAATAAATAAGACCAACCATAGGCTTTTGTTTGAGTTTTGAAGCCGTATGGCTCCTGTCGCCAGTAGACTTGATTTTGTCGCAAGGAAGATGTCGCGGCTTGATGTGCGGTCAACCGATGTCCGATTGACTTGAAATTTGACAGAGAACCTATTGGAGTCATTTTAAGATGATCCATAGGCTCTATCTTGGAAACCATGGTCCCGGGGAGCTTCGCCGCCGAGAGGCCTGATTTGGCTTCCAAAAGCCAAGTATGGTCAAATGTTGTCGAAATGACCTGAAACTTGACGTGTAACCCTTTGTAAGCATCTTGAAGCGGTCCATGTGCTCTTTCTAATGAGTGATGGCCTCGGTGCTTCTCACTTCCGAGAGTCTTGATTAGCTTTTTGAGGGTTGATGGAGGGTCAAACGTTGTCGGTTTGACTCGGAACTTGACGTGGAGCCTTTTGGATGTATTTTGGGACTATCCATAGGCTCTAATCGAAGATTTGGTGTCTCCGATGCTGTCGCCGCCAAGAGCTCCTATTCAGATATCGGAGAAGCGAAGTTAGGCCGAATGATTTTGAAATGGCCCGAAACTTCTTGTGTACTCCTATTTTGGCTGTCTTGAAGAATCTTGCGGTTTTTGTTTGATTCTGACAAGATTTGATTTTTGGAAGTAGCATTGCCTATTTATGGAAGGCTGCAGCTTTATGTAGTTCTCTTGATGTTGAAGAGGCAAAGTGACACATTTTTTTGGTGTCAACAGGGCCGTCCAAAGAAATGAATTAATGACTGCAATAAAGCTAGTCAATTAATCGCATTAAGTAGTCGCCGAGCAGTTGAAGAGTCGCGGGCCGTGCCGCATCTTTTGGGATTCTTCTGGCGATGATCATTGATGGATCTTCATGTAGATCGACATCGAATTACTATATAACTTCAGGTATTGAATGTCAATAGTGGGTCGGTGTCATCTGTCCTATCGATTTCTCGATCGATCGGGTAGAAATTACACTTTTTAGTTGACCGATCGATGGAATGTCGCATCCTTGCTCATTGGGTTACGAGTATCAATGGAATGTCGCCTCCTCGCGAATTTTGGGGCAAGTATCGGTGGAATGTCGCATCCTTGCTTTTCAAAAAATCTGGTTTTACGGGTACTGACTTGATGTCGTTTCTCCATGATTTTTTAAATTTACGGATTTCTCGAACCTTTGGGTTGTGGATATCAACTAAAATGTTGCATCTCCATGATTTCTTGGTTTTTCCGAACCTTTGAAATTTGGGTTGTGGATATCAACTGGAATGTTGTGTCTCCACAACTTTAGGTTTTCTCGAACCTTTGAAATTTGGGTTGTGGATATCAACTGAAATGTTGTGTCTCCACTCTTTTTTTTTTTTTTTTGGAAGTATCGACAAAATGTCGCTTCCTTGCAATTTTTGTAAGAGTCGAACGTGGTTCGTGTGCTTCTGATTTGTATGAGTATCGACTAAGCCTCGCTTCCTCACGGTTTTGAAAAACCTTTTTTTTTTGTTTAAAGACACGAGGGTCGTAAATTTTGACCTAAAACCATTTTGGCGGTAAAAGGCTGGGTGGACTAGGGTAGAAATCCCTGAACTCGAATTTTATTTCAAACCATGAATTGAATTTTGGGTTCAAGGATAAAAAATTTTTGGTCAAGTCTGGGAGAGGCTCCTAAACATGGAATTTTTAAACAATGAAACGACGAAAGTAAGCGTTGTTTGAATTTCTAGAAATTTCAACATTTGATATGAAAATTCTAAAAAGAATGGGTTTGACGAGCGAGTACCTGGAAATAGGTTTTGGCCCTACAGGCATTGCTCTTACCCAGTTGGGTAAGTCCTCAAGGGTAGTACCGCTTTAAGAACTTGCCGTTGATGGGCAGCATACATCTGTCACCCTCCATGTTTAGGAGTGTGTATACGCCATTGGAGAAAACCTTGTCGATGACATAGGGTCCCTCCTATTTTTGCTCAAACTTGCCTTTGGACTTATGAGCGAAGACCATTGGTCTTTTTACCACAAGAACCAAGTCACCATTTTTGTAGGCGCGTTGCCTGACCTTCTTATCGAAAGATCCTGCCATGCGTGCTTGGTAAAGTTCAATGCTTTGTCGAGCTTCGAGCCGTCTCTCATCGAGATTGTCCAGCTCATGGAGTCACAATTTGACATTGTTTTCTTGAGTCATGTCATTCTACAAAGATACCCTTAAAGAAGGAATTTGTACTTCCAAGGGTGCGACAGCTTCACATCCATAGACCAAGGAGAATGGTGTGTTATGGGTTGGTCCTCGAACGGTGGTTCAATAGGCCCACAAAGCTTCAGACAGTTTGTCGCTCCAATCTCTTTTGTGACTAGAGACCATTTTCTTGAGGATTTTGCAAAGTGTCTTATTTAAGGCTTCTGCTAATCCGTTTGCTGCCGGATTGTATGGAGTCGAAGGACAGCTTTGGGTTTTGTATTTGTCGCAGAACTTGTAGAATCGATGATCCTGAAATTGTGGTCCGTTATCATGGACGAATCTTTTGGGTATGCGAAAACGATAAATGATGATGGTGCGCAGGAACAGAAGGACTGATGAGGTCTTCATTTCGTTGAGCGCAAATGCTTCTGACCACTTGGAGAAATAATCCGTAGCGGCAAAGATGAAGCGATGACCTTTACTTGAAGGGGGAGAAATAGGACCAATGATGTCCATACCCCAGGCTTCGAAAGGCCATGAGATCGCCGTTGGATGTAGCCATTCTGGAGGCATGTGAATGTAATCCCCGTGAACTTGGCATTGTTGGCAGCGCTTAGCAAATTGCATTGCGCCAACTACCATGGTAGGCCAGTAATAACCTAACCTTTTTATTTGATCGTAGAGCTTGGGACCACCCTGATGAGCACCACAAAGACCAGCATGAACTTCTTTGAGTGTTTCTTTGGCCTCTTGTTGTGACAAGCAGCGTAGAAGTACCCCATTGAAGGATTTCCTGTAAAGGATTTTTGAAGGAATACCCAAATGAAAGTTTGGGGTTCGCCTTTGGATGCTTACCCGTTCTTTTGGATCTTCAGGTAGGATTCCGAACATAGTGTAATCAATGAACGGATCCCTCCAGTCGCCGATTGAAGGTTGAAGGATAGAAATCCGATTTCGAACCACTTGGTGGCATTCAGCAACCGCTTGGTGTGTGTTTAGAGGAGGAAGGATTCTTCTCTCCCACACTGTGATTTGCATGTTTTCCCCTTCCTGGATTGCCATAGATACGGCAAGTCCGGCCAGGGCATCTGCACGAATGTTTTCACCTCTACGAATGTGGATGATGTGACAGATGTCAGACTTTTGCAGAAGCGATTGTGCCTTGTTGTATTAAGGCAGCATATCAGGCTTCCTGACTTCAAATTTCTGATTCATATGGTTGACGATCAATTGAGAGTCTCCAAAGATTTCCAGCATGGTGATACCCGATTCGATGGCGAGTTTCAATCCTATGATCAGAGCTTGATATTCAACTGCATTGTTTGTGCATGGTCCCAGTAGCGAGAAAACGTGTGGAATCATGTATTTGTTGGGGCTAACAAAAAGGATGCCAACTCCCGAGATCAGCTGTCTTTTTTCATTTGTCCTGGTTGCACCGTCAAAGTACATGTCCCAGGAGGCGTTTTGTGAGAAAGTCTCCACATTGTAGACTGGTTCGTCTAGGAGATCATCTCTGAGTGGAGAATCTTTAGGCAATGGATGCTCTGCGAGAAAGTCCGCTAGAGCTTGTCCATTGATTGCTTTTTGCGGTACATACCTAATATCAAATTGTGACAGAAGGATGGACCATTTTGCCAGTCGGGCATTGAGAGAACCTGCTTTTGTGAAAAGGACCTTCAGGAGGTTGATCCTCGAGATCCGGTAGACTATGTTGGAAAGAAAGTAGTGACGTAGCTTTTGTACTGCAAACATTACTGCAAGACATTCTTTCTCGACTGGAGAGTAGCGATGCTCTGCACCTACTAACATGTGGCTGAGGTTGTATAGAGCAGCTTCTTTTCTTTCAGCATTTTCTTGTGTAAGTAGAGCGCCCAGAGAGTGATCAAGGGCTCTTGTGTACAAGATGAATGGTTTTCCAGTAGTAGGAACAGCTAATACTGGAGGTTTGGTCAGGTATGACTTGATATCTTAAAAAGTGGCTTCACAGTCAGCATCCCAGACAAAGTTTACACCTTTTTTCATCAACCGGGAGAATAGATGGCATTTCCTTGAAAGATTGGAGATGAACCGTCTGATGTAGGCCAATCTCCCTTGAAGCCCTTTGAGTTCTCTCAAGGTTCTTGGAGAGGGCATTTCTAGAATAGCCTTGACTTTGATGGGGTCAAGCTCTATTCCAGTTTTCCGAATTAGGAATCAGAGGAACTTACCCGACGAGACGCCGAAGAAACACTTCAGAGGTTTCATTCATCAACATAACATTCAACCGTCTTGTGTTGCATATCTTGGAATATTTTCATCATAGCCCTCTGATATGTGGCACCAGCATTCTTCAGACCAAATGGCATGACAGTGTAGCAATACACGCCAAATGGCGTCCGAAAGGATGTATGTTTTTCATCTTTAGGATGTATTTTTATCTGATTGTAGCCAAAGAAACCATCCATGAATGTCATTCGCTCAAATCCATAGGATTGTTAATCATTACCTATGGTATGGGGAGCGGGAATTCATCTTTAGGGCATGTGCCATTCAGGTCTCTATAGTCAATACAGACCCTGATCTGCCCGTTTTTCTCTGTCACGGGGACAATGTTGGCCAACCATTCAGGATGTTGTTCCTCACGGATGAAGCCGACGCTTTTGAGTTTTTGAACTTCTTGTTCAATTTTATCCATCACATCTGGATGGAATCTTCTTTGGCCCTGCTTGACAGGCTTAATGTCTTCTTGAAGATTGAGTTTGTGGACTGCAATGTTGAGGTCTAAACCAGGCATTTTAGCATAAGACCATGGAAAGCAATCGACAAACTCACGATGAAAAGCGATATATTCGGGTAACTCGTCATCCTTTATATTGTTGCTTATGAATACAGGACGTGGGTTATCTGATGTTTCCAAGTCTATCTTTTGAACAGGATCTTCTGTTGGAAGGTTCGAAGGTGGTTCCTCCATAATATTTTCGGAGGCTTCCAGCTCTATGAAACCTTCTGAGGTTTCAAGGGCATTTCTAGACCAAGGTTTTGTTCCTTTCCACGGGTCTTCTTGATAGGTAATCTTCTCAAGGCTTGCTATGATATGGTCCCAATCGCCTGTTGAAACCGGGTCGAAGTAAGGTACTTCTTTTGGAGACGAGGGTTCTTCTGGGTCAGAAGACCACACGTCTGTGCCATCGGACAATTCCTCTTCATCGTCAGAGAAATCATACCAATTGGATGAGCTTCCTGGATCTTTGTCAGGTGACTCATCGAAGAGATATCCAGGGAGATCGATGTCTTCATGGATACGAGATGTTGAGGCTTGGTCGGTAAGTCGACTTTTAAGCCTTTGTGTCAACTGTTTCAGAGGAGTGTCAGGATCATACCCTTGCCCGTATGAAGACTTTTCTACATGGCCATAGAGTCTCCATTCTTCCAACTGGCTTTTGGTCAAGGCGGGCCCCAAAGGCGTGAGAATACCGCGTCCTTCTCCTAAACCGACTGGGTTTTGAGCGTCATAGCCCATTTTCTTCATAATAGCTTGCGCCACAGGACAATATAAGGATAGTTGAGGCACACCTTCATTTTGGAAAGGTTCAAGCATGGAGTTTGATGAAGAATCATCCGATCTATGGAAGAAGATCGGATTTTCCTTTGCTGAAGTTGCTGGAACAACGAAGGAAGCTGACGTAGGATCTTCTATGTCAGAAGGTGTCTCCATTGGAGTAAGAGCAGGCTGAACTTGTTGAGTATCTGCTTGGCTTGACGAAGCGTCGTCTTCTGGCTCTTAATCCGAATACGTGTCTTGCATGATAAACACGAAGGAGATAAATAATTTTCCCCAGGCTTTTGCTTTGCCTTCTTCACTTTAGTTGTGATGACTAAAGGTTTTGAGGGATTGAGGGAGATGATGAAGGGAGTTTGAATGCTCTCTTCGGATTTACCGGATGGTTTGTTTTCTTCCGATGATTGTTAAGGAGCCTTGACTTTATCATTCTGGAGATTTTCGGCTAAGGGTGTTATGTCCTCTCCTTCTTTTTCACCTTCATACATATGGGAGTCTGCAAAGTGGACTTCTTTACCTTTGAAGAGTTTTCTGTCCATGAAGACTCGATGTATCATGCCGTCGTCGCCAACAAACTTAATGCATTGATGTAGAGTTCATGGGACAACACCATTCTCGTGGATCAAGGGGCGTCCAGGAAGGATGTTGTAGCATGAAGGGGTTTTTATTGCATACACAGTGACCTCAGAGATAAGATCACCGATCTGCAACTTGAACCTGATTTTGCCGAGAGGCCTTTGAGTACTCCCATCGTATCCAAAGATAGATACAGATGTGTGGCTCAGCTTGCTGGGTCGGATGCCCAACTCTTTGAGAGCCGAAGTGGAGAAGAGGTTGAGTGCAGAACTTGGGTCAATCTGAACTCTATGCATAGGCATTTCGTTGATGTACCCTGTGAAGTATAGGGGTCGGTTGTGCCTTGTTTTGCCAAGTAGGAGGTCTTCCTTTGTGAAGGTGATGGTTGCACTTGCTGCCTTTTGAACCGAAAGGCATTCGATGCATGATCCCTTAGTTTTCTTCTTTTCTCCCTTGAAGGAAGTTTCTGAGTTTTTGACTCGGTAGTCCATTTCAATTTAGAGGACTTGCGGGGCATGTTTGTCGACATCCTCATTCAGTTTTTGTAATTCTGAAATGAGATTATCACGAGTGCGCGAAGACATTCGCAATAAGTCTAGGATGTGCAAACGTGCAGGTATGTACTTGAAGTGTTCGATCGAGTCATACTTGAAAACCTCTTTAGGGCCCGCATGTTAATCATGGTTGCCACTAGGGGCGCTTACAACATCTTTTCCCGAGGGATTTACATAAGTAAAGGAAGATTGGTTGTAATTCTTGTGGTAGTCTCGGCCAGAGCGGGTGCCTCTACCAACTTCGAGAGCTTCTTGAGAAGGGTCTTCGTTTGGAAGATTCTCTTCAAGGTCAAGAGGTTGTCGTTTCTCATTTACTGAGAATGTTGTTGGAATTTGAGATGCCTTGAGAAGTCTTATGAAGCATTGAAGTGTTAAGTATCTCAAGTATCATTTTGTGTTGGAATTATTGTCAACACAATGTCACAAGTGTGGTGTTGATAGTGTGGTGTTGATAGAGCTTCAAAGAGAAAACAGAGCTGAAACAGTACAGGAAATCAGAATTCCTGAAGCAGTATGGCCGGTCGACCGGGGACCCCACGCGGTCGACCGGGCAAGAGAAGTCTACAGAAGACAGTCTCAGTTAGCTCCCAGTTATTTGTTGCCACAGTGTGTCGCCGGTCGACCGAGGACCCCACGCGGTCGACCGAGCACGGGAACCCAGAATTGCGCAGAAATAGAAGTTTTGCACGAAAATTCAGGAAACTTATGTATTTCGTTTGGGACTCTTTCTAAACGAATTCTAGCCTAATTTGAACACTCTTTAGGGTTACCATAACCTATATAAAGGCTTGCTAAGTTCGTTTTCATTAGGAGAGAAGAGAAGAGAGAACAAAAGAGAGGGTTTTGGAGAGAAGAGTGATTGGAGAAGAAGGTGCTGCTGTGTGCTGTTGTGCTGCAAGTTTCTACAGCAAGTTGGACGAAAATATGCTCATGAAGATGGTGATTCGTCCATAGATAAGTGTCTCTCTTTTTATGATTTAAATTTCAATTTGTAAGGGATTGAGAGAGAGAGATTGTGGAGGGGAAGGGCTGTAGAAAAGTTCTCTACTTTAATTCTGTAGAACATCAAGTTGGTGCTTGGTGTCAGGGGTTTGGTGATCTTATCTGTTGGTGCAGATAAATTGTAAAGGGGGTAGGTGCTTCCTAGATAGTTGGTGCTATCTGAAACTTAAGGGTTGGTGCTCTTTGTCGTTGGTGCGACTAAATAGATTCAGACCTGTTCCGGATCGGTGTTCGGACAGTCTTTGAACCATGGACGTAGCCTTTTGGTGAACCACGTTAAATCTGGTGTCCTTGTGTGATTTGATTTGCTTTTGTTGTTAAATTGGACCTGTTTTTAAGGGATCACTGATTCACCCCCCCCCCCTCTCAGTGATCGCGATATCTAACAATTGGTATCAGAGCGCCAAGGCTCCCTTGATAAGCTTAACACGCTAAGGGTGATCTC
This sequence comes from Litsea cubeba, assembly GCA_012931725.1. Lineage (NCBI taxonomy): Eukaryota > Viridiplantae > Streptophyta > Magnoliopsida > Laurales > Lauraceae > Litsea > Litsea cubeba. The sequence continues at coordinate 59,717,711 of CM022946.1, forward strand.
TTGTCAAATCACATGGCATCCAATACAGGGAATATGAAAGCACCTTTGTTTGATGGTTCTAATTACTCCTTCTGGAAGATCAGAATGCAGGCTTTCATCAAATCACTTGGCTATGATGTCTGGGAGACCGTCAGAGTCGGTTACAATACTGCCATCGTACCCACTGATGCTGCAACGAAGAAGTTAGCAGAAAACGACTCCAAGGCGCAGAATGCACTCTTTAGTGGCCTTGTGGACAGCGAGCTGGTCAAAGTAATTGCATGCAAAACAGCCAAGGAAATATGGGACAAGTTGAAAAGCATTCATGAAGGAGATGAGAAGATCAAAGAAGCGAAATTGCAAACTCATCGCTCTCAATTCGAGTCTCTTCGCATGGAGGAAAGCGAGAATGTTGACTTGTATATGCAACGAGTGAATGAAGTCACGAATGACATTCGTGGACTAGGGGAGGAGATTAAAGAACCAGTCATCGTCAAAAAGGTTCTAAGATCTCTTCTTCCCCGGTTTGATTCAGAAGTCTCAGCCATAGAAGAAGCCAAGGATCTGAATGCATTTACCATGGATGAGTTGCATGGTTCACTCACTGCCTATGAGATGTGCATAGGTAAGACGTCTTCATCTGATAGAGAAGCGGCCTTCAAAGTTCAGAAAAAGGGAAAAGAGACTGTTGGTCATGATGCTGATACTGATGATGATGAGCTTGAGGCTCAATTAGTTAGAAAGCTGAAGAAAGGAAGCAATGGAAAGTACAAAGGGAAGCTACCCTTTAAATGCTTCAATTGTGGCGGTGTTGGTCACTTTGCTGCGAAGTGTCCGCTGAAAGAAAACAATGATGATGACTCTTATGTTGATAAGAGTAAATGGAAGAAAAATTTCAGAAAGAGGGGCAAAGCAAAAAGCTTCATCAGTCAATATAATGACAGCACGTCTGAAACTTCAGACGATGATGAATCAGCCGAGGCAACTGAAGCTCTCTTCATGGTTACTGTTGAAGAAGAAGAGGAGCAAGAGCCGGAAGAGGAAGAGGAGGCTGAGGTCAATCTTGAAGAGAAACTCATTGCCGCACTTGAGGAGCTTAGCATGGAACGAAAAACAAGTAAGAAAAATCTGAAACTTCTTCATGAATCTGAAAGTTCTGTTATTGCTTTGAAAACTCAAGTTGAAGAATATAAAAGAATGGTAGAAGTCCTAGAAATACAAATCAGTACCAAAACTGAGGAAGTGGTGAAACTTGAGAATGAAATCCTTGGAGCAAGGACTGAAAATATACAAATGAATCAAAAGCTCAAGGAATTCCAAGCAATCAATGGAACATTGAAGCTAAATGAAATACTGAAAGTTCAAAGGCCTCCTCACTTCAAATTTGGTCTAGGATTTGAGAATGGAGAATCCTCTAAGATTACACCTCCTGAAAAGACAAAACCTGTGAAGCCCACCCAGCCTAGAAAAGAGTCCATTCATGTGAGAAAGGAAATGAAGTCTAACCAGCCACAAAGAAGATTCAAATTTTATGGTTGCTGTTATCATTGCAATAGATATGGACATAAAAGGGTTGAATGCAAATTCTATGTTAGAAACAGCCCATTTGTGACTAGGAACCCTTTTTCAATCCTAAACAGCCACAAAATTGAGTGCTATAAGTGTCATAATTATGGACACTTGACTAGGGATTGTAGGTTGCCTATTGCTAACCAATTTCAGGTTGAAAAGAAACCCAAGTTAGTTAAGGCATGGAGGGCAAAGAAAAGGGAAGATAATTCCAAGGAATCGCTCATTGTGCAAATGGCATTCAATGCACAAAAGAAGGCAGCACCATGGGTCCTTGATAGTGGCTGTTCAGGCCATATGACAGGTGATAAGGAAAAATTCATCAAATTACAGCACTATGAAGGCGGATCAGTGAAGTTTGGTAACAATGATGGTGCCAAAATCTGCGAAAAAGGTGTTATTCAGCTAAAGGCAAACAAGATCAGATCAGAAGAGGTCTTATATGTGTCTGGACTGAGACACAACTTGCTTAGTGTGAGCCAGATCTGTGACAAAGGCCACGAAGTTTTCTTCACTAAGAATGGGTTTGCTATCAAGAAGTGTAGCAACGGCAAAACAGTGGCTACTGGATCTAGGACTGCTGGAAATCTCTATACATTGTCAGATGGAGCTGAAAAGACTTGCTTGATGAGTCGGACAGAGGAAAGTTGGTTGTGGCACAAACGCCTTGGGCATCTAAACTTTGATAACATGTCAAAGATTTGCAATTCAAAGGCTGTCAAAGGTATGTCTACAGTTGAAAAGCCTTCCAACCCCATTTGCGATTCTTGCCAAAAGGGAAAGCAAACGAGGGTAATGTTCAAGTCAAAGGAGCATCATTCAAAGAAACCTCTTGAGCTAGTGCACACTGATCTCTGTGGACCGATGCGAACTCAAAGCACCAATGGAGATAAGTATTTTATGTTATGCATTGATGATTATACTCGTATGACATGGGTATTGTTTCTTAAGCATAAACATCAAGCACTTGATCGTTTTAAAGTGTTTAAAGCACAGGTTGAAAATATGCTTGGAAAACGTATCAAGATTTTAAGGTCTGATCGAGGAGGTGAATTCACATCTGAAGAGTTCACTAACTATTGTGAGCACCATGGCATTCAAAGACAATATTCAGCCCCTAGAACTCCACAGCAAAATGGAGTTGTGGAACGGAAAAATCGCACCGTGCAAGAGATGGCTCGCACAATGCTAACTGAGAGCAAGCTAGCTGACAAATACTGGAAGGAGGCAATCCATACGGCTGTATACATTCAGAATCGATGCTTGATCAGGCCACATGAAGACAAAACTCCTTATGAGCTATGGTTTGGGAGAAAAGCAACAGTCAAGCACTTCAGAGTCTTCGGTAGCAAGTGTTACATCAAGCGTCTTGAACAAAATCCGGGCAAATTTGAAGAAAGAGCTGATGAAGGTATATTTCTGGGTTACTCCTCCTCTAGTAAGGCTTACAGATGTCTTAACAAAAGGACCAGAAAAATCATAGAAAGTGCCGATGTTAGAATTGATGAAAACCGTGAATCAAAGAATGTAACTCATAATGACAGTCCAGTTTATGAGGACTCGAGTGAGATTGATGATGAAGTGGCTGAACCTAATGATTCTGAGAAATCAAAGGATGACTCAAAGGATGCTACACCTAGACAGAAAAGCACTTGGGTAGAGCAACACCCTAAGGATCAAATCGTTGGAGATCCTGAGGCCAGTGTTAAAACAAGACAAAGTGTAGTTAGCAATTACTCACTTGTGTCCACCATTGAACCCAAGACTGTGGCTGAAGCTAGTCTCGATGAAAGTTGGTTGAAAGCTATGCATGAGGAGTTGGAGCAAATTGAGAAGAACTCCACATGGGAACTAGTTTCTAGACCTACCGATAAGAATGTTATTGGTACTAAATGGGTCTTTCGGAATAAGCTAAATGAAGATGGTCAGGTCATACGAAACTAAGCAAGGTTGGTTTGTAAAGGCTATGCTCAAGTTGAAGGCGTAGATTTTGAAGAGACCTTTGCACCGGTGGCTCGTCTGGAAGCCATTCGTATGTTTCTTGCATTGGCTGCATACAAAACCTTCAAGGTATTTCAGATGGATGTAAAGTCAGCCTTCTTGAATGGATTACTTGAAGAAGAGGTCTATATTGAGCAACCTGATGGTTTTCTCATTAGCAAAGATTTAGACCTAGTGTGCAAGTTGAAAAAGGCTCTTTATGGGCTGAAACAAGCGCCAAGGGCGTGGTATGCAAGGCTGGACCTCTATCTCCGCAAGATCGGCTTTGGAAAAGGACTGGTTGATAGCAATCTTTATGTCAAAACAGAGTTGAGCAAACAGCTGGTTGTCATTGTTTATGTCGATGACATAATCTTTGGTGGCAATGATGAGGAAATGTGCAGGAATTTTGCTGAAGAGATGAAGAAAGAATTTGAGATGTCAATGCTTGGAGAACTAAAATTCTTCCTTGGTTTACAAGTTCAGCAGCTGAAACATGGTATCTTCATATCACAGATGAAATACATCAAGGAAATGCTGAAGCGTTTTAACATGGAAGACAGCAAGCCAGTGAGCACACCAATGACAACGAACACAAAGCTAAGCAAAGATGATAAGGGTTCGTCCGTTGATCACACCACTTATCGTTCTATGATAGGAAGCTTGCTTTATTTGACTGCTACAAGACCGGATCTTCTGCAAGCATATGTATGGTGGCTCGATTTCAAGCATCACCAACTGAGACGCACCTTACAGCAGTAAAAAGGATATTTCGATATCTGAAAGGTACCATGGAGCTTGGCATTTGGTATCCTAAAGGCAAATCCTTCACTCTTGTTGCATACTCTGACGCCGATTGGGCTGGATGTATAGATGATCGCAAGAGTACAAGCGGTGGTGCATTCTATCTCGGTGAAAGGTTGGTGGCATGGCACAGTAAGAAACAAGACTCAGTATCCCTTTCTACAGCGGAAGCGGAATATATTGCAGCGGCAACTTGTTGTACGCAAGTGTTATGGATGCGGCAAATGCTCTCTGATCTAGGAGTTCCGATAACGGATCCTACGCCGATCCTCTGTGACAACACAAGTGCAATTCACATCTCTAAGAATCCTGTTCAGCATTCTAGAACGAAGCATGTTGCAATCCGCTATCACTTTCTCAAGGAAAAGGTTGCAGACGGTGAGGTAAAGTTGGAATATGTTCCAACTACTGAGCAAGTTGCTGATATCTTCACAAAACCTCTGCCAAAGGAAGTCTTCGAGTATCTCCGGAAAAAATTAGGAGTTACTCACTCTCCTAATCCTTAGGAGTTGTGCTTGAAAGGGGGAGCAATGTATTCCTTGAATATCCTATTCGCTCCTTGGTTGGTCCCTTTGGACTTGTTGTCAAAGGGGGAGAAAGCTATGCTAGAAGAAGTTATGCTATGATAGCTTGGGGGAGATTGGTATCAAGAATGTGAATGTGAAGATCTTGATTCTGTTGGTTTTTTAAGACAGGGGGAGTCTATGGTTCTGAAGAAGCTTCATGAAGGTCAACTGGTTCAAAGTGTTCCAAGTGTTGAAGTTCCAAGTGTTGCCAACAATTCCAAAGGGGGAGATTGTTGGAATTTGAGATGCCTTGAGAAGTCTTATGAAGCATTGAAGTGTTAAGTATCTCAAGTATCATTTTGTGTTGGGATTATTGTCAACACAATGTCACAAGTGTGGTGTTGATAGTGTGGTGTTGATAGAGCTTCAAAGAGAAAACAGAGCTGAAACAGTACAGGAAATCAGAATTCCTGAAGCAGTGTGGCCGGTCGACCGGGGACCCCACGCGGTCGACCGGGCAAGAGAAGTCTGCAGAAGACAGTCTCAGTTAGCTCCCAGTTATTTGTTGCCACAGTGTGTCGCCGGTCGACCGAGGACCCCACGCGGTCGACCGAGCACGGGAAACCAGAATTGCGCAGAAATAGAAGTTTTGCACGAAAATTCAGGAAACTTATGTATTTCGTTTGGGACTCTTTCTAAACGAATTCTAGCCTAATTTGAACACTCTTTAGGGTTACCATAACCTATATAAAGGCTTGCTAAGTTCATTTTCATTAGGAGAGAAGAGAAGAGAGAACCAAAGAGAGGGTTTTGGAGAGAAGAGTGATTGGAGAATAAGGTGCTGCTGTGTGCTGTTGTGCTGCAAGTTTCTACAGCAAGTTGGACGAAAATATGCTCATGAAGATGGTGATTCGTCCATAGATAAGTGTCTCTCTTTTTATGCTTTAAATTTCAATTTGTAAGGGATTGAGAGAGAGAGATTGTAGAGGGGAAGGGCTGTAGAAAAGTTCTCTACTTTAATTCTGTAGAACATCAAGTTGCTGCTTGGTGTTAGGGGTTTGGTGATCCTATCTATTGGTGCAGATAAATTGTAAAGGGGGTAGGTGCTTCCTAGATAGTTGGTGCTATCTGAAACTTAAGGGTTCGTGCTCTTTGTCATTGGTGCGACTAAATAGATTCAGACCTGTTCCGGATCAGTGTTCGGACAGTTTTTGAACCGTGGACGTAGCCTTTTGGTGAACCACGTTAAATCTGGTGTCCTTGTGTGATTTGATTTGCTTTTGTTGTTAAATTGGACCTGTTTTTAAGGGATCACTGATTCACCCCCCCCCCCCTCTCAGTGATCGCGATATCTAACAGATGTATCTGCAGCAAAGTTGCCACCCTCAGTGATTGTGTTGCACGGAGCATTTTTCGGGAGCAAGTCCTGAACAGCATCCAGCAACTCTTCTTCTTCATTGACCAATTCATCGTCCCAAGCATCAATAGTTGGGTTTTCTGCATGATGATCAGTTGGGAACAGTGTGAGTCCTAAAGTCACGGTCTCAGGAGAAGAAACCTGAGAATGTGTTGCCTCAGTGCAAGTCACGTAAGACGAGGTAGCTACAGAGGATATGGTGCTAGGCGTCGTCGGAGTGTAAGTGATCTCATCAGACGACGTCTCAGAAGAGCTATAATCCCGAATTATCACATTACAGGAAGCTCTGACAGGAGACGTTACCTGTTCGGAGTCAGACTCAACCTCGGATGTAAGAGGATCGTCTATCCAGCAATTTTCTCCATTTTCAAGAGTTAAGGGAGGATGTACCTGGTTGTCTTCAGGGACTTCCGGCTCTGCATTGCGAGGAGGCTCGTTGGCACGGTCTTGCTCTTATTCTAGGGCAAGACGCTGCAAGATCCCTGCATATTCTTCAAGATCAGGCATGGGAGCCAAATCTTCTTCTTTGTCTGCTCTTCGTGATTCAACATGGTTGATTTCCATTGGAGCAATGACGAGTGCTGGGTCAACAACATTTTCTTGTACAGCCTCTTGGTCTTCTTCATCATCAAACCAGGATCCTTGTGGCTATAAGGGGTTATACCAGATTACTGGCAAAAGGTGAGTTTCAGGAACCCATTCTTCATCGGAGAGATATTCTCCTGCTTCAAGGGACTCCTCCCACTCGTCGGTGTAGTTGGATTCGAATCCATCATCGGTGTCGCTGGACTCGTATCCATCAATGGAGAATCCAACTACCGAATTGCAAGAGTATGATGCCCCCTGCGTGGCTTCTTTGAATTGAGGTGGCATGAAATCACTGAGAGTGAATTTTCTTACCCCCTTTGAAGTCTCTGGAAGGGACATTTTTATTGCCTCCAGTGAAGTGGTAGAGGAAGCCTTTGCCTTTTCTTGGACTTCTTGTTTTGGCTGGATCTTCTCTTATCATTTGAGCTTGAGGAAATGTTTCCTAGCCTGCCTTCGCTGTTGAGCTATTGGCTTTATTTTCACGATCTCCAAGTTTTCATCTTCCAGGAGATCAGGATGTACCCATATGGGTTGTCCGTCTGGTGTTGGGTAAGGAACTAGTTCTTCGGACGCTTCAATTATGTTTATCACCTTGAAGGAAGTACTGATCTTCTTCTATGGTGATTTTGGTGTTCGTCCACATGACACCATGTTGATGGAGGCAGATCCATAGTTTTTGTCAAAGGTGATGACTCCGTTTTTCCACATCTCGTTTATTTTGTCTCTCACAACGAAGCATTGATTGAGAGGATGCGAGATCATCTGGTGGTATGGACAGTACCGAGGATCATTGATTTTGCCAACACCACCCAGTCTTTTGGGTTCAGGCAAAGTGAGCTTGCCGTTTGCAACGAGAGCCCCGAAGATTTCATCAACATCTTCATCGAACGGGTATTTCTTTTCTACTCGCTCTTTGAAGGCATCTGAGAGTTCAGGTCTCTTACCAGCAGCTTTGTTTTCAGCTTTCTTTGGTGGCTGAGGAGCTGACTTGGTCTGCACATTGAGGACCTCTTTTTTCTTTGTTTTGGAGGTTGCAATGGCGGTTGGCTCTTTTCTTGATGATTTCTGAGTGTTGAGGTCTTTAATCACCATTTCAGCTTCCATGGAAGCTTCTAGGAGTTCTCCTTGGTTCTTTGATTTGTTGTCGATGATCATGGAGCGGATTCTAGCTCTCATGTTGTTTCGGCAGATGTCGACTAGCGACGCTTGTGGCAATACATCAGAGCATTTGTACGCCATTGCTTTCCACTTGTGAATGACGTCGTATGTTAAGTCATTCTCCCCCTGTTTTAGGCTACAAAGTTGAGTAATAGTAGCGGGATGATCCTCACCTTTGAAGTGAGTTAGGAAACGTGTCTCTAGCATGGCCTAGTTTTGGATGGAGTCTTCCAGAAGAGTGGAGTACCAGTTGAAGGCCGTACCTTTTACGGTACTTGCAAAGAGGCGGATCCTGAGTGCTTTTTGATCCGCGATAGCTCCCGTCAAGAACTTGAAGTGGATGACGTGCTGTCTGGCTAATCCTTTCCCCATATATGTTTGGAGAGTATGATGCTTGAATTTTGCAGGGAATGGGACCGAGTCCATCCATAAGGGATGTGGAGGTTTGATCCCATGCTCCTTGAGTATATCCTCTTCTTTTGCTTTTGCGAGGATACTGTCTACGTCCTTTTTGGTAAGGGCGCGTGACTCGTTTTCTTCTTCATTTTCCCCGTTTTTAAGAGGAGGTTCATTGTTCGCCCGATTTTGGAAGGCGAGGAGAAGGTTTTCCATCAAAGTTTCAATTCTCTGCTAGCCTTGTTCCAACTGCTGGATGCGTGTGATCGCATCATCTTGAGGTGGATTGCGAGGTGGTGGCTCAGAATTTGTAGCCAGGACATTCATCCCTCGAGATTCGAACGAAGAAATTGTCCGGTGACTGAGCTGGGGCTCATTCTTTTTTATGAAGAGCTTGAGGAAGGATCACTCTGTCGTCTTTGGCTTGAAGGAGCAGGTGATTCTTTTGAATGTCTTCTTGTCCTGGAGACGCTGCTGGTCACCGAACGTCGGACATGGATTTTGGATGCTGACTTTTGGCGTCTTCTGGTTTTTCCAACCATATGGACAATAACAACTTGGTTGGGTCCTTCTTTTTCGACCCATTTGTGAGAGACTTGAAGCGTAGGAGGCTGGGTCTTTTGCTTCGCTAGTCTTTTTTGCCGATACGACGCGCGGCGGCGTATACGACGAGCAATTTGAGCTTCGGTCAGTTCTGGCTGGGCTTTGACAATGAAGGATGTGCTCCCTCAGGCGCAGTAGCCAAGCCTGTCTTCTTTGTAGCTAGGCAAGGACAGGATGCGAACCCGGTCCTTCGCCTGTTGCAGCGAAGCTTTGAATTTTTTGAGTTCGGCCCCTGCAGATATGAAGGGTCGAACCGAAGGATGAAAGTCCAAGGGACCCTAACCCTAGAGGGGGGGTGAATAGGGTGATCTACACTTAATGACTAATTATGACCAATTTTAATTTCTTTACAATTAACTAGTCACATGTGATGATTAACATACAATATGCGGAAGCTTAAACAAAATGATCACCACAAAACAATCACCACTATACAAAGATTTATAGTGGTTCGGCCTCAATGCCTACATCCACTACCGGCTTGTGACTCAACACCCCACCGGATTTCCACTATTTATGCTTTTCCAAAAGGCTAAGCAATAACCTCAACAATATGCTTTCCAAGGATAAGCAATAACCTTACAATGTTGTTTTTCTAGGCTAATCAACAACCTATACACAATGCTTTTATATGGCTAAGCAATAACCTTACAATCAAATGATTTCTCTAAAGAAAGTGTTTTCACAAAACACTCTAAGAGATTACAATTAAGCTCAAATAAAATTGCCTCTAAATAGGCGAATATGAAAATGAAAATCAACTCACACAACACTCTATGAAATGCTAAGATGTATGCTTAAGGTGTGTGTGTGAATACTTCAATCAAGTTTAAAATTAAAGCTCGAACAATTTTATGCTTAAAGCAATTTAAAAGTTTAAAGCACATAAAAAGATTTGATTGAAGTTATATGCAAATCACTTGAACAAGTACAAACTTGTTAATGATATGAAAATCAAAAGATCACAAGTTGTATGAAAATGTTTAAGCCTAATCAAGTGATGCATGTGCAATGTTGTTTTCAAAAACTAATTTAACTAAGGTTTAAATGAATGAAAACAACAAAGAAGATTCAAACAAGAAATAGAATCATGCGAAAAAGGAAATCAAAGATTTTCATAAAACATGATTTGTAAAGTTTAAAAAAAAAACTTTGTTTGAATCTAAGTGAAGAATCCTATGACTTAAAATCAAAGATTAAAGGAAGTCGAGGATTCAACACATCTTAGTTAATATGCTTAGAAATCATTTACCAATAATTTAGACAAAGCATAAAAACATATGATTAATAAAGGCAAAGCTTACTTGGTGGTTTAACTTCATTAATTCAAGCTTTGACTTTTCCTATTGACCCATTAGCCTTCCTTAGCTTGATCCCCTTTCTTTTGCCTCAAAATACCTCAAGAAGGGCTCCAAAGATCATCACCAATAGCTAAGGAATGAGTTTCTTTTTATAGAAAAAATGGTCCAACGGCTCTCAGGTCGGTTAACCGACACTTTGAGTTCGGTTAACCGAACTCAACGGCTAGAAACCCAACGGTCTTAATTTTTGAAAAACTTCTTTTAGCGACGGCCGGAAAGCGCCGATAAAAGTCCAGTTTGGCCGCCGGTAAAAGTCCAGAATTCTCAAAAATAAGATTTTCAAACTGATTTTCTTGGGGGGACTTTGGGCTAATAAACCAAGCATGGAAATATGATTTAAACCAATCCAAGTGCTTAAAAATCATGTAACATAAAAGGCCAAATAAAATTTGAAACATTTAAAACCAATGGCTAGCTTGATTTATAAAATCTTTTTCAAACTAAAAATGCATCCAATGTTTAAAACCAAAACATGCATAAATCATAAGGTTTACAAGATTTAACACAATGCATGTATAAATCAAGATTTCAAGATTTCTAAAATCAATGCATTTGTGAAGATTCAAATGAATGAATAAGATGAATAATGCATCCATCAAATTGCAATACAAAATCCTAACAAAGGATTGTAGGCCTTGACAGGTGCTTGCAGACGCCTTGTGATGCATGACTTGATTTTGGGCTTATAGGAACAAGCCGGCTCATGCTGAGTTGACTTGGGAGTCAGGTTGGAGATGGGTCTCTCCTCTTTCTTGTAAGCAAGATGATAGAACTGGTTCTCCTTGAGTGGGGCCAGGTATGCTGGCTTGGTGGATGTTTGGGACCTTTTTTGTTTTGGTGAAGGTCTTGGGGACCAAGTCTTGGGATAGACCTGGTCGTTTGCGGGTCGAGGCTTCGTGGGGGTGCCACGGGCTTCGGGATTTTTGGTGTTAACCTTTGGTGTCACAATAGTGACACGTTGAGAGGCGACCTTCTGCTTCTTCGAATGAGCAGTTTGTTCTTCGGGAAGCGGGAATGGTCCCAGTGTCCCAAAGACAATCGTCCGGGGAGTCGAGATTGACCCGGAGTTTAGAGAGTTACCGAGGGAGTTGACGCTTTAGCAGCTGACAGGGCGCTTGTAGGTGCGCATGGTTTGCTTCTGTTGAAGCATGAGTTGATGCTTGTTCTCCTCAAAAGTAATGGTCAAGGAAGCTGCCATTGTTAGTTTTATTGAAAATTTCTGAAACAAGACCACATCCATTAGTAATCATAAGAATATAATGATCATAAATGGGAAATTCTATGGTTTTGCCTTTTCAAATCGCTAGAGGGGCATGACCCAAGCGATATGAAGAAGGCAAGAAAACATAGATTGTACAATTATTCTGATCGCAGGTATAGTGAGCCCAGAATGAGCGTCCCAGTGACTGCTAGAAGCAATTGTGAACCTAAATTCGACTTATCGAGAAGCAGAGCTTGCTCGAAGTAAGAAGAATATAAGGTTGGAGTTACAAATGTGCCGGTCGCAAATACAGTAGACCCTAAAAGGGCGTACCAGTACCGTTAGGTACAAATGTTTGGAGACCACATCCATGAGATGAGATTCTCTGTTTTGAAAGGTCAAGATTGGATTCATCAAAAAGAGCATATGGTATTCCGATCCAAATATGGGCTCAACGATTTTCACGAGCGCCAATACCCAGAAGAGAATGAACCATAATTTCTCAGATCTGAACCCAAAAAATGACGAGAGTTTTTTTTTTTTTTTTTTTTAAAGGTCAAGATCGGGTTCAGCAAAGAGAGCAAAATGCATTCAAATCTGAACACGGGCTCAACGATTTCCGCAAGCACTAGTGCTCAGAAGGCAAGAGACCAAAATTTCTCAGATCTAAACCCAAAAATGACAGAAGTTTTTTTTTAAGATTTTTTTAAAAAAATTATATATATATTTTTTATTTTAAGGTTTTTTTTTTTTTGAAAAAACTCTATTTTTTTTATTTTTAAGTTTTTTTTTAAAAAACTTTTTTTTATTTTTTATTTTTTACTTATTATTTTAAAAAAAAAATTATTTTAAAAATTTTTTATTTAAAAGACGAGAGAGTATACATAGGCCTCATAACCCGATCTTATGAAATCTCGATTGATAGAATTGCCCCCAGGTAAGGGCAGGATTACATAATGAACCCGTTTGGAGGACCCTTGCCTAGAACGGTCAAGCTATCTCCACCCTCTGGACAAGGCTTTTCTTGAATCAACCGTGATCAAAGAACGCAATTGGTTTAACCTTAGTGGTCTATGTCTTTTTTTTTATATCCCAAATAGACTCATCGAAGAGAAACGATGGCCCAATCCCAAATTCGTCACAGGCTCAACATTTCTACAAGCACCGGTGCCTGAAAGGGAAAGGATCAAAGTTTCTCAATTTTGAATCCAAAATGAGAAATCTGTTTTTTTTTTTTAAATCCCGAACAGATTCATCGAAGAGAAACGATGGCCCAATCCCCGATTCGTCACAGGCTCAACATTTCTACAAGCACCGGTGCCCGAAAGGGAAAGGATCAAAGTTTCTCAATTTTGAGTCCCAACTGAAAAATCTATTTTTTTTTTTTGAAATCCCGAACAAACTCATCGAAGAGAAACGATGACCCAATCCCCGATTCATCACAGGCTCAACATTTCTGCAAGCACCGATGCCCAAAAGGGAATGGATCAAAGTTTCTCAATTTTGAATCCAAACTGAAAAATCTAATTTTTTTTTAAATCCTGAACAGACTCATTGAAGAGAAACGATGGCCCATTCCCCGATTCGTCACAGGCTCAACATTTCTGCAAGCACCGGTGCCCGAAAGGGAAAGGATCAAAGTTTCTCAATTTTGAATCCAAACTGAAAAATCTTATTTTTCTTTTTCTTTTTTTTTTTTGAAATCCCGAACAGACTCATCGAAAAGAAACGATGGCCCAATCCTCGATTCGTCACAGGCTCGACATTTCTGCAAGCACCTGTGCCCGAAAGGGAAATGATCAAAGTTTCTCATTTTTTAATACAAACTGAGAAATCTGATTTTTTTTTTTGAAAAGAGAAAGAGTGGAAATAAATTCAAATAATTAGAAATTTTCAAAAAATCTCATCTCATTTTTTTTAGATGCGAAATCCAACATAGGCCACAAACTAGAAAGTAGCCAAGGAATCCAGAAAAGAAGTATAAGCATGGAGCAAAAAATATGGTATGCAAATACTTCATTTCCAAGCATCGTGTTCTCAAATGAACGAGTCCCACCGGGTGTGCCAGCTTGATGGACCGCGCATCTTGCTCGGTGCTGCCGAGGTCGGCGGATGCGAGAGTCTGTTTGATCCGACCCTTTCGCGCCCGGGGGGTAGAGAGCGGGTATCAACAATTTTTTTGTGTGGGTGTGCCAGATTTTCTATTTTACTTAGAATTGCAAGTGGAGATCCGGAGATCGACCTTCGCAAGTAACAAGGAAATCAACTTCTTTCAAGTTTTCCATTGCACATATATTTAAGAAAATAGACATTTTCTTGATTTGCCGTGAAAGGTGATTTTTTTGGCAATTATAGCCGATTTTTGGCGTTTATAGCCTATTTTTTGCATTTATAGCCGGTTTACAATTCTTATCAATAATGAAAGACAAGAGTTGTGATTTTTATCTCTTTTAGAAAAATATAAAATACAATGAAAAGCAAGGAAATGAAGATCTAAATTCTCAGGAGATTGTAGGGGACTCGTTTATATTGACTGTCGCAAGCCATATGTGGACTTCGCCATCAACCATGTAGATGAGAACAGAGGATACTCTTGATTCGCTTGGCTTGGCTATAACCTCATATTTTTAGAGGACAAAAACCAAGAGGAGGTCCAATGTCCAATAAAAAGCTAAGCAGACGTGCTGAAAAGCCACGTCTAAGCCATTCGAGGCAGAAGAAGAAGGCAAGGACCTTGGGGGAGTGTACCCCCAGGGACTTTTGTCACCTTGTAGTGGTGGCCGGTGCAGAACTTTCGCAGAGTTTTCTCTCTTTTTCTTTCTCTTAGATTTTCTGTATTCTTCTGGATTTCCAATTCTCTTTCTTCCGATCTGAAACTCGTTTGAATACTCTCCTATTTATAGGCCTTTGGTAGCCATTTAGGAGAGTTTATGGGCTTTAAAGCCACATAATTGGAGGAGTTACAAGTTTTATGTCTTTGTTTTGTAACTCCTTTTTCTTGGCTTTTGATTGGCCGGTGGAGATTGAGGGCATTTAGTTACCTTTAATCACCATGATGGGAGGAGTTTCATGGTTTAAATGCCATGAATCAATTGACTTATAACTCCTGGATGCTTGCTTCTGATTGGGCCGTCCAAATAAATGAATTAATGACTGCAATAAAGCTAGTCAATTAATCGCATTAAGTGGTTGCCGAGCAGTTGAAGAGTCGTGGGCCGTGCCGCGTCTTTTGGGATTCTTCTGGCGTGATCATTGATGGATCTTCATGTAGATCGACATCGGATGACCATGTAACTTCAGGTATTGATTGTCAGTAGCGGGTCGGTGTCATCTGTCCTGTCGATTTCTCGATCGGTCGGGTAGAAAGCACACTTTTTGGTTGATCGGTTGGCGATCGATGTTGATTTTGATATTCTTGACGATTGACCCGTGATTTTAACGGATATCGATGGATTTGGTGCCTCAAAAGTATGAATTTTGAAAAATCCCAGGAGTTGGAAGCTTCGAATCACGAAAAAACGATGAAAAACAGGCCTTCCGGGGCGAACTCGGTGACCCTGGGCCAGGGTCTCGGGGGTCTGCGACCCTGGGGGAATTTTCCCCTTTGGTCCCCGTTTTGCTGCCGTTTTGAGGTATTTTTCCATTATTTTTTCTTCTGTATTTTTCCTGACATTTTTGCACATTTATTGGCCTGATTTCCTTGTAGAAAACTTGACGAGAGTCCCTGCTTTTTAGAGTGCAAAGTTTCTAATTTTCCGGGAACGTGGAAGACTTTGTCGCGTAGAGCTGCCGATTTTCTGTCAGAAGCTGAAACTAGGACAAACGATGTCAGAATGACCTGAAATTTGAGGTGAAGCCTCCTGAGCAATAAATAAGACCAACCATAGGATTTTATTTGAGTTTTGAAGTCGTATGGGTCCTGTCGCCAGTAGACTTGATTTTGTCGCGAGGAAGATGTCGCGGCTTGATGTGCGGTCAACTGATGTCCGATTGACTTGAAATTTGACAGGGAATCTATTGGAGTCATTTTGAGATGATCCATAGGCTCTGTCTTGGAAACCATGGTCCCAGGGAGCTTCGCCGCCGAGAGGCCTGATTTGGCTTCCAAGAGTCAAAGTATGGTCAAATGTTGTCGAAATGACCTGAAACTTGACGTGTAGCCCTTTGTAAGCATCTTGAAGCCGTCCATGTGCTCTTTCTAATGAGTGATGGCATCGGTGGTTCTCGCTTCCAAGAGGCTTGATTTGGCTGTTTGAGGGTTGATGGAGGGTCAAACATTGTAGGTTTTACTCGGAACTTGACGTGGAGCCTTTTGGATGTATTTTGGGACTATCCATAGGCTCTGATCGAAGATTTGGTGTCTCCGATGCTGTCGCCGCCGAGAGCTCATGTTCAGATATAGGAGAAGCGAAGTTAGGCCAAATGATATTGAAATTGCCCGAAACTTCTTGTGCACTCCTATTTTGGCTGTCTTGAAGAATCTTGCGGTTTTTGTTTGATTCTGACAAGATTTGATTTTTGGAAGTAGCATTGCCTATTTATGGCAGGCTGCAGCTTTATGTAGTTCTCTTGATGTTGAAGAGGCAAAATGACACATTTTTTTTGTGTTAACAGTGACCGGCGATTGGGCTCTCTAAACTTGGATTCTCTGTAATTGGCATCAAAAGGTCGTGAATTCATGTCTCCATATAACTCAAATAATATCCGCCTTAAAACTGCATGGATGCATTTAAATAGAAAGAACTTTCTCAAACTTGTTGGGGGAAGTCCCACATCCCACATTGCTCATCTATCCGCACCAACACTGTAACAAAATTCGTCACTAGTAAGGTCGGTACCGTCCAGGACTTAGGAATCTTTCAACATTTGTCATGAAAAAGTTACAACTTTGTGACTAAAAATTAGAATACCTGCGTCGGCACCGACCTTATTTTTAACTAGTAAGGTTGGTACCGATCGCAACTTAAGAATTTCTCAACATTTGTCATAAAAAGTTACAACTCTGCGACTTATAAATAGAATATCTACGTCGGCACCAACCTTATTCAGTGTAAATAAGGTCGGCGCCGACCTTATTCAAGTGTAAAATAAGGTCGGTACTAACCGGGACAGAAATTTTTCAACATTTGTCATGAAAAGTTTAACTAGTAAGGTCGGTGCCGACCTTATTCAGTGTAAATAAGGTCGGCGCCGACCTTATTCAAGTGTAAATAAGGTTGGCGCCGACGATGTGCTCTTTGGTAAAATAAAAAATAAAAATCGCACCCAATTGCTCTAATTGGTGCTACACTTGCTAAAATGTTTGATTGCGTAACATGACCGGATTAAGTATTTTTTTCCGGTAAAATCCTCTTTAAACTATAAGAATAACAAATTAATTTTCAGATATTTACTGACATACTGTTGTGCTGATGAATAGATTCGATTAGAAGATCTTTAGCCCATTTGTAGTAAATAAGGGTATGTCATAGTGTGGCTTCGTCCCAAATGTCATTATGCAATTATTGGCTCCAAATGATATATGTTCGTCTTTATAAAATTTGGAGTTTTCTTGCCTTATTATGTGAAAGTTGTGATGTGATTATACAATATTCTGAAGATCGATTTTTAAGGTATCTAGATCCGTTACCAATTTTAAATGTCGTGTTATTTTTAATTATAGAAATCCTCTTTATTTCTTAATTACATTTGACTTTTTAAGAGGAAAGAGTTAAGGTTTTAGTCTTTTGTTAAAATACAGTTGTATTTTATTTGGATACTTTTTTGGTTGTTGATGGTATTGTGTCCTCACAGAAATTTTGTCCCACAAATGTGATGGTTGTCACGGTCAATGCCTTTAAATTTGAGGGTTCGTCATGTCATATATGGTTACTTTATTTTATTATATATTTTGATCCATAGAATTAATTTTAATAATTATAGATAAAAAAATTATTTATTTTAGATTTTTTTTCTCTTAATAATTTTTAAAAAAAATTCTTAAGTCTTAATATATTTTTATTTTTGGGCCCGTACTTAGCACGGGATTTGTTGCTAGTTTTAAATTATGGACAAAATATAGATTATTATAATAGTTGAAGAATAAGAATGATATAGGATTGAGACCAAATTAGAATGATAAACAACATGTTCAAGTGGATGATAAAATTTGCAACTATAAACAATCCTTCCATTATAAAGACTGATTCATCTTTGTTATTCATCTACCGATTTACATAGAAACTGATGATCAAAAACGCTCTCTCTCTCTCTCTCTTTTCATCTCCAAGTCCCCTTTTAAAGTTTAGAACATATAAATCTCAAATATAGGCTTCTTTTCCTTTCAATGATTTTTTCAAGCATCCACCATGTAGATCATCGCTAGAAGACCTTGATAGAGAAATCTCCAATTCTCAAATCAGAAAGACAGAGATAACAATTAGTACAGAAAATTCTAAAGAGGGGGAAGTAGTGAAATCTCCATTCATAACATAGACCTTAAACTAGCCAGCAACATCCTACTTTCCACCTTGTACAGACTACAAAACAGCTGCAATTAATCTTTTCAAAAGAATGTCATACACATCTGAAACATTGGTTGTCATCATTCACTCCCGTCTGCACTACTTTAATAAATAAATAAGAAATCATTGACTGATATTTAAACAGGCATGCTGGAGAAAGAAACCATCATTAGACAAAATCATATGCAGATCCCAGAAGTGCACTACAAGGTTCGTCTAGGTAAAAGTATTCAATCTTAGCTTGGGTTTCCTGAATTTGTAGACTGTTTTGATTGATTCTCATATGCTTCATAAAGTTTATACACAACTAAGATTAGGATTTCTTATGGAAGATAAGGGGGAAAAGAGTATAGTGGTGAAATAAGAGGTTAAATATAGGCGAATCTATCAGAAAAAATTACTTAATTTTCGGCTATATATTATTAGTTGGCAAAATATTAAGTTTATATTATTAATTATTGATTAGTGGAATTCTTTATACTTTCTGGTAAAAAACTCTTATCTTTTTTTATTTTCTGGGAATCTATCATTACTGGAAAAGATTTGCCTTATTTATTTTTGGTTCCTATTCCTAAATGTGTAAAGAATGCATTTTCTTCTAATTTTGGCAACTTCTACATTAATTGTGTATCAATTTCTTATTTTTCATAAAATATAAGAAAATTTTCATTAGTTTCATCTTGAGATATTAATTTCTTTCATTTCCAATTATATTTTTAAAACTTTGCCTCCTTTCAAAACTAGTATGACTAATTTTTACTACTCCTTTATGTATTACGTTTATTTATTTATTTGGTAACCCAGCCAAGGGGGTTAGTACCCAATTGAGAGCCCTCACACACACAGGAAGACAGCTCACTCAAGTGGAAAAGAAGCCCGGACACGTAGAAAGAAAACCCGCACACGCGGGAAAAGTTGGCGTAGGCGTATCCAGGGTTCGAACCCTAGGCAGCTAGGTGAGAACTGCCACTCCTTACTACTCGGGTAAGGAGCCGTTCTATTATTAATGTATTATATTATATAACCCCAAGGGGTAGTTGAATTGGCCTAGGACCACAATTTGTACTCGGAGGTTGTAGGTTCGAAACTGCACTACCATACTGGGACTTCAGGGGAGTTTACCCGGCTTCCCTCTGGGCCTGGAGGGATTAGTACAGCCCAAAGGGTTGGGAATCCTCTGATAGCAAAAACAAAAAAAAATAAAAAAAAATACATTATACATGAAAGTTTTTTTTTTTTATCGGAATATACATGAAAGTTGTAACTCCATATTTGAATAGCTAGAATGTAGAAGTACCAAATGCTTAAACTAGTAGTGAAATTTGAGTGAGCCTTGCGAGGTACATGTGGATATCTACGAGTCATGGGGGATAGTAAGATGGGAAGCTCTCACTCAGGTAAACTTGTTAATTAATATTTTCATAAGATTCTAAATGTGATTTGCAAGGTCTACCCATAGGAAACTCCCATTCGGTTGGAATCCGGTTGTCGCACTTTTAGCGACACGCATTGTTTTCACACTGAGTCATTCCTCCTGGGATTCGAACTCATGACCAGTTAGTTCTTATACTAAGTTTCTTTGGCTAACCATTTATATCAAAACTTCGAGGCGTTAGTAAAGACAGCATAAATACTTCTCAATGCAGCCATCGGTTGGAGCTCACTCCTCAACATATATCTCTTGTTCTTAACTATTATTCACATCAATATTTTTTACTATGCTAAATATTTTCATTTTCTCACTATGTACACATAAGAACCATTGGTGGTATGTTTATATCTTCTCATGCACCATTTTCAAAGCGAGCTATAAATCTAAATAAGAAATGTTCTCTCTCAAAATTGCCTCGCGGTAAGTGTACTTGATGTGAAATTTCATAATGTGCCGGCAAGGTAGGAGTTTTCCAATGGATGCTACTATAATTTGATCTTGTAGTGAATAAGGAAAATAGGTTGAGAGTGTATAACTATGATCTACTCACACAAATATTTTGAGTAACTAGACTGACTTGCATGCTCATTTAACTATACCCTACATTTTAGTAAGACTTTTCTGATTCATAAATGTAGGTAAGTTTTAACCATTGATGTTGATTATGGTCATGCACCTGGTTTTTGACACCATATAGAGATGGTCATTATTATATTAAAGAGTTTAACATAAAATGCCATCCAACGAATTCGAAAAAACTTATCAATTTGTATCATGGATCGTGTACATACCACAATAGAATGGGTCTTCGACGTGTTAAAAATGGTTTCTGATATTGAGATTATATATAAGTATTTGCTAACCATCCAATGAAACTATGCATTTCACAACCAGATTGTTATGTCATATACATTAGAGATGAAATGCTTGAAAAGATATGAATGGTCCGTCCAAATGCTCCAGGGACTGACCCTGAAGAAAAACAAGAGATGTAAGGATAGTTCCAATGTGGACTAAAGATACATGGCCTAATTCTTGAGATTTCATAACCGTCCAAACTATGAGATACTACTAGAGGAAGATCAACAACAATAGCAAAATCAAGAACAGTGGTATAAAAAATGTTAATACATCTTTTTGGCATCCAAAATGGTTGCATTTTTTGAAATGATGCTTTTGTTATAACAGAAAATAGATAAATCTCCTTTTCATTACGTTTCTATATGAAATTTATGTCATTTTAATTCCACCAATTTAGTGTCAATACTAAGCCCAGAAAAAGGAAGGGGGTTGCATCACTTTGATAGTCGGCGAATAACTTTTGGAATATGCAACATGAATTCTAAGACATTGTTCTGTAACCATGCTAGGGCTTCCCCGTTTCAAGTGATGCACTACGGCAACATCTGGTTGTAGCAAAAAATAAGCAAGGGTTTTGTGGTCATGCTAGGGCGTTCCGCGCTATATGCAACGCACCCAGTGATAGTGGAAAGTACACAAAGGTTCATACACCAATCTAGATGAGTGCTGTAAAGAAGTTAGTCCAGAGGAAGTAAGATTTGATCTGTTACTTTATTAATCAGAACTTCCAGACCCCAATAAAATGGCTGGATGATATTAATGATGGTACCTCGGCTTAACAGGTGTAGAAACACTTGATGAAAGCAAACATATACAAGTCCAAATTGGTGAAAAAACCAAAAGAGTAAGAAAAAGACGTAAGAGTACAGTTGTTGTTGAAATAAACATTATCCAAGCGTTGCACTAGTTATTCATGTACTTGCAACGCATATAAGCACTCCTAAACCTATTTCAAATCTTGATTAATTGATCAAGGTGACAACCGCAGTGACATCATTTATACCTCCACAAGCATATGTCCATACAATTGAATATCTTGTTGAGGATGATTGAAGGGCCACGCCAAATTATACCTTGCTCTAAATGATCAAATTAAACAACAATGGTTCGAATTATACATTGAATAAAAACTATGACTAGAATTAGGTTCACTTATATATCGAAGCTGATGTCGATACGGTATCTCCATTGCTCTATTCACATGCCACTGCCCTACTTGATCAGAGGCACACTCTGATTACACAGAAGACACAAATTTCAAGGTTGCAAACCTTGGGTGTATAATAGACCTCATACATTTCAATCCAAAGGCGAGATGGGATTGAGAGGTCAAGAACACCAAAACAGTGCACCAATGAGATTAAAGTGCAGATACAATGCTTAAACTTGGAACCTTTAATTTGATGGCCCGGACCGTAGGATCATCAAAAATGGCTAGAAACAGTCCACCGCATCAAGGTTCACAACTCTTTCAAAAAAAAATAAAATTTACAGCAGCTTTGTAGCAGAACCTTCCTCCTAATCACCGATTCTAGGCTGCAATTGGAGTGCCGAACCGTCTAATAGCTTGAACGGTTACCAGTAAGCTAGGTTAGTTACTATCATCAAAATGTAAATGGCTATCAGGGAAAGGGACTGGGCCTGGCAACCAAATCTAGATCCAGTCCAATAAATCAGCCCTCTTCGGGCGCATTCGAGGAGAGATCTAAGATCTTGCATCTGTAACATGATAAAATGGGCACATTTTGGTTTCCCACTGCAAGTCAGAAGCGGCCTGATAGCCTTCCAAAGGAAACAGTCATCAGCTCCTAATTTGGAGCTTAAGCCAAACGGACCCATAAACACAAAGTTACAACACCAATTCCTGTTCCAATTTTCATGATCAAACTCTTGTTTGCAGAACACCACCCAGTAACCATACAATGATTAATACATCGGAAGGCGCAACCTTTCATGATCGACTACGACTACGATGATGTTTAGATGTAGATTTCTTTTCTTTCCTTCTCTCATCTCGGGACTTGTGTTTCTTCAATCTGTGCTTGGAATTCTCCTTCGAGCTCACTGAATCTGCTTTCTTGGCTTTCTTCTTCACATCACGGGCAAGCATGTCGTTGCTCTCTGGCTCACGAGATTTTATAAATGGAGGTTTCTCCGGCCCAAGAACACGCCGTTCCCATTCTTCCACCACCCTCACATCTGGATTCGCCACAAGCTTTCCCTTGGAATCTGACGATGGAAGATAAGGACCAGGCTCATCCATCCTTGAACCTATAGCACCCCGTCCTCGCTTGACCCTGTCATCAAAGCACGACTCCTTTTTCTTAGCAAAACCAGAAAGTGGTATGTCCCCAGCATACCAAAGGCCCCTCTTACCAAGTGAGGTCCATTAGAGTCCTATGCACACACATGCATGAATAAGAGAAAATCTACAATATCTGATCATATGCATTTGCCTGGCCCTAGCATAGTAAATTATAGTCAGCATTTTTTCAGAGATCAAAGCCATCCATATGCTAATATGCCATGCTTTCTCTTAGGATGGGAAACACCCCAAAGTCCTACCAATTAGACAAAGACACTAATTACCAACCAGCTAATCTGTATTTTGTTCAACATGGGAGATTGGAAAGACATTGGGGCATGGAACAGCCGTAGGTAACCAATGTGGACCACACCCATATGTAGGAGTTTTGGTCTAACCAGGGAAGGGAAAAATAAAAGGAAGCTCGATTTATGACCTTGAGTGTAGAAATTCTTCGATCTCTTCATCTCTCAGGCTCCTGTCCTCACTCTTGATATAATCTTCATGGGACTGCTTGCTTGATGTAGATAAACCATAGGCATATTCATCAGCTTCATCACGCCTTGGACGCCGTTCTGAGGAATCAGAATGGTGCTCATCATCTCGGACTCTGCTCTCATCTTTTAGTCTACCCTTCAGCCTATCATCGAGTTCCAGCTCTTTCTTCCGAACCCGCCACATCTCATTGACTTCTGCAGCACGATTTGCTGGGAGAAAAAAAGCACAAACACAAAATTAGCCAAACCGAATAGATGCCAAGTAGGGAAAAGAAAAACATAAGCACAAGTCTCAAAGCTGTGCAGCAGCGCTGAAAACAAGATACAGTTTGCTTATAATTATGAGAAAAGACAAATGAATTTTACAAATAGATGATGTCAAGGATTGTTATGGTACATTTTACCTCGAGGCAGCCTTTACCTAATGTAAAATAAAAGCTATAGATTACAACAGCTTATATATAAGTTTTTATGTACTGCTTTCATCTTCGTCCTCATCTTTTCTAGTATGTTACTGTTTCAGGTGTGGTGGTGGGGGATTTTGTGTGATTGACTGTCCCTATGGCCTTTTTTCCCCCTTCTGCCCAAAACAAGCAAACAAAATATGGAAATACCGTTTCTTGAAATTTTGCCATTTTGGTGCAGAAAATGCCTTCATGGTACCCAAACTGAAAGAGTGCCAGCCAAACCACTGAGACAAAACTCTCAACACGAAAGAAGTGGATTATCCGCTTCGGGTGCATGCAAGCCCCTTTGGGCAGAGGATGCAACTGATTTTCGTAAGCTTTGGACGCTCTCTCACGTAAAGAGTGCCAATTCGATCGTGGATCATCTGAGCAACAAACGAGTCTTCTCTTAGAGCCTGTAGACCGTACAGGATGGACTTATCTTTCTGTGGATCATGTTTTCTTTGTGTTTGTTATTTTTCTGGCAGTTGGTCTCACAGCTTTTCAGTTTACCTCGCTTGCACTATTAAAGCTTCCCTAATTAATTTCAGTTAAAAAGAAAAACCGGAAAGAAAAGTGAGTTATCCAATATACATTCCACTCAAGACTTTTTCCATTACAACTCCATTCCACTTGGCACCGACCAATGGATATCCAAATTGAGCATTAGAGTATCATTGTGTAAGGGATAGTGATTCTAACCTTGTTGCACTCCAAGAACAGTTGCAGTCAGGAATCGCGAATTCGGCCTGCCTCTTACTTTGGGCTCCCTGAGGTAAACATGAACACCTTCTTTCTCAGCTTGTAGCCTCAATTTTGTCGCCTCCTGCATCAGTAGTGCAGCTATGCGATTTTCTGTCTCCAAATTCATTTGACCAACTAGAGAAATTATGTGAATCTGCTGCTTAATTTACTTCCAGCCCTGGAGATGCAGTTCAAACTATAAATTTAGCAAAATGTTTACGAGCTCGGCAGCTACAGAAAGAAGTAATTTTGGATCATATCTCTCACCTTACTATGAGAGCTATGGTGGGGGCCCTCACATTTCAGTTGTTGGCATTGGATATGGATGTGAGGGCCCCTATCCTAGCTCTCATAGTAAGGTGAGAGTAGCTCTCATAAGAGCATCTCCCATATATATATATATATATATATAGAGAGAGAGAGAGAGGGAGAGATGGATATATATATGTGTATATATATATATGTATGTATAAACTAGACCATGCATACTTCAGTTCAATAATTATAGCAGAGCAATTGATAGGCAACTGGAATGAATGAACAAAAGATACCTGTAAGATATTAAGGGACTTGTTACACCCCCAAACCAGAAAAACCATTTTGAGCCCTCAAAGAACCGAGGAGACTAAGGGCAAAAGTTTGTTTGTCTTGCCCGCTGAGCTATAACAGTCATAACATATTACAAGGAATCATAGAACGTTACACAGCACTGCTCTAGCCGATACAAGCCTGCCTCTTTATCATGGCCAATAATATTACTAGATTCCCATAACTAATCTGTTCTAGCTGCCAATCAAGTACATTCTTCCCAAAAAAAAAATCTCACTTTTTCCCGTTGATGTTCATAGAAAAATTTATGAATTCTTTAAAAGTTCTTTAGAGAATATGACAAAATTAAATAAACAAATAGGTTTTGAGGGGGGACTTAAACACAACTATAATTCATATTGAGAGGAGCACCTTTCCATATAAGTACCATTCAAAGAGAAGGAAAAAAAAAAAAAAAACTAATAATTAAACCAAAGATAAACTAAATACCAACAAGATGTAGCACAAAAAATAAAAATATAAAATGAAAGGAACAATCAAATTCATCAAAAATTGCATGATTATCAGCTATGATACCCAGATACCCCTAAATGCCCAGAATATCCGTGCCAGACCAATTAAACATTCATTAGTACTCGATTCCCGAATTCCCGTGTCCATGTTTGCATCCGTATCCATATCCATATCAGGACCACATTGATTACCAATTGTATCTAGCTATGGTTATCATGCACCAAAGGCATCGCACCTAGAGTAGGGGACTCACTCCAGGCAATAAACCGGCACCCATCTTCATGCATCTAAAATTTAAATGTAACTTTTACTCTTTCTCATAAGCAAAATAAATCATCTCATCCTAACCACACATTGACAAATTAATGACCAAATAAGCCAAAACATGTATCTTCTTCATATTTTGAAATAAGACGATTTTGAGAAGCATATGCAATATTTAATTTCTAAATAGGAAAAACAAGATGACATCAGCTATGTGTATTAGCCTAAGAAATATTTGTCACATCGAATCGTACAACCTAGGACATCCAAGAAAGATATGTGCAATGTTCATCTAAAAAGCATCACCCCATATGGAGTCGTCATATGTGGGCCAAAGCTTACATTCGCTAAATTTTTCTTCATGACCGGAAGAACATACCATTGACACGCAATACAGTACAAAATACATATAGAATGTTCTTGCATTGGCATATTCACCTGGAATCTCTTTCGCCACAATATTATCACTACCTCCACCATCTGTAACAAGATTAGCAACCTCATCTTTCCATCAATGATGCATGCAAGACCCGAGGTCTGCCAGCCTATTGGGCCAAGCAACAGGCTCAATAGTTTTGGCCAAGTGTCCAAGCCCAATAAGGCTGAAGGAGGCATCCAAATCATGCATCATGTGATCTTTGTCCTATTTTCTACTAGTAATTGAATTTTAGGGATAGACATAAGAATATATAGAAAGTCCTATTGTAGAGAATCTTAACTGATTTAGACTTTTATTTTAATTAGAATTCTTTCTAAATTAGAGGTTATTGACAAGCTTCATTGGCCAACGGAGAAGCTACCTCAACCCTACAAAGTCACATGGTTTAATGGTTCTGTCATATGATGGGGACATCAGCCCTAATTCCCGCAATTCTTTCAAGATCTACCACCGACGAAGGCGCAACATTGCAGATTGAGCTACCTTATGAATGGATGACGCGTATCCAGACTTTGAGTGCCGAGATTTTACGAATCCACCGTTGGATTACCATCTTGATGACATCCAACAGTTGGATCTCGTCGGATCTAGCTTTTGATGAATGGAAGGCCCCATGTGTGCAATCATTTTGAAGGCTCCACACCGGGAAGTGCCACATGGAGGAAATGAAAGTTACATTAAGTCAAGACGAGCCCAATGGAATTTTAAAAGAAATAAGAAAGGGGCCCATGTTATAAGAGAATTAATAAAGAAGGGTATAAAACTGAAGTGAAACCCCTTCGGATGCGTGCACATACCCATGCACATGGCATTCCAAGTCATTTTCGATATGTTTTCATTTTATTTTAGTTTCTTTTATTTTGAGGTTATGATGATGTCATCTTTTAGGGTTATCTTTTAAAAAGACATTATTGTATCTACTTGCACAAGCTATGTTATGAAACTTTATGAATAAAAGAACAGAAGATTTCTTCTTCCTCTTGAGTCTTTTGAGTTCTACCTTGCTCACGGGAACGTAACACCTCCGGATCGGAGTTTGGTGAGAGCCCACTAAAAGTATCTTCAAAACCCAACCCTATATTTTTAAAACTTAGATCTCCACCATTCCTACCATTGAACAACCCCTAACCATGAGATCTAGACTATTAGCCACCCGATCCCTTCATCCGGTCCATTAAATCTCAATCATCCAACCAGCCCTAAGCATTTGGAAGTTCTATCTTCCATTGGGATCCTATCCTCTCATACTAGAGGAGTGTTTATTGCAGGATTTGTGAAATTGCCTTGGATCTATGGTTTGTTGTTTAACTGATTTTCAATGTAATGCATTATGAATGGCGTACTTATAATTTTCATTGATTGTTAATTCTTATTTTGATCTCATCGATTCATATTATATTAGATATCATGCCGTCCTGCATCAATTTTGGTATCAGAGCCTGGTTTGCGGGGCCGTTTGGTAATTTTACTTGTCAAGTCAAGTCAAGTAAAGTAAAGTTAAACATCAAATCAAAAACACTTTATTTCAAAACTCCCTCCATCTTTTTCCAAAAAAGTCAAAAAGCAAACCTTTATTCACTAAAAGACAAAAAAAGCTCCATTTCCCTATACAAAAGTAAAAAATATTCCATCCCAAACAACTAAAAACAAAATACCATCATAACCCACTTATATTTTATTCCCTCTCTTTGTTTCACTTCACTACACTTTATTTTAAAAATAAAATTACCAAACGGCCCAGTCATCTAGGTTGGTTCATCATACATTCTTATTGCATTGCATCATTAGGGTAGTTCATTCTATTTTTCTTTTACATTTGCATGCCCACGAGGAGTGGCAAAGACATTCAACCTGAGCATCCCAAGATGGATTTTGATCAGTTGTCAAGAAACCTCTGTAAAGAAATAAGCTAACAACCTATGGGTCAGCTCTAGGCTAACAGGTCAGCTCGACCCATGTATTGGGTCTAATGAGATCCACTAATCAAGGAATCAGATCTCTAATGAGATCCACTAATCAAGGCTACAATGTAGACTTGTGCAGCCCCTTTGTTGGACTTGTGTAGCCCCTTTACTTGACTTGTGCAGCCCCTTTGTTTGACTTTAGCTCAATAAATGTGTATAAATGTATCCTTAGTCCATTCAATCAATATAGAAAATCTCTTGCAAACTTTCTCTCTTGTATGCTTCTAGTTTGTGTTCTGAATATTCTTACATGGTATCAGAGCTCTGTCCATCTGATCGTCTGACCATTCAAGGTTGAGAGAAGTTCTGGGAGGCATGTTACCTCCATCGGTATATCGGGTATGTCTGTTCCGACTGTATCAGAGCTCTGTCCATCTGATCGTCTGACCATTCAAGGTTGAGAGAAGTTCTGGGAGGCATGTTACCTCCATCGGTATATCGGGTCTGTCTGTTCCGACTGTATCAGAGCTCTGTCCATCTGATCGTCTGACCATTCAAGGTTGAGAGAAGTTCTGAGAGGCATGTTACCTCCATCGGTATATCGGGTCTGTCTGTTCCGACTGTATCAGAGCTCTGTCCATCTGATCGTCTGACTATTCAAGGTTGCGAGAAGTTCTGGGAAGCATGTTACCTCCATCTGTATATCGGGTCTGTCTGTTCCGACTGTATCAGGATTCCAACGGAGCAGATAGTAAGGCTGAAACGTTTGAAGAATGGGAAGTTTTTGTCGGAAAAAATTAACTCTTGGATTACCAAAAGCCACTCCATATCTCGTTTTTCAGATCTCATTTCCAAGCTCTCGATGGTCACTTTCTCCCATCCAAAGCTTGAGAGGGGGTGTAAAGAAATAGGCTAACAAACCTATGGGTCAGCTCTAGGCTAACAGGTCAGCTCGACCCATGTATTGGGTCTAATGAGATCCACTAATCAAGGAATCAGATCTCTAATGAGATCCACTAATCAAGGCTACAATGTAGACTTGTGCAGCCCCTTTGTTGGACTTGTGCAGCCCCTTTACTTGACTTGTGCAGCCCCTTTGTTTGACTTTAACTCAATAAATGTGTATAAATGTATCCTTAGTCCATTCAATCGATATAGAAAATCTCTTGCAAACTCTCTCTTGTATGCTTCTAGTTTATGTTCTGAATATTCTTACAACCTCCACAAGAAATGACGGCAAAAAACATGGAGGATATCAATGCCCGACTGGCTGCCATGCAGCAGCAGTCACAATCCCAAACTGAGGGTTGGTTCATCATACATTCTTATTGCATTGCATCATTAGGGTAGTTCATTCTATTTTTCTTTTACATTTGCATGCCCATGAAGAGTGGCAAAGACATTCAACCTGAGCATCTCAAGATGGATTTTGATCAGTTGTCTAGAAGCCTCTACAAGAAATGACGGCAAAAAACATGGAGGACACCAATGCTCGACTGGCTGCCATGCAGCAGCAGTCACAATCCCAAACTGAGGAGCTCAAGACACGTCTTGAGAACATTAAGAGGTCCCAATATGGTGATACAACACATCACCGCAATCGTAATAGGAACCATGAGAGGAACCGAGGTTATAAGCGCAATGATGATTCTGACCTTGAATCTGAGGCTGGTTATGATCGTATGGCTCGCAGTAGAGGACGGAACTCTTAGGAATAGGTCCTGAAGAGTGTTAATGTAGAAGCCCCATCTTTTGACAGTCGCATCGACCCGAGGGCCTATTCTGATTGGGAATCTGACATGGACCACTACTTTGAGTGGTATGAAATGCCTGAGGAGATGAAAATTCAATTTGCCAAGATGAAATTGGTGAGTCAAGCACGGTTGTTTTGGTCAGATGTTGAGCGCAAGTTGCATCATCGTCAATAGGAACCCATTGGCACATGGGATGAGATGAAGGAACACTTGCGGGTTAAGTACCTACCCCGGTCTTACCAGGATAGGCTTTTAAATCAAAGGTCTAACCTCCGACAGGGTAGAATGTCTGCAACCGACTACATCATTAAGTTCGAAGAACTTAATCTACGATGTAAGGTCCAATAAGACCTTTCCTGCTAGAATTTCTAAATTCAGAACAGGTCTTCGCCAAGAGTTTCAGCGGAAACTAATCACTGTCAAAATGACTAGCCTAGAGGAGATTTACGAGGTAGTGCTTAACCTTGAGGCTGCCATGAAAAGTAAACATGCTAAGCGTAGTGATTACCACGAAACAGATTTGATGCGGAGCGGGGTACAAGACGCGGGGCGGGTAGAGATGGAGGGTGGAAGGGATTAGGTCAGGCATTCGCCTGAAAATTGGCCTCATGCCAAACTCCCCATCGCGGGCGAGATAGAAGAGATGCCTTGGGCAGCCCCAAAATCACTCGAAAGAAAACTTTTCATTAATCATTGACTAAGGAGCCAAAAGTCTTTACACTGCTTATATAGGAAAATGAGAAAACCTAGAAATAATATGAACCATCCAACACATCAATGGCCATGATTAAAACATCTGAATTAAAATAAACTAAATGAAATAAACCATTAAAATAACCCTAAATAATAAAAAAAATATAAACTAATGGCCTGGTAGGTGGGCTGGGCCTAATGAATTGGTCGAGATGGATGGGCTGAGCCCATTAGCGGGTCGACCCATGGGGTCTATGGGTCTGTTTGTCATCAAGATTCTAAGCCTTACCCCTTGAGCGGTAAATCAAATTTTGGGGTCAACCTCCCAAGACACCCTAAAATATACCGCCCGCATAAAAAGATAGTAAAGGCCAGGGAATCGCTGGTGACAGCTCTGAATGGAGCAATTCAGTTACCTATAACCGTTGTTATGGTCATGGACATCTCGCACATGATTGTCCCACCAGAAATCTTTGCATTGAGGATGTGGAGGATGAAAGTGACCCAACAGTAGATGCCTACATTCCGGATTTTGTGCCTAGTGTTGATGATTGTAATGGTCCGGAGGATCGGGTGTCTTTTCATAGATTTGCCCCATCATATCATGGAGATGAAAACGCACAAGGCAAAATGGAAGGTGAGCTGCCTCATGTGATGGTAGTGAGGTGTGCATTGACCCTCCAAAAAAAGGGGATTAGCGTAGGACATCCATCTTTCATACCTACGTCAAGTGCAATGATAAGAGCTGTAAGGTCATCATTGATGGTGAGAGTTGTACCAATGTACTTTCTGCCAACAATTTATCCCGTCTAGGCTTGACCTCGATACCCCATCCCAAGCCTTATCGTGTGTCATGGGTAGATACTACGTCTATCCCTGTCACCCAGCGTTGCCTCGTCCCAATTCACATGTCCACTTAGCAGGACCAATTGTGGTGTGATGTGGTTCCCATGGATGTGGGAGATATTATCTTGGGGAGGCCTTGGATCTACGATTTGGATGTCACCAACTTTGGACGTTCCAACAACTGCGTCTTTAATTTCAAAGATAAGAAGGTGAAGTTGCATCCGTTAACCCCTAAGGATAAAAATGGCAAGAAAGAGAGTGATGAGAAAGCCAGCACTAGTGCCTCGAATTCTAAGACAGAGCTTACACATTTTGAGTGTTAGTGAATTCCAAGCTGATCTAGAGGAAGGGACTAGCAAGGGCTCAAAGGAGGACCCCATTGTCTATGCCCTAGTGTCTATAGAAATTTCCAAAGAGTCAATTGTTAGCATTCCACATGAGGTGGAACCTATCTTTTGGGAGCAAGGATGAAGATAGCGGTATGCCTACCGCCAAAACGCTACGTAGCAGTGCAATTTGAAAAAATCGTCAAAAAAATCTGAGAAATTTGTATAAAATCTAGAATCTTGGAAAAGGATAGAGAAATTTTTTTTTTTGCAAAAGTAACTAAGATAAGAAGGCGTAGCGGTCCCCAAATTGTATGAGGTCCTGTATTGATGTATAAATAGAAAATAATAGTAATGATAATTTTTTTCCACATGTATTCATGTTGCTTAGTTATGCTAACTTAGAAACTAATGAAATGCTCATAAAAAAAATTGTCATGAAGTCATGACTTAAGACTTAAGAATACCTAGAGAAAATAATACCTCTACCAAAGGAGGTGTCTAATAGGACGTATCTAGAGAAGAACTCTTTGTATCAACTGTAATTCGGTGAGATCTTGTGTTTTTTGGTATTCTTTTAAACATAAAAGGGTAGAAGAATTGCATAGAAATGTTATTTGGAGAAAAGAAGAAAAGAAATAAGTCTTATTATGCATTTAATTTTTTTTTTTTAAAGTAGGAATCTGTCTCACTCTGTAGCGGTCCCGTAGCAGCGTCGCAGCGAGCGTAGCGGCCACTACGGTTGTGAACGGCACTAAATTCTATTTAGCGTCCCGATATAGCAGCCACTACACTATTTTGATCCATGTTCGGGAGTTTCAGGATGTCTTTCCCGACTAATTGCCTAATGAACTCCCACCAACGCGTGACATCCAACACGCAATTGATCTCGTTCCAGGAGCAACACTGCCTAATCTGCCCCATTACCGAATGAACCCTTCGAAACACGCAGAATTGAAGAGGCAGGTGGATGCTTGATCCATGAACATCTTTAAGTTCAGCTCCACTAAACTTCTTGCAATGCTAGGATCTTCAATCATTGACTTTTTTTTAGGGACATGGTGTACGAAGACCGGTGGTATCAATAGTTGGATGTGTGGAGAGTTGGATGTCATGATGTCTGTTTGATTTGGCAGACTTTCATGGGTTGACAATTTGATGTTGTTGGTTAAGCTGAATTTGTTTTCTTTACTACTAACTAATTAAACTTCATCGTTATTGTTCTATATTCTTGCTACCATTTCTTATCCGAGTAGAACTTTTACACCTTTTCACTTCTTTAAAAGATATCGATAAAAATCCAAATATTAAATTAAAATTTTATTTAGTGTTATGATTTTTGTCTTTTTTTATTTTATTAATGATCTTCAAAATCATTAATTTAGATTTCATTCAAAACGCTAAAAGATAAGTAAATACAACTACTATGATCAATACAAATTATATAAAATCCATCCATGCAAGGGATCACAACCACCCATTTTGGGTGCCCATGTATGAATGGATTTTATCATCAAACAAAGGCGGCTTTTGACTACATGGGTTTGATACATGGCAGTCCTCTTCCAAGTTTCAACCGCTGCTCAAGATAAGCATGTAGGCCCAACAGCATAGATTGATCCTCGCATCAATCAATCTAGACTAGATGCCAGGTCCTCTTGTAGGGAACTCCCGGCGACCACAACAACCAAAGATATAGATATCGTGATATGGAAGGAAATCCAAGTAACTATCCATCTGATAACTCCCTAACTGAAAGAGCCCCTACACATCCATTACACATCCGCAGATCTTATGTGGTTCTAAATAACTAACTATCTAGATGAGGAATCCATCAATTTCTAACATCTATGTCAGTAAGTGTATATGGAACCACTAGAAAAATCTAAGTTTCTTCCTTTTCTCTAGTAAATCCCAAAAGCAGAGAAGAATAAAAGAGAAACCCTATGCTTCATCAAAATAGCCTTAACCAGATCTTATCAGCAAACATATGATAAAAAAAACAGAAATAGGCAACAAGGCAAGGCAATCCTAAAAAAAACTACAAAAACATTCAAACACCAATCGAAACAAATTGCAAGTGAAGAATCAATAAAAAAGAAAAAAAGACAACAAAATCACAAACATAGAAGGTGATCCTAATAGGGCTGCACAGAACCGGACCGCAGACCGGACCGGACCACAAAACCGGACCGGACCGGACCGGATTTGCGGTCTTGGTGGTCCAAATCCGGTCCGGTCCGGTCCGGTCCGGGCCTTTTGTGGTCCGGTCCGGACCGGACCGGACCGCATTTATTAAAATAATTTTTATTTTATTTTTTTTTCATAATCTTTGAGCCCACGAGGCATGAGCCCAGCACCCATTTGTAAAACCCATCATTCATTCATTTGACATTTGCCCACTTTTTAGATGTGAGGTGAAAATGAAAAAAAAAAAAAACAAAAAAAAAATGAAAAAAAAATGAAAAAAAAAAAATGGAAACCGGTCCGGACCACTTTAAGTGGTCCAACCGGACCGGTTTGGACCGGACCGGACCGCT
Organism: Litsea cubeba; assembly: GCA_012931725.1. Classification (NCBI taxonomy): domain Eukaryota; kingdom Viridiplantae; phylum Streptophyta; class Magnoliopsida; order Laurales; family Lauraceae; genus Litsea; species Litsea cubeba. The sequence goes on from CM022946.1 coordinate 59,751,889, forward strand.
TATAAGTGGTCCGGTCCGGTCCTTCATTTTGGGCCGGACCGGAAATCCGGTCCGAAAACCGGACCGGAAATCCGGTCGATCACCCCTAGATCCTAATAGAAAAATGAACATCCATACATCAAAGCATACAATTAAGAACAAAAGTGATAACCCCCATAGCAAATATGTAATTGAAAAATTTTCCAATCTAATGCACAAATTACAACACCCAAAGAGTAAGATCAGAGCACAGAAAACTCATAACTTTCTAAGAAAATACCATTTTTTTTCACTTCTTCTACATCAGTTGCTAATTAATCAGCAACCATTAATAATAAAAAATTAGGGTTTGAATGAGAGAAATTACCATTAAACACCAAATATTTCTATCATCAAGAATCTAAAATAATCTCCACAAAAAAAAAAAAAAAAAAAAACAGAAAATGACCATGCATTATCATCAACAAGCAGAACAATTCCTCAAAACAGAAACTTTTGTAAACAAAAAAAAAGGGATCAATTGCTACATGAAACAAAAAAATAAATATCGAATGCATGAAGCAGATCAGGCAACAGATGCATGCGTATGAAGCATCGATGAGAAGTGTGGATCCGAAGCATCTGAGAGGGAGGAAACGGGGAATGCGGAGCTAGGGTTTATCGATATGGAAAGACAAAAGAATCGAAATTGGGGGAAAATGAGAGTTAGGGTTTGGAGATTGGAATGAACTTGAAGGGCCTACAGTTGGAGAAATTGAAATTGGAAGGGTTGATGGTTAATAATGACATGGGAGTCCCGAGTCCGGTCTTCTACAGTCAAATAGGAATTTCTTCTGGCAGTCGGTGTGGCATGAAGGTGCCACATCTGTCCCAGTGGCGGACCAAAGATTTTCATTCGAGGGGGGCAGATAGTGATCAATTGAAGATTTCAAACTTAATTTTGTTGTTATGTATTCGCATTATTTTGATGTTATTTATTCACATTATCAATGACAAAAGAGAAAATGTCTTGCATTTAAATAGATACAAAAGATTTGACTATATCAAGCAACAAACATTCTCTATCAAAAGTCATATCACAATTCTAAAAGAGAATTTTTAGAATTGCCCCGACCGTTCTTCATGTTTTTGCATTATGTGAACAAATTACAAAAAGATTATCATCATATGCCTAAATGGAGAAAACTAAAAGGACAGAAAGAACAAGGAGAGAAAAACCCATTAAAAAAAGCTTCGTAAGTAAGAATGGACTCCACCCAAATACAGTTCGTCCTTAATATACACACACAAACAAAACCCAACTCCAATTGAAATCCTAAATAAATAAATAAACATCATGACAACCATATTTACAACCCTTGCAAGCAATAAAGATAATAAATATTAAACCCCAATCCAATAACTCCTAAAGCCGTATACAAACCTCCCTAAACCCACAATAACAATCAATCCTATCAAAACCACATATTTTTTACCAAATACTATGAACTACAAAATAACACAAAGCAGTCTCCAAATAGCCAAACGCCCATCTTAAAAAACCCCAAAAAAACTGAAATCCCAATACCCAACAAGAAACCCAAAATCAATAAAATTAAATTTAAAAACAAAAGACACCTCAGATCTATTCATAAACTCCATTAAAACCCTGCAAAAACAAACAAATCAATAGACCATCCACGAGCCTTGAAAAATAAAATCTCAATAAACCCAAAAAGATAAAACAAAAAACCCTAACTATGAAAAATTGTTCATTAACAAATCCTTCCCAGATGATATATTCATAAAATCTTAATAGTAAGACCCACAACAAATACATCAAATGAAAATATTTAACACAGAATGATGCAAGGTAAGAAAAACCCAAATTTTTTAACCAAAGAGGAAAACACCAACAAATGAAAACAATTAACCCATCAAAATATCGTCCGTAACGGCCCTATTGGCCGATAAACTAAAAAGAAACGCTGAACTGAAACGGAAAACACAGATTTCGTGCAGGTATTTCAAAGAAAGAGAGAGAGAGATATCTCGAATGAATGGATGTTGCAAGGAAAAACAAAGAAAAAGAAAAAAGGAAAGAGGGAGGAAGGTACCTGGCCTGGTCCTTCTTCTTCTTCTGCTATGCGTGCTACAGCTGCTAGCCGCTCCTTCTTCTTGTTCTTCCTCTTCCTATTCTTCTCTCCTCTTCTTCGTCCCTCCTCTCCTTTCCTTTCCTTTGGCTGTTCTCATTCGGTCAAAATGAGGAGGGCAATTTTTAACGTTTCTCTTCTTTTTTGTTAAGTACACACCGGGTGACGGGTTACTTGAGATTTCTGGTTTTCACTGTGGGCCCACACTAAAGGGCCCGCTCATAACACTTGTACCCTTCTATCCAAAGGGGTTGCTCGTTCTCCTATATTGAGGGTTTGAAACTGCATTACTTAAGGCTATATAAGATTTACCCCCCCCCCCCCCCCCCCCCCACACATGGCCATAGAGATTTAAGATGAGTCAAGACTCAAGAGTCAATTTTTATTCTGAGAGTATGATTGTTGAAAGTCCGGGATCCTAACCCTAGAGGGGGGGTGAATAGGGTGATCTTCAATTTAATGGCCAATTTTAATTTCTTTCCAATTTACTTTTAACTAGTGATGATTAGAGTAAGTGCGGAAGATAAACAATTCAATCACCACAAGCCATTCAACATTACCCAATGATTTATAGTGGTTCAGCCTCAATGCCTACATCCACTACCGGCTTGTGCTCAACACCCCACCGGATTTACACTATTTATGCTTTTACAATATGCTAAGCAATAACCTTTACAAAGTTGTTTTTCTAGGCTAAACAACAACGTATACACTATGCTTTTCTTAGGCTAAGCAATAACCTCTACAATATATTTCTTTCTCAAGAAAGTGTCTACAAACTAGAAGAGAAATAGATTAAGCTCTTAAAAGGTGCCTCTTAATTAGGCAAATATGAAAGTGAAAATAAACTCACACAACACACTAAGAAATGCAAAGATGAATGCTCATGGGGTGTGTGTGTGTAGAACTTCAATCAAGTTGAAATTAAGTCCAATGAATTTTATGCTTAAAGCATTTCAAAATTTAAAGCACATAAATGATATGATTGAAGTTGAATGCCAATCACTTGGACAATTACAAACTTGTGAATGATATGAAAATTTAAAGATCACAGGTTGTATGAAAATGATTAATACTAATCAAGTGATGCATGTGTAACGTTGTTTTCAAAAACAAAGGTTTAACTAAAGTTCTAAACAAATTGAAAATAACAAAGAAAGATTCAAATAAGTTAATGTATCATGCTAGACAAAGCATGATTAATACAGTTTAAAAAAAACTTGGTTTGAAATCAAGAGGTGGAATCCAAAACATGTGAATCAAGGATTAAATAAGATATGGATTCCACAACACATAGTTAGCATGCTAAAAAACATTTTCCAAAGATTTAAAACAGAGCATGAAAGATATGAACTAGGAAATTAAAGCTTACTGGGATTTAACTTCTTGTAATCAAGCTTTAGCTTTCCAATTGGACCAAACAAGCTTCCTTACTTCATTCCCTTTGCTTGGGCACTAAACACACCAAAAATGACCTCACTTTCCGTCCCTTAATTCCTTGGAATGAACTTGCTCTTTATAGAAAAAGTGGTCCAACGGATGTCTGTCGGTCAACCGATAACTAGGTGTCGGTCGACCGATAGTTCAACGGTCATATGCAACGGTCATATTTTTGAAAGTTTTTCTGACCCACATGCAGTCATCAGTTGACCGTCATTTATCGGTTGACCGATAGGGAACCGATAGTGAACCGATAGCACAAAGTTGTTGAAAAAGTTGCTGTCTGTTTTTGGAACCGACGAGCTCTCGGTCTTACAATTCATGTAGTATCGGTTGACCGATAGGAACCGATGAGCAGACCGATGGAGAAGTTCTGAAAATGTAGCTCACTGGAAATGGAACTGATGGAGCCATCGGTTGACCTTGGTTCACTTGTGGGTTGACCGATGCGAACCGACGACTTGACCGACAGAGTTGTCAGGTCAATTTTCTGAAGATCTGATGTTTTTGAAGAGTGAAACTTTTGAAACCATTTGAAAACTCAGATTTGAAAGGTATTTTTATAAATTGTTTCATCAAGAAAAACATGATTAAAATCAAAATTCAAATCAACCAAAAAGAGTTTAAATTAAAACATGAGTAGGTTAATTCAAAAAATGATTTACAAGAAGAAACTTGTGAAATGAAAATGAAAGTAATGAGATGAATATTATGCAAATGCAAGACATTAAATTGCAAACAACTTAGGGTCTAACAATTGTGTCCACTTTCGGCTTGAATGCGGGTCAATTTACTTATCAAGAATTATATAATTATATCAAATTATGCCCCTTGACGGGCTTTGGGCCCACTATTGTATTGAACAATCATAATATATGTGAATGTGAATAAAAATATTATAAAGATTCAAGTGTTTTATAGGGTCAATTGGACCCAAATTATTGGGATTTTTGCTTTGGGATTTTTACTTTACCTATTATGAAAAAAAAAATCTAAACCGCTCAAAATAACCGATAAATGAGCGGAAGGTCCGAAATTCATGGATTTTATGCTGGATCTAGCGTTGATTTATTTGGATCAATCCGATCAGTCCAATGGGTTTTTAATCCACTTAACTAGTGACCGAATCCAACATGCATAAGGGCTCAAATATAGATTTTAATAGGCCTAAATTGAGTTTAAAAAACTCTAAACTTAATGTGGGCAACAAAATCAATTGAGTTCTAACCATGAACGATTAGCCATAGATGTACCACTGGACGTAACAATACAAGCTCCATTACAATTGTCCTAAAACGGAGAGGGGGCCTTTAAAAATTGCATTTTAACTAAAGTGAAGAGGCACAAAAGAATTAGGGTTAAAGCCTCCATTTTCCATATATGAAAAAACTCGTGGGTCATATCAAAAGTACACAAATTCAAAAATCTCCCCTACTTTTAAAAAATAATAATAAAAAGGTTAAAAAGCAACTCTTCCAACCATTAAAAGACAAATAAAATCACTTTTTATACAAAAAGTCAAAAGTTTTTGTAAGTGCAAAAAATATAACTCACAAGATTAGAGGGTGCCTGATAGGACTTATCCAAAGGGACTGATGGAGATTAGTTGCTAAGATCCTGAAATGGGAGAAACAAACAATCAGAGGACCCTAGCTGTGGGCAGCACAGGGCTCTCCGATGCCTAAGTTAGCACAAAGGTCGAATACGAAGAGAGACAGAGTAACGGCTCAAGAGGGGATGTGTATGCATACCTTTGTCTTGGAACGTACTCATATTTATAGAGGATTTTACCTGATATCTTGGAGTGGGCCCATAGATTTGATAGGAGATTTGATAGGGATGGTTTCATTAGCCCACAAAGTAATAAATAAGGATCCATCATAGCCCACAATACATTTATTGCCAGTTCGATCAGCCCACATCGCATTAAATGCATGTCATGTTGGGCCTGATCCTGTCCCAAGTCATTGGCGGTTGAGGTCCTATCGGATCCATCCTCGGGCTCTGCCCTGATATAGCTACAACCGCTGGATGCCGCCTTGTCAACGATCTGGTGAAGATTGTGGACGGCTGGGTTGGCCCATCTGTCTCATTCGCGCATGCCCGTACTCAACCACGTGTCTGATGACATAGCAGAAGTAGGGAGGCGATCACAATGCTTGTCTCAACTGGCAACCTGACTCCCTCGGCCGGGGTTAGGTGCGTAGCCAGGGTCAGAAGGTGTAGCCGAGGTCAGAGTGCGTAGCCGAGGCAAGTCTGGTCTCGGCCACTGTTCTGACCCCATCGCCGAGGTGCGCTTGGACGGCACGTAGGCGCGCTTAATTGGCATCTTATCACCGAAGTTAACGTAATCTTGGTACCTTAAAAATCACCCCACACAATTGCCCCCTAGCTTCTGACTTCTTAGGGTCTCTAGCCTTTTGAGGTCGGAAGTTATAGAGAGAATCCGATGGGAGATGTTTGATCATTATCCAACACCGTTCCGATTCTTGGAAGTAATCAATACTACGCCTCGATTATTATGGGGAACGAGCTGGCAATGACACAGTGACACGTGTCATTGTATGACTGACTATGCCGTCAAACTGTTGGGACAGGCGCGATTCGCGATGCGGCCCTTTCGAATTTCTAAATGGCGCCCAAGGAAGGCTTCCTTTCTCTTATAAATAGGGGCGTCTTCTTCTGCCTTATCTTCTTTATCTCCACTTCTCATCTTCACTCTCATAAGACTTTTCCAGAGATTTTCAGGCGAGGACGATTGTGTAACGTTGAGGATATCGCGTGCCCTGATTGATCTTCATCTCTGATTCGTTCATCTGTAAGTCATCCTGAGTCTGCGTTCTTTAGGGTTTTCCCCTTTAGGGTTTCTTCTTGCCTTCCTTTTCAACCCCAGGTCGTAGAAATGGCTGGTCATAAGTTCAGTTAGAGACCCCTGAGGGTATAGCTAGATTTAGGGAGGCGTATGGTATCCTGGAGGAGGTCCGCCTCAGGCCGGCGGATCCTTCCGACTACGTTCTGCGTTCCTTGTCCGGCGACTGGATGTCGTTCCCCTTGATTTCTGTAATCGAGGGCGGGGTTAGGTTTCCCTTGCACCCTTTGCTTAGGGTTTGCCTCAGTACCTGGTCTGTTGCCCCTTGCCAGCTGATGCCCAATGGTTACAAAGTCATTATGGGCACGGCCAAGCTCAACGAGGTTTTAGAAATCAACCTTGGTGTCCATGACATCGAGGATGCATATGATATCTGTAAGGCCGGGGAAGGCACCTACTACCTCCGAGTGAAACAGCTCCGGAAGGGCTTTGTCTCGACCTTGGAGGATTCAAATAAGAACGCCGGGGATGACCTCTTCTGCGTCTCGGGGAACTGGGAGTTCGGCGCTGGTAAGGACAGAACGCACATGGTGCCGCGCCACTTCGGGGTCGTCCCAAGTAAATATCGTCCTCGATTTTGCTTATTTTATTTTCCACCTTCGGATTGCCGAACTGATATCTTATCTTGGCGTGCAGATCTGCGAGAGAGGCAACGTCGTGCGTCACGTGACAGCTGGAAAAAGAACGTAGCCGACCACAAAAAGGTTGAAAAATATACCGGGTATGAAAACAGGTCGGCCTGGAAGCTGTTGGGCTACACACCGAGGTACCACGGTTACTATAGAAGGGTCGAAACATCGCAGGGGGATGAGCCGCAGACAGGCGAACCTTCCGTCACAATAGCCATAACTGGGGGTATTCCGCTGATCGATCCCGTCGCTCGCCGGATTGCATCTGGTGCCGAGGCGTCTACTTCCGCCAGTTCGGGGTCAGTAAGCCTGATAGAGGCCGTAGAAGCTTATATTCCCCTGACCAAGGAGAGTGGATTGAAGGAGATCTACCTCCGTTGAAAACCAAAGACCTGACGGCCAGATTCAAGAGCCGGTCTTCTTCTTCGGCAATGCTTTCTTCTGCCAGTACCCGCGCAGCCTCGGGTTCGGGCGGTGCCGCGGTCTCTTCCGCTCTTATTATCGCCCTGAGTGTGGGAACCCGGCGTCGTTCTCCTGACAGTTCGAGGGATGGATCTCCGTCAAGCAAGAGGTCCAAGGCGGGGGAAAGAGACTCTAGGGCTCAGAAGGCCCCAAAGGACAAAGGGTCTGCGCACGTCCCTGGAGGGAAGGCTCCTCCTGAGAAGAGCGCACCGGTGGACAAGGCTCCTCCCGAGAAGGGACGCGAAACCAGCGGACCTTCGGGGCAAGGCTCGGGATCGGTCTCGGGGTCTCGTCCCATTGTGCCGGCTCCATGGAGGCCGAATCTGGAGACTCAGCCCGGGAGGTCCTTGAATGTGGTGGACCGGGTAGCGGGGAACCCTTCAGTCATCGAGATGCTCGCCAAAGCCTGCGCCCTCCCGCGTGATATGGAGCAGCACGCGAAGTATGACAAAGAGAGCATGCTGGCCTCGGCGATTCATGCCACTCTTATAGTAAGTATTCCTCATGCAATTCTGATAAATTCTGCTTCGGCTTCTCATATCTAATAGTTTTCTTTTGCAGAATGTACAGAGGCTCCAATTGGTTATAGAAAGGAGCGACAAGAATGTCTCCAGGGTCTCTCAGCTGGAATCTGAAAGGGAGAAGCTCGGTAAGGACTTGGTGGATTGCCAAAGCAGGCTGGCTAACTCGATAAAGAGCAATGCCGAGCTGACTACAGAAATGGAGGTGGCGGTGACTAGCATCACCAACCTCACGGACAAGACCCACAAGCAAAAAGCGGAGGTCTGATCGAAAACAAAGAGGGTGCTCGAGCTAGAGGCTGAGCTGGAAAAACAAAGGGCCGAGTCGGTAGCCGAACTGGCGAGGCAGAAGTCCGAGCTGGAGTGGTCGCTGAAAGAGAATGCCAACCTCAAGTTGTCACTTCAGGCCGATATCCATGCTGCTTTCCAGAAGGGAGTGGACCGGGCAACGGAAGACTATGAAAGACAGGTGGGGGAGATAAGCTCTCTCATGTTTGAGGAAGGATGTCAGGCTGCACTGAAAGAAGCGGGGATTCCTGAAGATCATCCGGTCCATCAGAATCTCCCGAAGCATTCAGGCCCAGGATCAGAATCGAGCCCTGCCCCCTTTCATGAGAGTCCCGTGATCGAAGCGCTTGCTGCTGACACTCCTCTAGATGGTGCTCCGTCTCTTCCTCCTATGGATGTCCCAGAAACGACCGCGCCTGTTGCCGAGGTGACCGGTCTTTCAGAGAAACAATGAGGACATTGCTCTAGCCTTTGGGGACGACGTTTGCCGAAGTCTTTCCTTGTAGTTTTTTTATGCTTTCCGATTGTATCTCCCGCTTTCCACTTGTAACTCTTTTACCTTATAAATGGAAATCAAATTATAAAATCGGGCTCTTTGCTCTCCTTTTTGCAACTTTTGTTCTTCTTTCTGCGATTCTCGTTCTTGGTTAGGCCAAGTGTCTGAGTCCGGCTAAATATTGATGGTTTGTGGTAGAAGGATTGCCTGTGTTGGAATGATAAACAGGGGAGGACAGTCCTGAAAATACCTGGCGGTTTTCATTGTTGTCCATCTTGGTATCCCGCATTCCGAGGCTCATAACAGTAATAAGTGTGGCAGTACGATCGAAGTGGAAAATAAGCAGATGACTCCACTTGTCACCATCCGATTAGCTAGTCAACTCATAGGTAACGTGCGCCGCACGTGAAGCATGGGAGGCCATACTCCATAAATGAGGTCTTGGAATCCGAGCCTCCTTTCCCCCTATAAGTAGGGGCACTCCTCTGCTACGTGCTCATCATTATCTCGAGTAGGGGAGATGAGCTGGCCAAGGAGGAGAGACTTACATCAGTGGCCTCTTATGTTCCTCACAGGCATGGAGATCTGCTTGCTCCCGCCAGATGCTCTGGTGGTTCCATCTCTCAGGAGTCCTTTAAAATCCCTTGCTCTGTGTGAACCTTTTGCAATTGAAAATGACTCCGAAAAAGGTTGTACTCGGTCTTCGTGGACCACGCGCCCTCTGAATCTGGTCACCGTGGACCACGTGCTCTCTGAACGCAGGTCGTTGATAAACTCTTGTCGATGCGGCTGGGAGGAGATCAGACATCTGCGGTGAACCGGGAGTTGGTTGCGAACTTGGTCTAACTAACCATAGGTTATTTAGAGCTCCAAGCATCGAGGACCAATGAAGAGTAGTGCTTCCGAGCTTTTTTTCTTTTTTGCAGAGGACAGAAAGCCTCCTTATTGTAATTTTCATTGCTTTTCTGCAACTCATGTAATGAAATTTTCTATTGTAATGAAGACATTCTCGTCAATACAAATGGAATTTCAACCAATACAGGTGGAGTTTCTCTTTTTTTTTTTAGGCTACTATTGGCCGAGGTGAACCCGAGGGGACTGGGTGTATGATCCCGAGGTCAGAATCTGGGTGCATGAAACCAAAATTTTGAGAAGCCTAGGTGCATGGTCCCGGGGTCAATCTCGGGGCGAACGAACCCAAGATTTTGAGAAGACTGGGCGCATGGTCCCGAGGTCAGTCTCAGGGTGTATGAACCCAAAATTTTGATAAGCCTGGGTGTATGAACCCGAGGTCAGTCTCAAGGTGTATGAACCCAAAATTTTGAGATGCATGGGTGTATGAACCCGATGTCAGTCTCAGGGTGTATTGAACCCAAAATTTTGAGAAGCCTGGGTGTATGAACCCGTGGTCAGTCTCAGGATATCTAAACCCAAAATCTTGAGAAGCCTGGGTGTATGAACCCGAGGTCAGTCTCAGAGTGTATGAACCCAAAATTTTGAGAAGCCTGGGTGTATGAACCCGAGGTCAGTCTCAGGGTATATGAACCCAAAATTCTGAGAAGCCTGGGTGTATGAACCCGAGGTCAGTCTCAGGGTGTATGAACCTGAAATTCTGAGAAGCCTGGGTGTATGAACCCGAGGTCAGTCTCAGTGGTTTTTGTTGCTGCCGAATTCTGCAACTTGATGGCGCAAATTAATGACAGGGTGAAGGCCGCTTTTATTGATCATGAAACTTTAATTACAATTCTAGAAAAAGAACTTCTTGAGGTGGGTTGCATTCCACGGTCGCGGCAACCGCCTACCATCCATGTCCTCAAGTTTGTATGACGATTGTCCTGCTACTGAAATTACTTTGAACGAGCCATGCCAGTTTGGAGCTAGTTTGCCTTCGTTTGGATTCCTGTCAGCCGGGAGTGTCTTCTTCAGGACCAGCTCTCCTACCGAGAACCTTCTCTCCCTGACTCTCTCGTTGTATCCTTTGGCAAGCGGTTGCTGGTAGTCGGCTAGTCGTATGGCCGCTGCTTCTCTACGCTCGTCGGCCAATTCTAGTTCCATGGCCAGGTTTATCTCGTTTCGGCCTTGATCAACAAGTTCTGATCTCAGGGTTGGGAGGCCAATCTCAAGGGGAATGACCGCTTCCATCCCATAGGCTAGAGAGAATGGTGTTGCCGAAGTGGAACGCCTCGGGGTTGTCCTGTACGCCCATAGGACGCTAGGGAGCTCCTCTACCCACCTTCCTTGTGCCCGGTCAAGTCGCTTTTTCAGTCCATCAAGCAATACTTTGGTAGAAATCTCGGCCTGACCATTGCTCTGCAGGTACGCCGGGGTGGACTAGCGGTTCCTGATGCCATGCTTTTGACAGAAGCTTTTGAAAAGATTAGAGTCGAACCGTGTTCCGTTGTCCGAGATCAAAGTTCTAGGGATGCCAAACCTTGTAATGATATTCTTCCATACAAAATTCTTTGAATCCTTTTCGGTGATGGAGGACAGCGGTTCTGCTTCTATCCACTTGGTGAAATAATCAGTAGCAACAATCAACTAGCTCTTGTTCCCTGGAGCCCAGTGGAGAGGTCCCACGATGTCCAGCTCCCATTGGGCGAAGGGCCACGGGCTGGAGAGGTGACTTAAGTCCTGCGCCGACTGATGGAGGGAATGGGAGAACTTCTGGCACTTCTCGCACTTCCTGGCGTATACCTGCGTGTCCTTCTGCATGTATGGCCACCAGTAACCCTGGCTGATAGCTTGGTATGCCAGTGACCATCCTCCGATATGGCTTCCATAGATCCCTTCGTGAATCTCATACAGAAAATCGTCAACCTTGCTCGGATGAACACATTGGAGGTAGGGGCCGGTGAAAGAGTTTTTGTAGAGCTTGCCGTCGGGAGACAGCCAGAATCGAGCTGCTTTGAGCCTGACCCGGTGAGCCTCATTTTTATGTTTGGGGAGCTGATCATCTTTGAGATAGGAAGTGATTGGGTCCATCCAGCTCGGGCCGAGATCAAGGCATAAAATCTGCCGAGATGGATGGAGCTCTAAGCTTGGTCTCGGCAACGACCCAATCTCAACAGTTCTTTTCTTTCCTGCTTCGACAGCGGAGGCTAGGTTTGTAAGGGCATCAGCATGCGAGTTAGTACCCCTGGCGATCTGCCTGACTTCGGTTATCTGGAATTGAGTAAGGAGTTTTTTACGAGGGCTAGATAGGCCGCCATCCTGTCGTCCCGAGCTTAGTAGTCCCCGTTCAGTTGGCTTGTCACCAATTGTGAGTCACTGAAGACCACCAATTGTCGGGCTCCGAGGATTTTGGCACTGTTTAGTCCCGCTATTAGAGCTTCGTATTCAGCTTCGTTGCTTGTCACTTTGAAGTCCAGGGTTAGAGCTTGTTCTATGACCAGTCCTTCTGGCGATTGGAGGACTACGCCGGCGCCAGCTCTCTTGGAAGTAGATGAGCCGTCGACGAAGACTTTCCATGCCGAGTCAAGGGCTTGGTTCCGAGATAGTTCATCGACCTCGGTGACTTCCTTTTCATGCCCTCTGCCCCCAGGTCGGTGCGGAGCTGGGTTGGTGCCGAGCTCGGAGAGACGAACTCAACAATCAAATCTACCAAAATCTAGGCCTTGATCGCAGTCCTGTGCTGATATTGGATATCATACTGTCCCAGTTCGACTGCCCACTTAGAGATTCTACCTGAAAAGTCAGCTTTTTTAAAAATAGACCTGAGTGGGTGCTCCGTAACAACCACAATGGTGTGAGACTGGAAGTAATGAAAGAGCTTGCGAGAGGCACTGACGAGTGCCAACGTGAGCTTCTCGAGCAGGATGTATCTGGTCTCGGCGTCAAGAAGGATCTTGCGTGTAATAGATCAACTTTTGTAGTTTATCTTCCTCTTTGATGAGGACAGAGCTCATCGCATGATCCGAGATCGCCAGATACAAGTACAACGTCTCCCCTCGGGTTGGAGTAGAGAGCAAGGGTGGTGAAGAGAGATAGGTTTTGAGTGCCTGCAGTGCTTGGTCGCACTCAGGGGTCCATTGAAATTTTAGAAATTTTCTTAAAAGCTGAAAGAAAGGCCTGCACTTATCTGATGATCTGCTGATGAATCGATTGAGCGCGGCGGCCATGCCGGTCAGCTTTTGAACTTCCTTAGTGGTTGTTGGGCTCTGGACTTCCAGGATCGCCGTAATCTGGTCTGGATTGGCCTCTATCCCTCTCCATGTAACTAAGCTTCCAAGGAATTTGCCGAAAGCGACGCTGAAGACACATTTGGAGGCATTCAACTTGAGCTTGAACTTCCTGAGTATGTCGAAAACTTGAGCCAAGTCTGCTAGATGCTCATGAGACTGCTTAGATTTGACGACCATGTCGTCAATATACACTTTGATAGTCCTGCCGAGCTGAGCCTGGAACATATTTGTGATGAGCCGCTGGTAGGTTGCCCCCGCGTTCTTCAATCCAAAGGGCATTACTTTGTAACAATAAGTGCCTCGGGGGCGCTATGAACGCGGTTTTCTCCTCGTCTGGCTCATACATTGGGATCTGGTGGTAACCTCGATAGGCATCGAGGAAACTCATCCTATCGTGGCTAGCGGTGGCGTCGATCATCTGATCGATCTTCGGGAGTGGGAAGCTGTCCTTCGGGCAAGCTTTATTAAGGTCGGTGAAATCGACTCTCCACTTGCCGATTTTCTTCTTGACAACCACCGTGTTGGCTAATCAGACTAGGTATTGGACCTCTTTGATTGCTTCAGCTTCCAGCAATCTGTCGACCTCCTCGGCCACGGCTTCTGTTTGTGGCACACCTGATCTGTGGGCATTTTGCATCACGGGCTTGTGTTTAGGATCCACGTTCAGTTTGTGACACATGATCTCGGCGTTGATACTAGGCATTTCGTTCAGAGTCCAGGTGAAGACATCTCTATTTCGCATCAATAATTTAGAAAGCTCAGACCTTTCGGGATCGGCAAGCTGGCTGCCGAGCAGGAAGAACCTGTCCGGGTCGAGCGGATCGATCCTGATCTCGGCTAGATCTTCGACACTCTTCTTTTCTGGGCTTCTGCCGATCTCGTCCAGCTCCATTTCAAGTTCTGCCATATGTACCTGCCCTGAGTACTTTTCTCCAGGAACTACGACCATCATGCACTGCCTGGCCATCTGTTGGTCTCCTTCCACAGTGATCACATCCACCCTGCCATCTTTGTCCTTCAACAAGGACTTAAGCTTTTGGTGAAGAGTGGAGGGAATCGCCTCCATATTGGGGAGCCAAGTTCTACCCATAATAGCATTGTAGGGAGAGGGGGCGTCTACCACGATGATGTCAGTCATTACGAAGGCTCCGCCCACCCGGGTTTCCACAGTGACCTTCCCTTTGGGGTATACCGGCTTCGCGCTGCATCCTATCAAAGGCGTACGAGCCTCTTGCAAGTCTGCTTCCGAGAGTCCCATTTTTTCGAAACAGTCGAAATAGAGGATTTCAGACGAACTGCCGGAATCGACGAGGATCCTCTTCACTGTGAAGTCCTGCAGCTTCAACGTAAGGAGCAGTGGATCATTATGAGGGAGCTGGACTCCTTCAAGGTCCTTATCCGAAAAACAGATCGTAGGGTGCTCGCGCCGTGCTTTCTTTGACGCTGGTCCGAGCTCGGCTCTCATTATTTCCTTTCCGTGAGAGGCCCGCCTGAGCCTGAATATTGCTTTTTGGGGAAGTGGAAGGTGCTAGGTGGATGACATTGATGATTTTTTCTGATCCATCGCTGTCCGGATCCTTGTCGCCGCTTTGATGATTTCGGCTGCTGCTAGCATCACCTGCTTTAATATAATCCTTCAGGTGACCCTCTTTGGCGAGCTTTTCCAGGTGTGACTTTAGGATCTTGTACTCCTCGGTTTTGTGCCTATTTTGCTTGTGGTAGGCACAAAACATGCTCTGATCTCGGGAGGATGGATCACCCTGCATGGGCTGAGGCCAGCTGAAGTATGGTTGCTTCTTGATTTTGTTTATGATCTGATGGATTGGCTCCTTGAAGATGGTGTTCACAGCTTGGTAGGGATTAGAAGAAGGTCTGGGCTTCCTGCTACCTCCGGATTTGGATGCCGAGACTTTTGCCGAGGTGGCCGAAACCCAAGCCTGGTTCGGCTCCTCATTCAAGAATGACTTCTTGTCCCTCTTATGAGGCTAATCACTCTTGTCCTTGCGCCCAACGCCGTGGCTCTCTCGAGCTTGAATATCGTATTCTTCCCGAGCAATGTACCGTTTTACCCTGCACATCAACGCTGGCACGGAGGTTACAAGATCCCCGGCCAAGTCTTTTCTGAGCTCGTTACCTGGTAACAGAGCATTTTGGAAGGCAAAGATCGCTACTTCGTCTTTAGAGCCCTCGATCTGACTGTACGTTGTCCATAATCGTTTGGCAAACTGGGTGTTATTCTCGCTCTGCTTCATCTTCAGGGCTAATTTATCAGCGTCGGTTATGGGAACGACACTGTAAGCCTGAAATTTCTTCAGAAAGGAGAGCTGGAGCTGCCGCTAGCTCGAGACAGATCTCTCCGGGAGAGTGCAGAACCATTTCAGAGGGAGGTCACCCAAACTGGAAGAAAAGATTTTACAGTTCAGGTGGCCCTCATCTCCCCAAATAGACATCATCTGAGAAAAGTGCCGGAGGTGAGCGGCGGGATCCGAGACCCCATCGTAGAGGACAAATCGCGGAATGGAGAACTTCTTGGGCAGGGAGGAGTCTTTGATCTCTCGAGTGAATGGGGAAACGCCAAGATCGGTGGGGCCACAGACATCCTGTTGATCTCGGGCGAGTCCGGCTATCTCTAAATTGCCCTCGACCACCAACTTGATACGCCTGTCGAGCCATTCTTGCCTATCGTTATTCTTCGGCAATAGGGTCTCTAACTTTCTCTTCGAATGGCCTTGACTGTGACGGCTTCGAGCGCGACCATCTCGGCCGTGATGACTTCGACTATGCTCGAACTTTCATCGTGGGCCCGGCTGCGCTTTTCTTTCAGGTAAGTTCTCAGGTCCTCGTGGGAGGAGGCAATCACCCTGCTCTGAGTGGCCTTTGTCTCGCTCTGGTGTCCCGAAGGCTGCCTTAATGAGGTCGCTCCTTTGGCTCTTTGCTGCTACTGGAGTTGACGGATTAACTTTTCTTGTTCTTGGATGAGGATGTTTTGGGCCGCGACATCCCCATCGCCAGTGAAGTGACATGAATGGTGGGACTTGCTGACTGCTACAGATTTGTCCCTTTGAGGACGCTCCTGTCGCTGTTCATCTCGTCGGGGAGGCATAATCTCCTCCCCTGGGGATGAATCCTCGACTCACTCTGGGAATGGGACCTGGACGAAGAGATGTGCGTCAGGGCGCTCCTCAACTGCAGCTGCGCCAGACCTTGCCTCAGATCGCCTCTGAGGAGGAGCGACCGGCGACGGGCCTGGGGGTGGCGGCAGCTGGATTATCGCTCTTGAGGATTCTCTGCCTTTCTTAGCATTGGGAGGCATGGTATTTGGGAAGATTGGATTAATGCTTTCCCACAGACGACGCCAATTGTAAGTGCAAAAAATATAACTCACAAGATTAAGTGGTGCCTGATAGGACTTATCCAAAGGGGCTGATGGAGATTAGCTGCTAAGATCCTGAAAGGGGAGAAATAAACAATCAGAGGACCCTGGCTGTGGGCAGCGCAGGGCTCTCCGATGCCTAAGTTAGCACAAAGGTCGAAGGAGAAGAGAGACAGAGTAACGGCTCAAGAGGGGACGTGTATGCATACCTTTGTCTTGTAACGCACTCATATTTATAGAGGATTTTACCTGATATCTTGGAGTGGGCCCATAGATTTGATAGGAGACTTGATAGGGATGGTTTCAGTAGCCCACAAAGTAATAAATGAGGATCCATCATAGCCCACAATGCATTTATTGCCAGTCCGATTAGCCCACATCGCATTAAATACATGTCATGTTGGGCCTGATCCTGTCCCGAGTCATTGGCAGTTGAGGTCCAATCGGATCCATCCTCGGGCTCTACCCTGATATAGCTACAGCCGCTGGATGCCGCCTTGTCAGCGATCTGGTGAAGATTGTGGACGGCTGGGATGGCCTAATCTGTCTCATTCGCGCATGCCCCTACTCAACCACGTGTCTGATGACGTAGCAGAAGTAGGGAGGCGATCACAATGCTTGTCTCAACTGGCAACCTGACTCCCTCGGCCGGGGTCAGGTGCGTAGCCGGGGTCAGAAGGCGTAGCCGAGGTCAGAGTGGGTAGCCGAGGCAAGTCTGGTCTCGGCCACTGTTCTGACCCCATCACCGAGGTGCGCTTGGACAGCACGTAGGCGCGCTTAATTGGCATCTTATCGCCGAAGTTAACGTAATCTTGGTACCTTAAAAATCACCCCACACAGTTTCATTACCAATCCACTAAAAATAAAAGACCATCAGAACCCCTTATATTTCACAATCTCTGCTTTACTTTAGCTTTAATTTCAGAGAAAATTACCCAACGGGTAGGGATGCCCTCTAGTAAACTACTTAAAAGGGAGCATTCTTAATAATTTCTCATTCTTAACTAGCAGAGCAGGCCTATACTATGCTCAAGCCCTTAAAAGAAGGAAATAAAAAAAGTGGCTCATTTCAAAATGTTAAGAGAATCAATCTGTAGACCCATCACATTCTCATAGAGTAGTAGTAGAAACTTCTATTATCCAAGGTGCCCCTTCCAATTTAGCGAAGGTCCTTCGACATTTTTACTGATTGACCCTTTGAGAACGATCTCTTAATTTGTTGCTCAATTTAGATACCCCCCCTACATTTTTTTTTTAAAATATGTGAGGATTTAAGATATGAAACTTCATGCCTGTTTTTATCAACCAAGCGACAATGTAGAATAATTAAGATCTTGAAATTGAGCCCACAATTGTGCAAAATAATAAAAAAAGTGAGATTAAGTTCTTTTGTATTTCTCACATGTATTTTAGATTTTAAAGGATCTAAGATATGAAAGTTCGTGCCTTAGGGTTTATTATTTCTATGATAATATGAAATAGTTTGGATCATGAAATTTGGGCTTACAAGAGTGGTAGAAAATCCAGAAAGTATCATTAAGGTATTTTTGTACTTTTCACATGTATCTCAAAATCCATGACGATAATAGGTATGAAACTTCATGCCTTGGATTTTATAATCTCATAGTTGGCATACCCTGCATCCAACAACCCATCTCCCATCAAGGTTCGTCTACACAATACCACAACCAATCTATACAATACAACAAAGTGAGGTAGAATCATTAGTTAGGGTAGTGGGATCCAATTCCTCTATTTCCGTCTTTTGAGACAAGTAAGGTAATGTTTGGATCGTCTTAAGTTTGGGTCTTCATGTCTTGTGTCTTAAGCGCTAAGACAAAAAAAAAAAAAAACTAAATAAGATTGTTCGATACGCTATAACAACATGTCTTAAGCGCTAAGACGACTTGTTATCTAAGACGAGATTTATCTTAATTCTAGGAGCTCGAAATCCAGCTCCTGGAATTAAGACCCCAACATCTTAAGCGGTAAGACAGTTCAGGACTTTAAAATAATTTTAAAATTCCCGTAATAACCCTCACCAATATCAACGATTGCAGCCCTAATCTCTCTATCTCTTTGGTTGTTCCTGCATCTAAAATGAAGCACTTCCCTGTGCGACAAGCAACATCGGTCTCCTTCTTCTTGTCTTGGATCCAAAAGCCAAAGGTAAACTCTTTCCTCATCTTCCTTCCCTTCTCATCCCCTCTCTTTTCTTGATCTTGATTAGGTTTTTGCCTTTGTTTTAATTACAAAGATAAGATCAGACTCTAGTTAGTCTCATGAAGCAATCATGCGAAGCATAACTTGCCCCAGCATGGAATCAAAACCAAAGTCATACCCTAACGAGTGGCTTTGATTCCATACTGCAGGTGGGCCACTTTTTATAATACTATCATGATGTCGTTATGAAAAGATAAGATTTTTTTTCAGACTTTTAAAGAGACGCAGATGACGACCTGAACCATCTAGGGTATTTTAAAATTATATCTAGTTTTTTTTTTCTATATCACTATCATCTTACAGCCACACAATTAAACGGAAGTCCAATTGGCAAGGCATGGGCTATTCCACGTTTCAATGCACGTCTGGAGATGAACCAGTCAAACTCTGTTGCCATCCTATTTTTAGTGCAGAGATATCAAACTCTGTTGTCATCCTATTTTTATAGAATAGTTGCAACAGGACACTACACAAACAAATTAGAACCCCGTAGTTCCCCTTTTACCACTACTGTGCCTACCACCCCTGTGGATTTTAAATGAGTAAAAAATATTAGAACAGGTCTGATGGACAGCGCTTCTGCTCGGTTCTACCGAGGTCGGTGGATGTGGGAGTCCGTTTGGGTCCGACCCTTTCGTAACCGGGGGGCAGAGGCATGCATCAACATTTTTTATGTGGGTGTGCCAGATTTTCTATTTTACTTGGAATTGCAAGTGGTGATCCGGAGATCAACCTTCGCAAGTAAAAAGGAAATCAACTTCTTTCAAGTTTTCCATTGCACATATATTTAAGAAAAAAGACATTTTCTTGATTTGTCGTGAAAGGCGATTTTTTTGGCATTTATAGCCGATTTTTGGCGTTTATAGCCGATTTACAATCCTTATGAATAATGAAAGACAAGAGTTGTGCTTTTTGTCTCTTTTGAAAAAATACAAACTACAATGAAAAGCAAGAAAAGGAGGATCTAACTTCTCAGGAGATTGTGGGGGAACCGTTCAGATTGACGGTCGCAAGCCATATGTGGACTTCGCCATCATCCATGCAGATGAGAACAGATGATGTTATTGATTCGGTTGGCTTGGCTATAACCTCAGGTTTTTAGAGGACAAAGACCAAGAGGAGGTCCTATGTCCAATAAAAAGTCAAGTAGACGGGCTGAAAAGCCACGTCTAAGCCATTGGAGGCAGAAGGAAAAGGCAAGGACCTTGGGGGGGTACCCCCCAAGGGACTTTTTTCACCTTGTAGCGGTGGTCGGTGTAGAACTTCTACAGAGTTTTCTCTCTTTCTTCCTCTTAGATTTCTTACTAGTAAATCCCCGTGCTATGCACGGACCACAGAAACATCAGATGCACAGATTTATACATATTATTTTTATTAAGTTTATTAATTAGTAAACCTTTATGTGTCCTTCTTTTTGTTGCTAATTTAATATATTTTTTATTTTTTTTCCAGATATTTTATTCTTTTCGCAAGTTGTACATTGAGTTTGATGTAGCCAGAGCACGTGTAAAAAATATTAATCTGAAAATATATTAACAATAAAACAACATAATAAAGCAAGTAAATGTAGCTTCAATAACATGGGGTTCACAATATACACGTTCGTACGATATATACAAATGAAAAGACAATAAATATGTGCAAATTAGGACACTAACAATATCAGACAAAATATTAATGCCGAGTAATTGTAAATCCATCTTTCAAGTGCTTCACGGTGGACCTGTAGGCATATAAAAACTATGTTAATAATTAATAAATTATTATGTTAATGGTAAATAATCAATTGTAAATATCGCAGAAGTCATCATAAGAGGACATTTTTACCTGGAATATGGAGATTGACTTTCATATCTCATTATTGTTTTTTTCCAGTCCATCATCTAAATCTTCTAAAACCCTTATTGTTATAAGGTCTAACTCAATATCTTCCAACATTTCTCCTAATTCCCTCATGTCCACGAAATTAGTCTTGACTTTAGCATGGATGTCATGTACAGGCCAAGGAGGTGGTAGAGTGCTTATTATGGAACGTATCAGATCTGCAATATTTGGTTCAAACCCTCTCCTTTTTAGATCTAATACAACCTTTCCTTGGTTAGCAAATGTTCTCTGACACCCGTTCCTGCAATCATTTTTTCTGTCCTGAACTGTATCCATAAGGGATGAATATACTTCTCAAACGATTCCAAGAGGTCGACAAACTCCACTGCATGCCATGGTCGATCTCAAATATCCTCCTTTTTACAGCATCCGAAGCTGGTGGCAAACTTTCAGCAATTTTGATCATTATATATCTTTCCGGGATGAAGTCTCCACAGACTCTCAGCCACTGAGCTAGCTGTATTTTTCTGGAACCATGTCTTGCTATTGGTGTGTCATTTTCAAACGGTTTAATTTCGAACTCGTTTGCCCATTCCCTGATACGTAGAGAGTCTTTTCCACGACGATATTCGAGTGACGTACTCATATTATCTGGGTTAGAGTTTTCCAAAATAAATTATAAATTATAATTTAAATGAAAGCAACAACAGATCAATCAAAGTAGTAATAACACAGGAAGCAACTTAATAACTTGGCACACATTATAAAATACATGTAAAATAAACGTAACGACAAATTAGCAAACACAGAATAAAATAACAATATCGACAATTGAAGAAAAAACCAACCAACTAATACACTAAATTCAACAAAATTTCAAACCTCATAACATATTTTAATGGGAGATATCGTTGAAGACTTCCCTGTACACAACATTTTTTGTGATATTATTTGGCATCCCTTCTTTATTGATCAGCAACATCTTCAAACCCGACGGAGATGTAGCACGCGACAAAGCTACATATAGCTGGCCATGTGAAAACACAGGATTCGGTAGATAGACCCCAACATTTTTTAGAGTTTGTCCTTGACTCTTGTTTATGGTCATTGCAAATGCCAACTTGATAGGAAATTGTCTTCTCCTCAGTGCGAATGGTGAATCAACAGATGTCGGTGTTAGGATAGCACGACTTATCAATACAATTTCTCCAATGCGAGACCCCGTTATGACTTTATCCCCCATCTTGTCAACAACCAATCGGGTACCGTTGCACAATCCCAAACACTGATTCAAGCTTCTCAACAACATTATCGGAGCTCCAACTTTTAACTCAAGAGTATGACTTGGTAATCCCGGAAAGTCCAAAGAATTCAGAAATTCTGGTGGGTGCAAAACATGATCATTAGATTCCCCGGACATTGGACATAGCTTATCTGCACTATAAAATACCCGCCTTTCACCTGGAATCATCGATAACATCACAGAGTTTAGCTTGTCGACATCGATGTTTTTCGGAGCCAGTATGGCACGCTCATTTAAGTACGACAAATCAATGTAACTATTAAGCATTTCAGGATAAGTCGATTCAATCAACCGATGTACTCCCCCCTCATCATTTCGTATGAGAAACTCATTTGGGATTTTGATCCAGTTCGCATCATTATCATTTCCAAAAGACGTCCCGGATATCTTTCCCTCGCCAACCATCTTAATCCACTCCGTAAAATCATGTAACCGAGATTTTAAAGCTTCGGAGACATTGTTTGCTGTAACACGCATATTTATATGCAGATGTAAAACCTGGCAATATTTCCAAATACTCGATCTTGGTAATGAAGCTCCAACTATCTGTTCACGTCCCCCCTTTGTTATAATTGGCAGTATCTGTCTAAAATCTCCTCCAAGTACGAATAATTTTCCTCCAAATACTTTATCCGAAGAACAGTTATTTGTATTTTGAAGAATGTCTCTAAATGTTCGATCAACTGTGTCAAAGGCATAGCGACCCAACATTGGAGCTTCGTCCCAAATGATTAACTCCGCTTCGGAAATTAACAGTGCCAAATCGGTTCGATGGGTGATGTAACAACATGACGATTGATGAAGGTTTAATGGTATTTTGAAACGGGAGTGCGCTGTTCTTCCATTTGGCAAAAGCAGAGCAGCAATGCCCGATGATGCTACCGAAAGAACAATTTTATTTTGTGACCTTACCTTCGCTATTAAAGTCCTCCATAGATACGTCTTTCCAGTTCCTCCACTACCATAAACAAAGAATAGACCTCCTGTCCGTCTTTCGTACGCATCCATTATCGTATTGAAGACCCTCTTTTGATCATCATTTAAGCCGACATGTAAAGATTCAAACAAATGGCTTTCAGCAGTGCTATCATAATCGAGTTCTTCCCTTATGAGTTTGTTTGTAACGAATTGGCCCAACCGAGAAGATGGCATAGGCATAGGATGGAATTCTGTCAAGGACCTACCATTCCTATTAAGTATACGCTCGATATCCAGCAGCCCTAAATTTCTCAATTCATTTTCATCAAGACGTATATCTCTGTCTCCAAGCTCTCTCCTCGTTCGACTTTGTAAATCATCTGTGAGGTCCACCCAGTGTTTTTCCCATAATTCTGTCTGATTTGTAATTTCTGAGAACATGAGCATTTAACAAAACATGTTTTTGAGTTGTGAACCTGTAGCCCAATTCGAGGCCTCGTTAAGTGCTTCATGCCATTCACCATCATGATCGAGTAAGCCAAGGGCAAAGCATGCCGATTTGTAAGTTGGGTGCACCACCCCTCCAATGGTTCTTATATCCTCATAGCATTTTGCCCCCCGAACTTTGTTTAGCAGGATACCCAGATAATGACGTTCTCCTGAGTTTGGATGTGCATAAGCAAGCCTACCAATACTAATGCGCTGTTTTCGCCTTGTACACATTTTCTGCTTTGCGTTCCAGACCCCCCACTTTGTTGGAAACTCAACGTATGTAAATTCATTGGCATACGGGTGGTTTATATTTACTTCGAACCATTTAGTGAACATTGTTTCATGAATGCCATCCCGATTAACCACGGATGCAACATCATCTGTGTCTTTAAACACAACAAACTGTTCTCTTGGTAAATGATATTGTAACCTCTGCACAGAGGGATATTGTTTTTGCAAGTAAAATTCAAATATTCGCCAGCATGCTTCAATCGAAGATATGTATCGACCGTCTTGAAATTGCTTGATCTCATTCACACATCTGTACATACGTTCTCCATTCTGATCATATTGTACAATATTATCCTCGATCACAATCGTTGCACGATCTGGACCCTTATGAATGTACTTGTATAAGTATTTAATGACCTTGCTGTGGGCACACCGCTCAATATTTATGTGTGAGTCATATCTTACAATGAGATCACGATTATATGGAATAACCCATCGGTTATCGACATCAAAACCATTGATTCTATAAGTCATGTTATTATTTCGACGTCTGTATAGCACGAATCCATTCTCAGCTATTGTCGTTGAACCGACAAATGGTTTTGGATAACCTTTCGAGCACTTTCCATTTACCATGCATGGAGCATTTATATTTTGAAAACCACAAGGCCCGTGTAATATGCATCTTGTCACAGTAGCGAACACCAATGGATCTTCAACCTCACTTGGTATTTCCGCCGAAATAATGTCATCAATCTCTTCAAGTAACTGTGGTTTGTCTTCACCGGTCAGTGTGAGGATGATGTGAGCATGTGGTAATCCTCGCTTTTGAAACTCAATGACATGAATATCTGTTCAAGATTGGTGTTAATGTTGTAATTAATAAAAAAAGATTATAATTCCAACATAGTAATAAAATTATGAATTGATAATGAAGTCTCATGCTAAGACCCGATTTTGTATACCTGCAATCACTTTGCCGAAGAAATTATTTTTTTTAAGGTCCTCCATCAGTTGTTTCAGCCTAATATGAAATACCCTTGCAACTATATCTGGCCTGTCCTCAGTGCGTTGACCAGGAAATCGTGATAGTTGTTGCTTAATCTCTGGCCAACTTGGGTTGCATGTGAACGTTATAAATAGATCGGGGAATCCCATCGTACGACAAATCGCCATAGCATCCTGATAATGTTGAATCATGTTCCTTGGACCACCAGTGAACGACGAAGGAATAATGTAGCGCATACGAACTGCAGTCGCATCCGTATCACCAGCGTTGACCGCATCCTGTAAACCCCTATACAAATCTGCACGCAAAGCATTCTGATTGTTCCTGATGAAACTAAGTCTTTCCTGCTCTATTGCCGCGTAGCAATCAACCACAAACTGTTGGAAAAGTCTGCCACCTTGAAGCAGCGAAGTGCCTTCATCATCCCGAGACATCAGTCTAAATACATAGAACTCTCTTATCGATACACCCTCACGCATATAGTTAGATTCAGACGCGAACTTTATGAATTTCGTCCACCCATCAGTTCCATATGGAAAGAGCAATGGGTATTGGAGCGGCATGTATAAAGGGTGTGTTTCGTTAATCCTCCGGAGACTACCATCTAACTTTCGAACAATGATGTCACGATTTCCTGTAATTTCAGACTCATCTCCGACAATGATGGCCGCAACCTCATTTGTGGTCGGTCTAGCGTACTGTCTTCCTTCCCGTGAATGTAGAATTCGGATATGCAAATTGTGATTGCCATTTTCAGAGAGCGCATCCCTCGCGTTACGGAACAATTGTACGTAAGGGTTAGTAGCGTTTAGCATTGACTGCAAGCCCTCCAACACAGTCAAGTCAAAATCATTTGCGTCTTCATTTCCTTGAAGAGCCCTTAATCTATTGGATGCTTCATGTTCCGTGTCATATATATATAGTTGTGCAAACTTAGGCATATCTCCAGGCGCAGGAAGTAACGAACCGATCCTGTGAAAATTCGTTCCACTTATTCGGAAATGAGATGGTCCTCTTCCATCGAGCAAAGAATGATCAATTTTACCACACATTGACATGAAGGACAACATTGAATTGTATGTTCTTATTTTCTCCTTGAATCTAGATTGAAGGAATTGATTATGTAGAAATTCAGGTGTGTTCGGTAGTAGTGGTAGCATCACCTTTCCTCGATGACAACATAGATTAAACATGGGTCTTGAAATTGAACTGTCCCTGATTCTTCCTTCAAGCCACATAAAAGCTCCACAGTGAGAGCATACTGCAACTCTGGAACCGAAGCTCCAACGCGTGGAGATATTTCTTCTCCTTGAGCTTAAGAAAATATTATTTCCTGTAATTAAATTATTCTATCAGCCTTTAAAAACTCATTATTTATGGGAAAAAATAGTGAGTAGCTAAAATTAAAATCCAGTACTTGATGTCGAAGCGATTGTCTTGCCCGACGTTAGATTGGAATGAGATGTTGAAGCTAGTCTGCTGCCCGACGTCCCATTTGAAAGACCATGATGTTGCCGCCTAAGATGCAAGATTGTGGATCTCACACGCCGTGCCTCCATTTGCATGACTCTTTTCCTATACCCTGGTTGATCTTGTTCATTTTGGATCGATTGACAGATGTGACTCACATTATTTGTATTTGCACCTATAATTCATTGGTAGCCACTATTTATTATTTTTGTATATATAATAAGATATGATTTCGAGTTATGTACATGTTGAAGATGTATATATTTTACCGATTCTTGTATGCATGATGTGGTATCCATTGTGAGAATATGTGGCCTCCTGAATACCCTCGAATTGCATAGTACGTTTACGACGCAAAATCGACAACCTTAAGAACCGAGACATCTTATACTTGATTCTTTTTTGATGATCTTCTATAGTTGTAAGTCTATCCATCCTGAACATATATAAATATGTGTCACTTAAAATAAAGGCCCGCTTAATATTTGAGGTATCATAAAATTAATACAAACCCACCAGTAATGGATATATCTATGATTAAAAATTCACACCAATTGTTATATCTCTAGGAATATGTAGTCATTTAAATAGTCAATCTCAAAAATTGACTAACGAATAGTTAATCAAGCCCATTTAGGGATCTAATGGAGAGATAATTCATAGTCCACTTGTTTAAAGAGTTATTTAAATTTTAATTAGTAGTATAATTCATAGTCCACTTGTTTAAAAATAGTGTAAGAGGCCCGTGCTGGATAAAAAAAAAAGTATTAAAAAAAGATTTGTAGATGAAGCAAGATAGTGGAAGGAGTAAGGGAAAGATAAAATATTCGAACCGATTAGGTGGTCTCATAATGATATAGTGCTGGCCTAGTGGTTAAAATATGTAGTCATTAAAATAGTCAATCTCAAAGATTGATAACGAATAGTTAATCAAGCCCATTTAGGGGTCTAATGGAGAGATAATTCATAGTCCACTTGTTTAAAGAGTTATTTAAAATTTAATTAGTAGTATAATTCATAGTCCACTTGGTTAAAAATAGTGTAAGAGGCCCGTGCTGGATAAAAAAAAAGTATTAAAAAAAGATTTATAGATGAAGCAAGACAGTGGAAGGAGTAAGGGAAAGATAAAATATTCGAACCGATTAGGTGGTCTCATAATGATATAGTGCTGGCCTAGTGGTTAGGAATTAAAAAAGGAAAAAAAATTAACAACACTATTTTATAGAAAAATTTCGGGAATATTGGCCCAACCAGGGCCCATAAGCTTGATCTGCTAAGTTCAAAATTTAAAACTTCTCTTTCGATGTAAAATAATTAAAATTTAAAATCCATTGAAAAGTAAAGAATCAAGATCTTTTTAGGCATTGTCTCATAGAATTATGTGAATACGACCCATGATGAGGCTGCGCATGATTTTATTCTATTTTATTATGTATTTTTTTTACATGTGGCTAATCTCATGGTGAGGCCAATTTCAATAAGGTGAAACTTATGCCCAGTGCTAACGGGATACTATACTTTGAATAAGGTAGAAAGGAAACCATCCGTTGAATAATTATCAAATGGGCATTTTTTTTACTCCATCTCTATCAAATGAAAAAACAGTAATAAAAAAAATTGAGAATGGATTGAAAAGCGAAAAGAATTAACATCTAATATTATAAAAAATTAAAATATATTACCTTATTATATGAAGATTAAGATAATTTTCCAAACGTATAAAAAATTAAAATATATTACCTTATTATGTGAAGATTAAAATAATTTGATGAGCTTCTTCAAACGCCTCAAGCAGAGATCCAGCAATGTCTGTCAATATTAATCATAAATCATAACTCATAAATACCCGGCAAAGTGCAGGGAAGGAGAAAAAAGAAGAAGAAGGAGAAAGAGAGGGGAGGTGATGCATATGGGTGCATGGATGATGGGTCCCACTGGGCACCACCCTAAGATTAAAGACATCTACATTGTCTCATAGAATTATGTGAATACGACACATGATGAGGCTGCGCATGATCACAACACTCATCGAAGGTGGTCGCTACTGTGCTTTTGCCCATGAGATCCATGAGCAATCTCTCACTCTGTGAGGACACCGAGACACAAAAACAATGGAGAATTAATTGGCAGCTTGAAAGGTCCCTCTGTGAATTTTCTTCATGTAAAAATCGATAAACCATGTGATCATGGGAGACACACTTTTATGGGACAAAAAGTTGCCCAAATCCCAACCATCCATTCCGGAAAAAAATCAGATCGGTGTCAAAATTACATGGTCAATCCAAGTGGACAATGCTGAAAAAAGCTGCACATGGGTTGGATGTGCGAGGGCCAAAGCAAGTCCAAGCCCAGCCCACTAAAATTTCTTAAGCTGACTATCAAGTCTAAACACACAGCTCACCATCGATTAAAAATCTGAGCCACTCCTCTTAAATTGTTGGGCCCGGCGAGGCCCTTCCTAGGCCTGTTGGGTTCAAATGAAATAAAGTATAAGAACTCTAGTTCGAAAATCCAGATGATCATCGTGATCTTGAATTTTGAGGCGTGACACAGAGACATCCACACCGTTGGATTGATAAGAAAAAAGAATACATCACTATGCCAACCGTGGATACCACATGTTTGATCTGGGTAATCTTGGGCCACTTCCAAGTGGGCCCCACAGGCGGGCCCCACAGAGGTTGCATCAAGTGCAAGACACTGATTCTCAAATCTCACTAAAAAAAAGCCCAACATGAATATAAGCATTACACAAAAGGAAGACGGAATATCTTCAACTTGTAAAACAGAGAGCACATACTAATATGTTATTAATTTAAAATAACATAGCAAGAACCATAAGAAAAAAAACACATACAAAGAATTACCGACGAAAGTGAAAACGTAGGCAAAAGTGTATCTTTTACCGACGAATTTTGAAAAACGTGGCTAAAAAACGTGGCTAAAAGTACAACTTGTTGTAGTGCATATTCCATTGCAAGCTCTATAAATCCTTCCAACCAAGGTGGTGTTTTTGTCACCTCAACCAAGTCCCAGCCTTCCCATGCTTGAACCAATGAAGAGAGTTGTCAGGTCTCTCCCCGAGAAAGACCCATCCAAAGCAGGCATGCAAGTGTATCTGATGATAAGATATGTACACACTCTAGGTATTATATATACAGTCTTCTTCATGAGCCAATGTTGAAAGATATTTGAAATTTCAAGCACGGAGTAGGTTATTCCTTTTTTCTTATTTTTTTATTTCTTTTAGATAGAAGATTTATGATCTGCCAAAAAAAGAAAAAAGAAGAAGCTTTAGATCTACAACACGCAATTAATGTACTGATTTTCTTTGTTTTGATATTTACCATGTCTAATAAAATAGTTAAGATCATGACATATTTATCACCACCACCACCATCATCACCTTCTTGTCATCGTTTTAATTTGCTATCACAATTCTGGCTATTGTTATCAAAAACTTAAGATTGGTGATTTAAGAAAGAAATCAGCTTTGAATCTACAACATGCAATTATTGTACTGTTTTTTCTAATATTTTTTTTCATTTCCATTTATGCTTAGATATTTGCTTTGTTTAAATAAAGTAGTTCAAATGGGCTTATCACCACCATCACTATGCCAACCGTGGATACCACATGTTTGATCTGGGTAATCTTGGGCCACTTCCAAGTGGGCCCCACAGACAGGCCCCACAGAGGTTGCATCAAGTGCAAGACGCTGATTCTCAAATCTCACTAAAAGAAAGCCCTTCCTAGGCCTGTTGGGTTCAAATGAAATAAAGTATAAGAACTCTAGTTCGAAAATCCAGATGATCATCGTGATCTTGAATTTTGGGGCGTGACACAGAGACATCAACACCGTTGGATTGATAAGTAAAAAGAATACATCACTATGCCAATTGTGAATACCACATGTTTGATCTGGGTAATCTTGGGCCACTTCCAAGTGGGCCCCACAGGCGGGCGGGCCCCACAGAGGTTGCATCAAGTGCAAGACGCTGATTCTCAAATCTCACTAAAAAAAAGCCCTTCCTAGGCCTGTTGGGTTCAAATGAAATAAAGTATAAGAACTCTAGTTCGAAAATCCAGATGATCATCGTGATCTTGAATTTTGGGGCGTGACACAGAGACATCCACACCATTGGATTGATAAGTAAAAAGAATACATCACTATGCCAATTGTGGATACCACATGTTTGATCTGGGTAATCTTGGGCCACTTCCAAGTGGGCCCCACAGGCGGGCGGGCCCCACAGAGGTTGCATCAAGTGCAAGACGCTGATTCTCAAATCTCACTAAAAAAAAGCTCTTCCTAGGCCCACAGAGGTTGCATCAAGTGCAAGACGCTGATTATCAAATCTCACTAAAAAAAAGCCCAACATGAATATAAGCATTACACAAAAGGAAGACGGAATATCTTCAACTTGTAAAACAGAGAGCACATACTAATATGTTATTAATTTAAAATAACATAGCAAGAACCATAAGAAAAAAAACACATACAAAGAAGGAGAAAAAAAAGATAAAAAAATAATGCCATTCACAATGATAAAACTCATGCGAAGAAGATAAAAAAAAAGAAAAAATCTAATGATGCAAAAACTATTCTTACTAAATCTGCAAGCATGAATAGAAACAGATTGGTTAGAAACATCATCAGCTTATGGAATAGCAACAAATTTCTTAAGCTAACTATCAAGTCAATCCAAGTGGACCATGCTGTCAAAGTCATGCAACTGCACCACGTCTAAGTGACCGACATGATCAAATGGTATGAAATGAACCACGTCCCACGTTATCATCAGTTGCCGATCACGTGACACGTTATGCATGAAGACAAACTATAGTCATCCTTCACTTTTGCAATGCGGTGAAATATATGTCCAACAAACACAAAAAAACTTTTGCAATGCGGTGAAATATATGTCCAACAAACACAAAAAAACACTAAGACCACAACTGAAGTTGTAATCGCAGATCATGGTAGAGGAGGCTTCTGCACAAAAGCAGACAACTTCAACTCAGATGCAGCAGCGTGCACATGCAGGTAAAGAAAGAAAAGGAGAGCCTACCTGGTTCAGGGCATGCGCAGGGGAAAAAGGAGATGGGTTGAGGGCAGTGTGCGTGAGTGGTGTGGCGATGGGGCGATGGAGAAGGGGAGATGGGGAAGGAGAGATTTTAGGGACGGAGAGATGAAGAAATTTTAGATGAGAGATTCATTTTTATTAGATGAGATTGATAATCGGATTTTTTTCCGTAAGATTGGAAACCGAAGGGAGGAATGGAAGGGTGTGATTGGATTTTTTTCTGTATGATTGAAACCTTCTATATGAAAGGAGAGATTTTAGAGAGTGAGAGATGGAGAAATTTTAGATGGTGAATGAGATGATGGAGAAGGAGAGATTTTAGGGAGGGAGGAATGGAAGGGTGTGATTGGATTTTTTTCTGTATGATTGAAACCTTCTATATGAAAGGAGAGATTTCAGAGAGTGAGAGATGGAGAAATTTTAGATGGTGAATGAGATGATGGAGAAGGAGAGATTTTAGACACGCCAGGTGTCCTCCTCCAAGACACGCCAAGTGTCCTCCTCCAGGGATTCTTACATCCCTTTAGTAATATAGATGCCTTTTTCTGTCTGAGTTTCCGGATTTTCTACAGTCTGTTGTGTGTTTTCTGTGTTGTTTTCTTCTTGGAGTGCTTTCCTATTTATAGGCTTTTTTGGTAGCCATTTAGGAGGGGTTATGGGCTTTTATTGTCATTAAGCCGCATAATGGGAGGAGTTACAGGATTTAATTCCTTTATTTTGTAACTCCTGTTTCTTGGCTTCTGATTGGCCGGAGGAGATTGAGGGCATTTAATCGCCTTTAATCGCCATGATGGGAGGAGTTTCATGGTTTAAATGTCATGAATCTCTTGACTTGTAACTCCCGGATGCTTGCTTCTGATTGGGCCGTCCAAAGAAATGGATTAATGACTGTAATAAAGCTAGTCGATTAATCGCATTAAGTGGTCGCCGAGCAGTTGAAGAGTCGCGGGCCGTGCTGCGTCTTTTGGGATTCTTCTGGCGATGATCAATAATGGATCTTCTTGTAGATCGGCATCAGATGACCATGTAACTTCAGGTATTGGTTGCCAACAGCGGGTCGGTGCCATCTGTCCTGTCGATTTCTCGATCGATCGGGTAGAAAGCACACTTTTTTTTGGTTGACCGGTTGGCGATCAATGTTGATTTCGATACTCTTGATGATTGACCCGTGTTTTTGACGGATGTCAGAGGATTTGGTGTCTCAAAAGTATGAATTTTGGAAAATCAGAGGAGTCGGACGCTTCGAATTGCGAAGAAACGGCGAAAAATGGAGTTTCCGGGGCCCTCCCGGCGATCCCAGGCTCCAGGGTCGCCGGCGACCCTTGGGGGGTTTTCAGCGCTTTTGTCCCGTTTTGCGTTCGTTTTTACTGTTTTTTTATTCTTTTTTCTTCTGTATTCTTCCTTGACATTTTTGATCATTTATTGGTCTGATTTCCCTGTATAAAATCTGATGAGAATCCTTGCATTTTGTTTTGCAAAGTTTCCAATTTTCTAAGAAAGCCGAAGACTTTGTCGCGCAGAACTGCCGATTTTCCGTCAGAAGCTGAAACTGGGTCAAACGATGTCGGAATGACCTGAAATTTGAGGTGAAGCCTCCTGAGCAATAGTAAGACCAACCATAGGCTTTTGTTTGAGTTTTAAAGCCGTTTGGGGTCCTATCACTAGTAGACTTGTTTTTGTCGCGATGAAGATGTCGCGGCTTGATGTGCGGTCAACCGATGTCTGATTGACTTGAAATTTCACAGGGAACCGATTGGAGTCATTTAAAATGATCCACAGGCTCTGTCTTGGAAACCATGGTCCCGGGGAGCTTCGCCGCCGAGAGGCCTGATTTGGCTTCCGAGCGTCAAAGTATGGTCAAATGTTGTCGAAATGACCTGAATTTTGACGTGTAGCCCTTTGTAAGCATTTTGAAGCTGTCCATGTCCATGAGAGGCTTGATTTAGCTGTTCGAGGGTTGAT
The DNA here is from genome assembly GCA_012931725.1 of Litsea cubeba. Lineage (NCBI taxonomy): Eukaryota > Viridiplantae > Streptophyta > Magnoliopsida > Laurales > Lauraceae > Litsea > Litsea cubeba. Next base: position 59,784,778 of record CM022946.1, read on the forward strand.
GTAGGGTCAAACGTTATCGGTTTGACTCGGAACTTGACGTGGAGCCTTTTGGATGTATTTTGAGACCATCCATCGGCTCTGATCGAAGATTTGGTGTCTCCGATGCTTTCTCCGCCGGGAGCTCCTTTTCAGCTACCAGAGAAGCAAAGTTAGGCCAAATGATTTTGAAATGGCCCGAAACTTCTTATGTACTCCTCTTTTGGCTGTCTTGAAGGATCTTGCTGTTTTTGTTTGATTCTGACAAGATTTGATTTTTTGGAAGTAGCATTGCCTATTTATGGCAGGTTGCGACTTCATGCAGTTTTTTGGATCTTGAAAAGGCAAAGTGACATTTTTGGTGTCAACAAATGCCCCCTCGAGGTGCAGTGACGAGTTGCTTAACTTTTGTAGTCGATGTGCCTCGAAGAGATTTTGTGAAGGAGAGCTTATGACTTGACCAAGAGTCTTTGAGCAGTCTTTCTTTATGGTATTTGTAGCCTTTTGAGCTTCCAAGGGAATTTTATGGTAGTGAAAGGGATCACGTACCATCTCGAGGCAAAGTTTTGAAGATGACATCAGGGATGTGGATTTGGGTTTTGACCTTGTGACCTAACAGGCTGTATGTGGCAGGTTAGGGGGTCGGGTTTGGTTTTGATCGTGTGACCCAACAAGCTGTATGTGGAATGTTGGGGGGTCAATTTCGGTTTTGACCTTGTGACCTAACAGGCTGTATGTGGCAAGTTAGGGGATCAGGTCTTGGTTTTTTGTTTTGGTCTTGTGACCTAACAAGTTGTATGTGGCAAGTTAGGGGACCAGGATTTAGTTTGGATTTTTGTGGAATGTCAATTTCAAGATTTTGGCTCAATTTGGTAGATGAGGCTGGATGGTTTGATTTTTGGAAGCCCATGGGGCTTGGAATTCTCTTTTGTATGGTCCAATCAACTCAAAAGAGGCATGGAACCATTTTTGTATGCTCTTGGTAAGAGGGGTTTCTCTTTGACTAAAAGCCAATTTTTTTTTTTTAGTGCCTAGGTGATCAAACCTGGCTCATATGGGCTAACCCATGGGACCTTAAGCTTTTTGGAATGGCTTAGATCTCATATGGTATCATTTTTGTAAAGAAAAAATATCTCCTTTGGATAGAGAATATCTAAGAATATCTTTACTTGGAGAGAATCTCTCATGTTCCCTTTATTTTGGGATAGAATATCTCAAGATATCTTTCTTTTGGGAAAGAATCTTTCATTGATTTCTTTTTGGAAGAGAATCCCTCAAGATATCTTTCTTTTGGGAAAGAATCTTTCTAATTTCTTTCTTTTGGCAAGGTTACTAATTAGTAACACTTACCTCTTTCTTCTTTCCTTCTTTGGTTTGCTCTCTTCTATAGAAGCAAGGAGGAGGTTAGATCTCTTGCTCTTATTGCTTTCTTTGCAATAATCCCAAGAGGGCTTCAAGACCAAGAGTTCTTCTTCTTCAAGATCTTCAAGACTTTTCTTCTTCTTCTCCATCAATGGCTTCAAGTAAGTTCCCTTTTTCAAGAAAACCCTATTGTAGGAAAAAGTTCTTTCTTTCTTTTTTTGTTTTTTTCTTTTCTTTTCTTTTTTCTTTTTTCCACGAGTTTGCTCTTTTTTTTATTACACGTTTTTTTTTCATGCTTTCTTCTTCTTCTTTTTTGCATGTTTTTTTTTTCTTTTGTGGGCCGCACGGACAGATCCGTACGGATCTGGCCGTGCGGCCACGTGGCCTGTGGGCCAGCCCCTTTTTCTTTCTCTCTGTTTTTTTTTTATAAAGTTTCTTTTCTTTTTTTTTGTTCTTTTTCTTTCTCCTTTCTCCTTCTTTTTTTTTTTGAGAAAGTTTCTTTTCTTTTCTTTTTTTTATATCATGATAATGCATTTTTTTTGGCAAACCAAGATGTTCATGCATGTATATTTTTTTTGTAAATTGAATTGTAGCATGATGTGATAGCATACCTGAAAGTTTTCGCAAATTTGGGAATTTGGAGCTCGCAGCGATGTTGAGCCCTTCCTGATTTTGCGGAGACTTTGAGGTTTCGAAAGTTCGAAGTTTTGGAGCTCGCAGCAATGTTGAGCCCATCTTCAAGCTTTCTATTTTTTTTGGGATAGTTCCTTTTCTTCGGAATTGCCCCGTCATCATGTCAAAATTTCGCCAGATTTTTTTTAGCGAAATTCTGTCATTTTGATGTTTGATCTTTTTCTTTTCCATACTTTGCAGGGTAAAGAGCCTGCTACAAGGGTAAAGAGCCTGCTACAAGCGCACCTCGTCGATCTGCTAGATCTTCTAATTCGGCCGTTCAGTAGGCCTGGGAGAAGGTCCAGTATGTTGAGAGAAATCTGGAAGAGTGTGACTCCCTCAACAGAGATGAGATGAGGCAGCGACTGATCGCTCTCAAGGGAGAGGATTTTTATAAGATCATGGTAAGCAGTCGTCCATGGGTAATGGAAGATCAGAGTGTTTTACCCAAGCCTACCTTCTTCTTTGGTGATGCCGTCCCTGATGACATGACATAACAGAGGAGATGTTTTCAGTTCTCTTTCACAGCAGATGGTGAGAAGAAGATTGTTGCTACCCGGTCGACGTTTGATCGCACCGTCTCGATCATGAGCCTTGCCCCCACGTGCTCTAAAAGGGAAGATCCTCCAAGCTGGCTGAGAAGGACAAATGTAATCAAGACCAGGGTTTTTGTTGGCGGTTCTCCCTGGATATGCGGAGAAATCGCCTACTGATATGGACATGTTGATGCCAGCCAGCGGTTACCAGGGCTCTGATTATCCATCGGTCGATTTGAGACCGGTGGGCCTTGGCATTTTCAGTGGTGACGGCAGCAATTGGGTGAAGCCTTTTCGACTTCGTGGCCATTTCAGTGCTGACTCCGAGTGGAAGTCGTGGACTGATCGCGTCCTGCTGATTGGTGGCGCCGTTTTGAAGGAAGCCGGGATTTTTGATGCGGTCCGCGCCTTTAGGGAGACCGTGATCTTTTCTGACGAGGCCTTCATGGCTATGTTGGAGTCATTCCTTCCACAAACCAATACCTTCGTTGTGACGAATGGTGAGATTGGTTTTTCTTTGAAGGAGCTTAGCGCCATCACTGGATTGCCCATCCTTGGCAAACTCTATGAGGAGTTTATGCCGATCGACAGCGTCCTTGAGGAGCAGTCTGAGGAGTTCAGGCTTCTGTACTTTCAGCTTGTCGCCTTCTATGATATTTTGAAGGAGAAGGAGGGTTTGAAAGTTAGATCTAGCAGTTGGAAGAATTCTAGCTCTTCGTTCCCCAACTTTTTTGATAGCAGGGAGTCTTTTGATAGTGCGACCAAGGAAGCCAGGGCTCAGGATCCAAGTTCGAAGAAGATCTTGGCTATGTAAGAAGAGTTGAGAGATTTTTGTGCGAGTACAAACGCCATATGTCCTGACATTGCACTGCGGTGAGATCTCACTGTTTACCTCACATATTGGCTTGGTGAGGCTATTTTTGCTAAAGGAGATGGAACGCACATCAGGCCGCATTGTATTTTTCCAGCTTGTCAGATGGCGTTTGGAGAGCAGCTTGCTTTGGTGCCAGCTCTTTACTCCTACCTGTGTACCGAACTGCAGGCTGCTGCTTTTTTGGTTCGGCTTGGGCTCCCTATGAATGGGGTATTTTCAGCCCACATCTTTTATTCGTGGTATGTGTACCACTGTCCTGGCTTCCACCGGCTGGGTGCTGCACAGGAAGATGATCTTCTGATAATTCGGCTGGCTAAGGGCAAAGCCGTGTCCGAATCACTTTTGTTTGCCTGCATGAGGATCCGACGGTTCAGGGACGTCGAGATGGGGCAGTCTTCAGTGAAGCTTTCTCCGGAGTTGCGGAAGAAGACTTTTGATTTTGGCGCCTCCCGAGACTCTACTAGGGCGGGGTCGGGAATGCATTACTCCTTGACAAACGTAGAGAAGGAGTGGCTTTTCAGGATACGTGTCGGCACGATGGTGTACCGCAGACATCTTTTCGTCGACATCCAGCCGTCTGTACCCTCTCGCTTTGCTTTGCAGTTGGGTTTTTCTCACGGCGTTGTTGGAGCGCCTTCAAGCATGGTGAAGCGCTTTGGAGGTTTGCAGGATGGGAGAAGTGCATGGGCTTTCTATATGCTGAAGACACTACAGCCATGATCTCTTATCCTGTGTTGTCGACTTCTCGGACTGCCGGCTTTGCGAAGTGGTTCACGGAGAGCTTTTCGGCATATCGGGGGCTTTCCAAGAAGGAGCTTGATGTGAAGCTGGCATCTGGAAAGGGCCTTGGAAAGTCGGATGGCGTCCGGCGAGAGGAAGTTTGGGCCTTCCTTTCTGGAGAGAAGCACAAGATAGGCTTTCTCGGTGACCAGGGCATCATTGGTTCTGAAGCTGTTCGAGAAATACCTGATGAGGCTTTAGAGCAGCTAGAACAGGTGGAAACTGAACTTGATGCTTGGATGCAAGCGGCACAGAGGCAAGCTTCCGTAGAGTCTACTAATAAGAGTAGACCATCCTGTGAGGAGTCAAGTGGGAGACCTGACTCTAACAGCGGGGCAGGTTCCTCTAAGAAGCGAGCCCGTAGGAGTAAGAGGAAGAGGAGTCATCATCGCAGCAAGGGGCAATATGAGGACTCTCCTGACATAGAAGTCCCTCTTACTATCAATGAAGATGTGCTAGTGGATGCTGACGAGCCTCCAGAGAAGAGAAGCCGAGAAGAAGAGACCGTCGGTGAAGGTATGATTCTTCCTCTTTCTCTTTCCATTTCTTTTCATGGGATTGTTTCATGTCTTGATTTGTTTTCTCTCCCTGCTGCTCCCCCTTTTTTTTTAGCAGAGGAAGATTTGGCGATGCCTGAGTTTCCAACCGATGAGGTGGCGACGGATCTTATGGGGGCACCTGAAGAAGAACCGAGGGACTCTGGAGTGAATCCAGAATCTCCAATTGGTATAACTTCTTTTGCTTTCTTTTTTTTTTTGTGTCTGTGACTTGGTTTGCTAACATTTTTCTTGTCAGCTAACTTGCCACAGGATTCTATGACTTTGAACCATCGATGGACGCAAAAATATTGATGATGCTTCCGATGAGTTCATGGAGGAAGAGAGTGTTCCGCCAGCCGTCGAAGAAGGTATTTTGTAGTAATAACCCTGATAATGATTTTCAAACAGGATCATATTCATACCTTTTTGTGTTTCTTTGCAGGTTTTGAGGTGACAGCGGAGAGTCCGTTGCTTCCTTCAGAACCAGAGCAAGGGCTGCCAGAGGTCGATCCAGAGGTAGAGGCTCCTGGGACCAGTTCTGACACTGTTGAGGAGATACCTCGTGCTGAGATTCCTTCTCCAGCAGCTCCAACTGGAAAGAGTTCTTTTGTTCCTCTTCCAACGGGGCATGACATGGGCAGCCGACCGATGGAGCGGGGTGAATCTTCAGCTGGGCCATCTCTTCTTTTTGCGAAGAAGGTGGTGGTGCGGGTTCTGAGCTCCTGGATTAAGACTCTCCTTGCTGGACACTTGGATGCCGGATTTGGCTTGATCCAGCATGTGCATAAGATTCTTGGTGATGCCGAAGAGGCTGGTCTGGATGTCACAGGTGCCAGGGCGATCGTTGATAGGATCATTGCGCTGGGTGACAAGTGGTTTGAGACCATGGGTTTGGCTGATGACCAGTTCTTCAAGGAGATGTTCCTGGATCCTACTGATAAGGCTAAATCTGACCTGGATGAGGCTACACAAAGCAGGAAACAGATAGTCCGAGAGAAGAACTTAGAAGAGCTAGCTATCATTGGGCTGACACATGACCTTAACATCCTTGATAGGGAGGTCGGTGAGGCCAGGAAACGTCTTGAGCATCTGCAGGCACAAGTCGCTGCCAAGTAGGCTGCTATAACAGAGGCTCGCGACAGGGAGAGTGCTCTGATTCACCGGGTTGCAGATGCCGATCGAGTTCTTGAAAGGAAATCTCAAGAGAGTAAACAATGGCAAATTGCTCGGGAAAAGTTTCCCGGTGTAAAAGAAGGGTTACAGCCCACCCCAGCATCTCATGGCAAGTTCCTGAAGAAACGTGCCCTGGAATCCCTGACGGCTGAGGCCAAAAGTTTGCTTGAGGAGCTGAACTCTTGGCTGGAGATCATTTTTGGTTGAGCTCCTGTTTTTTTTTTTTGTAACAGAAACTATCCTTCTTTTTTTGGTACCATTTGTATTTTTTGGTACTTTTCTCTTTTTTTGTAGTGTTTGTGAACACTTTTTTTTTTGGTACCACATGTATTTTTTTTGTACTCTTTTTTTTTATTTTCCCTACGCTCACTTAAATCTTTTTGTGATGAAAGTAATTGCTAAATGGGATGCTCTTTTTTTTCCCTACGCTCACTTAAATCTTTTTGTGATAAAACTAATTGCTAAATGGGATTTGATCAAAAGCTTGTCATTTTGTGAAAATCTTTTGTCAAATGATTGTTTTTGGCATGGAAGCCAGATTTTGTTCGTGGCATGGAAGTCGATTTTTTTGAAAGCCAATTTTTTTTGTTTTGTGGCATTGATAGCCGGTTTTGTTTTGTGGCATTGATAGCCAGTTTGTGGCATTTATAGCCTGTTTTGGTGGCATCTATAGCCGTTTTGTGGCATTTATAGCCGGTTTGGTTTTCAAAAATGCAAGTATCGACTAAAAGTCGCCTCCCTGCTGAATGTTCTTGCAAGTATCGATGGAATGTCGCATCCTTGCTCATTCGGTTGTGAGTATCGATGGAATGTTGAATCCTCGCGGATTTGGGTGCAAGTATCGATGGAATATCGCATCCTTGCTTTTCAAAAATTCTGGTTGTGCGGGTATTGACTTGATGTCGTTTCCCCACGATTTTTTGAAATTTGTGGTTTTCTCGAACCTTTGGGTTATGAATATCAACTGAAATGTTGCGTCTCCATGGTTTTTAAGTTTTTCGAACCTTTGAAATTTGGGTTGTGGATATCAACCGAAATGTTGCGTCTCCACGGTTTTGGATTTTGCAAGTATCGACGAAATGTCGCTTTCCTGCGATTTTTGGAAGTGTCGAACGTGGTTCGCATGCGTCCGATTTGTGCGAGTATCGACTAAGCGTCGCTTCCCCCGGTTTTTGAAAAACCATTTTTTTTTTTGTTTAAAGACACGAGGGTCATAAGTTTTGACCTAAAACCATTTAGGCGGTAAAAGGTAGGGTGGACTAGGGTAGAAATCCCTGAATCCGGATTTTGTTTCAAACCATGAATTTTGAGTTCAAGGGTTAAAAGTTTTGGTCAAGTTAGGGAAAGGTTCCTAAACTTGGATTTTTGAACAATGAAACGATGAAAGTAAGCATTGTTTAAATTTCTAGAAATTTCAACATTTGACATGAAAATTCTAAAAAAAGTGGGTTTAGTGAGCGTGTACCTGGAAACCGGTTTTGGCCATACAGGCATTGCTCTTACCCAGTTGGGTAAGTCTTCAAGGGTAGTACCGCTTTAAGAACTTGCCGTTGATGGGCAGCATACATCTGTCACCCTCCATATTTATGAGTGCGTATGCGCCGTTGGAGAAAACCTTGTCGATGACGTAGGGTCCCTCCCATTTTGGCTCAAATTTGCCTTTGGACTTGTGAGCGAAGACCATCGGTCTTTTTACCGCAAGAACCAAGTCACCCTTTTTGTAGGCGCATTGCCTGACCTTTTTGTCGAAAGATCCTGCCATACGTGCTTGGTAAAGTTCAATGCTTTGTTGAGCTTCGAGCCGTCTCTCATCGAGATTGTCCAGCTCATGGAGTCGCAATTTGACATTGCTTTCTTGAGTCATGTCATTTTGCAAAGATACCCTAAAGGAAGGAATTTGTACTTCCAAGGGCACGACAGCTTCGCATCCATAGACCAAGGAGAATGGTGTGCTATGGGTTGGTCCTCGAACGGTGGTTCGATAGGCCCACAAAGCTTCAGACATTTTGTCGCTCCAGTTTCTTTTGTGACTAGAGACCATTTTTTTGAGGATTTTGCAGAGTGTCTTGTTGAAAGCTTCTGCTAATCCGTTTGCTGCCGGATTGTATGGAGTCGAAGGACAGCTTTGGATTTTGTGTTTGTTGCAGAACCTGTAGAATCGATGATCCCGGAATTGTGGTCCGTTATCATGGACGAATCTTTTGGGTATGCCGAAACGACAAATGATGTTGGTGCACAGGAACTGAAGGATTGATGAGGTCTTCATTTCGTTGAACGCAAATGCTTCTGACCACTTGGAGAAATAATCCATAGCGGCGAAGATGAAGCGATGACCGTTACTCGAAGGGGGAGAAATAGGACTTATGATGTCCATACCCCAGGCTTCGAAAGGCCATGAGATCGCTGTAGGATGCAGGATCTTCTGTTGGAAGGTTCGAAGGTGGTTCCTCCATAATAGGCTTCCAGCTCAACGAAACCTTCTGGGGTTTCAAGGGCATTTCCAGACCAAGGTTTTGTTCCTTTCCACGGGTCTTCTTGATCGGCAATTTTCCCAAGGCTTGCTATGAGATGATCTCAATCGCCTGTTGAAACCGGGTCGAAGTAGGCTACTTCATTTGGAGATGAGGGTTCTTCTGGGTCAGAAGATCACACGTCTGTGCCATCGGATAACTCCTCTTCATTTTCGGAGAAATCGTGCCAATTGGATGAGCTTCCTGAATCTTTGTCAGGTGACTCATCAAAGAGATATCCAGGGAGATCGATGTCTTCATGGATTTGAGATGTTGAGGCTTGGTCAGTATATTGACTTTTAAGCCTTTGTGTCAACTGTCTCAGGGGAGTGTCGGGATCATACCCTAACCCGTGTGAAGACTTTTCTACATAGCCGTAGAGTCTCCAATCTTCCAGCTGGCTTTTGGTCAAGACGGGCCCCAATGGCGTGAGAATACCGCGTCCTTCTCCCAAACCGACTGGGTTTTAAGCGTCATAGCCCATTTTCTTCATAATAGCTTGTGCCACAGAACTATATAACGATAGTTGAGGTATACCTTCATTTTGGAAAGGTTCAAGCATGGAGTTTGATGAAGAAGCATCCGATCTATGGAAAAAGATCGGTTTTTCCTTTGCTGAAGTTGCTGGAACAACGAAGGAAGCTGACGTAGGATCTTCTATGTCAGAAGTTGTCTCCATTGGAGTAAGGGCAGGCTGAACTTGCTGAGTGTCAGCTTGGCTTGACGATGTGTCATCTTCTTGCTCTGAATCTGAATCCGTGTCTTGCATGATAGACAGGAAAGAGACAACAAATTTGCCCCCAGGCTTTTGCTTTGCCTTCTTCACTTTAGTTGTGACGACCAAGGCTTTGAAGGTTTGAGGGAGATGATGAAGGGAGCTTGAATGCTCTCTTCGGATTTACCGGATGGTTTGTTTTCTTCCGGCGATTGTTGAGGAGCCTTGCCTTTATCTTTCTAGAGATTTTCGGCAAAGGGTGCTGTGTGCTTCTCCTCTTCTTCTTTTTCACCTTCATACATTTGTGAGTCTGCAAAGTGGACTTCTTTACCTTTGAAGGGTTTTCTGTCCGCAAAGACTCGATGTATCATGCCGTCGTCGCCAACAAACTTGATGCATTGATGTAGAGTTGAAGGGACAACACCATTCTCGTGGATCCAAGGGCGTCCGAGAAGGATGTTGTAGCATAAAGGGGTTTTTATTGCATACACTGTGACCTCAGAGATAAGATCACCGATCTGTAACTTGAACCTGATTTTGCCGATAGGCCTTTGAGTACTCCCATCGTATCCGAAGATAGATACAAATGTGTGGCTCAGCTTGCTGGGTGGGATGCCCAACTCTTCGAGAGCCGATGTGGAGATGAGGTTGAGTGCAGAACCTGGGTCGATCTGAACTCTGTGCATAGGCATTTCCTTGATGTACCCTATGAAGTATAGGGGTCAGTTATGCCTTGTTTCGCCAAGTAGGAGGTCGTCCTTTGTGAAGGCGATGGTTGCACTGGCTGCTTTTTTAACCGAGAGGCATTCAATGCATAATCCATCAGTTTTCTTATTTTCTCCCTTTGAGGAAGCTTCTGAGTTTTTGACCTGGTAATCCATTTCAATTTGGAGGACTTGCGGGGCTGCCACGGGCTTCGGGCCTTCTGGTGCTCGCCTTTGGTGTCACGGTAGTGACATGTTGAGAGGCGAGTTTCTGCTTCTTGGAAGGAGCAGTTTGTTCCTCGGGAAGTGGGAATGGTCCCAGCATCCCAAAGACGATAGTCCGGGGAGTCGAGGTCGGCCCGGAGTTCAGAGAGTTGCTGAGGGAGTTGACGCTTCGGCAGCTGATGGGGCGCTTGTAGGTGCGCATGGTTTGCTTCTGTTGAAGCATGAGTTGGTGCTTGCTCTCATCGAAAGTAATGGTAAGCGATGCTGCCATTGTTAGTTTTTTCGAAAAATTTCTGAAACAAGACCACATCCATTAGTAATCACAAGAATATAATGATCATAAATGGGAAGTTCTATGGTTTTGTCTTTTCAAATTGCTTGAGGGAGATGATCCAAGCAATATGAAGAAGGCAAAAGCCATAGAGGGTACAATTGTTCTAACCGCAGGTATGGTAAGCCCAGAATGAGCATCCCAGTGACTGCTAGAAGCAATTGTGAACTTAAATTCGACTTATCGAGAAGCAGAGCTTGCTCGAGGTAAGAAGAATATAAAGTTGGAGTTACAAATGTGCCGGTCGCGAATACAGTAGACCCTGAAAGGGCGTACTAGTACCGCTAGACACAAATATTTGGAGACCGCATCCATCAGATGAGATTCCCTAGTTTGAAAGGTCATTATTGGATTCATCAAAGAGAGCATATGGTATTCCGATTCAAATACGGTCTCAGCGATTTCCGCAAGCGCCAGTATTCGGAAGGAAATGAACCATAATTTCTCGGATCTAAATCCAAAAATGACGAGTTTTTTTTTTTTGAAAGGTCAATATCGGGTTCATCAAAGAGAGCAAAAGGCACTCCAATTTGAACACGGGCTCAGCGATTTCCGCGAGCGCCAGTGCTCAGAAAGGAGAAGACCAAGATTTCTCCAATCTAAACATAAAATGACGGAAGTTTTTTTTTTTTTTTTTTGAAGATTTTTTTTCAAAAAATCTTATTTATTTATTTATTTTTTTTAAGATTTTTTTTTGAAAATTTTTATTTTTTATTTTTTTATTTTAAATTTTTTATTTTTTAAAAAAATTTATTTAAAAGACGAGAGAGTACACATAGGCCTCCTAACCCGGTCTTATGAAATCTCGATTGATATGATTGCCCCCAGGTAAGGGTAGGATTACTTAATGAACCCGTTTGGAGGACCCTTGCCTAAAACAGTCAAGCTATCTCCACACTCTGGACAAGGCTTTTCTTGAATCAACCATGATCAAAGAACGCAGTTGGTTTAACCTTAGTGGTCTATGTCTCTTTTTGTTTTTTTTTTAATTTGTTTTTTTTTAATTTGTTTTTTTTTAGATCTTTAATGAACTCATCGAAGAGAAACGATGGCCCAAAACCTTAGTCGAGCAGGCTCAACATTTTTGCAAGCACGATGAACGATAGGAAAGGATCAAGGTTTCTCAATTTTGAATCCAAAATGAAAAATCTGATTTTTTATTTTTTTTTTTTGTTTTTTTTTCTAGATCTTTAGTGAACTCATCGAAGAGAAACGATGGCCCAAAACCTTAGTCGAACAGGCTCAACATTTCTGCAAGCACGATAAACGATAGGAAAGGATCAAGGTTTCTCAATTTTGAATCCAAAATGAAAAATCTGATTTTTTGTTTTTTTTTGTTTTTTTTTTCTAGATCTTTAATGAACTCATCGAAGAGAAATGATGGCCCAAAACCTTAGTCGAACAGGCTCAACATTTCTGCAAGCACGATGAACGATAGGAAAGGATCAAGGTTTCTCAAATTTGAATCCAAAATGAAAAATCTGATTTTTTGTTTTTTTTTTTTTTGTTTTTTTTTCTAGATCTTTAATGAACTCATCGAAGAGAAACGATGGCCCAAAACCTTAGTCGAACAGGCTCAACATTTCTGCAAGCACGATGAACGATAGGAAAGGATCAAGGTTTCTCAATTTTGAATCCAAAATGAAAGATCTAATTTTTTGTTGAAAAGAGAGAGTGGAAATAAATTCAAAGAATTAGAAATTTCCAAAAAAAATCTCATCTCATTTTTTTTAGATGCGGAATCCAACATAGGCCACCAATTAGAAAGTAGCCAAGGAATCAAGAAAAGAAGTATAAGCATAGAGCAACAGATATGATATGCAAATATTTCATTTCTAGCATTGTGTTCTCAAATGAACGAGTCCCACCGGGTGTGCCAGCTTGATGGATAGCGCTTCTGCTCGGTTCTACCGAGGTCGGCAGACGTGGGAGTCCATTTGGGTCCGACCCTTTCGTAACCGGGGGGCAGAGGCGTGCATCAACTTTTTTTGTGTGGGTGTACCAGATTTTCTATTTTACTTGGAATTGCAAGTGGTGATCCGGAGATCAACCTTCGCAAGTAAAAAGGAAATCAACTTCTTTCAAGTTTTCCATTGCACATATATTTAAGAAAAGAGACATTTTCTTGATTTGCCGTGAAAGGTGATTTTTTTGGCATTTGTAGCCGATTTTGGCGTTTATAGCCGATTTTTGGCGTTTATAGCTGATTTACAATCTTATCAATAATGAAAGACAAGAGTTGTGATTTTTGTCTCTTTTGAAAAAATACAAACTACAATGAAAAGCAAGAAAAGGAGGATCTAATTTCTCAGGAGATTGTGGGAGACCCGTTCAGATTGACGGTCGCAAGCCATATGTGGACTTCGCCATCATCCATGCAGATGAGAACAGATGATGCTATTGATTCACTTGGCTTGGCTATAAGCTCAGGTTTTTAGAGGACAAAGACCAAGAGGAGGTCCTATGTCCAATAAAAAGCCAAGAGACGGGCTGAAAAGCCACGTCTAAGCCATTGGAGGCAGAAGGAGAAGGCAAGGACCTTGGGGGGGGAGGGGACCCCCCAAGGGACTTTTGTCACGTTGTAGCGGTGGTCGGTGTAGAACTTCTGCAGAGTTTTCTCTCTTTCTTTCTCTTAGATTTCTTATGCCTTTTTCTGTCTGAGTTTCCAGATTTTCTACAGTCTGTTGTGTGTTTTCTGTGTTGTTTTCTTCTTGGAGTGCTCTCTTATTTATAGGCTTTTTTGGTAGCTATTTAGGAGGGTTTATGGGCTTTTATTGTCATTAAGCCGCATAATGGGAGGAGTTACAGGATTTAATTCCTTTATTTTGTAACTCCTTTTTCTTGGCTTCTGATTGGCCGGAGGAGATTGAGGGCATTTAATCGCCTTTAATCACCATGATGGGAGGAGTTTCATGGTTTAAATGTCATGAATCTCTTGAGTGACTTGTAACTCCCGGATGCTTGGTTCTGATTGGGCCGTCCAAAGAAATGGATTAATGACTGTAATAAAGCTAGTTAATTAATTGCATTAAGTGGTCGCCGAGCAATTGAAGAGTCGCGGGCCGTGCCACGTCTTTTGGGATTCTTCTGGCGATGATCAATGATGGATCTTCATGTAGATCGGTATCAGATGACCATGTAACTTCAGGTATTGGTTGCCAACAGCGGGTCGGTGCCATCTGTCCTGTCGATTTCTCGATCGATCGGGTAGAAAGCACACTTTTTTTTGGTTGACCGGTTGGCGATCAATGTTGATTTCGATACTCTTGATGATTGACCCGTGTTTTTGACGGATGTCAGAGGATTTGGTGTCTCAAAAGTATGAATTTTGGAAAATCAGAGGAGTCGGACGCTTCGAATCGCGAAGAAATGGAGAAAAACGGAGTTTCTGGAGCCCTCCCGGCGATCCTGGGCTCCAGGGTCGCAGGGGTCTGTGACCCTGGGGGGGTTTTCCCCCCTTTTGTCCTGTTTTGCATCCGTTTTTGCTATTTTTTTATTCTTTTTTCTTCTGTATTCTTCCTTGACATTTTTGATCATTTATTGGCCTGATTTCCCTGTAGAAAATCTGATGAGAATCCTTGCATTTTGTTTTGCAAAGTTTCCAATTTTCTAAGAAAGCCGAAGACTTTGTCGCGCAGAGCTGCCGATTTTCCGTCAGAAGCTGAAACTGGGTCAAACGATGTCGGAATGACCTGAAATTTGAGGTGAAGCCTCCTGAGCAATAATAAGACCAACCATAGGCTTTTGTTTGAGTTTTGAAGCCGTTTGGGGTCCTATCACTAGTATACTTGTTTTTGTCGCGATGAAGATGTCGCGGCTTGATGTGCGGTCAACCGATGTCCGATTAACTTGAAATTTGACAGGGAACCTATTGGAGTCATTTAAAATGATGCACAGGCTCTGTCTTGGAAACCATGGTCCCGGGGACCTTTATCGCCGAGAGGCCTGATTTGGCTTCCGAGCGTCAAAGTATGGTCAAATGTTGTCGAAATGACCTGAATTTTGACGTGTAGCCCTTTGTAAGCATTTTGAAGCCGTCCATGTGCTCTTTCTGATGAGTGATGGCCTTGGTGGTTCTCGTCGTCGAGAGGCTTGATTTAGCTGTTCGAGGGTTGATGTAGGGTCAAACGTTGTCGGTTTGACTCGGAACTTGACGTGGAGCCTTTTGGATGTGTTTTGAGACCATCCATCGGTTCTGATCGAAAATTTGGTGTCTCCGATGCTTTCGCCGCCGGGAGCTCCTTTTCGCTGTCGGAGAAGCAAAGTTAGGCCAAATGATTTTGAAATGGCCCGAAACTTCTTATGTACTCCTCTTTTGGCTGTCTTGAATGATCTTGCAGTTTTTGTTTGATTCTGACAAGATTTGATTTTTTGGAAGTAGCATTGCCTATTTATGGCAGGTTGCGACTTCATGCAATTTTTTGGATCTTGAAGAGGCAAAGTGACATTTTTGGTGTCAACAAGGTCCTCAAACTAGAAAGAGAAATATTTTCGGAAATAAAATTAGATCGATTAGTGCTTTGATGGCTTGCTTTAAATCAAAACAGAAATTTCCACAGGTGATATGAACTATAATTACAGTCAATATAATAATGCTATGATACACTTGTCCATGGCAATGAGCAGTCATAATTAGGCTTTACTATTTTGTTCACAAAGAATTTAGACTGATGACTACAGCATCGAGGATTGATGCATTGTGAGCTTAAGATTTGAGCAAAATTTTGTTGTTGTTATTGAATGTTACAGAATGTCAGAAAAAGCGAGGACTAAGGATCAAAAGAGAGAAAATGCTCCTAGAGCTAATGGTCTGATACCATGAAAAAGGTGCTTGTGGACTTATGTGTTGCCAGGTGATCTCAGTGGCAGACCAGGAACTAATTTTTGAAATTCAGTTTGGAATGAAATACTAAAGAAATTTACAGCTAAGATGGGGCTTGCTTATAACCAAAAGCAACTAAGGAATGGCTTGGATCAAATGAAAATGTCATACACTGTGTATCTTGAATTATGCAGCCAGACTGGCGTTGGGATCAATGAAGAGACTTACACTGTAATAATGGATAACGAACAATGGGATGATTACATAGAGGTAATATATAATTTTTAATATAAATATATCACTTAAATCCTCATACATACTTACGTATTTTATATTAATATGGCAGAAACACTCAGATGCAAAAATATTCAGAACAAAACCGTTGCCTTTTTTCTGGAAATGAAAAAGCTATTTGGCGGTTCTTCTGCTACAGGTGAGGATAAATGGTCTCCATTTACTGGAGAACTGCCAAGTGGATTAGAAGATAATCAAGTAGAATCAACTGTTGATTTAACGATTGATGGTGACAAGTCGAAAGGTGGTGCTATCAATGAGACCGTTGAGGTGAAGAGTGTAAGCATCATCGAACAGGCTAGGTCCAAAGTAAAAGGAAAGGTCTTAAAAGGCAGAAGGAGCTCAACTTCCTCTAGTTCTGACCCTCAAATTGATCGTATGATGGAATTGATTGAGGAAGAGAGTAGAAATAAAAAAGCAAGGCAACAAGAAGCTATCAATGAAGAAAAATCAACTCTTGAAGAATGCATTGAAGTCCTTCAAGTGATGGATGGAATGAGTACTTCAAACCCATTATACATAGTGGCTTTTAATGAGTTTGAGAAGATGTATAATCATCAAGTGTGGATGATGATGTGGCGAGGAATGGATGGCTAGAAATGAAGTCTAGAATGGGAAATTATCAGTCATAAGATGTGTGAAGTTTAATCATTTCTATATTTATGTTTTTCATATTGTTGGTACTTTGAAACTTTTCTCTAAATTTAGGTGTGGATTATTTGTTAAATTTCTATGTTTTAATTTTTTTCGTATTTAATATGTTGGGAATTATGAACCATTATATGATGAATTTGTATGTTTTGATTTTTAGCTTTTTTTTAATGAACCTTTTGGATTCATGCTTATATTTTAACAGGTGTCATCTAATGTCTCGTTTATGCCGACTTATCAAGATTGCATGTATAATCTTGATGATACGCTGACAAAGAAGAATAATGAGACAACCTTGTAGGACTTCCATACTCTCATGCCATGAATGGGCTGTCTCAATAATCAATGGAAATCCCCGCTTATGCCCAGAGCTCTTTAGGATGGAGTCACATGTGTTTATTCGTTTATGCTATGTTTGAAAAAGGTTATTTCAAGGATATAAGAAACATTAGTGTTGAAGAGATGATAGCCATGTTTATTACTATAGTGGGCTAAAATCATAGGAATCGGATACTTCAAGACATGTTCCAACATTCAGGCAAAACAATTAGTCCTCATTTCCATAAAGTTCTTAAGGGGATGTTATTATTTTCAATGGAAATGATTAAACCTCAGGACATGACTAAAGTTCCAGCCCATATTAAGAACAATCCTCAATTTCAACATTTTAAAGGTTGTGTTGGTGCTATTGATGGAACTTTAGGACATGTAGTTGATCAAAACCGATACAGAGGAAGGAAGCGAGATTGCATGCAAAATGTTGTGGCAGCTTGTGACTTCAATATGCTTTTTACGTATGTCATTGCCGGATGGGAAGGTATTACACATGATTCACGGATATTGATGGATGCATTGACTGATCCACGCCTTAACTTTCCACACCCACCTACTGGAAAGTACTATTTGGTGGATGTTGGGTTCTCCAACATGCGTGGTTTCCTTGCTCCATACCGTCAATGTACGTACTGGTTACCTGATTTTAATGCTAGGCGACCACGTACGAAGCACGAGCTATTTAACTATAGGCATTCCCAATTACGAAACATGATAGAGCGTTCTTTTGAAGTACTCAAAGCACATTTCCCCATTTTGAAGAGGATGCCAAATGGTTTCAAATTTAGTGTGCAAATAGGAATAGTTGTGGCTGTTATGACCCTTCACAACTTTATAAAAGCAGGAACAAATAGCGGACAATCTATTCGAGGAGTATGAGTTATATGATACACACATTGAAGAAGTGGAAGATTTTGCACCTTCTCATGACAATTTGGTTAACCAACATATTTTGGATGAGATGGGAAGCTATAGAAATATGATTGCAGATCTATTATCCTTAGGGTACAGTAACATTTTTTATTTTTTATCTTAACTCATTTACATTTTCATTTTCAGTTTTTTTTGAAGTTGCTTTTTGAAAAAAACTTGATTCTAACTATTGGATTCAAATATATTTCTAAAAATATGTAGCAATTATGTCTAGAACTGCCCCCTTGATGGGGGGTCCAATGAAGAGATTCAGGGCAAATACGATAAAAAATCGTGAGACTTGGTTTTACAAATATCCAAATTTTGAGGTAAATTTCATACTAATTTTTTAATGATTAATATTATTCTAAACTACTCGTTTTTCATTTTGGCAGAACCATAAAAGGAGCATTTAAATGGGACAATGAGACCAATGAGTAAAAGCTTTTGTTTGTATGCTCCAAAACTTTCAAGTTAAAGGGAATCACCTCCAAGTGCAAATAGTTCTAGATGTGGACTCAAAAGTGTTTTTATGGCTTTGGTTGTTTTTTTTTTTATCATTTTGGTGGTCGTTATAGTGATGTATTTTTAGTCCTTTTATAAGCAAACTATTATTAAAGTTTATGTAATAATGTTGGTGACTATGACGTGGAACATGCATTGTGATAGTTAAAACATGATTTTTTTTAAGTTAAAAAAAACGAGTATAGAGTGTATTAGGCATTGTCTGAGTTTAAAAAGAAACAAATTTGAAGGGTTACAGATGTTTTTCAGGCTTAAAACCTTTTTTTTTAAATGACAGAAATCACCCTTAACTGAAGGCATGGATAAGATGCATTACCAAATAATCTTATTCAATTCAGATCTCATAGCATTCGGGTGTTGCCAAACGATCTTATTGCAGAACAGCTAATCAAATCTTAAACTCGCAGCTCTAATAAGATCTTAAACTCACAGATCTTTTTCAGACAGATAAGACGTCAAAAAAATAAGACGATCCAAACACACCCTAAGGTGTTCTTACTTCATCCTCTATCCCCACTACAACGGCCGGCCGGAATATGTTTGGCGGTTCAATAGCTAATTCCCTTTCGGTTCATTTGGGTATTTGTTGGGAAGATGAGGAGATGAACTTTAGACTTCAATTACAGAGAAAGGTGTGCCCCGCCCTATTAGGTCAAACTGGTTAGGTCTTTTTTTTAATGAAATCCACTCTTCAAAGCTTGCCTTTATTCCCTCCTTGTCCGGGGTCCCGAAAAGAATGGCTGGTAGGATTGAAGGAATTCGGACGATATGTCCATGGGGAGGGAGAGACAGAATTCATCTCATCGCATGGTCTCCGAAGCTTCGATTTTTAGGCTTGGGCTGGAGCTCAAATAAGCTAGTTGGACTAGAAGCTAGTTATTCCGGTCTACTTGTTGGGCAGGCTTGGATCATGAATTATGGGTCACTATGAGTGTAGAAAAATAGAGTTTGTTTGTTTTTTAATTTTGTCACATATTTCATCAAAATCACAAGGATGTAAGATATGGAGCCTCGCCTTGGGGTTTATTAGTCTCGTGAAAATTTTGAATTGTTCAAATCACAAATATGGAGCCTCACTTTTGATGGACCGCGCTTCTGCTGCTCGGCGCTTACCGAGGTCAGCATACGTGAGAGTCTGTGGGGTACGACCCTTTCGCGCCCGGAGGGGTGTTGATACAAAAAATAATGTCACTTTGCCTCTCCAACCTCCAGAAAGCTACATGGAGTCGCAGCCTGCCATAAATAGGCAATGCTACTTCAAAAATCAAATCTTGTCAGAATCAAACAAAAACTACAAGATCCTTCAAGACAGCCAAAAGAGGAGTACACAAGAAGTTTCGGGCCATTTCAAAATCATTTGGCCTAACTTCGCTTCTCCGATAGCTGAACAGGAGCTCCCGGCGGCGACAACATCGGAGACACCAGTTCAGAACCTATGGATGATCTTAAAATATGTCCAAAAGGCTCCACGCCAAGTTCCAAGTCAAACCGACAACGTTTGAAAGTCTGGTCAAATGTTGTCGAAATGACTTGAAACTTGACATGTAGCCCTTTGTAAGCATTTTGAAGCCACCCATGTGCTTTGTTTGATGAGTGATGGCCTCGGTGGTTCTCACCGCCGAAAGGCTTGATTTTGCTGTTTGAGGGTTGATGTAGGGTCAAACGTTGTCGGTTTGACTCGGAACTTGACGTGGAGCCTTTTGGAGGTATTTTGAGTCCATCCATAGGCTCTGATCGAACATTTCACGTCTTCGACGCTGTTGCCGCCGGGAGCTCCTATTCAGCTGCTGGAGGAGCGAAGTTAGGCCAAATAATTTTGAAATGACCTGAAACTTCGTGTGTACTCCTCTCTTAGCTGTTTTGAAGGATCTTACAATTTTTGTTTGATTCTGATAAGATTTGATTTTTTTTGGGAAGTAACATTGCATGTTTGTGGTATGTTGTGGCTTCACGTAGCTTTCTTGAGGTTGAAGAGGCAAAGTGACATTATTCGTGTTAACAAATGCCCCCTCGAGGTACAGCAACGTGCTACTTACCTTTGTAGTCGATGTGCCTCGAAGAGAACTTTAAAGGAGAACTTCTGACTTGACCAAGAGTCTTTGAGCAGTCTTTCTTTTGGTAGAATAGCCTTTTGAGTTTCCAAGGGATTTTTATGGTAGTGAAAGGGATCACGTTCCATCTCAAGGCAAAGTTTTGAAAATGAAATGAGGGATTTGGATTTGGGTTTTTGGATTTTCTTTTTGACCTTGTGACCTAACAAGCTGTATGTGTTAGTGGGGCAGGATTTGGACTTTGGCCTTGTGACCTAACAAGCTGTATGTGGCAGGTTTGAGGACCGGGATTTGGTTTTTGGTTTTGTCCTTGTGACCTAACAAGCTGTATGTGGCAAGTTAGGGGACCAGGATTTGGTTTTTTGTGAAATGTCAATTTCAAGATTTTGACTTAATTTGGTTCATGAGGTTGGATGGTTTGGATTTTGGAAACTCATGAGGCTTGGATTTTTTTTATGGTCCAATCAACTAAAAAGAGGCATAGAACCATTTTGTATGCTCTTGGTGAGAGGGATTTTTCTTTGACTAAAAGCCTCTCTTAGTGCCTAGGGAGTCAAACCTGGCTCATGTGGGCTAACCCATGGGACCTTAAGCTTTTAAGATGACTTAGATCTCATGTGGTGTCATTTTTGTAAAGAATAACTCTTTTGGATGGAGAATATCTAAAAATATCTTTACTTGGAGAGAATCTCTCATGTTCTCTTTATTTTGGGAGAGAATATCTTAAAGTATCTTTCTTTGTGAGAGAATATCTCAATTCTCCTCTGTTTTGGGAGAAAGTCTCTCTAATTGCTTTCTTTTGGGAGAGAATCCCTCAAAGTATCTTTCTTTTGGGAAAGAATCCTTCTAATTTCTTTCTTTTGGGAAGGTTGCTAATTTGTAGCACTTACCTCCTTTCTTTTCTCCTTGTTTCGTCTTTTGGCTTGCTCCCTTCTATAAAAGCAAAGGGAGGTTGGATCTCTTGCTCTTATTGCTTTCTTTTGGAACAATCTCAATAGTGCTTCAAGACCAAGAGTTCTTCAAGAATCTTCAAGCTTTTCTTCTTCTTCTCCATCAATGGCTACAAGTAAGTCTTCTTTTCCAAGAAAACTCCATTGTAGAAGTAGGATGGTAAAAAACTGTTCTTCTTTTTTTTTCTTTTTCTTTTTCACGTGTTTCTTTTTTCTTTACATGTTTTTTTTCACGTGTTTTCCCTTTTTTTTTAAGACCGTACGAACAGATCCGTACGGCCATGTGGCAGAGGACCAGCCCCCCCCCCCCCCCCCCCCCCCCCCGTTTTTTTTGCTATATATATTTTTTAATCTTTCCCCTTTTTTTTTTAGAAGGTTTCTTTCTCTTTTTTTTTTTTTTTGCTCACCATGATAATGCGTTTTATGCAAATCAAGATGTTCATGTATATATATATATATTTTTTTTTTGATGCATCAAACAAAAGGCTAGGATTTCTAGGACAAGCCAACATGAGTTTTGGCTTAGACAAAGTCTGGTTGGTTTTGACCAAGTTGGGTTGGAATTGGTCAAACTTTTGTCAAGGGTTTGCTAGCATCTAATACATGACAATTTACTTTCTATGCATGATATTTGTAAATTGGATTGGGAGCATGATGTGATAGCACATACTTGAAAATGTTTGCAAATTTTTGGAATTTGGAGCTCGTAGCGATGTTGAGCCCTTCCTGATTTTGCGGAGATTTGAGAGGCTTTGAAAGTTTGGAGTTTTGGAGTTTGTAGTGATGTTGAGCCCATTTTAAAGTTTTCTATTTCTTTCGGGGTGTTTTCCTTTTCTTCGGAATTGCCCCGGAATCATGCCAAATTTTCGCCAAATTTTCTTTTAGTGAAATTTTGTCATTTTGATGATGAACTTTTTCTTTTCCAACCTTTGCAGGTGGTTCCTCCAGAACGAACAAGGGTAAGGAGCCTGTTACAAGCGTACCTCGTCGATCTGGTAGATCTTCTAATGTGGTCGTTCAGCACACCTGGGAGAAGGTCCAGTATGTTGAGAGAAACTTGGAAAAGTGCGACTGCCTCAATAGAGATGAGATGAGGCAGCGACTGATCGCTCTCAAGGGTGAGGACGATCAAAGGGTGCTGCCTAAGCCTACCTTTTTCTTTGGTGATGCAATCCCTAACAACAAGACATACCAGAGAAGATGTTTTCAGTTGCTGGCTACCAGGGCTCTGATTATCCGTCGGTTGATTTGAAACTGGTGGGCCTTGGCATTTTCAGTGGTGACGGCAATAATTGGGTGAAGCCTTTTTAACTTCGTGGCTGTTTCAGTGCTGACTCCGATTGGAAGTCATGGACTGATCGCGTCCTGCTGATTGGTGGTGCCGTTTTAAAGGAAGTCGGGATTTTTTATGCGGTCCGTGCCTTTAGTGAGGCCGTGATTTTTTCCGACGAGGCCTTCATGGCTATGTTGGAGTCATTCCTTCCACAAACCAACACCTTCGTTGTCACGAATGGTGAGATTAATTTTTCTTTGAAGGAGCTGAGCGCCATTACTGGGTTGCCTATCCTTGGAAAACTCTATGAAGAGTTCATGTCCATCGACATCGTCCTTGAGGAGCAATCTGAGGAGTTTAGGCTTCTGTACTTTCAACTCATCGCCTTCTATGATTTTTTGAAGGAGAAGGAGGGCTCGAAAGTCAGATCTAGCAGTTGGAAGAGTTTTAGCTCTTCGTTCCCTAATTTCTTGGACAGCAGAGAATCTTCTGATAGCACGACCCGAGAAGCTAGGGCTAAGGATCCGGGTTCGAAGAAGACTTCGGCCATGCGAGAAGAATTGAGGGATCTCTTCACGAGTACAGGCGCCATTTGTTCTGACATTGCACTATGGAGAGATCTTGATGTTTACCTCACTTACTGGCTAGTTGAGGATGTCTTTGTTGGTGGAGATAGAACGCACATCAGGCTGCATTATATTTTTCCGGCTTGTCAGATGGCGTTTGGAGAGCGGCTTGCTTATGTGCCAGCTTTTTACTCCTATTTGTGTACTGAACTGCAGGCTACTGCTTTCTTAGTTCCGCTTGGGCTCCCCATGAACAGGGTATTTTCGGCCCACATCTTTTATTCGTGGTATGTGTACCACTGCCCTGGCTTCCACCGATTGGGTGCTGCACAGGATGATGATCCTTTTATGATTCGGTTGGCTAAGGGCCGTATTCGAATCTCTTTTGTTTGCCCGCATGAGGATCCGACAGTTCAGGGAGGTCGAGATGAGACAGTCTTCAGTGAAGCTTTCTCCGGAGTGCGGAAGAAGGCTTTTGATTTTGGTGCCTCCCGTGACTCCACCAGAGCAGGGTCAAGAAGGCATTACTCCTTGACAAATGCAGAGAAGGAGTGGCTTTTCAGCATACGTGTTGGCACGATGGTGAACCGCAGACATCTTTTCGTCGATATCCAGCCATATGTTCCTTCCCGTTTTGCGCTGCAGTTGGGTTTTTCTCAAGGCGTTGTTGGAGCGCCTTCGAGTATGGTGAAACGTTTTGGAGGTTTGCAAGACGATAGAAATGTAGGAGCTTTTTATAGTGCTGAAGACACTACTGCCATGATTTCTTATCCTAAGTTGTCGACTTTCCGGACTACCGGCTTCACGAAGTGGTTCGTGGAGAGCGTTTTGGCGTACCAGGGGCTTTCCAAGAAAGAGATTGATGTAAAGCTGTCTTCCGAAAAAGGCATTGGGAAGTCAGATGGCGTCTGGCTAAAGGAAATTTTGGCCTTCCTTTCTGGAGAGAAGCATAAGATAGGCTTTCTCATGAGCAGGGCGTCGTCGATTCTGAAGCTGTCCGGGAAGTACCTGACGAGGCCTTAGAGCAGCTAGAGAAGGAGGAAGCTGAGCTTGACGCTTGGATGCAAGCGGCACAAAGGCGAGCTTCCGTGGAGTCTACTAGCAGGAGCAAACCATCCAGTGAGGGGTCAAGTGAGAAACCTGACTCTGACAGTGGGGCAAGTTCTTCTAGAAAACTAACCCGTAGAAGCAAGAGGAATAGGAGTCAGCGTCGCAAGGGACGGGATGGAGACTCTCCTGATTTGGAAGTCCCTTTCACCATCAATGAGGAGGTGTCAGGGAATACTGACGAGCCTCCGGAAAAGAGGAGCCGAGAAGAAGAGACCGTCAATGAAGGTATGATTCTTCCTCTTTCTCTTTCCTTTTCTTTCATGGAGCTTTCCATGTTTTGATTTGCTTTCTCCCCCTATTTTTCTTTTTAGCAAAGGATGATGGCTTGGTGATGCCTGGGGTTTCGACCGATGAGGCGGTGACGGATCCGGTTGTGGCACCTGAAGAAGGACTAAGGGACTTTGGAGTGATTCCAGAATCACCGACTGGTATGACTTCTTTTGCTTTCTCCCTTTTTTTTTGTCTATGACTTCATTTGCTAACATTTTTCTTGTCAGCTGACTTGCCACAGGATTTTGATGACTTTGAACCATCCATGGATGCAAATGTTGATGATGCTTCGGATGAGTTCATGGATGAAGAGAGTATTCTGCCAGCCGTCGAAGAAGGTACTTTGTAATGATAACCCTGATGATAATGATTTTATTAACAGGATAATATTCATACATTTTTGTGTTTCATTGGTAGGTTGTGAAGTGATAGGAGAGATCCCATCACTTTCTTCAGAACCAGAGCAAGGGGTACCAGAGGTTGATACGGAGGTTGGGACTTTTACAATCAGAACACCTCGTGCCGAGATTCCTTCCCCAGTGGCTCCAATTGGAAAGAGTTCTTTTATTACTCTTCCAACGGGGCATGACATGAGCAGCCAACAGACGGAGAAGGGTGAATCTTCATCCGGTTCATCTCTTCAATTTGCGAAGAAGGTGTTGGCGCGGGTTTTGAGCTCTTGGATCGAGACTCTCCTTTCTAGACACTTGGATGCCGGATTTGGCATGATCCAGCATGTGCAGGAGATTCTCGTTGATACCGAATAGGTTGGTCTGGATGTCACAAGTGCCAGGGGCGATCGTTGATAGAATCATTGCGCTGGGTGACAAGTGGTTTGAGACCATGGCTTTTCCTGACTGTGAATTCTTCAAGGAGATGTTCTTGGACCCTGCTAATAAGACTCAGTCTGACATGGATGAGACCAAACAGTGCAGGAAGTAGTTCGTCCGAGAGAGGGACTTAGAAGAGTTAACCATCATTGAGCTGCAAAGCGATAATGAACGCCTTAAAAAGGCGGTCATCGAGGCTAGGCAACATCTTGAGCATTTGAAGAAGCAAGTAGCGGCCAAGTGGGATGCTATAACAGAGGCTCGTGATAAGGAGAGGGCTCTGATTCGCCTGGTTGCAGATGCCGATCGAGTTCTCAAAGAGAGAACTCAAGAAAACAAATGATGGCGAATTGCTTGGGAAAAGCTTCCCGGTGTCGAAGAAGGGTTACAACATTCTACAGCATCTCATTACAAGTTTCTAAAGAAGCATGCTTTGGAAGCTCTGACGGCTGAGGCCAAAAGTTTGCTTGAGGAGCTGAAACTTTGGCTAGAGACCATTTTTGGCTGAACTCCTGGTTTCTTTTTTTTACTGAAACTATTTTTTTTGGTACCACATATATTTTTTTTGGTACTCTCTTTTTTTGTAGTGCATGTGAACACTTCTCTTTTTTTGTATTCCCTCCTTGCACTTAAATCTTTTTGTGATGAAAGCAATAGTTTAAATTAGAAAGTTTGTTTTGAAAATTTAATCAAAAGTTTGTCATTTTGTGAAAATCTTTTGTCAAATGATTGCTTTGGCATGGGAGCCAGATTTTGTTTGTGGCATGAGAGCCAATTTTGGCATGAGAGCCGGTTTTGTAGCATTTATAGCCGATTTTGGCATGAAAGTCAGATTTTTGGCATTGATAGCCGATTTTGTGGCATTTATAGCCGGGTTTTTTTAAAGCCAAGTTTTGGTTTATTGGAGTGAAAGCCAGTTTTTTGTAGCATTAATAGCCGATTTTGGCATGAGAGCCAGGGTTTTTGCGGCATTGATAGCCATTTTGTGGCATTTATAGCCGATTTTGGCGTGAGAGCTAGGTTTTGGTTTTCAAAATTGCAAGTATCGACTAAAAGTCGCCTCCCTGCTGAATGTTCTTGCAAGTATCGATGGAACGTTGCATCCTTGCTCGTTCGGTTGTGAGTATCGATGGAATGTCGCCTCCTCGCGGATATGGGTGCAAGTATCGGCTAAGTGTCGATTCCTTGCTTTTCAAAGATTTTATTTTGTGGGTACTGACTTGATGTTGTTTCCCCACGATTTTTGAAATTTGTGGTTTTCTCAAACCTTTTTGGGTTGATGATATCAACAAAAATATTGCGTCTCCACGATTTTAGGTTTTTTCGAACATTTGGAATTTGGGTTGTGGATGTCAACTGAAATGTTGCTTCTCCACGATTTTAGGTTTTTTCAAACCTTTTTGGGTTGTGGATATCAACTGAGATGTTACGTCTCCACGATTTTTGGATTTTGCAAGTATTGACGAAATGTCGTTTCCCTGCGATTTTGGAAGTGTCGAATGTGGTTCGCATTCTTCCGATTTTTTGGGTTGTGCGAGTATCGACTAAGCGTCGCTTCCCCGCGGTTTTTTGAAAAACCATTTTTGCTTAAAGACACGAGGGTCGTAAATTCTGACCTAAAACCATTTTGGCGGTAAAAGGCTGGGTGGACTAGGGTGGATATCCCTGAATCCAGATTTTTGTTTCAAACCATGAATTTTTGGTTCAAGGGTCAAAATGTTTGGCCAAGTTAGGGAAAGGCTCCTAAAATTGGATATATAAATTTTTTTTAACAATGAAACGATGAAAGTAAGCATTGTTTTGAGTTTCTAGAAATTTCAACATTAGTATGAAAATTCTAAAAGGAGTGGGTTTGACGAGCAAGTACCTGAGAATAGGCTTTGGCCGTGCAGGCATTGCTCTGACCCAGTTGGGTAAGTCTTCAAGGGTAGTACCACTTCAAGAACTTGTCGTTGATGGGCAACACATATCTGTCACCCTCCATGTTTAGGAGAGCATATGTGCTGTTGGAGAAAACCTTGACGATGACGTAGGGTCCCTCCCATTTTGGCTAAAACTTGCCTTTGGACTTGTGAGTGAAAACCATTGGTCTTTTTACCGCAATAACAAAGTCACCCTCTTTGTAGGTGCGTTGCCTGACCTTCTTGTCGAAAGATCTTGCCATGCGTGCTTAGTAAAGTTCAATACTTTGTCGAGCTTCGAGTCGTCTCTCATCGAGATTGTCCAGCTCTTGGAGTCGCAACTTCACATTGCTTTCTTGAGTCATTTCATTTTGTAATGATACCCTTATGGAAGGAACTCGTACCTCCAAAGGCACGACAGCTTCACATCCATAGACCAAGGAGAATGGTGTGCTATGGGTTGGTCCTCGAACGGTGGTCCGATAGGCCCACAAAGCTTCAGACAATTTGTCACTCCAGTCTCTTTTAAGACTAGAGACGATTTTCTTAAGGATTTTGCAGAGTGTCTTGTTGAAGGCTTCTGTTAATCCGTTTGCTGCCGGATTGTATGGAGTCGAAGTATAGCTTTGGATCTTGTATTTGTCGCAGAACCTGTAGAATAGATGATCCCAGAATTGTGGTCCGTTATCATGGACGAATCTTTTAGGTATGCCGAAACGACAAATGATGTTGGTGCATAAGAACTGAAGGACTGATGAGGTCTTCATTTCATTGAGCACAAATGCTTCTGACCACTTGGAGAAATAATCCGCAGCAGCAAAGATGAAGCGATGACCTTTGCTTGAAGGGGGAGAAATAGGACCTATGATGTCCATACCTTAGGCTTCAAAAAGCCATGAGATCGCTATAGGATGCAGCCATTCTGGAGGTTTGGTCAGGTATGACTTGATATCTTGAAATGCAGCTTCACAGTCAGCATCCCATACAAAGTCTACACATTTCTTCATCAACCGAGAGAATGGACGGCACTTCCCCGAAAGATTGGAGATGAACCGTCTGATGTATGCCAATCTTCCTCGAAGTCCCTTCAGTTCTCTTAAGGTTCATGGAGAGGGCATTTCTAGAATAGCCTTGACTTTGGTGGCGTCAAGTTCTATTCCAGCTTTTCAAACTAAAAATCCGAGGAACTTACACAACGAGACGCCGAAGAAGCATTTCAGGGGATTCATCCGCAGTTTGTGTTTGCGAAGCCGGAGGAAGACTTCTCGAAGGTCTTTGAGATGATCTCCTTTTCTTTTACTTTTGACAGCGAGGTCATCAACATAACATTCTACCATCTTGTGCTGCATATCTTGGAATATCTTCATCAAAGCCCTCTGATATGTGACACCAGCATTTTTCAGACAAAATGGCATGACAGTGTAGCAATACACGCCAAATGGAGTCCGAAATGATGTGTGTTTTTCATCTTCCGGATGCATCTTTATCTGATTATAGTCAGAGAAGCCATCTATGAATGTCATTCGCTCGAATCCACAGGTATTGTCAATCATTACCTTCGGTATGGGGAGCGGGAGCTCATCTTTGGGGCAAGCGCCATTCAGGTCTTATAGTCAATACAGACCTTGATATGCCCATTTTTCTTTGTCACGGGGACAATGTTGGCCAACCATTCAGGATGTTGTTCCTCTCAGATGAAGCCAACGCTTTTGAGCTTTTGAACTTCTTATTCAATTTTATCCATCACATCTAGACGGAATCTTCTTTGGCCTTGTTTGACAGAGTTGGTGTCTTCTTGAAGATTGAGCTTGTGGACTACTATTTTGGGGTCTAAACCAGGCATTTCAGCATAAGACCATGCAAAGCAATCAACAAACTCATGAAGAAAATTGATATACTCAGGTAACTTATCATCCTTTATATTCTTTCTTATGAATACAGGACGTTGGTTATCTGGTGTTCCCAAGTCTATCTTTTGCACAAGATCTTCTGTTGAAAAGTTCGAAGGTGGTTCATCCACAATATTTTCGGAGGCTTCCAGCTTAACAAAACCTTCAGGGGTTTCAAGGGCATTTTCAGACCAAGGCTTTGTTCCTTTCCATGGGTCTTCTTGATCGATAATCTTCTCAAGGCTTGCTATGAGATGGTGGTCCCAATCGCCTATTGAAATTGGGTCAAAGTAAGGTACTTCTTTTGGAGACGAGGGTTCTTCTGTGTCAGAATACCACATGAATGTATTATCGGACAATTCAACTTCATCCTCAGAGAAATCGTGCCAATTGGATGAGCTTCCTGGATCTTTGTCAGGTAAACCTTCAAAGAGATATCCAGGGAGATTGATGTCTTCATGGACACGAGATGTTGAGGCTTGGTCGGCAAATCGATTTTTCAGCTTTGTGTCAACCGTCTCAGAGGAGTGTCGGGATCATACCCTAACCCATGTGACGACTTTTCTACATGACCGTAGAGTCTTCAATCTTCCAGTTGGCTTTTGGATAAGGCGGGCCCCAATGGCATGAGAATACCACGGCCTTCTCCCAAACCGACTAGGATTTGAACGTCATAGCCCATTTTTTCTTGTAATAGCTTATGCCGCAGGACTATAAAGAAATAGTTGAGGCATACCTTCATTTTGGAACGGTTCAAGCTGGGAGTTTGATGAAGAAGCTTCCGATCTGTGGAAGAAGATTGACTTTTCCTTTGTTGAAGTTACACGAACAACGAATGAAGCAGACGTAGGATCTTCTACGTCGACAGATGTCTCCATTGGAGTAACAGCAGGTTGAACTTGCTGAGTGTCAGCTTGGCTTGACGATGTGTCGTCTTCTGGCTCTGAATCCGAATCCGTGTCTTGCATGATAGACACGAAAGAGATAACAAACTTGCCCCCAGACTTTTGCTTTACCTTCTTCACTTTAGTAGTGATGACCAAAGGCTTTGAAGGTTTGAGGGAGATGATGATGGGAGATTGACTACTCTCTTCGGATTTACCGGAGGGTTTGTTTTCTTCTGGTGATTGCTGAGGAGCCTTGACTTTATCTTGCTAGAGATTTTCAGCAAAGGGTGCTATTTCCTTCTCCTCTTCTTCTTTTTCACCTTGATACATCTGGGAGTCTGCGAAGTGGGCTTTTTTACCTTTGAAGGGTTTTCTGTCCATAAAGACTCGATGTATCATGCCATCGTCGCCAACGAACTTGATGTACTGATGTAGAGTTGAAGGGACAACACCATTCTCGTGTATCCAGGGGTGTCTGAGAATGATGTTGCGGCATGAACGGGTTTTTATTGCATACACGGTGACCTCAGAGATAAGATCACCAATTTGCAACTTGAACCTGATTTTGTCGATAGGCCTTTGAGTACTCCCATCGTATCTAAAGATAGATACAGATGTGTGGCTCGGCTTGCTAGGTGGGATGCCCAGCTCTTCGAGAGCCGAAGTGGAGATGAGGTTAAGTGCAGAATCTGGGTCGATCTGAACTCGGTGCATCGGCATTTCCTTGATGCACCCAGTGAAGTACAGGGGCTGGTTCTGCCTTGTTTCAGTAAGTAGGAGGTCTTCCTTAGTGAAGGCGATGGTTGCACTTATTGCTTTTTGAACCGAGAGGCATTTAATGCAAGATCCCTCAGTTTTTTTCTTTTCTCTCTTTGGGGAAGTTTCTAAGTTTTTGACCCGGTAGTCCATTTCAATTTGGAGGACTTGCTGGGCATGTTTGTCGACATCCTCATTCAGCATTTGTAATTCTGAAATGAGATTATCACGAGTGCGTGGAGACATTCGTAATAAGTCTAGGATGTGCAGTCGTGCATGTATGTGTTTGAAGTGCTCGATCAAGTCATACTTGAAAACCTCCTTGGGGGCCTGCGTGTTCATTATTGTTGCAACTTGGGGCATTTACAACATCTTTTCCCGAAGGATTTACATAAGTAAAAAAAGATTGGTTGTAATTTCTGTGGTAGTCCCTGCCAGAGCGGTTGCCTCTACTAACTTCGAGAGCTTCTTAAGAAGGGTCTTCGTTTGGAAGATCGCCTTTGGGATCAAGAGGCTGTCGCTTTTCATTTACTAGGGATGTGTCTGCAGCAGAGTCGCCATCCTCAGTGATTGTGTTGCATGGAGCATTTTCAGGGAACATGTCTAGAACAGCATCCAACAACTTTTCTTCTTTGTTGACCAATTCATCGTCCCAAACATCAAAAGATGGGGCTTCTTGATGATGATCAGTCGGGAAGGGTATGAGTTCTGAAGTCACAGTCTCAGGAGACGAGGTCTGAGAGAGTGTTATCTCAGTGAAAGTCACTTGAGAAGAGGTAGCTCCAGAAGATATAATACCAGACGTGGTCAGAGAGTAAGTGATCTCACCAGACGAGGCTTTAGAGGAGCTATCATCCCGAATATTACATTGCAGGCAGTTCCGATAGGAGACGTCGCCAGAATGGACTGTTGGGAGTCATACTCATCCTCGGATGTAAGAGGATCATCCATCCACAACTTTCCCCATTTTCAAGAGTTAAGGGAGGAGGTACCTGGTGGTCTTCAGGGACTTCCAGTTCTGGATTTCGATTGCTACGAAGATCGTTGATGCGATCTTGCTCTTGTTCTAGGGCAAGACGATGTAAGATCCTCGCATATTCTTCAAGATCAGGCATGGGAGCCAAATCTTCTTCTTTGTATGCTCCTTGTGATTCAACATGGTTGGGTTCCACTGGAGCAATGGCGGGTGCTGGGCCAACAACATTCACTTAAATAGTCTCTTGGTCATCTTCATCATCAGACCAGGATCCTTGTGGCTATAGGGGGTTATACCAGATTACTGGCATAAGGTGAGTTTCAAGAACCCATTCTTCATTGGAGAGGTATTCTACTGTTTCAAGGGATTCCTCCCACTTGTCGGTGTCACTGGACTCGTATCCATTCATGGAGAATTTAACTGCCGAATTGCAAAAGTTTGATGCCCCCTGCGTGGTTTCCTTTTTGAATTGAGGTGGCATGAAATCACTGAGAGTGAATTTTCTTACTGCCTTTGAAGTCTCTAGAAGGGACTCTTCTGTTGCCCCCAGTGAAGCGGTAGAGGAGGTCTCTGCCTTTTCATGGACTTTTTGTTTTGGCTGGGTCTTCTCTTGCCACTTAAGCTTGAAGAGATGTTTCCTTGCCTGCCTTTGCTGTCGAGTTGTTGGTGTTGTTTTCACAACCTCCCAGTTTTCATCTTCCAGGAGATCGGGGTGTACCCATATGGGTTGTCCGTCTGGTATTGGATAAGGAACCAACACGTTGGACACTTGAATTCTTTTTATCACCTTGAAGGAAGTAGTGATCTTCTTCTTTGGTGATTTTGATGTTTGTCCACATGACACCATGTTGACGGAGGTAGACCCATAGTTTTTGTCAAAGGTGATGACTCCGTTTTTCCACATCTCATTTATCATCTCTCTCACAACGAAGCATTGATTGAGAGGATATGAGATCATCTGGTGGTATGGACAGTACCGAGGATCGTTGATCTTGCCAACATCTCCCGATCTTTTGGGTTCAGGCAAAGTGAGCTTGCCGATTGCCATGAGAGCCCGAAGGTTTCATTAACATCTTCATCGAATGGGTATTTCTTTTCTACTCATTCTTTGAAGGCATCAGAGAGTTCAGGTCTCTTACCTGCAGCTTTGTTTTCGACTTTCTTTGGTGGCTGAGGAGCTGACTTGATTTGTACATTGAGGACCTCTTTTTTCTTTGGTTTTGAGGTTGCAATGGCGGTCAGTTCCTTCCTTGATGATTTCTGACCGTTAGGGTCTTTGATCACCATTTCAGCCTCCATAGAGCTTCTAGGAGTTCTCCCAGTTTTTTTGATTTGTTGTCGATGATCATAGAGCGGATCCTTGCTCTCACGTTGTTTCGGCATATGTCGACCAATGACGCTTGAGGCAGTACATCTGAGCATTTGTACGCCATTGCTTTCCACTTGTGATTGAAGTCGTATGTCGACTCATTCTCTCCCTATTTTAGGCTGTATAGCTGAGCCATAGTAGCGGGATGATCCTCACACTTTGAAGTGAGTTGGGAAGCATGTCTCTAGCATGGCCTAGTTTTGGATGGAGTCCTCTGGCAAAGTGGAGTACCAATCAAAGGCCGTACCTTTTAGGATACTTGCAAAGAGACGGATTTTGAGGGCATCTTGATCAGCGATACCTCCCGTCTGGATTTTGAAGTGGATGACGTGCTGTCTGGCTGATCCTTTCCCCGTATTTGTTTGGAGAGTAGGATGCTTGAATTTTATGGGAAACGGGACTGAGTCCATCCATAAGGGATATGGTGGCTTGATCCCATGTTCTTTGAGTATATCATTTTCTTTTGCTTTGGCGAGGATGTCGTGAACGTCCTTTTTGGTAAGGGCGCGTGACTCATTGTTTTCTCCATTTACTTCGTCATCTTGAAGAATAGGAAGAGGTTCATTGTTCACCTAATTTTGAAAGGCGAGGAGAAGGTTTTCCATCAGAGTTTCAGTCCTCTGTTGGCCTTATTCCAACTGCTGGATGCTTGCGATCGCATCATCTTGAGGTGAATTATAAGGTGACTCAGAATTTGAAGCCAGGACGCTCATCCCTCGGGATTCGAATAAAGAAATTGTCCTGATGACTGAGCTGGGGCTCATTCTTTTTTATGAAAAGCTTGAGGAAGGATCACTCCGCTGTCTTTGGCTTGAAGGAGTAGGGGGTTCTTCTGTATGTCTTCGTTTCCTAGAGACGCTGCGAGTCACCGGACGCCGGACATGGATTTTGGTTGCTGACTTATGGCGTGTTCTAGTTTTTCCAACCATATGACAGCAACAACTTGGTTGGGTCTTTCTTTTTCGACCCATTTATGAGCGACTTGAAGTGTAGGATGCTGGGTCCTCTGCTTCTTTAGTCTCTTTTGTCGATACGACGCACGACAGCGTACACGACGAGCAATTTGAGCTTCGATCAACTCTGGTTGGGCTTTGGCATTGAAGGATGTGCACCCTCGGGAGCAGCCGCCGAGTTTGTCTTCTTTGAAGCTAGGCATGGACAGGATCCAGACCCGGTCCTTTGCCTGTTGCAGTGAAGCTTTGAACTTTTCGAGTTCGGCCCCTGTAGAGATGAAGGGTCGAACCGAAGGAGTGTAGGCCTTGGCAGATTTTTACAGAGGCCTTGTGATGCATGATTTGATCCTGAGCTTATAGGAACAAGCCAGCTCATGCTGGGTTGACTTGGTTGTCAAGTGGGAGACGGGTCTCTCCTCTTTCATGTACCCAAGAGGGTATAACTGGTTCTCCTTGAGTGGGGCCAGGTATGCTGGCTTTGTGGATGCTTGGGACCTTCTTTGTTTTGGTGAAGGTTTTGGGGGCCAAGTCTTAGGATAGACCTGGTTGTTTGTGGGTTGAGGCTTCGCAAGTGCCACGGGCTTCGGGCTTCTTGGCGCTCGCCTTTGGTGTCAAGGTAGTGACACGTTGAGAGGCGATTTTCTGCTTTTTGGCAGGCGCAATTTCTTCTTCGGGAAGTGGGAAAGGTCCCAGCGTCTCAAAGATGATAGTCCGGGGAGTCGAGGTCGACCCAGAGTTTTGAGAGTTGCCGAGAGAGGTGACGCTCAATAGCTAATAGGGTGCCTGTGAGTGCGCGAGTTTTGCTTCTGTTAAATCATGAGTTGGTACTTATTCTCATCGAAAGTATTGGTTAAAGAAGCTGCCATCGTTAGTTTCGAAAAGTTTCTGAAACAAGACCACATTCATTAGTAATCACAAGAATATAATGATCATAAATGGGAAAACTATGATTTTTTTTTCAAATCGCTCGGAGGACATGGTCATAGAAGGTACAATTATTCTGATCATAAGTATGGTGGGACCAGATGAGCGTTCCAGTGACTGCTAGAAGCAATTGTAAACCTAAATTCGACTTATCGAGAACCAATGCTTGCTCGAGGTAAGACGAATATAAGGTTGGAGTTACAAATGTGCCGGTCGCCAATAGAGTAGACCCTAAAAGGGCGTACCAGTACGCTAGGCACAAATATTGGAGAGAACAAGAGTGTCGGTCGAGAATACAGTAGACCCAAAAATGGCATACTAATACTACTAGGCACAAATGTTGGAAATTGCATCCATGTGATGGACATGAGATGGGGTTCTCTTTTTTAAAAAGTCAAGACTGGATTCGTCAAAGAGAGCAAATGATATTCCAATCCGAATACAGGCTCAACATTTCTGCGAGCACCAGTACCCGGAAGGGAAGGAACCATAATTTCTCGAATCTGGATCCAAAAGTGACGAGAGTTTTTTTTTTTTGAAAGGTCAAGATTGGATTCATCTAAGAGAACAAAATGATATTCCAATCCGAATACATGCTTAACATTTTTGCGAGCACCGGTACTCGGAAGGGAAGGAATCACAATTTCTCGAATTTGAATCCAAACGTGATGTTTTTTTTTAAGATTGTTTTTTTTTTAAAGAAGATCTAAAGACGAAAGAGTACATGTAGGCCTCCTAATCCGGTCTTATGAAACATCAATTGATAGATTCGCCCACAAGTAAGGGTTGGATTACTTAATGAACCTGTTTGGAGGACCATTGCCTAGAATAGTCAAGCAGTCTCCACACTCTGGACAAGGCTTTTCTTAAATCAATCGTGGTCAAAGAACGCAATTGGTGCAACCTTAGTGTTCTTTGCCTCTTTTTTTTTTTTTTTGAAAGATCCTTAATGAACTCATCGAAGAGAAACGATGGCCCATTCCACAATCCGAAACGGCTCAACATTTCTATAAGCACATGGACGAAATGGAAAGGATCAAAGTTTCTCAATTTTGAATCTAAAATGAGAAATCTGATTTTTTTTAATTTTTTTAAAAAGACCCCTAATGAACTCATTGAAGAGAAATGATGGCCCATTCCACAATTCGAACCGGCTCAACATTTCTGCAAGCACATGGACAAAATGGAAAGGATCAAAGTTTCTTGATTTTGAATCCAAAATGAGAAATCTGATTTTTTTTTTTAAAAGATCCTCAATGAACTCATCGAAGAGAAACGATGGCCCATTCCACAATTCGAACCTGCTCAACATTTCTGTAAGCACCTGGACGAAATGGAAAGGATCAAAGTTTCTCAATTTTGAATCCAAAATGAGAATTCTGGTTTTTGGTTTTTTTTAAAAGATCCCTAATGAACTCATAGAAGAGAAACGATGGCCCATTTTACAACTCGAACCGGCTCAACATTTCTGCAAGCACATGGACGAAATGGAAATGATCAAAGTTTCTCAATTTTGAATCCAAAATGAGAAATATGATTTTTTTTTAAAGATCCCTAATGAACTCATCGAAGAGAAACGATGGCCCATTCCACAATTCTAACCGGCTCAACATTTATGCAAGCATAAGGACAAAATGGAAAGGATCAGAGTTTCTCAATTTTGAATCCAAAATAAGAAATCTGATTTATTTTTTTAGAAAAGAGAAAGAGTGGAAATAAATTCAAAGATAGAATGAGGAATTTCCAAAAAATCCCCTCTCATTTTTTTAGATGCGAAATCCAACATAGGCCACCAACTAGAAAGGAGCCAAGAAATCTAGAAAGGAAAGTATAAGCATAGAGCAGAAGATATAATATGCAAATATTCCATTTCTAAGCATCATGTTCTCAAATGAACGAGTCCCACTGGGCGTGCCAACTTGATGGACTTCGCTTCTGCTGCTCGACGCTTACCTAGGTCAGCGGACGTGAGAGTCCGTGGGGTACGACCCTTTCGCGCACGGAGGGGCAGAGCGAGAATCAACATTTTTTTTTATTGTATGGGTGTGCCAAATTTTCTACTCTACTTGGAATTGCAAGTGGTGGTCCGGATATCCACCTTCGCAAGTAGAAAAGGAAATCAACTTCTTTCAAGTTTTCATTGCACATATAAAGAAAAGAGACATGTTTTGAAATGCCGTTTGCCGTAAAAGGCGGTTTTTTTCCGTAAAAAGTAGTTTTTGTCGTGAAAGGCGGTTTACAATTCTTATCAATAATGAAAGACAAGAGTTGAGATTTTTTTGTCTCTTTAAAAAACACAACATACAATGAAAAGCAAGAAAATGAGGATCTAACTTTTCAGGAGATTGTGGGGGACTCGTTTAAATTGACGGTCGCAAGCCATGTATGGACTTCACCATCATCCATGCAGATGAGATCAGAGGATGCTCTTGATTCGCTTGGCTCGGCTTAATCCTCAGATTTTTAGAGGACAAAGACGAAGAGGAGATCCTATGTCCAATAAAAAGTTAAGTAGACAGGCTGAAAAGCCACGTCTAAGCCATTGGAGTCAGAAGGAGAAGACGAAGACCTTGGGGGGTACCCCCAAGGGACTTTTGTCACCTTGTAGCGGTGGTCGATGCAGAACTTCAGTAGAGTTTTCTCTCTTTTTCTGGATGACTGATAGAATTTTCGGGACCCTTTCCGTGCTTGGATTTCTGGATCCATTCTTCTTGGAATGCTATCCTATTTATAGGCATTTGGTAGCCATTTAAGAGAGTTTATGGGCTTTAAATACAATAAAGCCACATAACGGGAGGATTTACGAGTTTTAATTCATTTATTTTGTAACTCCTTTTCCTTGGCTTCTGATTGGCCGGTGGAGAATTAAGAGCTTTTAATAGCCTTAAATTTCCATGATGGGAGGAGTTTCATGGTTTAAATGCCATGATTGCTTTGATTTGTAACTCCTTTGTCCTTGCTTCTGATTAGGCCGTCCGAAATAACAAGTTAATGACCACATTAAGTTGACATTAATGGGTCAATTAACAGCATTAAGTGGTCGCCTGGGTAGTTGAAGAGTCGCGGGCCGTGCCGCATCTTTTGAAATTCTTCTTGCGATGGTCGTCGATGGATCTTCATGCTGATCGACATCGGATGACCATGCAACTTGAGACATTGATTGCTAACAGCGGGCCGGTGCCACCTGTCTTGTCGATTTCTCGATCGATCAGGCAGAAAGTGCACTTTCTTGGTCTACCAGTTGACGATCAATGATGATTTGAATACTCTCGAAGACCGACCAGTGATGTTGACGAAGATCGACGGATTTGGTGCCTCAAAAGTTGGAATTTTGGAAAACCACAGAGGCCGAAAATCTCAAAATGTGAAAAGGAACCGAAAAACGTCCTTTCGACGGAAATCCAGCGACCTGGATTTCCAGAGTCACCAGCGACCATGCACCCAGGGTCGCCAGCGGCCATGCGGCAGGGTCGCCGGCGACTATGGGGACTTGGTCCCTTTTGGTGGCCGATTTTCAGCCTTTTCTTCCGTCTTTTCTGACTTTTTTTTCTTCGGTATTTTTCCTGACATTTTTGCACACATTTTGGCTTAGTTTCCCTGTAGAAAACTTGATAAAAACCCTAGCATATTGTAGTGCAAAGTTTCTGATTTTCCGGGAAAGCCGAAGACTTTGTCGCGCAGAGCTACCGATTTGCTGTCAGAAGCCAAAACTGGGTCAAACGATGTCGGAATGACCTGAGATTTGAGGTAAAGCCTCCTAAGCAGTAAATAAGACCAACCATAGGCTTTTGTTTGAGTTTTGAAGCCATGCGGGGTCCTGTTGCCAGTAGACTTGATTCTGTCGCAAGGAAGATGTCGCGCTTCAATATGCGGTCAACCGATGTCCGATTGACCTGAAATTTGAGAGAGAGCCTATTAGAGTCATTTAACGATCCATTATCTCCAATTTGAAAACCATGGTCCAGGGGATCTTCACTACCGGGAGGCCTGATTTGACTTTCGAGAGTCAAAGTCTAGTCAAATATTGTCGAAATGATCTGAAACTTGACATGTAGCCCTTTGTAAGCATTTTGAAGCCGCCCATGTGTTCTGTTTGATGAGTGATGCCCTCGGTGGTTCTCGCCGCCGAGATGCTTGATTCTGCTATTTGAGGGTTAATGTAGGCTTGAACGTTGTCGGTTTGACTCGGAACTTGACGTGGAGGAGCCTTTTGGAGGTATTTTGAGACCATCTATAGGCTCTCATTGAAGATTTGATGTCTTCGACGCTGTCGCAGCCGAGAGCTCTTGTTTAGCTATTGGATGAATGAAGTTAGGCCAAATAGTTTTGATATGGCCCGAAACTTCATGTGTACTCCTCTCTTGGCTGTTTTGAAGGATCTTGTAGTTTTTGTTTGATTGTGACAAGATTTGATTTATTTTAGAAGTAGCATTGCCTATTTGTGGTAGGCTATGGCTTCACGTAGCTTTCTTGAGGTTGATGAGGCAAAGTGACATTTTTGATGTCAACAACTTTCGAGTGCACACATGCATATTTATGTAATTTGCACACGACCTTGTGAGATCACCCGGGCCACATCATTTCATTGGTTGATGGGGATTAAAAGATCTAGATGTGACTCACTCATGTGCAAAACTTTATATCCATTAGATTATTTACGACCCTCAAGTTTAACATTTTAAAATGGGTCTTTTTTAATTTCGGTCAAACTCGATTCAGACCGGTGTTTAAAAAAATAGTTCGATTTGGGGTTGGTTGTGCACGTCCTATTTGAATTGATCATAAGAGATTAGCTAAGTTTTATGCATGAAAGCTATTATAATTTGCACATGAGCTAACCCGAAAAGTCTTCTATATATTTGTAATATAGAGATGCATACAAGAATTGGAAAAACTAACTGCCTTTTTAAGATGTATATACCTCATATTTGTCTTAATTGTTGTAGGCATTCTAATGTTTTAACATAAGCATCCTAATTAGTCCATCCCTTTGTAGTCCAAGTGGTAACGCATGTTCTGCATGTCCACATATACAACTAGGGATTTGTCCTTGGATCTATTGTATAGGGATCGACTTGGTAGTGTGAGTGAGTGGGCAGGGACGGAGCCAAGGGTTGAGTGGGGGCAATTGACCCCTCTCAACTTGTTACTTCCCTATAAAATAGGAGAACAAGGATAGATTCTGATCTTTTTCTTTTGTCCCTCCTCAACTTTCCCTTTTCTCTTGTTTGCCCATCAACAGGTAGAATTCCAAAAGACGCGGGTAGGATTACAAAAGACGCGGCGTGGCCAACAACACTTCAAGCAATTCGGCGGCCACTTAATGCGGTTAATGACTCTTTTTTATGACAAATGAATGTGGTTAATTACCCACTATCACAGACGGCCAAATCAGAATCCAAGAATGAGGAGTTACAAATAAAAATAATTATGGCATTAAACTATGTAACTCCTCCCATCATGAAGGTTAAATGCAAATAAATGCCCATTATTCTCTAACGGCCAATCAAAACTCAAGGAAAATGAGATACAAAAAAATGTGT
Organism: Litsea cubeba; assembly: GCA_012931725.1. NCBI lineage: Eukaryota > Viridiplantae > Streptophyta > Magnoliopsida > Laurales > Lauraceae > Litsea > Litsea cubeba. The sequence continues at coordinate 59,824,960 of CM022946.1, forward strand.
AACTCTTCCCATCATGGAGTATTAATGCATTTAACACATTTAAAACACATAAACCTCCCACATGCCGACCAAAAGCCTATAAAAGGAGGCCATTGCCCCATTCCAAGGCATGTCCAAAAATTCCAAAAAAATCCCCCATCGTTGCTACATTAACGCTCCAATGACGATCTTTCCTCCATTAAAGAAGTCCAGCAACAGCCACCACCACAAGGTGATTCAAGACCCTTGCCCCCCCCCCCCCCCCCCCCCCCCCCCATGCTCTCCTTCTATCTCCATGGCTTAGATGCGGCGTTTTGGCCGGTCTAGTTAGAATTTTATTGGATATAGGATCTCTTCTTGATCCTTATTCTCTAAAAAATCTGAGGATCGAGCCGAGCCAAGAGAATAAAGAATTCCTCTATGGCGAAGCCCAAACATGATTTGCGACCATCAATCAGAACGAGTCTCCACAATCTCTTGTGAAGTCAGATTCCATTTTTCTTTCTTCGCATTGTATTTTTATTTTTAAAAGAGACACAAAAAAATAAATAAATAAAAGTCTTGTCTTTTCTTTTGATGAGAATTATAAATCACTTTTCACGACAAAATACGACATCTACTTTCACGGCAAATAAATGAAAATCGCCTTTCACGGCATCCAAATTCTAAATCATGTCTCTTTTCTTAACACATGTGCAATGAAAGTTAGAAAAAAAAAGCTTATTTTCTTTTCTACTGGAAAAGGTGGATCTATGGAGCACCGCTTGTTATTTCTTAGTAGAATAGAAAATTTGGCATGCCCGTACACAAAAGATATCGATGCGGTTCACTCATCTCCGGTCACGAAAGGGTTGGACCCCACGGATTCTCACATCCGCTGACCTCGGTAGTCCCGAGACGATCCGCGAAAAAGTGCCATCATCATGCAGAAAGCATGCTTTCTTGGTTAGCCGAATGATGACTTTGAGGTGTCCATTGACGAATCCATGATTTTGATGACGAATTCGTGATGTTGACAAAGATCGACAGATTTTGTGCCCCGAAAATCAAAATTTCAAAAAGTTATAGACGCAAAATAGCATAAAAATGGAAAGAAAAACCAAAAAATGGGTTTTCGTGAAAATCCGGCGATCTTGAATTTCCATGGTCGCTGGTGGCCATGGGGCTTTTTATGCCTGTTTGGTAGCCTTTTTCTGACCTTTTTTTATTCTTTTTTCTTGGTTTAGTTTTGCTAAATTTTTTGTACATTCTTGGCATATTTTTCTCGTAGTGAAGTGGATGGAAACCCGCATAAAACAAAGAGCGAAGTTTCCAAATTTGCGGGAAAGCCGAAGACTTTGCTACTGGGTGCTGAAGTTGGGTCAAATGATGTCGAAATGACCTAAACTATGTCATGTAGACCCATTGGGAGTGTTTTGTAACCATTCATTTGCTTTGTTTGGAGAATTATGGGTTTCGACGGTCTCCGATGCCGGGAGGCCAAGTTTTGTCTTCAGAAGATTAATGTTGGGTCAAACGTTGTCGGATTGACCTGAAATTTGACACAGATACTCTTGGCAGCATTTTAGGATCATCCACAAGCTTTGATTAAAGAATTGATGTCTCCGACACTGTTGTCGTCGAAAAGGTTGGTTTTGTCGCGAGAAGAATAGGACTTTTGCACTTTAGGCCAAATGATGCCGGAATGGCCTGACATTTGATGTATAGCCTTATAGTAGTGTTTTGAACCAACTGTGTGCTTTGTTTTGTGAATTAAGGTCTCCAGCACTTCTATCGCCATGAGGTCCTATTTGACTGCTAGAAGAGTAAAGTCAAGCCGAATGATGTTGGATTGGTTCAAGATTTGATGCGTACACTCCTTATGTCTGTTTTGAAGAATCTTGAAGTTATAAATTAATTTTGAGAAGATTTGGTGCGTGAAGTAGTTTCACCCATTCTGTCGCGAGAAGAGTGACCATTGCACATGAAATGACGTTAAAGCTTCTCCAAAATGGTATGAAAGCTTTGGGAATCACACTTATGTTGCTTGACGCAGTTTCATGTGACCTATTTAATGTTGCAGATATAAAAAAGGCATAAGTGACATTTTTTTGTGTCAACACTCTCTACTGTTTCCTCCACCCCCTGCCACATGTTGTATGCTGATGGTGTTCTAGTTTTATGAAATCAACCTATTTCAGTATCTATGCATTGGTAGACCTTCTTGAGATCTACCAATCCTTATCAGGTCAGAAGTTCAACCTTCAAAAGAGTCATCTACACATAGGAAAGTGTGGCACCAAAAGAAAGAGAAGGATTTACTCTATGCTTGGTATCCAAGAGCCATTAGTTCAGCTCAAATACTTGGGGATCTTGATTGTCTTTGGCACTCCAAAAAGATGTCATTTCATTTCCTTCCTCTTATTGACGCAGTCAACGCAAGGCTCTCTGCTTAGAAAGCAAAGTTCTTTTCCTTTTATGGTCGTGTCACCCTTATCAAGCATGTGCTCTCCAGTATCCCCATACACGTAGCTACTATCTTGCCTTTTCCTCCATCTATCTACAATGATTAGAGAGTTTTATGAGGCACTTCTTATGGACAGGCAATACGACTTCCTTTAAGATGAACTATGTTAATTGGGCAACCGTCTCTCTTCCTAATGATGAAGGTGGTCTCAATATAGGGAGAATTTCAGAAGTTAATGATGTTTCCCTCATCAAACTTGGTTGGCAAGCTTCTATGAAAAACTCTGTTTGGTCTCGTTGGTTCAAGAATCGATATTTCAAGCAGAACTCCAATTGAAGCTCAACTAACTCCATCTTTGGCATTTGCATATGGAATAAGACTCATCGCCTTGCCTTCTAAATCCATCAAGGTAGCATCAGGATCTTTGGGAATGCCCAAAAAAAATTAACACTTGGCATGATTCCTGGAGTGAAGACAAGCCATTTGCTATCAGATTTTCCGTCTTCAATTCCCTGAAGATCAACGTCTATCTTCCCGTTTTCAATATGGCTCATGGTCCATCCCTCCCAATCTGCCCATTGATGTTCAAAATCAGCTCTCATTAGCCACCTCAAACCTCACTACAAACCCAACATGTCGTGATATTCTAATCTAAATAGAGTCTCTAGATGGCAGCTCCCCTTGAGACTAGCATGGAACATCATTAGTTGCAGAGCTTGCAAATTGGATTGGCCTAATATGATCTAGAATGGAAACTCCGTTTGTTGCTTCAGAAAACTCCAACTCAACTCCGCTTGAAGCATTTGGGGTTTTCTCTAGCCTCTAGATGCAACATCTATTGCCAAGGGCAAGACTCGGTACTCATCTATTTTTCTTCAATGAGCAAGCTCAATCTCTCTGGGTTTGGCTATTTCAATATGCAAGTATCGAGGCTCCTTTAATTCTCTCTGCTTCTTCAATATGGCAGTCCTTATCAAGAGGAAGTGACATAGCTAGTAATAGCTATATGGCGGTAGTATTCAACTTTGTTGGGCCAAATTTTATCTATATGAAATATATCTGCATGAAATAGATCTATTTCAAATGACCCCATTTAAAATAGATTTTTAAAAATAGTTTGTTTGGTAGCACAGAAAAGTTGGTTGAAATAGATATTTTTAAAGCAATGGTTGAAAGGTTTTTATAAATATCTCGAGATCCATGAGGAATCAAGTATTGAAGTTTGACTTCATAATTGTGTTTAGCCTTACAAAGAGAATTACTGGTTTGGATCTTGCGTTTGGTGCCCATGGATGTAAAAAATATATAAATGCCTGTTGTTTTTTTCTTTTTTCTTTTTGTAAATATCTCAAAATATATGATGATTCAGTGGCTAAGATTTGGACCCATAGTCGTGTATGATCTTCTAAATATATCCAATAGTTTGGATCATAATTTAGTCGTGTATGATCTTCTAAATATATCCAATGGTTTGGATCATAATTTATAATCCCAAAAATTATAAAAAGATACAGAAGACCAAACTGCTTGTAGATACTTTTTAAAGCCAGTCAATCATGCATGGTGCATCAATGGCTATAAACTTTTTAATACATTTCTCAAGGTCCACTTGGAATCAGAGGCTGATTTTTGGAGTCGTAGCCATTTTTTGCCTTCCAAAGAGGATTAAAGGTTTGAAACGTGATTATGGGGCCCACAATGTCCAGAAATTTAGATCAAATAGCTTACTTTTAAAAAAAAATAAATATCTTGATATCCATGATAGATCAACGGTTGAAATTTGGACCTCTGACCATGTTTGGCCTAATTCATACTTCCAATGGTTCGGATCATTTTTTAGGGCTCCATATTTAAAAAAAATAGAAAAACGGCCATTTTAAAATGATCATCTCATGCACACTTTTGTCTGCTTGAGAGGCGGAAGTCTATTCCGATTCTCCCCAGATTTGCTGCCATTTGAAACAGAGAGATTCTCTCTTTATGAGGATTGAAGCAGAGGCTCCACATTTGGTTTCCAAAACCTCTAAATGCGTTCTAAACCCAATTTAGGAGGATAAGAGGTAAAAATAAGAGTTGCCAAACACAACCTTTATCTATGTAATCATGTTCTTTGGAAGACAATAAATGAAGCCACTTTTGAGTAATTCAAGGTCCATTTCAGTAGAATCCAGCTTCAATTGCACTCCTATTCTCTTTGAAGAAAATCTTGAAACCTTTTCGCTGCAACCAGCTCAGGTATATCCTTCATTTTTGGAAATTCAAGAAGTTCCAATTAAAACTGCTTAGTAGTCTCTTCACCGGTTTCTAATCAATCTTGTTTACACTTTTGTATTCATCTTCGGGTGATTCTAAACGCACCCACGCTATTGCTGTACACACCCACAATCTGAACCCACCCACCATATGTTTTATTGAAAAATAGTTTGCTGAGCCCACCCACCATATTTCCCAAAGTGCCCACGAGTTTCCTCCTCCAACGTTCCCTCTCGTCGAGGGTTTGAAGGTTGAAGACGGCAGCAGCACGCCCCTCTCGTCGACGGTTTGAAGGTTGAAGACGACAGCTGCACGCCTCTTCTTGATTGGGGGGCAGTCTTTCTCCTCCAAAAAGCTCCACTGCCCAACGCCTCTTCTTCTTCTTCATACGAATCCTAAAGAAGGTGAGCTCTTCTTCTTCTTTATATTCTTCTTCACATTCCTTTTAGGTTGTAATTTTCACATTCTTTTTAGGTCGTAGTTTTTTTACTCAAAGATTACAAACGTTTGCATTAGGGTTGTAATTTCTTCTTCTTCTTCTCTTTCTCATCCGAAGTGCATAATCTGTGCATTTTGAAAAAAAAAGAACGATGCATTCATCTTGATCTGCTCGGTAACGCAGGTTCGTGCATGGGGTTTATGCACGGAAAATGTTCTCCGTGCGTAACATTTCTGCACGGCATACATACTTTGTGCAAATGAATTTTGCACGGCAAATATCAGTCATGCGGAACACTTTTGCACGGCTTACATACGCTGTGCAAATGAATTTTGCACGGCATGCACATATATGCACTGTATATATGTGCTGGGCACATGAATTCTGCACGGCATACATTTGCCGTGCATAATTTTTTTGCACAGTTAACATGTGTCGTGCAGAATTCATTTGCATAGTATAGTTGTTCCGAGCAGCACAAGTAAACTTGATTTCTTCTAGAGAAATTCTATATGCATCCCTTAAAGTACTGAGCACACCCACATCCCTTTATGAACAATGATTTTTAGCGAGCTGTTCATAAAGGGATGTGGGTGTCCTCAGCATAATGGGAGGGTGCATAGCATATAGAATTTCTCTTTCTTATGTTACGCTTTTTCCTCTTATTGATTTTTATTTTTAACAGGTTTGAAGAAATGCCTAGAAGAGCAGCTCGGAGTATTGGTGGCACATCACATCCAACAAGTGGACATGCTAGTACTTTTAGCGAGCCATCGAGAGTGTGGACTAAGATTGGCGTTGCAAGACCTCCTCGTCGAGGTGTGCATGCCAGTACTTCGACTGGCGTCCGTCAACGGCCAACGGCGTCTGAACAAAGATGTAAATTATAGCAAGATCTACTGCCCGATCCGGTCGACGAGCATATTGAGAGCTCTACAGAGGATGATTCCTCAGAGGATGAGACAGGGACGTCTAGTCCTCCACAGCCGTCTATTCCTCATACGGCGGTAGCAGGAGAGGATGATTTCTTAGATGAGGAGGCACAGCCATCAGGTCCTCCTGCAGCGGCAGCAGGTGAAGATCCTATTCCCAGTGGTCCGGCCGACCTATCCGTCCTTGTGAGTGTTAGGACGCACGTGGCCATATCCATATGGGACGGGGAGGTACACGTTCATTCTTATAATGTTCTAAGCAATTGTTTTTCAAATAAGGTGTTTCATAGTCTATAATAACATATGTTAATGAAGATTTATACTTGTAATGTGCAGGAACGTGGCCCGCTCAAATATATCAGTCATTGGCGTCGGCTGAAGGACTGGTACAAACATTTGCCTGTAGATGGGGCTTATCTTCATGTGCCTCGATTTCGCGCTATCATAGAAGAGTCTGGATTGGCAGACTTGAGGCGTTTCAGCTATCGATATATCTCGTGCCCCTTGGTTTCGAGCTTTGTGGAGAGATGGCAGCCCAAGATCAATACCCTAATACCTTCCACATGTCGTTTAGGGAGATGACGATCGCCTTAGATGATGTGGGTACTCTCCTCGGCATCCCAGTTATGGGACTTCCTGTCCACGCATCTACTAGTATGGCATTTACTGATACTGAGCAAGTAGAACTACTCGAGTGTGGACTAGGCATGGATAGGGCATCTGCCGCAGTAGAGTTGAGCCTGGCACGGGGTGGGGTAGTGTAAATAGGATGGATCCGACGGGTGTGCAGCGATGTGACTCCTGCGTCGTCGGTAGAGGAGGTAGAGTGTGCAGCCAGAGGCTATCTTCTTTATTTGTTAGGCTGCACACTATTCACTTAGAAGTCCGCCACTCGAGTCCCAATGTACTGCCTATCTTTGCTGATGGACCTGCCACAGGTCTGTCATTATGCATCGGGGGTTCCTGCACTCGCGTATATGTATCGGCAGTTGGGACCGCTACGAGGGCAGATGTGCGACAGATTGCTAGACATCTGACATTGCTCACGGTAAGACCAGCACATTTTATATATACATATAAATGTTCCATCATAATTGATCTTTTAGATTGTATAATTAATCATTTTTGTCATTTGCAGTCCTGGGTGTACGAGCACTTCCCATTCACCCGTCATCTTGCACAAGTGGGATACACTGCAGGGATGCCTCTCGCAAGCCGCTGGAATCCTGGTCAGGATTCCGGTGATGCGAGAGAAAACATACAGCTGCTGCAGGAGAGGTTGGATGCCCTTGACCAAATCATGGTGAGCACCGAATAGAGTCTTTGACATATATTTTATATTTTTTACATATATATTACGTTTTTTGTACACTAACATGTGTTATTATATTAATGACTTGATTCATTTACATGCGACAGGTCAGTTGGGATCCGTATGTTAGTGCTAGGGCTCAGCATCCATTTCAGCAGATATCCTTCTTCTGTGGTTGCTTGAGAGCCCTAGATGTCATTGAACCCTACCACCCACACAGGATTCTTCGACAATTTGGCTACATATAGACCATCCCACCTACACTGCTCACCCCCATTCGTGCAACTCGGGGAAATACTGCTGGTAAATACAAGGTCTCTTATACGTTTCTTGACCAGTACTGGGTTACATGGGAGGACCATATATTATCTTTGGCGCACCACGGCCATCGAGCACAGCATGCATGAGAGTGTTCCCGGACTACCTCGAGTGGTACACTAGGATATCACACCCTCATGTACAGAACCCCGCTCGTCATTCCCACTATGACCCTAATGAGGGTAGAGATGACCCGACTCCAAGAACGGTGAGGGCATTGTAAATGCTCTTATTCCAAACAATCTTTGCATTTATTATTTCAAACTATCTTTGACACATTGTATTATTTCTTATAGATCCTTCAAGCGAAGGACCATATCCGTGCTACGCTTGCGCGAACGGATGAGCCAGCCGATTTCTATTATTGGGCACTGCAGACTTCCCTCGAGATTCTAGATGGCATACCGGTGACATACCGCCGACGTGCACAGCAGTGATGATAGGAGGGCTTTTGGATTTGTCAAACTGATTTTTTGATGAGATGTAAGTAATTTCATGAAGGAATATCTTTTTCTTTGGTTGAGCTCGGATATGTACTACAAACTTTAATGTGTCAATTGAAGAATTTTGCCCTTATGTATGAACTTTTATGATTTTTAACTTCTTATATGAAATGGCTGATTCCTTTTATTTTTTTTATCAACATCTACCTGCATCTTCAAAATGGGATACAACATGTCCACCAACCTACAACACTGCATGGCCAAAAACAATCCGCGCATATAAATTTTGCTCGGCCAACATGTACCATGCAGATGCATTCTGCTCTTTCAACATGTACCATGTAGATACATTCTGCTCGGCCAACATATACCATGCAGATACACATTGCACGGCCAACAGGTGCCGAGCAGATCCATTATGCTCGGCCACTGTTGGCTGTGCAGAATTGTTTTATACGGCACTTGTGTGCCATGCAATATGTTTTAATTGACGATAGATTGGCCGTGCATTATGCAACCAAGCAGGGGTCTTAAAGAATAAACAAACAACATAATAACATAAAAGGTTGCTTCCATTTCAACATCCTGTATTAAATTTGTTTACATCAAGTTGAAAATACAAGAAATTAATCACTGCCAAGATTAACCGACTCCTGTGTTGCGACACTGTCTCCAATTATTTCTTTGAATCGCTCGATGCTCTGAGCATATGGTAGTTGCCATCCGTCTGAATTATGGTGGTGGTGTCAATACCAATTTGTAGTAATGGGAGACATGGGAGCCCCAGGTGTAATGAAAACCTGAACAAAATGGTTACCATTGGTGAAACCAATGCTAACTCTTTATCAGTTACAATCACACGGGGCATAATGCATCCATCCATTAATTCCTTAAGCCTCTCCAAAGCCCATCTGTAATTGGCCTCCCTCTCTGATTCAAGGTACACAAAAGCAATGGAGAAAGTCAGTTGAGTAGATGTGACACCAACAATCTCAAGCAAGGGAAGTCGATACCTATTATCTTGTATGTGGAATCCATTATCAAAACTTCTGAAAATGCACGTAACAACTGAATAGATGATGGATGTGCCCAAAATAGGTCCATCATAGCATCTGTAGTGTCGTTGCAAGTGTGATACTCAATGTAGCTGTTCTGCTCCAAATGCATCATGAGTTGCTGCATCTGTGATCGACCAGCCAACTCAGTCACCCTCCACTTCTGACGGGCATTGTAGATACTCTTCATCGTAGTGGTGTTGTGCACGTCCCTTTCCTGTAATATTCGAAGGATGTTCTTCGGCTTCACCATACTCTTCGACATATCAATCAAAACATTGATTTCCTCCCCTGAAAGCCTCCCAGCAAATGAATGACCCTCGAGATGTTGTACGTTTGGATGATTGTGCACCACACAAACCACTGTTAACATCCAATCATCATCATTTGCCAACTTTCGGCCCTTCAAAGCAAAAGGGCAATTACATTTCTTCGTTTCCGTTGCCTTATCAGGATTTCTCTTTTCGGAGACATTCAATGGACCTTATTGTTAGGAATTTCGTATATTGCAATTTGATGGATGCATCATTATCATTTTATTCATCTCATGAATTTTCACACATGAATTGATTTAGAAATTCTTGAAATCTTGATTTACACATGTATTGTTTTAAATCTTGTAAATCATATGTTTCATGCATGTTTTGGTTTTCATCTTGGATGCAATTTAATTTGAAAAAGAATTTTCATATATCAAGCAAGCCTATGGTTTTAAAACTTTCTAATCATTTTAGGCTTTTTATATTTCATGTTTTTAAACCTCTTAGAATGATTTAAAATCATGTTTCCATGCTTGATTTAATGGCCCAAAAAATCCCCACAAGAAAATCTTTGAAAATATGCAAAAATGGGAATTTTTGGTCCCGGTTGACTTGCAGTGTCTTCGGTCGACCGAGCCAGTGGTAGGTCGACCGAAGACACTACAGTTTGACCAAAATGTGACCGTTACAGATTTTTTCAAACGGTCATATTTTTGCCCGTTGAAGGGCAGGTCGACCGAGCTGTCTATGGGGTCGACCGAAGACACGCTGACACTCACTTTTTGAGTATAAATATGAGTTCATTCCCATGAGAAAAAGGTTGAACATTTTACAACTTCTAAGCACTCTTTGAGGAGTTTGGAGAGAAGAAAAAGGGGATGAACCAAGTGAGATGAAGGGGTCATTAGTAAAGCTAAAGCTTGGATCATTAAGTTAAATCATCAAGTAAGCTTTACTTTTATTAATCATATGTTTTATGCTTTAACTAAATTATTGGTAAATGATTTTTAGCATATTAACTATGATGTGTTGAATCCATTCTTCTCTTAATCTTTGATTTTAGTTATTGGATTCTTCACCCTTGATTTCAAACCAAGTTTTGTTTTAAACTTTGTCAATCATGCTTAGCCAAAATCTTTGATTTCTTTATAGCATGATACATTAACTTGTTTGAAACTCTCTTTGTTGTTTTCAATCTATTTGAACTTTAGTTAAACTAGTTTGTTTTGAAAACAACATTGATAATGCACCACATGTTTTAGACATTACTAATTTCATACAACTTGTAATCTTTTGATTTTCATAACATTAACAAGTTAATTGTTTTTCATGTGATTTACATATATCTTCAATCAAATCTTTTTATGTGCCTTAAACTTTAAAATGCTTTGAGCATATATTTTGATTGAATTTATTTTAACTTGATTGAAGTTTTCATACACACACTTCATAAGCATTCATCTTTGTAATTCTTAGAGTGTTGTGTGAGTTAGCTTTACACTTTCATATTCGCTTATTTAAGAGGCAATTAAATTGAGCTTAAATTGTAATCTCTTAGAGTGTTTTGTGTAGACACTTTCTTTGAGAGAAATCTTTTATTGTAAAGGTTCTTGCTAAGCCTTTGAAAAGCATATTGTATAGGTTGTTGTTAAGCCTTGAAAAACAACATTGTAAGGTTATTGCTTAGCCTTGGAAAGCATAGTGTTGAGGTTATTGCTTAGCCTTTTGGAAAAGCATAAATAGTGGAAATCCGGTGGGGCGTTGATTCACAGGCCGGTAGTGGATGTGGCATTGAGGCCGAACCACTATAAATCTTGTGTTGTGGTGATTGTAATATTGTGACTGTATTTGTTTAGCTTCCGCATTTTATTTGTTAATCATCACATATGACTAGTTTAATTTAATTAAGTTAAAATTGGTCATAGTTGGTCACTATTTGTAGATCACCCTATTCCCCCCCCCCCCCCTCGGGTTAGGATCCCTCAGACTTTCAATCGGTATCAGAGCCTCATGCTCTATATTAGGATCAAGTGTTTCGAACTCTTGATTAAGTGTAAAAACCTAGAGTTAAAACCCTAGTGTTGTGCTTCCATGAAAATCATTAGAATGGATTCCACTATTTTAGATTGTGTAGATACTTGTGTAGATTCTTCTAGACCCCTCCTTCTTCCATCAAATGGAGATTCAAACATTGAAATTAATGAATCTAAATTTGAATTAAAAGAAGAAGAAAATGATGAAAATGAAATTGACATTGAACAAGCTTATGAAGAATTGTATACATTATCCTTAAAGCTTGATAAGAAGAATAAAAAATTAAAAGAAGAATCTAAAAGGCTAAACCAAGAATTAGTCTCTTCTAAAAATGAACTTAGAGAAAAAGATGAATTAATAAATTGTGTAGAATCTAAGTTCATGATCTCTTTACATAATCTATCTAATATTAAAGATGACATAAGAGAATCAAAGATAGATTGTGATAATCTTAATAAGAAAAATTCTAAACTAAGAGATCAATTAAAAAGGCAAGATGAAAACATTAACAATTTAGAATCCAAGTTAACCATTTCTATGGAAACTTTATCTAATGCACAAATTAAGATAAAAACTCTAGAACTTGGATCTAATGTTATCAATGAAGTTAAATTTGAATTAAAACTTGCCCATGAAGAGCTAAACAACTTTAAGGGAATTGAAAATGAATTAACAAAAGTTAAAAATGAAAATTCAACCCTTAAAAACCAAGTCACTCAACTTGAAACCTACAAACAAAAGTATGAGTGCAAATTTACCCAAAATGAAAAAAAATTTGAAAAGTTATTTAAATTGGGTAAATCACAAAGAGATAGGACAGGTCTTGGATTTAATAGGAATATTTCTCATGACCCTAAGTTCACCAACAAATTTGTTAAAGGTGAGTCCTCATTCTCTAGCACTCACACTTCCTTGCTCAAAACTAAATGTAATTATTGTGGCATTGAATGACATTTTAAGTTTGAGTGCAAATCAAGAAGAAGCCATGTGTCTAAAATCATTTTGAACCAAAGAAAGTAAAATCAAATTCTATGATGGTTAAGACACTAAAAACCAAGGAAGACTCCAAGAAGAATAAACAAGTAAAACCTATTAAAAAAGAGTCTCCTAAAATAGATTCTAAAAAGGTTAAACAAGTTAAACCAACTCTAAAAGAATCTATTAACAAAAAGCTTCTCAATCTTCCTCCCATAACTCAACAAATGAAAGAACTTTTGAATAAAGTTGCTAAGTTAAATCTAAAATTCAAAAGTCAAATAAAGGGAGGAAATAAGAAGAAAAGAAAAGTGAACCAATCCCCTAAGAAACAATCTCACCAACCCCAAGAGACTAATCACCAACCTAAGTTTAAATTATTCAAATCTCATGGTGATAGGTCCAAATCTAAGATTTATCAAGTCAAATCTCCTAAAGTTTGTGGGACTTCAAACCTAGACCTCAAAGACCAAACCTCTCAAGACCTTAGGTGGATTCCCAAAGTTATATACTTAGACAAGCCTTAAGGCCTTGGACCTCTTTGACCAACCTATCCTTTATAGGTAAATCCTTTTGTTGGTCATGTTGCATTTGCATTTTGTTATTTCATAGTTACATTTCATAAAATGCAATGCTTGTTTATGATCAATTGATTTTGTTTTCATGCACCATACTATTTACATATCATGGTTTTCAAATACTTTTTATTATAATTTCATCTTGATAGATTTGCGTATTGCTTTCATTTAGTTATATATCTTGCATGCATTTCTACATGTTCAATTGATTATGGTTTCAAAAGCTTTCATAGCTAGATCCTACATAATCAATTGATTTTGCAAAATCATTTGTTTGAATGTTATAGTAAGATTTTTTTCTTTAAAAACAAATGATTTGAATCAATTTAAATTTTCCATGATCTTACTAATTATATCCCTTGGTATGGAAAATATGTGTTCAATTTGTATGAGCCTTTGTAGTTATATTGTTTAGAATACAAATTGATAATTGATAATGTGTTTTCTTCAAATTCATAGATTGTTGGATTTTGTTTATGATTTGAAGATTGAATGAATGGAAATGCTTTAAAACCTTTTTAGTTGTATTCATGATAGCATGTTCCATATTCTCATTTCCTTATGCATATGGTTATATCAACTTAAATGGAAATGAATGTTGTTATAGGCTATTTGCATCTTTTAGTTTCATTCTTTTTATATGCAAATGTCTATTAGTTTCTTGTATGGTTGTGGTCTTATTTACATTTGTAAAAACCATACTAGGACTCTCAAATCCATCCTTTATGCTTACTAGTCATTCTATTTTTATTTTTTTTGGATGGTTATGATGTTGATTCATGTGTATTTTTTATTATTGGTATCATTCTTTATACATGTTTCAACTTCATAGTAGTGTGCTTGATCATATGAACCTCTTTAAAATTGATTCCTTGTATTTCTTAGTTATATCTATTGTTTGATAGATGTCTTAGATGTTGAATTCATATGATCTTAACACTTTGAAAATTGCATGTTCTTCTAAGTTAATCTTTTTATGCAATTTCTTATGTTCATCACTATGCTCTTTAGTTATATTATTACTAGTGATGAATATCATTTTATGATGCTTGTTGGAATTTTGTGTTTGTCACATGCTTGCTCTTAATCATGTTTCATATTCAATTGGTAATCAATTGGTATCATTTTCATTTAGTATCATTTTCAATTGATATCATATTTTGAGTTTGTGATAGACCTTGTGTACATTGGATTGATCTTGATAGTCATATGTCTTTTGTTCCATGTCACATTCCATTAGCATCATAATCTTCATGATTGCCACCTCTCTTGCACTTATAGGTAAATCACATGACCACCATGTTTATGTGTTTATAATCTTGGTTGGTTAATGGTTGAGGTAGGCTTCATGATTGAACTTCATTTCACTCATCTTACACACGATAGTCATATTTTATGATTGGATGAAATGATTTCAAAAATATTCATAGCATATGATTTTCATAGTTATATTGATTGATGCTATGTTAAGTATATCCCAATGACCTTGCCCTTTACTTTGGTAATTTGATCATATTGAGCTTTATAGTCAAATATTATTATCAATTGAATCTAATCCTTCACTTGAAGTTAACCCTCAATTGGTTAAACCATCTTCTTCTTGTACCTATTAGTTAAATCATTGTCAAAAGTTTGACAAAAGAAGAGTATGGATTGAGGGGGAGTAAATCTTCATAGGAAGTATTAGTTTTGATCAAATTCACCCTTATATTGGCTCTTGATACCCTTATAGCTTATTACCCATGCATGATGACCTGTTATGTACTTCATTTTCGATTTCCTTTGTTAACAGGTGCTACTAAAAGGTATTTTCCTTGTTTCATGTGTATAGGTACCCCTCTTCAATTGATACCTTTGCAATTTAATGGCAAAGGGGGAGAAAGTTCTCGAGCTTAATGGCAAAGGGGGAGAAAGAATTAAGGGGGACAAAGTGTTCAAGCTACCTAAAGGTGGAGAGAATGCACATCTTGCCAAAAGGAGAGTGCATGGTCAAAAGGGGAGAAATGAAATGAAGAAAGCTTGGGAGCTAAAGAAGTTGCTTAGCTAAAAGAAGGAAGATGAAAAGAAAGCTTGAAGAATGATCAAGCTACAAGCAACAAGGAGAATGAAGAAAGAGCTAAAGCTCAAGCTAAGTGAAGGAAGCATCCAAAGAAGATTTCAAGTCTTGTGAAGACAATGTGTGAAGTATTATTAGTTTTGAGAAAGGTTTGCCATCAAATTGCAAAGGGGGAGATTGTTAGGAGTTTTGTATATTGCAATTTGATGGATGCATCATTATCATTTTATTCATCTCATGAATTTTCACACATGCATTGATTTAGAAATTCTTGAAATCTTGATTTACACATGCATTGTTTTAAATCTTGTAAATCATATGTTTCATGCATGTTTTGGTTTTCATCTTGGATGCAATTTAATTTGAAAAAGAATTTTCATATATCAAGCAAGCCTATGGTTTTAAAACTTTCTAATCATTTTAGGCTTTTTATATTTCATGTTTTTAAACCTCTTAGAATGATTAAAAATCATGTTTCCATGCTTGATTTAATGGCCCAAAAAATCCCCACAAGAGAATCTTTGAAAATATGCAAAAATGGGAATTTTTGGTCCCGGTTGACCTGCAGTGTCTTCGGTCGACCGAGCCAGTGGTAGGTCGACCGAAGACACTACAGTTTGACCAAAATGTGACCGTTATAGATTTTTTTTCAAACGGTCATATTTTTGCCCGTTGAAGGGCAGGTCGACCGAGCTGTCTATGGGGTCGACCGAAGACACGCTGATACTCACTTTTTGAGTATAAATATGAGTTCATTCCCATGAGAAAAAGGTTGAACATTTTACAACTTCTAAGAACTCTTTGAGGAGTTTGGAGAGAAGAAAAAGGGGATGAACCAAGTGAGATTAAGGGGTCATTAGTAAAGCTAAAGCTTGGATCATTAAGTTAAATCATCAAGTAAGCTTTACTTTTATTAATCATATGTTTTATGCTTTGACTAAATTATTGGTAAATGATTTTTAGCATATTAACTATGATGTGTTGAATCCATTCTTCTCTTAATCTTTGATTTTAGTTATTGGATTCTTCACCCTTGATTTCAAACCAAGTTTTGTTTTAAACTTTGTCAATCATGCTTAGCCAAAATCTTTGATTTCTTTATAGCATGATACATTAACTTGTTTGAAACTCTCTTCGTTGTTTTCAATCTATTTGAACTTTAGTTAAACTAGTTTGTTTTGAAAACAACATTGATAATGCATCACATGTTTTAGACATTATTAATTTCATACAACTTGTAATCTTTTGATTTTCATAACATTAACAAGTTAATTATTTTTCATGTGATTTACATATATCTTCAATCAAATCTTTTTATGTGCCTTAAACTTTAAAATGCTTTGAGCATATATTTTGATTGAATTTATTTTTAACTTGATTGAAGTTTTCATACACACACTTCATAAGCATTCATCTTTGTAATTCTTAGAGTGTTGTGTGAGTTAGCTTTACACTTTCATATTCGCCTATTTAAGAGGCAATTAAATTGAGCTTAAATTGTAATCTCTTAGAGTGTTTTGTATAGACACTTTCTTTGAGAGAAATCTTTTATTGTAAAGGTTCTTGCTAAGCCTTTGAAAAGCATATTGTATAGGTTGTTGTTAAGCTTTGAAAAACAACATTGTAAGGTTATTGCTTAGCCTTGGAAAGCATAGTGTTGAGGTTATTGCTTAGCCTTTTGGAAAATCATAAATAGTCGAAATCCGGTGGGGTGTTGATTCACAGGCCGGTAGTGGATGTAGGCATTGAGGCCGAACCACTATAAATCTTGTGTTGTGGTGATTGTATTATTGTGATTGTATTTGTTTAGCTTCCGCATTTTATTTGTTAATCATCACATGTGACTAGTTTAATTTAATTAAGTTAAAATTGGTCATAGTTGGTCACTATTTGTAGATCACCCTATTCACCCCCCCCCCCCCCCCCCCCTCTAGGGTTAGGATCCCTCAGACTTTCACTTATAACTTTCACTTCTCTCACAAGATAAAACTATTCTCGGCTTCCTACCATCTCCACCAGCATCTGAAGTTTTGGTTATAATTATCAAGCCATGTTTCTTTCCAACTTCCCTTGTCCATTGGATTAGGTCCTCTCGGCTTCTGAATATCATGTCAGTGGTGAAGACATTAGTAAAATCCAAAGAGCACTCACTGGCACCGGTTGACTGAATCTCTTGAAAATATGATTGCTAAATCTTAGTATATCAATACACGAGACTATATGCCGTCCTTGTGAAATATGCTCGGTTTACTATTGCTGTGCAATAAATTTTTGCACGGAATAAATATGCCATGCAAAAATTTATTGCACGGCTCTGGAATACCGAACACGGCATGCTAATTTTAATTAAGATGATGGAAATGAAGTCAAGAGTATACCTCCTCTTGGTAGATCGTTAGTTGCTTGTCCATATTAAAAATGCCTATTTCCAATAGACAATGTGGTGTAGGGAGATGAGTGCCTCCAATATCTTTAAACAAATGGAGGAGATTTGAGGATACTTTTTTAAGATTTGGAGAAGATGATGAGGAAGGAGATGAAGATCAATGGGGATGAATGAGTGTAGATGAACAGTCTCGAAATAGTGGATATAAAGGATAATGGAGAATAAGAAGAAGAAGAAGCAGAAAAAGAAAAAGAGGAGATGAGTAGAGAGGAGGGCAAGAAACACCGTAGGAGAACCAAAGGAAGAGGAGGGAGGAGGTTGATGGTAAAGAGTGATTTCGTCATTTCACCTAAGGGGATTTTGGTGATTAAAAAAAATTAAAACGTGGGTGTGTACAGCAATAGAGTGGGTGCGTTTAGAATCACCATTCATCTTCTATAGGTTCAGGAGTGGGTGGGGGGGGGGGGGGGGTGCTCTTTGAGCCCATGTAAATATTTTCATTTTTCTCTTCTATATAAATTACCCTTAATTAGAAGAAAAAAAAAACTCAAACCCGATCGAACTAGATCATTCAGCTGAATCTAGTTGAACTGCAAATTCATTGTCAAAGTGGGGAAAAAAAGGGGCATTTGGGCGGAGGTCCCTTAACTGTGATTTTTATTGCAAACGGTCCACAACATTTTTTCATACTAACGGCAGTCCTCCTGTAAAAGTAACTCACTGAAAAAGATAAAAACACCCTTGTACACGTCAGCAAAAGCAGAACTCAAACAATTTATCTTAGTTTTGGCAAAACTCAGCAATAATTCAAATGAACTTCTCTCCTTCTATTGAGGTTTGGATGGCATTAGAGTTTCAGAACGACAAAGTGGTCTTCATGAAGTTTTAGAGGACGTCTTAAGCTTTTCAGAAATGTCTGTTCGCAAAAGTCCGAGTTCGTTTGGGCCTCCAAACGTTGCTTCAAAGTCGGGCCTGAAAAACTGATCCGAGATTCCTGTCTTTACCAGTAAAATTCAATGGGCCATAACTTGAGTTTCCGAAGTCCAAATCGAGTGATTCAAAACCCTAGAATCATCTACACATCTAGGGCTACAACTTTCATGAAGAGACCAAGTCAAGATTCTATCGTTATATCATAGAAAAACACCTCACAAGTTGGGCATAATTTCTAAAATTTTTGTCAATCCGTTTTGAATTACCTATAATTTAGGGATTGAATTTGGTGAATGTGGGTCATCGGATGGCACCACATCACATAGCTATTTGTTCGAAACTCAGAAAAGTTGTCAAAACTCAGATAAATTTGTCTGAGTTTTGCCAGAAACTCAGATAAATTTGCCAAAACTCAGATAAATTTATCTAAGTTTTGGGCAAATTTTTCGAAAATTCAGATAAATTTGCCAAAAATCCAGATAAATTATCTGAGTTTTTCAAATTTATCTTTATCAGAGTTTTACAAATTTATCTGTCAGGGCCATGTGATGGATCGATAGCAACAGGAAGATCATGTGTTGAAATGGAGAGATTAGGTGTGGAAGTATTGGGTGCAGGTGTTGGAATGGCGGGCCCATGTATTGGATCATGAATAGCAAGCGGTGGTGATGGATGTTGGTTTACAGGTGGAATGGGACCAGGTTTTGATGTAAGTGGATGGGACATGTCCAAAGAAGGTGAGTGAGTAGGAATAATTAATGGTTCTGTTTGGAGCAGAGAGGCTGATTTCGGATCTGAGGTGGATGAAAAATGGATGTCTGGAAGGGCCAATGGAAGCACTGGATTTAAAGAAAAATCCTGAGAAGGATCAAGGGCAGCATCCTTGAATGAAAATGTTGTCTCATAAAAACTACATCCCTCGATTTGCAGAGCTCTCTGATGAAATCCCTCGTTCCTAGAGAAGAAGACGGAAGGGGATCTCCAGGACAACAAAGAAGAAGACGGAAGGTGTTAAGCTGAATGTTGAAATGGGCAAATTAGTCATAAAAATATATGATGTGGCATATTAGGGACCTCTCACCAAAATATCTTCAGCCGTCTGGACTAGAGACGTTAAAGAAAAAGTTGTTGTCCTTGATGCCTTAGAAGACCGTGCTCAGGGACTTTTGCCTAATTTACCAAAAAAAAAAAAAAAAAAACCACACAGACACACGTATTCGTATGATGGGTTGAGCCAAGCTTATCTGAGACAACTTGTTTATGTACTGTGGTAATTTTAAAGTCCAAATCCATCCCAGAAACCTGAAAGCCTGGTTGAACTAAGGCCCTACAAACTTTGAGAATTATGTCATATATGTCCCAACTCCCATCCACCATATCCAGTAGGGCCATTGGAGTCTAGACACGCACACCCAAATGTCTGGTCTTTTTTTTTTTTTAATTGTGGAACAAAAAAGAGGCCAAGGAGGTTAAGACTAGCCTTCAACCATGCCAAAGTGGTCTGGCGGCTGGCCGAACCTTTTGACCACCCTAACTTCGCTAGCATGGGTCGGATATTATAATTTGGGTCATTTTTGTGACGCGTTATAGTGAAGCCCAAAAGATTAATCAATCATCATCATCACCATTATCATGGCCAAATCCATAACCATACACTCTGAGATCAGCATCAAATAGGTTTAGCATTTGGATCACCAGTTCATGGGCTTTGATGGGCAAACCCCATAGTACAAAGCATTATGATCATATATATAGTCCCTGAAAGCAAAAAAACTGAAGTAGAAGATAAAAACATTCACATGGATCTGAAACAAAATGACATCCCCTTAAAAGTCCAAATATAAACTACCATGGCCTATAACACTGGGAAAATAGTGAGGCATTAGCATATTAGATTAGAACCTCTTTTACATTCACAGCCCATCAGTAAAAGTTACCCCAGTAGACCTCAGCCATGCTCCACCCTGTATCAGCTGGGCTACAGTGAATTTCCTAGCTTCGTTTGCGTCCGTTATGACCCGATAACCAGCCCATTTAACTCGCTGCGCAGTCCCAGCACCCGGTCCATTATTCAGGTATTCACCATAATACAATGTCTTCAATGCAAAGTCGCCACTCCAAGCTAGCCACCCCGCTTTGGAAATGTGATCGCCGATGTAGGATTGCATTACAACAGTCCTTGAGTACTCTTTCCATGGACGGCCCAGATAAGTGGGGATGCTACTTTTCACTTTCGAAAGATCGGAGCTAGCCAAAATCTGACATTTCTGTATTGAAGTTCCAGTGTTTTGATTCGGGTCAGTACGACCTTGTGCAGTGACCAAGTTTTGTTGGTTGCTCATGGGCTTGTTAGCAATAAGCTTACAGTTTTGCAATACGACAGCGGCATTACCAAAAATGAAATCAACAGTGCCTGAGATGGAACAATCTCGGTAGAATTGGCGCAAGGAGTGGGCATAGAGAGTGTCTTGGTAGCCGTCGATGCGGCAACGGTTGATGACTGACTGGTCAGCCCCGACACGGAGTGCAACGGCTTGGTGCTTCTGTGCTCCAGCAGTGTTTTGGATCCAGATATCTTGGGCCATGAATCCATCACCCACAGCGGCTGCATTGCATTTCCAAGAAAAAAAAATTTCAGATTTTGAAACCCTTTCTTTTGTCCTTCAAATAATAAATGAAATGGCACATGTTTTTATTTTCCTTATTAAAGAAGTGAATTGGGCTGGTTATTTCAGTTGGTGCATAATTGGGTTGGCACTGGGCTGGGCTGGGCCTGGTATAAAGGAGAACCTCACTTTTCATTTATATAGAATTTAATTCCCTACAATTCTGCTAACATAACTAGATTGTATGCTTGTATTAATTTTTTGCTTTTTTAAAGAATAGAAACTCAATATAAGACAAGCTAGCGAGCTCAGTCGAGCCATAACTTATTAGGCCAACCCACAAGTAAATCAGGCTTGTCAAATATTGGGTTCCAAGTAACCCATATCTAAGCTTAGTTTTTTTTTTTTTTTTTGGTAATTCATATCTAAGCTGAGCTAAACAAAACCCAGTCACCCAATATGCGACTAGGTCTGTCGACTTAGCTAGATTTTGCAGAACCAACTTTCTGATTTGGCATTCCACTGTTTAATGCTATTCTTGGGCCAAACATGCCCAGATCTTTAGCTATGAAAATCAAATTTCTTATGGCGATTACACCAGAAAGGAGAAATTATGTACCAAGTGTTGCTGAATTGAATGTAGTGGTTCCATCAATAAAGTTGAGGCTCCCTGTTATGATCGTTGAATCCATGCCATCCCCGGTGATCATGATGTTCTTCTTCTTCTTCCCTACATCAACCTTCTCCTTATATGTCCCCTTCTTCACATAGATCACATATCTTGTCTTGCTATTATCTGGTGCAGCTGTCACTGCTTCTTGGATAGTTTTGTACTTACCACTTCCATCTTTTGCCACCACGACATCAGCCTTAATGGCATTCGGTGATGCCTGTAAAAGTTTTCGGTCCTTATATGTGACCCATGATGGGAATTCCTTGGTTGGTGGCATGGTTATTTCTCCAGCAGAATGCGGCGACATGGCGTTAACAATGGCTAAAGATGCACTAGCCAATTCCATCAAGGGCTTGAGTTCGGTCTCCATGATCGATTTCGCTGGTCCATGTAGCCCATCTGAGCATGTGACATGGTTGGTGAGCACTGCACTGAGCCAAGAATGTACACTTGATAGAGAGTTCGTGCTCAGTGAATCAAGATCCAACATCGAGTCCTCCACTCGGTCGCTGGATAGATCCATCAGCGTCGCACAATCGGCAAGGCCTGCCTGCAGTTTTGGGTCATTGATCCGACGGTGGATGTCGTTTGCGGTCGAAATGGCACCATTGATTTTGGGCACTGATTTCTTGAGTACGGTTTTAAGGAGTTGGAGCTTGGTTGGGGGTAAGAATTCAAAGGTAGCTACACTTGAGAGGATGGCATGGCATGAGTTTGGGTTTTTAGATTTCTCACATATATGAAAATGATTGGTGGTGGTGACGTGAAGAGTAGCTAGAGCGGCAAGACATAGGACTACTGTTATGGAGATTGTGAGGAAGAGGGTCTTGCAGCATGGATAGGTAGCCTTGGGAGAGCCAAGAAGGGGTTGATTCACTGTTGCCATGGTGCATACAGGTCTTGGTTGTCTTCATCCTTGTGACAGGTTTATATAGAAAATTCTCAACAAGCCAGCCAAGGTTTGGATCCGGCTGTCCTGTTTCGTCCAAACAGGGAGCCTAGAAGAGAAAAATATCTTTTCTTTCCTCCAACCCCATATGGCGAACCCTAATTCATTCAAAGAAGACTCCTTGTTTGGACAAATCACCGTTTCCCAAGGTTTTCAATACCAAGGACCCAGCAGCCTCCTTTAAAAATATGCTTTTGCCTTTACCTCTTTTCAAGAAAGATAAAGGATGTAAAACCGTTGAATTTTGTCCGCCAGCGTCGGTGGCTTGTGTGGCAATTCTGGGTTCAAATAAGATAAAGCCCCCATTTTTATAAAAAAAAAATCATACCAAAATACTTTAATTTAATTTTTTTATTATATTTATAAAAAGAGGTAAAAAAGTAACATCATTTATCCATTAAAAGACAAAAAAAACTCCACTTTTCAATAAAAAAAATTTCATTACAAATAAAACACCATTATAATCTATTTATATGTTATTATTTTTTCATTTACTCCTCCTAACTCCATTAATTAAATTATTTTTTCATTTACTCCACCTAACTCCATTAGTTAAAAAAAAAAAACCCCCCCAACTCCCAACAACAAAAAAAAAAAAAAAAAATGGAAACGCTGAGATACGAATTCGGTTCGATTGATGGCCCAAGAAGCTACTTACTAGGCCTAGGCCATCCCTCCTGTCAATCTAATTATGACGTCGAACAAGCGTATTCAAGAGGATAAAGACACATTAGTAAAGTGGAAGCTCCACTGAATTTGTTAAGTTCAAATTATAAGCTTGATCCTGGACTTTTGTATTTTCTGATGGAAATGTCCTGTCCGCTTACAATTTTGTCCTAACATCATGTGCTCCCCGTGACTAAATCTTCTCAAAGATCTTGTGATGGCTTTTATTTTATTCTCTAGGTGTGACTTGTCTTCTCATTGTCCTTGGATTATTGGCAAACCCATTCCTTGAAGGCACACCCAAAGAAATATTTTTTTAAGGGCCGTGCTCTATTCAGCTAGATTTTTTCCGGTTTTAGATTTCTGAATCCACATGTTTTCATTTTTCAGGACAAAAATGCCCCTGTAACTTCCTCTTTCCACGTCTGTCTTAACGCTGAATAATTGCCGTCAGACGCAAGGCATAGAGTATAAGAGTTGCGAGAAAGGGAACCAGTCACCAGTCCAGCCAAGCGCTGCCGATGTCACGACATGTATTGCCTGTGCGGGCCCACACGTAGAAAGGGCAAACCCGAGACCCCCCGCTATCGGCAAAACACAGTCCATCAAAAAATATAAGCAGGAAATAAGAAGAGGTGGCTGAAGAGGATATCGGCTAGGAATTGGAATATACCTGTTGGATATTGATCTTCGAGGCGGGGCCCACCTTTGTTTGTCATCATTCATTGAGGTGTGAAATCTATTTGAAGTTGGACGTTGGTTGTTTTGGTTTTTGGGTTGATGTTGGATTGGAAGGAGAATGGGCGGTTGAGATTATTGATTGTACTTACTTTTTTCTCCTCCTTGAATAATGCAATGGAAATCGAAGCATCATCATGTGGACAAGAGTATTCTTTACATAAAGACATTGTATCATGATATTGGGCTTAATGTCGACTCTTTCTGTCTTTTACCGGTGAGATTGAGATCCATCCTCATCCTCATCCTCCCTCATCTCATTTCTTATTGCTTACTTCTTCTTGTGCTCTTGATCTATTCAAGTTGCAGAGAGAAAAAGAAAAGGAAGACGATGAGGATGGGTAGTTCGGTGGTCTAGGGGTGTATGGAAAAAGGGTGGTCATCACCTATGCTACAGAAGTTGGAGTTCTGTTAATTGTTCACCTTGCCCTTGAGTTTATAGAAATTAGGAAAAGGCCCTGATTGTTTTATAAACTCAATTCATCACTAATGCTATAGAAGTTGGAGTTCTGTATCAGTTCGAGTCAGGTCAGGTTGATTTTTTGTCAAATTTATCTGGGTTTCTGTCAAATTTATCTGAGTTTCTGTCAAATTTATCTGAGTTCTGTGAAATTTATCTGAGTATCTGTTAAATTTATCTGAGTTCTGAAATAAATTTATCTGAACAGAACTCAGATAAATTTCACAAAAACTCAGATAAATTTATCAAAAACTCAGATAAACTTTACAAAAACTCAGATAAATTCCCTTCTCAGTAAAACCTGCAACTAAGCTCTTTTAACTCCTGTCCCTCACCAATCCTCGCTCTCTATCCTACAATCTCCCACTTGGCACGAATGCCACTTGGTATCAAAGCTTGGTACCGTGCGTTTCGACGGTTTGGATCGCAAAGTCACGATTTATATCGGAGTAGATCGAAGACTTTCGTAGGACAGAAGGCACTTCGTTTTTGTTTTCTGCAACTCGTGGGAAGGAAGAGGACGGCTAGCATTTTCTTGTTGGGCACATAAATCGTGAGTACGTCATTAGCAAGGGAGAAGTCTTCCCATTTACTTCTTTGTGTTGCCTCGAGTTCCGCGCTATCAGGAAAAACACCAAAGAGAACACGTCTTGTTTTCCTTTGTGTTTTTCTCATCACGTCTCGAGTTCCGCACATCATCAGGATAAAGAGGAAGACGAACCCACGTGCTGCCGTTTCCTTCTTCTCTCGGGACGCATGTCAGAAAGGAACAAACGGCTGACGCAAGTGTGTGACGGTTTGGGTTACTTAAAGATAGGGGCAAATTGGTCTTTTCAGGTATGAATAAGTGTGAGAGGGACCTTTGGCTGCATGACTTTTTTTTGTGGACCTAAGGCAATAAAGTGAAATGTTCATGGACCCGTCGCCGAATGCCGCTTTTATTTTTATAGGGACTATCAATTTATTTGTTTATGGGTAAGGACCACCATGTTAAACATGGAATCTTTATTTGACTTGGGTGAATTAATCGGTGCATGGGGAGGCAACATTTTTTTATGAACCAGATCGGTCATCAGAATCAACCTGATAATCCTATCCGTCTGACTGTATACTAGTTCTCCATTGTGTAATCATTTTTAATTGACAGTTAAAATAGATTATTAATGTGATCTGAATGCTGTGTGTCCTCCCACCGTTTAGGATTTTGGATAGGGCACAAGTATTCATCTTGATAACCCAGATTGGGCACAAGGATTTTCAAGCCCATCCATGTATTACTTTATCTATCACGCCTGAACATCTATATTGGCCCAGGAGTCAGGCTTGTCTGCCTACTTTTCTTCTTATATCTGGAAAGCGATAATGGGTCTAGGGTTGCAAACGGAATAATTTCAGGTCGGAACCATATTGGATCCGGACCAGACTCATTTCTTAATAATTATTTTGGTTTTGATTTGGAATCTATTTTGTTGGTTCCAAACCTGGTTTCGATAGGAAAATCTAGATCCGGTCCTAGAACTGAGTCCACATAGAGGACCGGAATTTAGTTCCAAAATCGATTTTAATTTCTCTTCATTTTTTTCCTTAAAAATAAACATATCAAACAACTTATAACAGTGCATCAAGTCTACTACCTCAGGATTATACATAAAAATATCCCAATAAAAAAAATTGATTTTCAGCTATAGTTTGCAATATCAAATACTAATATGTCGGGTCTCGGGACCACATGTCGGCATCATATGGACTTAGAGCCAGACTTGTTTAATCAATTAGGACGTAAATTGGGTTACAGATCCGGACCCATTTATTAATCGGAACTAAAATAGATTTTAGACGATTTCTTATTGATTGAAACTTCTCAATAAACATAAAATCAGATATTTATTTGCAGCCGTACGTCTAAGCTTTCCCCAAGTCCAAAGAGGACCAAGCTTTAGAAAAAGGTCCTCCGCCATGTCCCACTTTAGGTCCAGTGTATTAAGCTGAACAATTGAAATGCATCCAGGCCCCGTCGAGAAATGATACAATGCAGCCAGCAACATTGATTTGAAATGAATGCCATGGGTCCCACCAATTTAATGCTTGGTTGGATTCCCCAAAAATGGGTCATATAAATTTAGTAATATGATCAATTCCCCACGGATTTTAACTCAATTAATTCCATCAAGCATAATGAAGTAATAAAGTCCCAAATGCCATCCCAACCAGTTGCCGTGTGAGGCCCACTCCAGCTAGTTATACAAAAGAAGGGCATTGCATGGATAGTTCGTACATAGCTCAAACAAAACTAAATGGGCTTTATGATTGTGTCAATGGGTCCCTACAATGGTAGGCTACAACAATTTTGAACATGAGAGAAGACATGTTTATAATGATAATGTGATTTGCAGAATGCCCTTCCCTTCCAACATTTCCCCTATACATACAAATAGGGGTGCCAAAACCTGACCCAACTCGAGGTCAGTCACAGGTCAGCAAAAACCTTACCCACAATTAAACAGATTGGTTAGATAATGCTTGAAATCAAGTGAACTTGGCCCAAGATTTTATATGTTGGGTCAGGTCAGATTGGGTCAAACATGTTGACTGCAAGTATGCTCGGGTTGACCCATGAAGAGTGCAATTTGAGGCTGCCTGATATATTTTAAAGATAGCAAAGATAATGGTTGGGCTTCAACCATGGAGACTACTTATCAACCCGACCTGACCACCTACAAACAGGTGATAATAAAAACTTAAAATGTACAATGGAGAGGTCGCTCAAAGGTTCCATAGATTATATATATATTTTCCCAAATTCCATTTCACTTCCATGAATCATGATCATAACCAATAGCCCATTGAATCAAAACCATTAAATTGAAATCTTAACCAATTGTCTGAACCGTCCATTTTGAAGGCCCATCATGCTAACGGTCGTGATAATCACACCAGGTCATTGTTCAAGCGGCAATATATTTCACGGAAAACTTTATCCAACCAATCACCCCACAAGCATGTGGTTGATGCCCCAACCATAGGAAAAACAATGGATGAAAAGAACACTTTCACCAAGTGCAATTATTGAGAATAGACAAAAGGGAGTGATGTCGAAAAGTATGCAAAAACGATCTAGTAGTTGAGATTTTTATATAGAAAACTCACAATTAGGAAGTAAAGTTGGAATTTTAAATGCTGAAGTCTTCCATAATTTATTGTTTCAGTTGCTAACTATTAGGGTCTCGGATCGAGACATGATTTTAATAGTGGCTCCATGAAAGCAAATCCCAGATTTCCACTATTTTATTGTATAAACGGCCCCCACTCGTGGATTTGTAGCCGTATGTCTTGAGTTGAAAAGGTTTGTACGTGTGTTTCATTAGAAAGAGTAAGATTAGGGGCTTAGTCAGATTTTTGGGATTTTTACCATATGGGATATAAAAGATCACGAGTTCCTCAAAATGGTGCTGACCAAAATTATATCTCAAATGTGGGTACTATACATGGGACCCCAATTTTTCTTTTCAATTTTACCCATTTTGTGCGATATGGCACATTTTATGCGATATCGCACAAACTGTTCAATCTCCCTCTTATATTTCCCTCCGTTTCCATCTCCTAAAGTACCTCCTTTATTTTCCTGCGACCTTTCCATTTCTAGTACTTTCTTGATCATTAAAAACTATTCCAAAAACGTGCAGTCTTTCATTCTCTTCACCTAAAGATGGATCATGAGAAGTAGTTTCCAAAAAGGGTACATAGACCACAAAATTTTACAAGGTATTGATATTGTGGATCCATCCCTTGTCCTCAGGGTAAAGTTATCACAATAGGACAGTGACCAAATGAAAAGGAAAAAGGTAGAATAGTTGTGAAAAAATTTTGAGATACTTTTGGATAAATGGAAGAGGAACGGAGAAACCCTATTGAAAATATTTTTTAACGGTAGAGAAAGTAGATGGAACGAAGAAAGTCGCAGGAAGAATTTGAGGTTTAATGCTTTAGGAGATGGGAACGGAGGAAAATATAAGAGAAAAATCGATTATTTTCACATTTAGTTTGTGCAATATCGCACAAAATGGGTAGAATTAGAAAAAGAATTTGGGGTCCCATGCATAGTAACCATATTTGAGATATAGTTTTGGTCAACACCATTTGGAGGAATTCATGGTCTTTTATATCCCGTATTGTAAAAATCCCTAGATTATTGGCTATCATTTATTTATGACAATCCACATCAGCCACATGTTCTTTTTACATTCGTTAACCACTATGGGCGTTCACCTTTATATGGAACCGGATCCCTTGTTTGGTCCAAATAGGGTTTCACGCAGGGGGCGGATGAGGGGGTGGATGAAAAAGAAACTGTTTCTCTTTCATCCGCCCCTTTATGTGTCGCGCCCTATTTGGTCCAAACAAGGAATCCGTTTCCCCTTTTTATATATACTAGTGGATATTGCACATGCACCAAACACATAGTTTTACTAAGAAAATTTTAAAAAAATAAAGCTCTTAAAAAATTCAGTAGAAGCTTCAATACATTTAAAAATCAAATTTCAACAAAAAAAAATGGGTGATTGTAAATTGCAAGGCCCATGCAATGTCCAAATACAGCTGACACTACTTTTTTTCTATACATTTAAAAATAATAAAACGATGATATAGTGAGAAAAATGAGATCTCAAAAGACAATTGATATTGAATTTATATAACTTTTTGAGAAAATAAATCACATATTTCTAGACATTTTATCATGAATGTGTACAAAGAAATTTAAATTTACTTTTTTTAGCCTATTAGGTCGACTTATCAGTTTCCAGGTAGACTTGACCTGCTAAAGTTGGAGTCCAGTCGAAAGCATAGTCAAATAGATAACCTGCAGTTTTATAAAAAATAAAAATAAAAACTAAGAACCAGATGAGCTTACCGTTTTAACCAATTACCATGAACATTATATTTCACTACAAATCAGATTCTATTAAGGAAAAAAAATTATTATATCATACCTAAGGACATCAGAATAAAAAAACTAAGATGGTGGTTTTAGTCTTAACTTACAAAAAAGAATAACATCTCACAGCGATCGTCAAGAATAATGAAGTAATCCGGCTTGTCCTCAAGCGACAGGGATCGACAATATTAGTATTTAACATGTGCTTTGTTTTATTTTATAAGACGAATCACTATTAGGTAAAAAGAGGCAATACCTATCCAAGAGTCAGCATCTTCTTTTGCTTGATGCAAAGTGCTATATTTTATATCTAGTAAGAAAATGATAATACAAAGTAATCATAGAAGTTCAGTTAAATGGAAGCTCACAAATAGAGATATCCATATGGAAAAAATACCAAAAAATAAAAAACAACAAATACAAATCTGGCAAAAGAATTGGATCTTCCTCTTAAGAAATATATAAGAATGTAACCTAAGTATTCTAGATTAACTCTTCTGCTCTGTTCTGTATAGAGGATGGGAGTGCTGATCAAAGTAAGAAAAGTTCGAAACGAACAATGAAAAATTGAATTTGTTGTAGCTCAGCGTCAAATACTTATTTTAGTTGTTTACATTTAAAATGATCACTTCATTCACTGACTCTGAAGTTAGTAGTAACGCTAGCATAACAAGTAGTTTCTATGAGATTCTCGTTTTTCCTTTAAGGAAATGCATGACGCTTCATTGAAATATATGAAAAAAAAAGAAGAACAAGAAGAAGAAGAAGAAAAAGCTTGTAATGATGAAAGAAGTAAATGTGTTAGAAAATAATCAAAGTCTTTCAATTTAAACCTCATGAGTAAGAGCAATAATAAATAAATATATTCATGCCCTTGAAATGCCCTTTTATAATTTTAAAATTTACAAAAGTTGTATATTAAGAAACTAAAAATTGTACAGAACAATAATAACTTTACAATAGGAATCTATAAGACCTACCACTAAATTACATTTATGGAATTATCTTTAGCAATCACTAATATTAGAAGAGAACCAATATTTAGTAGTAGTTATCACATTATCCAACTTGTGATTATTCTTTCAACAGGGGTATAAACCAAGATCAATACAACTATTATGTCAGAAGTGAAAAATAATAATAATAAGTGGGGCCCACACATCTTACAATTTATTGGGCATATCTATATATATCTATAATAATACTAAGTGGGGCCCACATCTTCCATTTTATTGGGCAGGTGTGTAGTGAAAAATAATAATACTAAGTGGGGCCCACATATTGCATTTTATTGGGCAGGTGTGTAGTGAAAAAATACTACACTTTACTCTCTTTTATATAAGTGTATAGAAAATTATAAGTGGGCCATGGTGTGTAGTGAAAAGCATTGTCATTTTGTTCTCTTTTATAAAAGTAGATATAAGGGTATAGAGAATTATAAGTGGGCCATGGTGTGTAGTGAAAAGCATTGTCATTTTGTTCTCTTTTATAAAAGTAGATAGATAGATAGAGATAGAGATAGAGAGATAGAGAATACTAAGTGGGGCCCACATCTTGCATTTTATTGGGCAGGTGTGTGTTGTGAAAAAGTACTACACTTTACTCTCTTTTATATTAGGGTATAGATACATATATAGATATAGAGATAGAGATAGAGATAGAGATAGAGATAGAGATAGAGAAATAATAATAATAATAATATATATCGATTATATTATTATTATATAGGTGGGGCTCATACAAGTTCTTTTCTTTTATAATTTTATTATTATTATATAAGTAGGGCCCAAGTTTTTTCCTTTTAGAAGGGTTATAATAATATATAGATTATATTATTATTATCCAAGTGGGGCCCATACAAGTTATGTCACTTTGTTCTTAACAATAATAATAATAATAATAATGTATAGGTTATATTATATATTATTATATAGGTGGGGCCGATACAAGTTCTACTCTTTTAGATGGATAATAACAATATATAGATTATATTATTATCATTTTAAATGGGACCCACATCTTGCATTTGAGTAATAATATATAGATTATATTATTATTATGTTAAGTGGGGCCCATATTTTGCATTTGATTGGGCAAGAGATTATATTATTATTATCTAAGTGGGGCCCACACAAGTTATGTCATTTTGTTCTTAATAATAATAATAATAATAATGTATAGGTTATATTATTATTATATAGGTGGGGCCCACACAAGTTCTACTCTTTTAGAAGGGTAATAATAATATATAGATTATATTATTAATTATTTACTTAAGTGGGGCCCACATCTTGCATTTGATCGGGCAATAGATTAATTATATTATTATGATCTTAGTGGGGCCCACACAAGTTATGTCATTGTTGTTAATAATAATAATAATAATAATGTATAGATTATATTATTATTATATAGGCGGGGCCCACACAAGTTGTTCTCTTTTACAAGTGGGCCCACATCTTGCATTTGAGTAATAATATATAGATTATATTATTATTATCTTAAGTGGGCCCACATCTTGAATGTGATTGGACAAGTGTGTAGTGAGAAAAAAGTTACATATTGCTCTCTTTTATAATAGTAGAGAATAGAGAATATATCCCTCACACACACACACACACATATATATATATATATATGGACAAGGCTCTCCTAAGCTTAAGCTTAGGATAAAATTTTGTAAGCTAACGCTTTTGGGGCCCATGGGTCCATCCAAGTGGACCAAACACACGACCCCCCTAAATTGCACAAGTCCATTAACTTTTGGTCAGAGTCAAATTTACTAGACCGTTGGATCGACTGTGTACCAATCCGAATGGACCATTGACCATTAAACTTTTGGTGCCCAGATGGAGATGAGAGAAACTATGGTTGGGGCTGATTTTTTGCAGGAAGGAGGGTCCCATGGAGTCCTTAAAATCCACCCCACCCCCATCCCCATGTGGGTCCCCATGTGGGCTCCACCACATAATTGAGCTTACTTCAGCTTAGGATAAGGTAAGCTGAAGTAAGTTCAATTGTGTGGTGGGGCCCACCTAGGGACCCACATGGGGATGGGAGTGGGGTAAGCTGAAGTAAGTTCAATTGTGTGATGGGGCCCACTTGGGGACCCACATGGGGATGGGGGTGGGGGGGTTTCAAGGACTCCCTAGGACCCTCCTTCCTGTAAAAAATCAGCCCCAACCGTGGTTTCTATCATCTCCATCTGGGCACCAAAAGTTTAATGGTCAATGGTCCATTCAGATTGATACACAGTCAATCCAACAGTATAGTAAATTTGGAACTGACCAAAAGTTGGTGGACATGTGCAATTTGGGGGGTCGTGTGTTTGGTCCATTTGGATGGACCCAGGATTGGCCCTCAAAAGCATTAGCTTACGGGATTTTATCATAAGTTTAAGCTTAGGAGAGCGTTGCCCATATATATATATATAATATAGGGATATTCTCTAAACTGCCCCATTCTAAAGGGGGAGTTTTTTGCCCCTTGGAGTTATCCAATTAGATTATGTCATGTCATGTATATATAGAGAGAGAAAAGATAAGGTTATGATAATGATGACATGTGTTAAACTTTGATAGGCTAAAAAAAGGAAGTTTTTCTTTGCAAAACTCTCAGGGAGTTTTGTAGCCTGCCCCATATATATATATATATATAAGGCTAGCTCTCCTAAGCTGAAGCTTAGGATAAGGTAAGCTGAAGTAAGCTCAATTGCGTAATGGGGCTCACTTGGGGATCCACATGGGGATGTGAGTGGAGGGATTTCAAAGACTCCCTGGGACCCTACTTCCTGCAAAAAATCAGCCCCAACCGTGGTTTTTATCATCTTCATCTGGGCACCAAAAGTTTAATGGTCAACGGTCCATTCATATTGGTACATAGTCGATCCAACGGTCTAATAAATTTGGATCTGACCAAAAGTTAGTGGACTTGTGCAATTTAGGGGGGTCGTGTGTTTGGTCCATCCAAATGGACCAAGGATGGGCCCTAGAAACATTAGCTTATGGAATCTTATCATAAGCTTAAGCTTATGAGAGCCTTGCCATATATATATATATATATATATGGGAGCGCTAGCTCGGGCATTTTGTAAAGTAGGAACAAATGAGGAAGAGGGGTGACGTGCACTTATCATTAATAATGGTTTGTTTGTTTCCTATTTTTTCTGCTGTTTAAATGACTTTAATGACTTTCTATCTTTCTCCGTTTCAAATTAACTAGTGACAACTCTTCTTTCCTATTTTTTCTCCTTGCAACAGGGAAGTCTTTCCTACATCAATAGGAGCCAAACCGTAAAAAGAAGGTGGGGCCCAAAGTCCAATTGAATAATCAAAATCATACAAAGTCACTATCCTATATACTCATCCTAGGCCAGGTTTTACTCTAAAATAGGTGGGACTCTAAAACAGGTGGGGCCAAGTCCAATTAAAAATATGCAGAAAACACACTATCCTCTTTCTTCTTTTGTTGTTCTTTTTTTCATTTAGTCACTATAAAAAATAGTGGACCCCTTGTAAAATCTATGCCATTCAAAATCAATGTCTTTATCTGAATTAGCATTTACCCAAATTTCACTTCAATCAATATTAGCCCCACCACTTGATTTTATTAGAGAGTTGTCATGATAAAGGTGTGCCCACATGCATATTTGAATGAGTGGGCCTCGTGGGTAGCCCGGGTTGTTAGTAGGGCAGATTTCTAAGAGGCAAACTTTGAACGGATTGTGGTCCAGTTGCTTTGGAGTGAAATTAGTTAGAATGAATGCATGTTAGAGACTTTGAATGATTTCAATTATTTGATTGGACTGTGGGGCCCACTTGTTATGGAGTTAAATTTAGCCTTGATGAATTCATGGGATAGTGATTTTTCTTATTTTTTATTTTTTACTATCGGAGGGTTCCCAATCCTTTGGGCTGGACTAATCCCTCCGGGCCGAGAGGGAAGCCCGGTAAACTCTCCTATAGCCCCAATGTAGCAATGTAGTTTCGAACCTACAACCTCCAGTTGCAAACCGTGGTCCTAGGCCAACTGAGCTACCCGTTGGGGTTATGAGATAATGATTTTGAGTGGTTTGAATTTGAAAGGTGACTTATGGGGATGTGTCCCGATTGTTTTATGGGAAATTCTACAGAATGCCCCTCTCAAAAAGGGGTAATTTACTAACCAAACAAGAAGAGCTTTATTGTCAATATTTTGAACTTACTCATATTTCTCCTAATTGCAATAGATTTTGTATTTAAAAAGATACTTGCATGATTTCAATAAAATGTATTTTTGATAATAGCAATAGATACTTAGTTTTAGAAAAGGATTTAGCCCATGTTTGGCACCTCTATTTCCGACAGAGGTTATGAAAATAAGAACGTTTGGCACAACATTTTGGCCTCAGTCCGTTTTAGACATTTAGAGGCAAATCCTCTAAAATCCAAATGCTCAAAAAGTGGGCAGCTGAAAAATAGAGCTTTGGCCTTTTCTTTGTATGACTCTTTTTTTTTATGGCTCTACTTTTACTGGGTCTGTCAGAAAAAGAGTAGAAATACCAAATATGGCCTTAGTTCAAGTGGAACGAGATGGAGAAATAAAATTGGTGTAGTTGACCCAAGATAGAAATTTTTTTTTGTTGGTAACCCAACCAAGGGAACTGAGACCCAAGAGAGAGCCTCCTAAACACATGGAAAGACAGCCCACTCAAGTGGGAAAGAAGCATGCACAAGCAGGAATAAAATCCACATAAGTGGGAAAGGAACTTGCACAAGCAGAAAGATGTGACCTACCCGAGGTTTGAACCCCGGCTAGCCAGGCAAGAACCAACGCTCCTTACCACTTGGTTAATTAAGAAGCCATTTTTGCTGACCCAACATAGCTGAGACAAGGGATTGATGATGAATTGATCATAAGATTAGTAAGATCCAGTTTATCACAAAATAATGATAATTGTGTTGCAAAATAGTGGTAATTATTATAGTCATAAACAAAATCTAGGGCCCATTTGTTTGTACAGAATTGAATTCCTAGAAATTCTAAGGAATGTCGTCTTATCAAAGGTGTTAAAATTTAAGAAATAAAGTTGAAAAGCCCTTTTATATCCAATGCTAAGAAAGTGAGACAAATGGTGGACCCAGGTATAAGGGTCTGGGGCTGAAGCCCCAACCCGACTGAAGAATTCCAAAGAACCCCTGTAAGTTCTGATAATTAATGTGTTTTTTTTTTTTTTTTACATTTTTCCCTTTCCTCAATATTTCTTTTACATTAAAGCGCCCCCCCCCCCCCCCCTAGTGAAATTTCCTGAGTCCGCCCTTGCTAGGGTCCCATATGTCTTTAAAAGCAAAGATTTTCTTCAATGTGTATCATTTCATTTACATATGCAATTATCTATCACCTTCTTAGGATAAATGAGATTGAAAATGGCTTCGTTTACACCCCATTTTCACACCTTATTTATGTATCAACTATGTAAATAAGTATGGATAAATATGATCATGCGTAACTAGTCTTTCTCGATGTACATCATTTGCATATGTAAATTGGCTGCAAGCGATTTACCCACATTAAGTAGAAGGTAAATGCCTTTTCTGCCTATAATTTTGTCATAAGTTTATGTTCTCTCTTCTCTTTCTTTGATCAAAAGAAAACATCACGTGCCCTCCGCTAATGCATCAACGACGATAATGAAGTCATTGGTGATTGCTTTATTTTGGTCACAAAACGTGACTTCTATGTCTTCTTGGATTACTGGAGAATTCTGTCCTTGAATACAAATCCTACCCTGATTGTCAGTGCTCTGTAATTACAAGAAGACACAGTTCAAGAAGGCACATTGCCTTGGAATGTCTGCACCTCTAGAAGTACTGGCAATCCACCTAATTAAATGGAAACCACCCTGTTAACACATGACTATATTAATTTTAAATAAAAACCATGGACCCAACAAAATCAATGCTAGGTTTGGGTTCAACAAAAATGGGCCATAAAAATTTAGTAATAATATCAAGAGTCAGGCTATCTACACACTACATTCTACTCTCTACCCACTGCATTAAAAAAAAATCCTAAACTACCCCTCCTTCTCTCTCCTTCCCTCTCTCTCCCTGCTCGTCGCCGGCAGTCGTCCGCCACTCATCGCCGGCCCACCCTCTTCCGTTCCTCTCCTCTTCCTCTCCTCTCCTTCTCCCTCTCCCTCTCCCTCTCCCTCTCTATTTCCCTCTCTTTCCCTCTCCCTGCTAAACCCTTCCCGTCGCCGCCCGCCCACCATCTCTCATTCTCCCTCTCTATTTCCCTTTCCCTGCTCGTCGCCGACCGCCGCCCGCCCACCTTCTCCCCTTCCTCTCTCCCTCTCCTTCTCAATGGCCAAAGGAAGCTCAACATTTCTAGTGTGTTTCTGCCCATTTTGATTCGGGCTCAAATCGAGTTTGTTCGGCGACGCAGGGCCGAACAAATCGAGTTTGTTCGGCCACACGAAGCCGAACAAATAGAGTTTGTTCGGCCCTATGTGGCCGAACGAATCACATTGAACATGAAAACTCGTCGAATCTGATTCGTTCAGTCACATAGGGCCGAACAAACTCGATTTGTTCGGCCTCATGTAGCCGAACAAACTCGATTTGTTCGGCCCTGTGACGCCGAACGCTTGCAGGCAGGTCGTACAGTTCCTCGCCGCCATCGTCTTCTTCCACGGCACCGAGTACTTCCTTGCCATCGGCATACACGGAAATCCTCGTGTATCTAGCAGCTGTAACCCCCCTCTCTCTCTCTCTCTCTCTCTCTTTCTGCGTTTTGAACTGTTATTGTTGGTAACGGTGATGGGGAGTGGGATGGGGTGGGGAAGGGGAGAGTGATGAGGGCGGGGAAGGGGAGAGAAGGAGGGACAGAGGGAGATTGGGCTGGGGTCGGCGCAAGGCGGCGGCGGGGTTGGCGCAGGTGGCCGGAGGAGGGAGGGGGAGAGGGAGGGGTAGTTTAGAAATTTTTATTTTTTTTCTAAAATGCAGTGTGGGTTGAGTCAAATGTAGTGTGCAGGTAGCAGCTCTCTAATATCAATTCTCCCTGTTTCAACTTGATAGTTTAATCTAGTTATATAGCATTGCATAGATTGCACATGGCTCAAATAATCACCTTAATTTGATGATCACAACCATGTCATGAATATTGATTTAAAATCTAAATTTATGTCACATTAATTTTTGAAATGTTGAGTTAGAGAAGAGCTCTTTTAACCAACCCTAGAACTGATAGCATTATACTTGTAAATAAATATAATATAATTTATGGAATTGCCCTTCCCTTCCAGCATCTCCACCCTGCATTAAAGTATAGGTGACTGGTATTCCTCCACTAGACGTAGACGATTTAGAGACATGGATATGTGAGTAGAGTATGCGAGATTAAATCCTCAGTAGCAAAAAGTAGAGGTTGCATTTTGATCCACTAATTCAGGCCCGCAATTACTCCATTTTTCAGTTCAGTGTTTAGGCTGTAAAGTCAACTTGGATGTCGGCTGGTATGGATTGATCCGCATGGAGTGCAGATTGAGGTTGGTTGAACCGTTCTTAAAAATCACCATAAAATACCCCTGATAAACCCTATCCCTTTTACTTTCCACCCTGACTTGCCAGTGTCCAGAGGGAGCACTCAAATGCATTAATGGATGAGTGGACTGAAAGGCCCCAAATTTCATTTCACTTTCATAATCATAACCAATGGATTTTACACCAATCAAACGCTAAGGTCGACTCACTTGTCAGAACGACTAAAACCGTATGTTTTGAAGGCCCATCACGCTCATAGTTGTGATATCAACATCTAGGTCCTCATTATTCTGTAGAAGGCTACATCCAACTCGTCACTATAAACACAAGTGGAGGAAGTGGGCCTCAAAGTATAAGGATGGATGAAAAGAACATGTGAAACGACCAAATGCATTTATTTAGAGCATATAAAAAAGAAAGGATCTATAAAGAGGAGTAAAAAAGATCAATCACTGATGTAGGGGTGATGGTGGGGGATTTGGACTTGGACTTGGACTTGAGAGTTGGATGAGTGTAGCATGTGAGTGGGGTACATAACTTTACAGAAGGGAAAATACAAAAAGAAAAACGGTGGTTGAGATTTTATATGCAAAATTGCCACGTAGGGAGCTAAAGTTGGAATTTTAAATGTTAATAGTCTTCGATTACTTCATTATTTTATGGACTAAAGCAATGGATAATATTAATAATATGGTTATTATCATTTCTGCAGATGATGAAATGATTACAATAAGGAGAAGGTTACAAGACAGACATAACCAGGCATGTTTGGGAACTCTACTTGTAGAGTTAAAGTTAAGTAAATTCTCATTTTCCCAAAAAAAATTTCCACCAAAAGCACTTTATCTCAAACTTCCCACCATATTTTTAAAAAAAAGTCAAAAAGTAACCACTAAAAGACAAAAAAACTCCCATTTTCAATTACAGAGTAAAAAAGATTCCTCCTCAAACAACTAAAAATAAAATACCATCATAACCCATTCATATTTTATTATTTCTTCAAAATAACATTCACTCCACTCAACTCTACAAGTAAAGCCCCCAAACAGGCCCGGGCTTGTTTGTGTAGCCCATTTCCTAGGGTTGTTTGTGTAGCATTTTCATAGAAAAGGAGGCAGTTTTATGCAGAAAAGCTATTTTTCATGTGTTTGGTGCGGTTTTTTTTTTTCATGGAATTACTATATTGCCAACTCAGCTTTTTCCTTCATCGCTATGGAAATGGACTTCCCATGGGGGCATGGAAAGTTTATTTCCTCATAAAACTTGCCCCCCGCCCCCCCTTTATAAACTTGTTTTCCTACCCAGTTCCCATCTAAAACCCTAGCCCCCAGTTCGCTTTTCTCCTTCATCGGCGAGAGCTTCCTTGTGGACGGCAGCCATTGCCCCCTGCAGGTTAATCCCCTCTCTTCCTATGTCTCTATTCTCTGCACGTAAGCTTGCAGCCATGCCCCAACCTCTCTCCTTCTCCCTCTCTATCCTCCTCCCAATCCAACCTTTTTCTTCTCTGCTGTCAGCCAACCTCTCTATCTCCCCTGCTACCAGCCACCACGCGCAACCAACCCACCCATCCTGGCCACCTCTTTCTGAAAAAACTTGCTGGTCCCAGATGGGTGTCGGAACCGACCTCGCAGAGAACCTTGTGCGTTCCGGTGTGGGGTGGACCTGTGAACTCGCTGTGAATGCTCTCAGATCTACTGGATAAACAAGCAAGGGTTCCCATCTCCCTTATATAGAGCAATCC
Organism: Litsea cubeba; assembly: GCA_012931725.1. Lineage (NCBI taxonomy): Eukaryota > Viridiplantae > Streptophyta > Magnoliopsida > Laurales > Lauraceae > Litsea > Litsea cubeba. The sequence goes on from CM022946.1 coordinate 59,864,647, forward strand.
TTAGGAGTCACGACTACTACGGCCTCTACCCCTCTTGGAATCTCACATCTCCTGACCAGCGTGGGAATTCTGCCAACCGAGAGTCTGAACTTGATCCAAACTCTACCACCAAGAGTTTGATCCTTATTTGACTCAACCAAATCAAGACTTGTTGGGAGTTCATCCGCGGCACATCGCCGTGCTCAATTTGGCGTGTGCCCAATGGCAGTCAGGCTACACAATTTTTCTAACAATCTCCCACTTGGCACGAATGCCATGTAAATCAAACGTGCCAATGTACATCAAGATATACTCTAGCCCCTACATACATCTCTAGCCAAGGAAAATGCTTAATGAAGGAATACACATCAATTCCACCAGTGGGATCCTTGATATTGAAATCTTAAGTTTATCTCCCACATTTTAGGTATACAGATATAACAATTCAGTATCTTAAGGGATTGTGGAATTGTGGTTCCATTCACCGATGTAATAGTGGACTCATAACATTTGCCCCGTGTTGACACCAAAAATTTCACTTTGCCTCTTCAACCTCAAGAAAGCTATGTGAAGCCGCAGCCTACCACAAACAGGCAATGGTACTTCCAAAAAATCAAATCTTGTCAAAATCAAACAAAAACTGTAAGATCCTTCAAGACAGCCAAAAGAGGAGTGCACATGAAGTTTCGAGCCATTTCAAAATTATTTGGCCTAACTTCACTCCTCCAGCAGCTGAACAGGAGCTCCCGCCGGTGACAGCATCAAAGACATCAAATCTTCGATTAGAGCCTATGGATGATCTCAATATACCTCCAAAAGGCTCCACGTCAAGTTCCAGGTCAAATCGACAATATTTGACCCTACATCAACCCTCGAGCAGAAAATCAAGCCTCTAGGCGGCGAGAACCACCGAGGCCATCACTCATCAAATAGAGCACATGGGTGGCTTCAAAATGCTTACAAAGGGCTACATGTCAAGTTTCAGATCATTTCGATAACATTTGACCAAACTTTGACTCTCGGAAGACAAATCAAGCCTCCCGGAGGCGAAGCTCCCCAGGACCATGATTTCCAAATCAGACTAATGAATCGTCTCAAAATGAATCCAATAGGCTCCCTGTCAAATTTCAAGTCAATCGGACATTGTTTAATTGCACATCAAAGCGCGGCATCTTTATTACGACAGAATCAAGTTTACTGGCGACAGGACCTTGCACGGCTTCAAAACTCAAACAAAAGCCTATGGTTGGTCTTATTTATTGCTCAGGAGGCTTCACCTCAAATTTCAGGTCATTCCGACATCGTTTGACCCAATTTTGGCTTCTGACGACAAATCGGCAGCTCTGCTCGACAAAGTCTTCGGCTTTACTGGAAAATTGAAAACTTTGCACTCCAAATTGCAAGGATTCTTGTCAAGTTCTCTACAAGGAAATCAGGGCAATAAATATACAAAAATCTCAGAAAAAATACTGTTGACACAAAAAATGTCACTTTTCTTCAAGATCCAAAAAGCTATATGAAGTCGCAACCTGCCATAAATAAACAATGCTACTTCCAAAAAATCAAATATTGTCAGAATTAAACAAAAACTGCAAGATCCTTCAAGACAGCCAAAAGAGGAGTACACAAGAAGTTTTGGGCCATTTCAAAATCATTTGGCCTAACTTCGCTTCTCCAGCAGCTAAAAAGGAGCTCCTGGCGGCGAAAGCATCGGGGACAATAAATCTTCGATCAGAGCCTGTGGATGGTCTCAAAATACATTCAAAAGGCTCCACGTCAAGTTCCAAGTCAAACCGACAACGTTTGACCCTACATCAACCCTCGAACAGCTAAATCAAGCCTCTCGGCGGCGAGAATCACCGACACCATCACTCGTCAGACAGAGCACATGGACGGCTTCAAAATGCTTACAAAGGGCTACATGTCAAGTTTCAGGTCATTTCGACAACAATTGACCAGACTTTGACGCTTGAAACCCAAATCAGCCAAATCAGGCCTCTCGGTGGCGAAGCTCCCCGGGATCATGGTTTCCAAGATAGAGCCTATGGATCATCTTAAAATGACTCAAATAGATTCCCTATCAAAATTTTAGGTCAATCGGACATCGGTTGACCTCACATCAAAGCGCGACATCTTCATCGCGATAAAAATAAGTCTACTAGCGACAGGACCCCAAACGGCTTTAAAGCTCAAACAAAAGCCTATGGTTGGTCTTATTTATTGCTCAGATAGCTTCACCCCAAATTTCAGGTCATTCTGACATCGTTGGCCTAGTTTCAGCTTCTGACGGAAAAGGCAGCTCTACGCGACAAAGTCTTCGGCTTTCCCGGAAAATTGGAAACTTTGCACTCCAAAATGCAAGGATTCTCGTCAAGTTTTCTACAGGGAAATTAGGCCAATAAATGATAAAAAATGTCAAGAAAAAATACAGAAGAAAAAAGAATCGAAAAACATAAAAAACGACCGCAAAATGGGACAAAAGGGGGGAAATCCCCAAGGGTCGCCGGCGACCATGGAGCCCGGAATCGCCGGGTTCGCCCCGGAAAGCCTTTTTTTTCCTCGTTTTTTCGCAATTCGAAGCTTCCGACTCTTGGGATTTTTCAAATTTCATACTTTAGAGATACCAAATCCTTTGACATCCGTCAAAATCACGGGTCAATCGTCAAGAGTATCAAAATCAACATTGATCGCCAACCGGTAAACCAAAAAAGTGTGCTTTCTACCCGACCGATCGAGAAATCGACAGGACAGATGGCACCGACCCGCTGTTGGCAACCAATACCTGAAGTTACATGGTCATTCGATGTCGATCTACATGAAGATCCATCGATGATCATCGCCAGAAGAATCCCAAAAGATGCGGCACGACCCGCGACTCTTCAACTGCTCGGTGACCACTTAATGCGATTAATTGACTAGCTTTATTGTAGTCATTAATTCATTTCTTTGGACGGCCCAATTAGAAGCAAGCAAATGGGAGTTACAAGTCAATTGATTCATGGCATTTAACCCATGAAACTCCACCCATCATGGCGATTAAAGGCGATTAAATGCCCTCAATCTCCACCGGCCAATCAGAAGCCAAGAAAAAGGAGTTACAAAATAAAGGAATTAAACCCTGTAACTCCTCCCATTATGCGGCTTAATGATAATAAAAGCCCATAAACCCTCCTAAATGGCTACCAAGAGCCTACAAATAGGAGAGCATTCCAAAGAATTCCAGATCAGAGAGAAAAAATCAAACAACTCCCAGAGATAAGAATCAGATCAGCTTCCAAGCACAGAAAATCCAGAGAAAGAAAAAGAGAAAACTCTGTAAAAGTTCTGCACCGGCCACCACTACAAGGTGACAAAAGTCCCTTGGGGGGTACCCCCCCAAGATCCTTGCCTTCTCCTTCTGCCACCAATGGCTTAGACGTGGCTTTTCAGCCCATCTACTTAGCTTTTTATTGGACATAGGACCTCCTCTTGTTCTTTGTCCTCTAAAAATCTGAGGTTATAGCCAAGCCAAGCGAATCAAGAGCATCCTCTGTTCTCATCTGCATGGATGATGACGAAGTCCACACATGGCTTACGACCGTCAATCTGAACGAGTCCCCCACAATCTCTTAAGAAGTTAGATCCTCCTTTTCTTGCTTTTCATTGTATTTTGTATTTTTCTAAAAGAGACAAAAATCACAACTCTTGTCTTTCATTATTAATAAGAATTGTAAATCGGCTATAAACGCCAAAAATCGGCTATAAATGTAAAAAAAAATCGCCTTTCACGGCAATCAAGAAAAATGTCTCTTTTCTTAAATAAATGTCCAATGAAAACTCGAAAGAAGTTGATTTCCTTTTTACTTGCGAAGGACGATCTCATCACCACTTGCAATTCCAAGTAAAATAGAAAATCTGGCACACCCACAAAAAAAATGTTGATACCTGCTTCTACCCCCCGGGCGCGAAAGGGTCGGACCCAACGGACTCCCACGTCCGCCGACCTCGGTAGCACCGAGCATGAACGCGTGGTCCATCAAGCTGGCACACCCGGTGGGACTCGTTCATTGGAGAATACGATGATAGAAATGAAATATCTGCATATCATATCTTTTGCTCTATGTTGGATTTCACGTCTAAAAAAAATGAGATGAGATTTTTTGGAAATTTCTAATTCTTTGAATTTATTTCCACTCTTTCACTTTTCAAAAATAAAAAAAAAATCAGATTTCTCAGTTTGGATTCAAAATTGAGAAACCTTGATCCTCTCCTATCGTTTGTCATGCTTGCAGAAATGCTGAGCCTGTTCGACTAAGGACTTGGGCTATCGTTTCTCTTCGATGAGTTCATTATGGATCTAAAAAAAAAAAATCAGATTTCTCAGTTTGGATTCAAAATTGAGAAACCTTGATCCTCTCCTATCGTTCATCGTGCTTGCAGAAATGCTGAGCCTGTTCGACTAAGGACTTGGGCCATCGTTTCTCTTCGATGAGTTCATTAGGGATCTAAAAAAAAAATCAGATTTCTCAGTTTGGATTCAAAATTGAGAAACCTTGATCCTCTCCTATCGTTCATCGTGCTTGCAGAAATGCTGAGCCTGTTCGACTAAGGATTTGGGCCATCATTTCTCTTCGATGAGTTCATTAGGGATCTAAAAAAAAAAATCAGATTTTTCAGTTTGGATTCAAAATTGAGAAACCTTGATCCTCTCCTATCGTTCATCGTGCTTGCAGAAATGTTGAGCCTGTTTGACTAAGGATTTGGGCCATCATTTCTCTTCGATGAGTTCATTAGGGATATAAAAATAAAAAATAAAAAAAATCAGATTTTTCAGTTTGGATTCAAAATTGAGAAACCTTGATGCTCTCCTATCGTTCATCGTGCTTGCAGAAATGTTGAGCCTGTTCGACTAAGGATTTGGGCCATCGTTTCTCTTTGATGAATTCATTAGGGATCTAAAAAAAAAAAAACAAAAAAAAATCAGATTTTTCAGTTTGGATTCAAAATTAAGAAACCTTGATCCTCTCCTATCGCTCATCGTGCTTGCAGAAATGTTGAGCCTGTTCGACTAAGGACTTGGGCCATCGTTTCTCTTCGATGAGTTCATTAGGGATCTAAAAAAAAACAAAAAAAAAAAAATCAGATTTCTCAGTTTGGATTCAAAATTGAGAAACCTTGATCCTCTCCTATCTTTCATCGTGCTTGCAGAAATGTTGAGCCTGTTCGACTAAGGATTTGGGTCATTGTTTCTCTTCGATGAGTCTATTTAAGATCTAAAAAAAAAAAAGACATAGACCACTAAGGTTAAACCAACTGCGTTCTTTGATCACGGTTGATTCAAGAAAAGCCTTGTCCAGAGTGTGGAGACAACTTGACTGTTCTAGGCAAGGGTCCTCCAAACGGGTTCATTAAGTAATCCTACCCTTACCAGGGGGCAATTATATCAATCGAAATTTCATAAGACCGGGTTAGGAGTCCTATGTATACTCTCTCGTCTTTTAAATAAAAAATCTTTCAAAATAAGAAATTTTAAAATAATAAATAAAAAATAAAAAAATAAAAAATATTTTTCAAAAAAAATCTTAAAAAAATAAAAAATTAATTAATTAAAACAAAAAGATTTTTTCAAAATTTTTTTTGAAAAATCTTAATTTTTTTTAAATCTTTAAAAGAAAAAAAAACTTCCGTCATTTTTGAGTTCAAATCGGAGAAATTCTCGTCTCCTCCTTTCTGAGCATTGGCGCTCGTGGAAATCGTTGAGCCAGTGTTCAAATTGGAATGCCTTTTGCTCTCTTTGATGAACCCGATCTTAACATTTCAAAAAAAAAAAAAAAACTCGTCATTTTTGGATTCAGATCCGAGAAATTATGGTTCCTTCTCTTCTGGGTACTGGTGCTCGTGGAAATCGTTGAGCCCATATTTGGATCGGAATACCATCTGATCTCTTTGATGAATCTAATCTTGACCTTTCAAAACAGAGAATCTCATCTCATGGATTCGGTCTCCAAACAATTGTGTCTAGCGGTACTAGTACGCCCTTTCAGGGTCTACTGTATTCGCGACCGGCACATTTGTAACTCCAACCTTATATTCTTTTTACCTCGAGCAAGCTCTGCTTCTCGATAAGTCGAATTTAGGTTCACAATTGTTTCTAGCAGTCATTGGAACGCTCATTCTGGGCTCACCATACTTGCGATCAGAATAATTGTACCCTCTATGACTTTTTGCCTTCTTCACGTTGCTTGGTTCATGCCCCTCTAGCGATTTGAAAAGACAAAGCCATAGAACTTCCCATTTATGATCATTATATTCTTATGATTACTAATGGATGTGGTATTGTTTCAGAAATTTTTCGAAAACTAACAATGGCAGCTTTGCTAACCATTACTTTCGATGAGAACAAGCACCAGTTCATGCTTCAATAGAAGCAAAACACGCGCACTTACAAGCGTCCCATCAGGTGACGAAGCGTCAACTCCCTCGGCAACTCTCTGAACTCCGAGTCGACCTCGACTCCCCGGACTATCGTCTTTGGGACGCTGGGACCATTCCCACTTCCCGAAGAACAAACTGCTCATTCTAAGAAGCAGAAGCTCGCCTCTCAATGTGTCACTACCGTGACACCAAAGGCAAGCACCAAAAGGACCGAAGCTCGTGGCACCCCCGCGAATCCTCAACCCACAAACAACCAAGCCTATCCTAAGACTTGGTTCCCAAGACCTTCACCAAAACAAAGAAGGTCCCAAATATCCACCAAGTCAGCAAACCTGGCCCCACTCAAGGAGAACCAGTTCTACCCTCTTGCTTACATGAAAGATGAGAGACCCATCTCCAGCCTGACTCCCAAGTAAACCCAGCATGAGCCGTCTTGTTCCTACAAGTCCAAAATCAGATCATGCATCACAAGGCATCTACAGGCACCTGCCAAGGCCTACAATCCTTCGGCTTGACCCTTCATCTCTACAGGGGCCAAACTCGAAAAACTCAAAGCCTCGCTGCAATAGGCGAAGGACGGTGTAAACATCTTGTCCTTGCCTAGCTACAAAGAAGACAGGCTTGGCTGCTGTGCCCGAGGGAGCACATCCTTCATTGTCAAAGCCCAGTCAGAGCTGACCGAAGCTTAAATTGCTCGTCGTATACGCTGCTGCGCGTCGTATCGACAAAATAGACTAGAGAAGCAAAGGACCCAGCCTCCTACACTTCAAGTCTTTTCCAAATGGGTTGAAAAAGAAAGACCTAACCAAATTGATGCTGTCCATATGGTTGGAAAAACCAGAAGATGCCAAAAGGCAGCAACAAAAATCCATGTCCGACATCCGGTGACCCGTAGCGTCTCCAGGACAAGAAGACATTCAGAAGAATCCCCTGCTCCTTCAAGCAAAGGACAGCTGAGTGATCCTTCCTCAAGCTCTTCATAAAAAAGAATGAGCCCCAGCTCAGTCACCAGGACAGTTTCTTCGTTCGAATCCCGAGGGATGAACATCCTGGCTACGAATTCTGAGCCACCACCTTGCTGATGGACCGCGCGTTCTGCTCGGTGCTACCGAGGTCGGCGGATGTGGGAGTCCGTTGGGTACGACCCTTTCGCGCTCGGGGGGCAGAAGCGGGTATCAACATTTTTTTGTGTGGGTGTGCCAGATTTTCTATTTTACTTGGAATTGCAAGTGGTGATCCAGAGATCGACCTTCGCAAGTAAAAAGAAATCAACTTCTTTCGAGTTTCCATGGCACATATATTTATAAAAAAGAGATATTTTTCTTGATTTACTGTGAAAGGCTATTTTCTTGGCATTTATAGCCGATTTTTGGCGTTTATGGCCGATTTTGGCATTTATAGCCTATTTACAAATCTTATCAATAATGAAAGACAAGAGTTATGATTTTTGTCTCTTTTAGAAAAATATAAAATATAATGAAGAGCAAGAAAATGAGGATCTAACTTCTCAGGAGATTGTGGGGGACTCGTTCAGATTGACGGCTGCAAGCCATATGTGGACTTCGCCATCATCTATGCAGATGAGAACAGAGGATGCTCTTGATTCGCTTGGCTTGGCTATAACCTCTGGTTTTTAGAGGACAAAGACCAAAGGAGGTCCTTTGTCCAATAAAAAACTAAGTAGATGGGCTGAAAAGCCACGTCTAAGCCCTTGGAGGCAGAAGGAGAAGACAAGGACCTGGGGGGGGGGGGGGGGTTCCCCCAAGGGACTTTTGTCACCTTGTAGTGGTGGCCGGTGCAGAACTTTCACAGAGTTTTCTCTCTTTCTTTCTCTTAGATTTCTGATGCCTTTTTTTGTCTGGATTTTCGGATTTTCCGAAGTATATCTGGAATGCTTGGGATGCTTGGGATGTTCTCATATTTATAGGCTCTTGGTAGCCATTTAGGAGAGTTTATGGACTTTTATTGTCATTAAGCCGCATAATGGGAGGAGTTACGGGGTTTAATTCCTTTATTTTGTAACTCCTTTTTCTTGGCTTTTGATTGACCGGTGGAGATTGAGGGCATTTTATCGCCTTTAATCGCCATGATGGGAGGAGTTTCATGGGTTAAATGCCATGAATCAATTGACTTGTAACTCCCATTTGCTTGCTTCTGATTGGGCCATCCAAAGAAATAAATTAATGACTGCAATAAAGCTAGTCAATTAATCGCATTAAGTGGTCGCCGAGCAGTTGAAGAGTCATGAGCCGTGCCGCGTCTTTTGGGATTCTTCTGGCGATGATCATCGATGGATCTTCATGTAGATCGACATCGGATGACCATGTAACTTCAAGTATTGGTTGCCAATGGCGGGTCGGTGTCATCTGTCCTGTCGATTTCTCGATCGGTTGGGTAGAAAGCACACTTTTTTGGTTGACCGGATGGCGATCAATGTTGATTTTGGTACTCTTGACGATTGACCCGTGATTTTAATGGATGTTAAAGGATTTGGTATCTCAAAAGTATGAATTTTGGAAAATCCCAGGAGTCGGAAGCTTCGAATTGCGAAAAATGATGAAAAAACAGGCTTTCCGGGGCGAACCTGGCGATTCCGGGCTCCATGGTCGCCGGCAACCATGGGCCAGGGTCGCAGGGGTCTGCGATCCTGGGGGTGATTTCCCCCCTTTCGTCCCGTTTTACGGCCGTTTTTGATGTTTTTCGATTCTTTTTTCTTTTATATTTTTTCTTGACATTTTTTATCATTTATTGGCCTGATTTCCCTATAGAAAACTTGATGAGAATCCTTGCATTTTGGGGTGCAAAGTTTCTAATTTTTCGGGAAAGTTGAAGACTTTGTCGCGTAGAGTTGCCGATTTTCCGTCAGAAGCTGAAACTGAGTCAAACGATGTCGGAATGACCTCAAATATGGGGTGAAGCCTTCTGAGCAATAAATATGACCAACCATAGGCTTTTGTTTGAGTTTTAAAGCCGTTTGGGGTCCTGTCGCTAGTAGACTTATTTTTGTCGCAATGAAGATGTCGTGCTTTGATGTGCGGTCAACCGATGTCCGATTGACCTGAAATTTTTCAGGGAACCTATTGGAGTCATTTTAAGATGATCCATAGGCTTTGTATTGGAAACCATGGTCCCGGGGAGCTTCGCCACTGAGAGGCCTTATTTGGCTTCCGAGCGTCAAAGTATGGTCAAATAATGCCAAAATGACCTGAAACTTGACGTGTAGCCCTTTGTAAGCATTTTGAAGCCATCCATGTGCTCTTTTTGATGAGTGATGGCCTCGGTGGTGCTCACCGCCGAGAGGCTTGATTTAGCTGTTCGAGGGTTGATGGAGGGTCAAACGTTGTCGGTCTGACTTGGAACTTGACGTGGAGCCTTTTGGATGTATTTTGAGACCATCCATAGGCTCTGATAGAAGATTTGGTGTCTCCGATGCTTTTGCCGCCGGGAGCTCCTTTTTAGCTGTTGGAGAAGCGAAGTTAGGCCAAATGATTTTGAAATGGCCCGAAACTTCTTGTGTACTCCTCTTTTGGCTGTCTTGAAGGATCTTGTAGTTTTTATTTGATTCTGACAAGATTTGATTTTTTGGAAGTAGCATTGCCTAATTATGGCAGGCTGCGACTTCATGTAGCTTTTTGGATCTTGAAGAAGCAAAGTGACATTTTTGGTGTCAACAAATGCCCCCTCGAGGTGCAGCGACGAGTTGCTTAGCTTTTGTAGTCGATGTGCCTCGAAGAGATTTTTGAAGGAGAGCTTGTGACTTGACCGAGAGTCTTTGAGTAGTCTTTCTTTTGGTATTATAGTCTTTTGAGCTTCCAGGGGAATTTTTATGGTAGTGAAATGGATCACGTACCATTTCGAGGCAAAGTTTTGAAGATGACATCAGGGATGTGGATTTGGGTTTTTGTTTTTGACCTTGTGACCTAAAAAGCTGTATGTGGCAGGTTAGGGGGTCGGGTTTGGTTTTGACCGTGTGACCCAACAAGCTGTATGTGGAATGTTGGGGGGTCAATTTTGGTTTTGATCTTGTGACCTAACAGGCTGTATGTGACAAGTTAGGGGATCAGGTTTTGATTTTTGGTTTTAGTCTTGTGACCTAACAAGCTATATGTGAAAAGTTAGGGGACCAGGATTTGGTTTGGATTTTTGTGGAATGTCAATTTCAAGATTTTGGCTCAATTTGGTATATGAGGCTGGATGGTTTGATTTTTGGAAGCTCATGGGGCTTCGAATTCTTTTTTGTATGGTCCAATCAACTCAAAAGCGGCACGGAACCATTTTTGTAAGCTCCTGGTAAGAGGGATTTTTTTCTTTAGTGCCTAGGTGGTCAAACCTGGCTCATATGGGCTAACCCATGCGACCTTAATCTTTTGAAATGGCTTAGATCTCATATGATGTCATTTTTGTAAAGAATATCTAAAAATATCTCATTTGGATAGAGAATATCTAAAAATATCTTTATTTGGAGAGAATATCTCATGTTCCCTTTATTTTGGGAGAGAATATCTCAAGATATCTTTCTTTAGGAGAGAATATCTCAAATCTCCTATCTTTTGGGAGAAAATCTCTCATTGATTTCTTTTTGGGAGAGAATCCTTCAAGATATCTTTCTTTTGGGAATTAATCTTTCTAATTTCTTTCTTTTGGTGAGGTTACTAATTAGTAACACTTACATATTTCTTCTTTCCTTCTTTGGTTTGCTCTCTTCTATAAAAGCAAGGAGGATGTTGGATCTCTTGCTCTTATTGCTTTCTTTTACAACAATCCCAAGAGGGCTTCAAGACCAAGAGTTCTTCTTCTTCAAGATCTTCAAGACTGTTTTCTTCTTCTCCATCAATGGTTTCAAGTAAGTTCCCTTTTTCAAGAAAACTCCATTGTAGGAAATAGGATGATTAAAAAAAGTTCTTTCTTTTTTTTTGTTTCTTTCTTTTATTTTCTATTTTTTACACTTTTTTTCTTTTTTTTCTCGTGCTTTCTTTTTTTTTTGCACGTTTTTTTTATGGGCCGTACGGACAGATTCGTACGGATCGGCCGTACGGCCTTGTGGCCTGTGGGCCAGTCGCTCTTTTTTTTGTTTCCTTTTTTTTATCTTTCTTCCTCTTTTTTTTTTTTGGGAAAGTTTCTTTTTTCTTTTTTTTTTGCTCATCAGGATAATGCATTTTTTGGCAAACCAAGATGTTCATGCATGCATTCTTTTGTAAATTGAATTGGTAGCATGATGTGATAGCATACCTGAAAGTTTTTACAAATTTGGGGATTTGGAGCTCGCCGCGATGTTGAGCCCTTCCTGATTTTGCGGAGATTTGAGGTTTCGAAAGTTTGGAGCTTCGGAGCTCGCAGCGATGTTGAGCCCATCTTCAAGCTTTCTATTTCTTTCGGACTAGTTCCTTTTCTTCGGAATTGCCCCGGAATCATGCCAAAATTTTGCCATATTTTTTTTAGCGAAATCCTGTCATTTTGATGATTGACCTTTTTCTTTTCCAACCTTTTGCAGGTGGTTCCTCCAGAATGAACAAGGGTAACGAGCTTGTTACAAGTGTACCTTGTCGATCTGCTAGATCTTCTAATGCGGCCGTTCACAGGCCTGGGAGAAGGTCCAGTATGTTGAGAGAAACCTCGAAGAGTGCAACTCTCTGAACAAAGATGAGATGAGACAGCGACTAATCGCTCTGAAGGGAGAGGAATTTTATAAGATCATGGTAAGCAGTCGTCCATGGGTGATGGACGATCAGAGGGTTTTGCCCAAGCCTACCTTCTTCTTTGGTGATGCAGTCCCTGATGACATGACATACCAGAGGAGATGTTTTCAGTTCTCTTTCACAGCTGATGGTGAGAAGAAGATTGTTGCTACCCGGTCGACGTTTGATCGCACCGTCTCGATCATGAGCCTTTCTCCGACGTGCTCTAAGAGGGAAGATCCTCCCAGCTGGGTGAAAGGGACAAATGTAGTCAAGACCGGGGTTTTTGTTGGCGGTCCTTCTGGATATGCGGAGAAGTCGCCTGCCCACATGGACATATTGATGCCGGCGCGCGGCTACCAGGGCTCTGATTATCCGTCGGTCGATTTGAGACCGGTGGGCCTTGGTGTTTTCAGCGGTGACGGCAGCAATTAGATGAAGCCTTTTCGACTTCGTGGCCGTTTCACTGCTGACTCCGAGTGGAAGTCGTGGACTGATCACGTCCTGCTGATTGGTGGCGCCGTTTTGAAGGAAGTCAGGATTTTTGATGCGGTCCACGCCTTTAGGGAGACCGTGATCTTTTTTGATGAGGCCTTCATGGCTATGTTGGAGTCATTCCTTCCACAAACCAATACATTCATTGTCACGAATGGTGAGATTGGTTTTTCTTTAAAGGAGCTGAGCGCCATTACTGGATTGCCCATTCTTGGCAGACTCTATGAGGAGTTTATGCTGATCGACAGCGTCCTTGAGGAGCAGTCTGAGGAGTTCAGGCTTTTGTACTTTCAGCTCATCGCCTTCTATGATTTCATGAAGGAGAAGGAGGGCTCAAAAGTAAGATCCAGCAGTTGGAAGAGTTTTAGCTCTTCATCTCCCAACTTCTTTGAAAGTGGGGAGCCTTCTGATAACATGACCCGGGAAGACAGGGCTAAGGATCCAGGTTCGAAGAAGATTTCGGCTATACAAGAAGAGTTGAGAGATTTCTTTGCGAGTACAAACAACATATGTCCTGACATTGCACTACGGAGAGATCTCGTTGTTTACCTCACTTATTGGTTAGGTGAGGCCATTTTTGCCGGAGGAGATGGAACGCACATCAGGCCGCATTGTATTTTTTCGGCTTGTCAGATCGCGTTTGGAGAGCGGCTTGCTTTGGTGCCAGCCCTTTACTTCTACTTGGGTACCGAACTGCAGGCTGCTGCTTTTTTGGTTTGGCTTGGGCTTCCCATGAATAGCGTATTTTCAGCTCATATCTTTTATTTGTGGTATGTATACCACTGTCCTAGCTTATACCGGCTGGGTGCTGCACAGGATCATGATCCTCTCATGATTCGACTGGTTAAGGGCAAAGCCGTGTCCGAATCACTTTTGTTTGCCCGCATGAGGATCCGACGGTTCAGGGACGTCGAGATGGGGCAGTCTTCAGTGAAGCTTTCTCCGGAGTTGCGGAAGAAGGCTTTTGACTTTGGTGCCTCCCGAGACTCTGCCAGGGCAGGGTCGAGAAGGCATTACTCGTTGACGAATGCAGAGGAGTGGCTTTTCAGCATACGTGTCGGCACGATTGTGTACCGCAGACATCTTTTCGTCAACATCCAGCCGTATGTACCTTCTCACTTTGCTCTGCAGTTGGGCTTTTCTCAAGGCGTTGTTGGAGCGCCTTCAAGCATGGTGAAGCACTTTGGAGGTTCACAGGACGGGAGAAACGCATAGGCTTTCTATAGTGCTGAAGACACTACTGCCATGATTTCTTATCCTGTGTTGTCGACTTTCCGGACTGCCGGCTTCACGAAGTGGTTCGTGGAGAGCTTTTCGGCATATCGAGGGCTTTCCAAGAAGGAGCTTGATGTGAAGCTATCGTCTGGAAAAGGCCTTGGAAGGTCGAATGGCGTCCGACGAGAGGAAGTTTGGGCCTTCCTTTCTGGAGAGAAGCACAAGATAGGCTTTCTCGGTGACCAGGGCGTCATTGGTTCTGAAGCTGTTCGATAAATACCTGATGAGGCTTTAGAGCAGTTAGAACAGGAGGAAGCTGAGCTTGATGCTTGGATGCAAGCGGCACAGAGGCGAGCTTCCGTGGAGTCTACTGGCAAGAGTGACCATCTAGTGAAGAGTCAAGTGGGAAACCTGACTCTGACAGTGGGGCAGGTTCTTCTAGGAGGCGAGCCCCTAGGAGTAAGAGGAAGAGGAGTCATCGTAGCAGCAAGGGACCACTTGAGGACTCTCCTGACATACAAGTCCCTCTTACTATCTATGAGGAGGTGCCAGGGAATGCTGACGAGCCTTCGAAAAAGAGGGGCCGAGAAGAAGAGACCGCCGGTGAAGGTATGATTCTTCCTTTTTCTCTTTCTGTTTCTTTCATGGAATTTTCCATGTTTTGATTTGCTTTGTTCCCCTGCTGCTCTTTTTTTAGCAGAGGATGAAGACTTGGCGATGCCTGAGGTTCTTGCTGATGAGGCGGTGACGGATCCGGTTGTGGCACCAAAAGAAGATCCGAGGGACTCTGGAGTGGTTCCAGAATCTCCAACTGGTATGACTTCTTTTGCTTTCTTTCTTCTTTTTCTTTTGTGTCTATGACTTGGTTTGCTAACATTTTTCTTGTCAGCTGACTTGCCACAGGATTTCGATGACTTTGAACCATCGATAGACGCAAATGTTGATGATGCTTCCGATGAGTTCATGGAGGAAGAGAGTGTTCCCCCAGTCGTCGAAGAAGGTATTTTATAGTAATAACCCTGATAATGATTTTTTAAACAGGATCATATTCATACCTTTTTGTGTTTCTTTGGCAGGTTTTGAAGCGACAGAGGAGAGTCCATTACTTCCTTCAGAACCAGAGCAAGGGATGCCAGAGGTTGATCTGGAGGTAGAGACTCCTGCAACCAATTCTGACACGGTGGAGGAGGTACCTCGTGCTGAGATTCCTTCCTCAACAGCTCCAACTGGAAAGAGTTCTTTTGTTACTCTTTCAACGGGGCATGACATGAGCAGCCGACCGACAGAACGGGGCGAATCTTCAGCTAGACCATCTCTTCTTTTTGCGAAGAAGGTGGTGGTGCGGGTTCTGAGCTCTTGGATTGAGACTCTCCTTGCTGGACACTTGCATGGCGGATTTGGCATGATCCAGCATGTGCAGGAGATTCTTGGTGATGCCGAAGAGGCTGGTCTGGATGTCACAGGTGCCAGGGCAATTGTTGATAGGATCATTGCACTGGGTGACAAGTGGTTTGAGACCATTGGTTTTGCCGATGATCAATTCTTCAAGGAGATGTTCCTGGACCCTACTGATAAGGCTAAGTCTGACCTGAATGAGGCCACACAAAGCAGGAAGCAGCTAGTCCGAGAGAAGAACTTAGAAGAGCTAGCCATCATTGGGCTGACACATGACCTTAACATCCTTGATAGGGAGGTCGATGAGGCCAGGAAACGTCTTGAGCTTTTGAAGGGACAAGTCGCTGCCAAGTGGGCTGCTGTAACAGAGGCTCGCGACAGGGAGAGTGCTCTGTTTCGCCGGGTCGCAGATACTGATCCAGTTCTTGAAAGGAAGTTTCAAGAGGACAAACAATGGCAAACTGCTCGGGATAAGCTTCCCAGTGTGAAACAAGGGTTACAGCCTACCCCAGCATCTCATGGCAAGTTCCTGAAGAAGCGTGCCCTGGAAACTCTGACGGCTGAGGCCAAAAGCTTGCTCGAGGAGCTCAAATTTTGGCTAGAGACCATTTTTGGTTGAGCTCCTGATTTTTGTAGCAGAAACTATCCTTTTTTTTTTTTGGTACCACATGTATTTTCTTTTGGTACTCTCTTTTTTTGTAGTGCTTTATAAACACTTTTTTTTGGTACCACGTGTATTTTATGGTACTCTTTTTTTTTTGTAGTGCTTTATAAACACTTTTTTGGTACCACATGTATTTTTTGGTACTCTTTTTTTTTTGTTTTCCCTACGCTCACTTAAATCTTTTTGTGATGAAAGCAATTGCTAAATGGGATGTTTTTTTTCCCTACGCTCACTCAAATCTTTTTGTGATGAAAGTAATTGCTAAATGGGATTTGATCAAAAGCTTGTCATTTTGTGAAAATCTTTTGTTAAATACTGATCTTTAGAGATTGATTACAGTTCAGAAGTAATATTTCTTGAGGTGTGTCGCATTCCACGGTCGTGGCAACTCTTTGCCGTCCATGTCCTCAAGTCTGTAAGCTGACTGGCCAGCAGTTGTGATTACCTTGAACGGTCCATGCCAGTTCGGTGCAAGCTTGCCTTGGCTCGGATCTCTATCTGCAGGGAGCATCTTCTTCAGGACAAACTCTCCAATTGAGAATTTCCTTTCTCTAACCTTCTTATTGTAGCCCCTAGCCAACTGCAACTGATAGGCAGCCAGACGGATGGCTGTTGCTTCTCTGTGTTCTTCGGCTAGGTCTAGCTCTCGAGCTAGGTTCAAATCATTTTGTCCTTGGTCGAAGAGTTCCGATCTCAAGGTCGGGAGGCTGACCTCAAGTGGAATCAATGTTTCCATTCCGTAGGCCAAAGAGAATGGCGCCGAGGTGGAGCGCCTTGGAGTCATCCTGTAGGCCCAGAGGACACTTGGTAGCTCTTTCACCCATCTTCCTTTAGCTCGGTCGAGCCTCTTCTTGAGTCCGTTGAGCATCACTTTGTTGAAGCTCTCGGCTTGACCGTTGCTCTGAGGATAGGCTGGAGTGGAGTAGTGGTTTCTGATGCCGAGCCTCTGGCAGAAGTTCTTGAAGAGGTTGGAGTCGAATTGGGTCCCGTTGTCCGAGACCAAAACTCGTGGAATGCCGAACCTCGTGACAATATTCTTCCACACAAAGTTCTTCGAGTCCAGCTCGGTGATGGAAGATAAGGCTTCTGCCTTTACCCACTTGGTGAGGTAATCGGTGGCTATGATCAACCATCTCTAATTCCCTGGAGCTCCGTGAAGCGGTCCCACGATGTCCAACCCCCACTGGGCAAAGGGCCACGGGCTGGAGAGAGGACTCATATCGTGTGCTGGCTGATGGAGGGAAGGGGAGAACTTCTGGCATTTCTCACATGTGGCGTCCTTCTGCATAAACGGCTACCAGTAACCCTGGCTGATGGACCGGTAGGCTAGCGACCGTCCTCCGATGTGGCTCCCACAGATCCCTTCATGTATCTCATAAAGGAAATCTTCAATTTTGTTTGGATGCACACATTGAAGGTTTGGGCTGGTGAAGGATTTTTTATAGATTTTTCCTTCTGGAGACAACTAGAACCGAGCTGCTTTTATTCTAATCTTGTGAGCTTCAAGCTTGTCTTCAGGATGCTGGTCGTCTCTGAGGTAGGTGATGATTGGGTTCATCCAGCTTGGACCGAGATCAACAAACAAAATTTGTTGAGGCGGGGAAAGTTCTATGCTTGGCCTTCCTAGAGATCCCACTTCGACGATTCTCTTGTTTCCTGCTTCAACGGCGAAGCCGAGGTTGGCGAGAGCGTCTGCCTGAGAATTGGATTCTCTGCCAACCTGTCTGACTTCTGCTTTTTGGAATTGAGTGATGAGCTTTTTCGCAAGAGCAAGGTAGGCTGCCATCCTTTCGTCACGAGCCTGGTAGTCTCCAATTAGCTGGCTCGTCACCAACTGTGAGTCACTGAAAACCACCAGCTGCTACGCTCCTAGGATTTTTGCGCTATTCAGTCCCGCGATCAGTGCTTCATATTCAGCTTCATTGTTCGATGCCTTGAAGTCAAGAGTCAGAGCTTGCTCGATGACCAATCCTTTCGGAGATTGGAGAACTACACCAGCGCCAGCTCTTTTGGATGTAGAGGATCCGTCGACAAAGACCTTCCAAGCCAAAGCAAGGATTCGTTTCCAAGCTTGCTCTCCTTCGGTCTTGGTGACTTCACCCTCACTCCTTCCGCCCCCTAGTTCGGTGTCGGCCGGGGTCGGTGCCGAGCTAGGAGAGACCAATTCAACAATAAAATCCGCCAAAACTTGGGCCTTGATCGCCGTTCTGGGCTGATACCGGATATCATACTGCCCTATTTCGACGGCCCACTTGGATACTCTTCCAGAAAAATCAGCCTTCTTGAAAAGAGACTTGAGTGGGTGCTCGATCACGACCACTATTGTATAAGTCTGGAAATAATGGGAGAGCTTGCGAGAAGCACTGACGAGTGCTAATGGTAACTTCTCCATCGGCATGTATCTGGTCTCGGCATCTAGAAGGATCTTGCTCGTGTAGTAGATCAACTTCTGCTGCTTGTTGTCCTCTCTGACGAGGACCGAGCTCACTGCGTGGTCCGAGACCGCCAGGTACAAATAAAACACCTTTCCCCGTGTCTGAGTCGAAAGCAGGGGAGGTGATGCCAGATAAGCTTTCAGCTCTTGTAAAGTTCTGTCGTACTCCGGGGTCCATTGGAACTGTAAGTTCTTCTTCAGAAGCTGGAAGAAACGCCGACACTTATCCGAGGATCTACTGATGAAGCGGTTCAGCGCGGCAGCCATGCCGGTCAGCCTTTGGACTTGTTTCGCCGTGGTTGGACTTTGAACTCGTTGGATCACCGAAATCTGATCTGGATTGGCTTCGATCCCTCTTTTAGTGACGAGGCTCCCAAGGAATTTGCCGGAGCCGACTCCGAAAGCACATTTGGGAGCGTTCAGCTTGAGCTGATACTTTTGATGGATGTCAAACACCTGACGTAGGTCGGTCAAGTGGTCCCGAGACTGCTTTGACTTGACGACCATGTCGTCGATGCAGACTTCTACGGTCTTTCAAGCTGGGCTTGGAACATCTTGGTGACTAACCTTTGGTAAGTCGCCCCTACATTCTTCAACCCAAAGGGCATCACTTTGTAGCAGTAGATGCCTTTGGGCGTGATGAACGCGGTCTGATGATAACCTCGGTATGCGTCGAGGAAACTCATCCTATCATGACCAGTGGTAGCGTCGATCATCTGGTCGATTTTTGGAAGAGGGAAGCTGTGGACAGGCCTTGTTGAGATCAGTGAAATCGACGCAGACTCTCCAATTGCCGGTCTTTTTCTTCACTACCACTGTGTTGGCTAGCCAGTCTGGGTATTGGACTTCCCTGATGGCTCTGGCTTCCAGTAACTTCTCAACCTCCTTGATCACGGCCTCCGTTTATGGGAATCCAGTCCTTCGAGCCTCCTGGATGACAAGTTTGTGCTCAGGATCCACATTTAGCTTGTGGCACATGATCTCGGGGGCGATGCCAGGCATCTTGTAGGGGGTCCATGCAAAGACTCCTTTATGCTGCAATAGGAAGTCTAGGAGCTCGGCTCTCTCGGGCTCGAGAAGCTGACTACCGAGTAGGAAATATCTCTCAGGATCGTTAGGGTCGATCCTGATCTCGATAAGCTCTTCAACGCTCTTCTGCTCGGGCTCTTGACCGACCTTGTCTAGCTCCGCTTCCAGCTCGACCATGTGCACCTGCTTTGGCTCCCGCTCGCCAGACGCCATGGCCATCAAACATTGTTTGGCCATTTGTTAGTCACTTCTGACCGTGACTATCTCCATGTTGCAGTCCTTGTTTTCAAATGGGAATTTAAGCATTTGGTGGTGAGTGGATGGCACTGCTTCCATGTTATGTAGCCAAGTCCTTCCTATTATGGCATTGTATGGGGACGGCGCATCAACCACAAGGAAGTCGGCCATTATTGAGGCGCCCGCTACTTTGACTTTTAGGGAGACCTTCCCCTTGGGGTACACAGCTTGGCGCTAAAACCTATTGGGGGGGGGGGTGCGTGCCACCTGCAAATTTTCTTCCCCAAGTCCCATCCTCTTGAAACAATTGAAGTAGAAAACTTCGGATGAGCTGCCGGTGTCGACGAGGATCCTCTGAACTTGGCAATTCTTCAACTTCAGTGTGACTATCAAGGGGTCATTGTGGGGGAGCTGGACTCCTTCCAGATCCTTCTCTGAAAACCAAATCTTTGGCCTCTCCTTCCAAGCTCTCTTTATGGCTGGTCCGAGCTCGGCCGTCATCACTTGCTTGCCGTGTGAATCCCTCCTGGCCTCGGCACTAGCTTGATTACTCCCCTTGGGGGGAGGAGCTAGGTGGATGACGTTGATAATACTTTCCGACCCATCGCTCTCTTGTCCTTTATCATCTTGGCGCTGAGCTCGATTACTATTCACATTTTCTCCTTCTTGGATATAATCTTTCAAGTGCCCGTCCTTAATGAGCTTCTCAAGGTGTGACTTCAGTGACATGCAGTTTTCGGTCCTGTGCCCATTCTGCTTGTGGTGGGCATAGAACTTACTCTGGTCGCGGACGGAGGGGTCACCCCTCATGGGTTATGGCCAGATGAAGTATGGCTGCATCTTGATCTAATTGAGGAGCCTATAGATTGGGTCCTTGAAGACTGTATTGACATCTTTGAAGGCGGTGGCGGATGGTTGCTATTCTTTGGCTCGGTGAGCCTACTTAAAAATCTGTCCGCCTCCCGAGTTGGGAAAAGAAGCCTTCGTCGAGCTTGCGGGAGTTCGATTTCGGCCCGCTCCTTCCTTCTGGGACGATCTATTGTCCTTCTTAGAGGGTCGGCCCTCGCGCAAGAATCCGAAATTCTCCCGAGCTCTGATCTCATCTTCTTCTCCTTTAACAAACCGGCTCACCCTGGCCATAAGAGCTTTCATCGAGGCCACAGGGTTTCGAGCCAAGTCTTTTCGAAGGTTAGTGCCTGGTAATAAAACTTGCTAAAATGATGTGTCCGCCACCTCCTAGCCACGTTCTCTACCTGGTTGTATATGGTCCAGAATCTCTTGGTGAACTGAGTGATATTCTCGTTCTGCCTCATTCTGAGAGCCATTATATCAGCATTCGTTTTGGGGATGACTCTATGCTCCTGGGACTCTTCTAGGAACGAGCTCCGGAGCTGCTACTAGTTTGAAATCGATCCTTCTGACAGTGCGTAGAACCACCTTAGGGGGACGTCTCCCAAACTGGAGGAAAAGACTCTATAGTTCAGGTGGCCCACGTCCCCCCAAATCGACATTCATTGGTTGAAATGACGCAGGTGCGCTGCTTGGTCCGAGGCTCCATCATATAGAATGAACCTTGGGACATTGGACTTCTCTGGGGGAGGAAAGCTCCTGATCTCTCGAGAGAAAGGAGATACACTGAGGTCTTCAGGGTCGTACATGTCTAGTTGGTTTTGGGGGAAACCAGCTACTTCCAGATTGCGCAGCATAGTCTGTTTCACTCGCTGATCAACCCACTCTCTCAGGTCATTCTTGACTTCTGATTTGGTTTCCGACTTTCCCTCCGAACGATTATTGCTCGAGCCCTCATCCTGAGCTCGGTGGTGCTTCTTCTCATTGATGATGAGCCTCAAATCCGCCTCGGGTGGGTGAACATGCTCGCTTCAGGGAAACGAGGCTGCGGCCTTTCTTTTATTCTTCCTGGGACATTGCTGCTGGAGCTGCTCCTAGTGCTGGCGTATCAGCTCATCTTTCTCTTGGAGGGCAAGGTTTTGGGCCTTGACCTCCTCTAGGTACGGATTTTTGCCTCCGGCATCATAGTTATGATGGGTAGTCTGGTGCAACCTTCCCACCATTGGGGCTTTGTTTTTTCGGGGATGCGTCTGTATGGGATCACCTTGCTGGGGGCGTCCTCGAAACGAAGGTGTTACGTCTTCTTCCAAAGGTAAGTCTGGATCAGTTTCGAGTCCTTCTACGATGATCGGGATAGAGGGGAGTCCTATGGGACGCTCCTTGGTCCCAGGTGCAATAGTCGTCGCTCCTGGTCCTCCTAAGGAGGAGCGGACAACGAAGGTGTCACTTTTGACGCTTTCTCGCCCTTCTTCGATTTGGAAGGCATATTTGGAGGAAAGAGATGTGGATTGTTTCTTCCCCACAGACGGCGCCAATTGTGAGTGCCTAAAAATTAAGGACTTGATTAATGAAGTTTAGGATCTCCTGGAGACTCCTCAATGGGTGTGAGATGCCTGCTTGAAACCTGAAAGAGGGGAGAGCAGGAAGAGAGCAATCGTCAGAGACCCTAGCTGTGGTCAACGCAAGGCCCTCTGATGCCTAAGTCAGTTCAGGAGCTCAATACTAGGATGGAGGAAGAAGAAAGACAGAGTAAGGGCTCAAGAGTAAGTTGTTCGATACCTGGAATGGGAGAGAGCTTCTCTATTTATAGAGGAATTCTCTATGATAGAAGACGATGGGGCCCACTTACTTGACCTGTACTTGAGAAGTACAGTCTTGTCAGTCCACATTCCCTTAAATGAGTGTCTATTCCGCCCACCATTCAATAAATGATAGTCCGATTAGGCCCACCCTTCATTAAATGGTGGTCCAATCGGCCCACAATTCATTAAATGAGGGTCTAACTGGGCCTTCTCCTGTCTGGGCGTTTCGGCGGTAGTCCCATCGGGTCTTGCCTGGAGCTTCGCCCTGATGGGTACATGGCCGCTGGATGCTGATCTGCCAGGGATTATGGGTGGCTGAGATGTCTTCTCAATCTCATCTGCGCGTGCCCTTGTCTAATGATGCATCTCATGGCATAATTTAATCTCCAATGGAGTTTTGGCCGTTAGCACTCGTCTTGGCTAGCATGCTAGCGTTGTGACCGAGATGCCTAACCGAGACCGGACTATCGAGGTCGGGCATGACCGAGGTCGGCATGAGCTTGGCTATGGCTGGTGTCCTAGCATCATCGCTGAGGTGCGCGTGGCCGGGCTTGAGACATGATTAACCGGTCATTTCACCGGGGCTAATATAATCTCGGTGTCCTTAGGAACGTCCCCACACAACTACATTAATTTTAAATAAAAACCATGGGCCCAACCAAATCAATGCTAGGTTTGGATTCAATAATAGTAATAATATCAATTCTCCCTGTTTCAACTTGATAGTTTAATCTAGTTATATAGCATTGCATTGATTGCACATGGCTCAAATAATCAAATAGCATTGCATTGATTGCACATGGCTCAAATAATCACTTTAATTTGATGATCACAACCATGTCATTGAGGTACTCCTTACATTAGTGGGCTACAACAATTTGGATTGATTGCTCATTTTGCATGAACATGATTCAATGGTCTTGATTATTCATTTAAAATCTAAATTTTTGTCACATATAATTTGTAAAATGTTGAGTTAGAGAAGAGCTCTTTTAACCAGCCCTAGAATTGATAACATTATAGTTGTTAATAAATATACCATAATTTGCGGAATTGCCCTTCCCTTCCAGCATCTCCACCATGAGTTAAAGTAGAGGTGGCTGGCATCCCTTCATTGTACCTCAGTTGATTAGGGACATGGGTGTGTGAGTAGAGTATGCGAGTTTAAATCCCCTATAGTCAAAAGTAGAGGTGGTAAAACCCCACCCGACTTGTAAATTGAGATGTATTCCAGCAGATTTGACCCACTAATTCAGGCTTGCAACTGCTCAATTTTAAAGTTCAATGTTTAGGTTGTAAAGTTAACTTGGATGTGGGTTGGTATGGGTTAATCGGCATGGAGTTCAGATTGAGGTTGGTTGAACCGTTCTTAAAAATCACCATAAAATACCCTTGATAAACCCTATCCCTTTCACTTTCCACCCTGACTTGCTAGTGTATAGGATTGTAAACGGGTATCCAATTCTTCCATTACCCAGAAGTTCCGACCTGCAAAAAAATGGGTCGGAACCTATTTTAGGTTCTGATTCATAAATGGGTCTAAGTCTAAAACCCAATCTAGGTTCCGATTGATAAACGGGTCTGTCTCCGGGTCCATATAGGTTCCGACCCGAGACCCGGCATATGAGTCTTTGATATTACAAATCGCACCTCAAAATTAACTTTCTTTTTAAACGTTTTTATATATAATAGCGGAGGTAGTAGATTTGATGCATTGTTATAAGTTGAATGATAAGCTTATTTTAAGAAAAAATAAAAAATAAAGAGAAATTTGAATCGATTGTGGAACTAGATTCCAGTCCTCTATGTGGACCAGGTTCCGGAACCGGATCTGAGATTTTCTATCAGAACCGGGTTTGAAACCAACAAAACAGGTTCCGAGTCAAAACCAAATCCGGAATCATTATTTAGAAATGGGTCCACTTTGATTTTTATCTGCAACCATCCCGTTTGCAACCCTGCTGGTGTATAGGGGGAGAACTCAAATGTATTAATAGATTAGTGGGCTGGAAGGCCCCAAATTTCATGTCACTATCATAATCATAACCAATGGATTTCACACCAGACAAACGGAAAGGTTGACTAACTTGTCTGAACGACTAAAAGCGTATATTTTGGAGGCCCATCACGCTGATGGTTGTGATATCAACATCTAGGCCCTTATTACTCTGTAGAAGGCTACATCCAACTAGTCACTATAAACACAAGTGGAGGAAGTGGCCTCAAAGTACAAGGATGGATGAAAAGAACATGTGAAACAACCAAATGCATTTATTTAGAGCATATAAAAAGAAAGGATCCACAAAGAGGAGCAAACAAGATCAATCACTGCGCGCAGTAGGAGTGATGGTGAGGGACTTGGACTTGGACTTGGGAGTTAGATGAGTGTAGCATGTGAGTGGGGTACATAACTTTACAGAAGGAAAAATAAAAGGAACGGCGGTTGAGATTTTATATGCAAAATTGCCACGTGGGAATCTAAAGTTCGAACTTTAAATGTTAATAGTCTTCGATTACTTCATTATTTTATGGACTAAAGCAATGGATAATATTAATAATATGGTTATTATCATTTATGCAGAAGATGAAATGATTAGAATAAGGAGAAGGTTACAATACAGACATAATAGCTACAACACTAAAAGTTTCCACTACTACTGATAGTACAACAATACAACAATAAATCAAGAGGAACTTACCCCAAAAATAATCTTAGATGGCTACTAAACGAAAAAGCCTCTAGTAGTTCATATGATACGAAACTGGTCTTCCCGCCAAACTTTTCTCTTTTTTTCCCTTTTTCGAAGAGCGTCGACGTCGTCGCTCATTTCAATGGGACCAAGCATCTCAAGATTCTGCGGAGCGACAACGCTCATTTCAATGGGACCAAGTGTTTCAAGATTTTAGAAAGCGACGACGTCGTCGCTTATTCTACCCCTTTAGCAAGACTTCATAAACGGTTGGGCAATGACGTCAGCGCCGATCGTAGTTTGAAAAAAAAATTCATTAGATCCACTATGATGTGCACGCTCACTACATAATTCAAAGAAACCAGGTTTTCTTTGATATGTGTGGTGTCGAGGGGGAGATGACCAGGTTTTCTTTTAAAGAAAAGGATGATGTTTTTTAGTGTTTTTTTTTTGCCCTTTTACATTATTTTTTTTTGTGGGGTTCCTATTAATGATGCTTGCTTTATTTTTTTATTTATCATCTTATGGGGCATTCAGAAGTAGGAAAACTGGTGGGTCTTTGAAGGGAATCAATCGATGGATTTATAAGCTTGAAGCTGAACACATTGTAAAGGAATTGGGATATGTTATCATCAATATCAAAGGCTTATTGGGAAATGATATGTTCCATTTAAAAGTCCTGTTTCATTAAGCTTTGGACTTTGGAGTCCACCAATTTTAGCTTCAGGGAGTTCACTTCACCATTCTAACTTTTAATGGTTCAGTTCACATGGTTTGAGATGATTGTATCCTTTTCTCATGGCCCAAAAAATGTTTAAAGTAAATCATTTATTTTTTTAGGAGCCCTCTGCCATGGCTTATATGCAATTAAAAGTGGTTGTGGCAGTAAAAAGATCAATGGGGGCATCATTTGTTGCATTTCAATAGATCTCTAAACACAAACTCGGATGTTTGGTATTATTGGGGGGCATCATTCGTTTATTCCTTCAATACTAAGAGTGCAAAAAACAAGTTATTTTGTTTATGGTACGCTCAACTACACCATCATCTACTTCTTATAGTCATTTACCATGGAAAAGATGCAATGACATGATTCGATTATGGCTTCTGACCACATATCCTTCTGATATCCCCAACAGGGTTATGTACACTACTACTATATCATTCAGAAACCCAGTCAAGAAGGGGGAAATGGTGGGACTGATTAATGGGTTAATTCATTGCAAAAAAAAACACGTGCAGTGCATGCATATTAATAGTTTATGATGCTATATTGAAAATAGGTTGAAGGAAATTGGAAGAAGATGAAGAAATCCACAAGAATCGTTTGAAAAACAATCAATGGGTACTTAGACGACAAAAAGAATACCTCAACATGATATGATGCTTCAATCCAAAACAGGTTGAAAAACAAACTCTGAGACCATGTTGCAAACTGTTGAGGAAGGAGTCAACAAAATCACCAGATGGGGGGAAATGATGGGGAGGAAGAAAGGAAAAATAGGTTTTTGGGGGTTTTGTAAGGTTTAAAATAGCGATGACGTCGTCGCTCAATGAAAACTTTAATAAAGAAACAAAAGTGATCTTAGGGTACCACTTTCGTTTCATATAAACTACTAGAGGCCTTTTCGTTTAGTGCCCATCTATGGTCATTTTTTAGGTAAATTCCTCATAAATCAAACATATAATAGCTACAACTGTCTACTAGCACACATCAACAAGTAACTACATATGATTTTAATAGGGAGGTTTATGAAAGTTCAGTCTTAAAGTCTAATTAAACAGATTAGTAAAAACAAAAGGACATAAAATAACAGTAGAATGTGCCATACACTTTGGGTTTTGCTCATATGATAATCTTTTACTGTGGATAACATCGCCTCGATGAAAGTTGAGATATTTTCTCCATGGTTTTAAATTCCGGTGCCAGTCTAGGGTCGGGACCAGGATGAGTCCGTGTCGACTGTGCAGGTCCGTGTTGGACCGGTAGGGCCACTCAATCCTAAAAAGTATCCAAGAGTTTAAAGAAATCTATAAAAATAAAAAATAATAGAAAACTACTAACAATATGAAAATTGAGCTATTTGTTTCCAATCTAAATACAGTGATGTTTGGTATTTCTGAGCACTAAGTTGCTGACAATATAACATATGACTACATTTTAGGATGCAAAACTATCCTTTTTTTTATCTTTTCACATAAGGGAGAAGTCATTTTCTTAAAAGGTAAATTGGTCAAACCAAGAAAAGAAAAAAAAGACTAAGAGAGCATATAATTAGTATAATTCTTATTGATAAATGTAATGAATAACTTTTATTTATGCTTACAAAGTTCACTAACTCAAGTCACTTTCAATGAGGCCCCCCACCTAGATATAAAAACACTAAGCCATTATATTAATTGAAGGCTTGGAGTGGATTAGGAATATTCAAATGATGGTAGCCTTGATTTTCTATGCTCTAAGTTTAAGGCAAGGGGGAGAATTATATTTTTATCTCAAGGAATAAATCATTTGAGTTTATTTTAAGGGTAAATTCATCAAAAATAAAGAATTTGATAGGGCCTCACAAGTTTTGTTCAATGTGATTATGAGCCAAGAGGAACTTTTAATAAAAACAAAAAAACACAATAGCTGTTTTTAATAATATGGGCCTACACGTGAACATGTCTTTAACAAAAAATATTTATTTTCAATTAAATTGGGCTTGCAACTCATGTGCAATCCAATCAAAAAATACCATCACAGCACTTCTACCAGTAAGATATAGAGAGAATTTTGTTTGGTAATGCAATATATTATATATAGGGTAATATTCAGGTGAGAACTAATTCTCACATATTATATGAGAACTTTTTTGTAGGCCCAATTGTGGGCCCCATTTGGGGATGGGACCTGAGGGTTGGAAAGATCTATGTGAGACCACCCCAAGTATCAAGTTTGACCCCAAACCCATGCCCCTAACCCCTTCATCCGTGGCCCACAAGTTTAATGTTTTTATATTTAAAAAAATATTCAACATTCGATCCAATGGTTCAGTCCATTCGGATGTGTACCAACCTTGGGATTAGTAACTATCAAGGGTTCTCTATTGATTACTAGGTTTGGATTGGTTGCTAGTTGGGTCCCGTAAAAAAGTTCTCATATAATAGGTGAGAACTAGTTCTCATTTGAATATTACCCTTATATAAAAATTAACTTCCGGAGTACATGTATATGACCCGTTTTAGAGCTAGCTGGCACTGTATGTATATGACCAGATGCCGGCTGAAATTTAAATCCTTGATTTCCTTGCACAGCCTCAAGACTAGAAGAAATGATAAAACTGCCTATATTTTTACAAATTTGTAAGTTTTTTAATTTATGCAATATCGCACAATATCTTCTTTCTCACATACATAACTCTTTGATGTGCAAATTCTCTTTCAAGAAACCGAAAAACGCCAAAGAATGGTTGAGTGGTGTGTAATGAAGGTATGGATATGTTTTAAGTGTTTTTGTATTTGTAATTTGTATGAATGGTTGAATATTCAAAAGTTAAATGTGTTGTTTAGGTGGTCAGAATATTAAATGTATTTGTAATTGTAAATGTAAGAATAATTGATGTACTAGCCCCCTTTGGATGTTTACAAAATATAATGCTAACAGATTTTAATATTGAAAGAGTAACATAGCACAAAATAGAATAGTACAATATTGTAATGTTTTTGTTGTTTAGCAATTTTTGAAGAATGTAATAAATTTTAAATTTAGTTGTTTGGCATGTGTTCCATATTATAATTTATGTTAAAAAACCTCAAGATCATCACCATGACCACTATCAAAATTGTCGTCGTTGTCACCATCACAACCATCATAATTGATCTAATCGTAGGTCCCCAAGTGCAAGGCCTTCAATTGTAGTTTTATCCGCTGAGTTAGGATTGTATCCACATGGAGTTATTTACTTGAACCCATCCTAAGAAAACCCAGAACTAGCCTAAATAAAATCTATATATCAATTCAACTACTAAAGAAATCTGAGAATAATAATTAAACTACAATCCCAAGTCTGTAATAAAAATTAAGAATCAGATTAAAATCCTAAACTAAGAACCCTAGACTATGCTACAACTAGAAACTGTAAAACAAAAGAAACATTAGACCACCAATTTGATAAATCAGAGAAAATGAAATAAAAGAGAATATGGGCTTTAGAATCTAAATTTCCAATATTCAAACTCCATGCATGCTTAGGGCCAAGGAATCAAGTTAGAACTATTAGATCCCGAGCCAGACCAACTCGATTAGTACTATTTAAGTGAGTGTTTAGTCTTAAGTGAGTTTTAGTATTTGTTAGGTTAGAATATGATTGGATTTAGTCTTAGTTTTAGCTTTGGAAATTTTTGAGAACATTTAGTTTTAGTCAGACACACTCAGGGAGGCCCTGAGTACACGTGTGAGAATGGGAGATTTGTTCTAGTTTTGTGATTTGATTGTAGTTTCGATGTCATTTGAATGATTTTATTATTTGTTACAACTTTTTTTTTCAGCCCATGTGTGTTTGAGGCCCAGAAACTCAAGTTTTGGCCCAAAAGGATAAATATGACTTTTCATGCAAAATCTGGGCATAATTTTCAAAATCTCAAAACCATGTCAAATTTATACTTTTTTGGAAACTAGATATTTCGAGGATCGTTTTATTCTTCTTCGTCGATCTCATCCGAGGTCCGCAAGACCATGTTTAATCACTTCAAGTTTCAGCTGCTAGGGAGCCACTTCTCAAATGATATAAATACTCTCCTACTCTCTCTCCTCCATTATTCTCAAATCTCTGCAACTTCTTAACCTAGCACTGGGAGGAGAAACTTCATCTTCCCTAACCTTGTTTCTCTTGAATGATCTAGCAAGAAGGCTCCGTTCACAAATCCAAGACCATCATTCTCTCCCTCTCTTCCCAAGCTTCAGCTGGATTCATTTTGAACTAAATTCCTGCAACTATTTATCTTCTTCAAGATTTCTTCTCCTTGTTTGGCAAGCTGCAGGTTAAAGCTTGAAGCCATCTCTTTCATGGAGTTCTTTTAGCTCACAAAGATCCATTTTCCCTAACTTTCAAACCCATTTTCGAAATGGGGGTTTTTGGTGACCAAAATGTGATTTTTGAATGTTCTATTTTGGGGCTTTTGTGTAGATTTCGTGGATCTTCACTTTGATTGGATTTTTGTGAAGTTTTGCTTGGCATTTGGACAAAGGCAAGTAATCACTTTGGGATTTATGTTGCATTTGTGTTTTAGGGCTTTTGTTTTATGAAAACATTGCTCTTGATATTAAACTTCCATTTCATGTTATATTTAGATCTTCATAGTTTGTTACTTTATTTCAAGCATGGTTGCTATTTATCTTTCAAACTCTACAAGTTCTATTTTGAATGGAAGTTCATGTTTTGCTTAATTTTTAGATATTACTTGATGATATGACTTGTTAGTGAATGAGATTGTTTTTGATGATTTGAAGGTTTAGATTGAAATTTTAATGGTTCAAATGTTTTAATTTATCCCTTGGAAAGCATGGTGGCTTAGGGAGTGCAGGTGGTTCAGAAATGAGAATGAAGAAGGGAAGAAAAATATTAAAATCTGACTTGAAACGCACTGTCCGTGCATTGTCGGTCAGGCGTTGGTCAGCTGTCGGCTGACCGAACTGCCAAGTTCGGTCAACCGACAGCCAACCGAAGTCTATCAGTTTCATTTCCCGAGACTTGCATCGCGTCAGGGATATTTTCGGTCAGCTGGCGGTAAACCGAGTACACTTCTTTGGTCAGCCAACAGCCAACCGATACCCCCCTAAGTTCCATTTCCTGAGAGCTACATTTTCTAGGCTGAGACCTATCAATCAGCCTTCGGTCAGGTGTCGGTTAGCCGAGTTACCCCACCTCAGCTAACCGACAGGTGACCGAGAATCTGACCGAAATCCCATCTTTTTCTATTTTCGAAGAATTTCTTTAGAAATGAAAACTAGCTTATGCTTATGGACTTTTAACTTGATTTTATGCAATTCAAATTCTAAAATGCATTATCAACTTCAGGGGCACCAATTAGTTTTATCTTTCCGGTATTTAGATTTCAATTACATAAAGATCAATGAATAGTCTTAACATATGCTTGATGGAACTTGCTTTCGAACTTCAATTTTGATACAAGAATTATCATCGTACTTTTGACTTGAATTAATTTCAAACATAAGTGTGTTTGAAGAATTTCTTTTAAAATGAAAGGGATTCACTTCTTAAGCTTTTTATGCATATGTTTATGCCATTTCCCTTATGTTGACACCAAAAATATCACTTTGCTTCATCAAGATTCAAAAAGCTACATGAAGTCGCAACCTGCCATAAATGGGCAATGCTACTTCCAAAAAATCAAATCTTATCAGAATCAAATAAAAACTGCAAGATCCTTCAAGACAGCCAAAAGAGGAGTACACAAGAAGTTTCGGGCCATTTCAAAATCATTTTTCCTAACTTCGCTTCTCCGGCAGCTGCAAATGAGCTCCTGGCGGCGAAAGCATCAGAGACACCAAATCTTCGATCAGAGCTTGTGGATGGTATCAAAATACATCCAAAAGGCTCCACGTCAAGTTCCAAGTCAAACCGACAACGTTTGACCCTCCATCAACCCTCAAATAGCTAAATCAAGCCTCTCGACGGCGAGAACCACCGAGGCCATCACTCATAAAAAAGAGTACATGGACAGCTTCAAAATGCTTATAAAGGGCTACACGTCAAGTTTCAGGTCATTTTGACAACATTTGACCATACTTTGACGCTCGGAAGCCAAATCAGGCCTCTCGGCGGCGAAGCACCCCGAGGCCATGGTTTCCAAGACAGAGCCTATGGATCATCTGAAAATGACTCCAATAGGTTCCCTGTCAAATTTTAAGTCAATTGGACATCGGTTGACCGCACATCAAGCCGCGACATCTTCATCGCGATAAAAGCAATTCTACTGGCAATAGGTCCCCAAACGGCTTCAAAACTCAAGCAAAAGCCTATGGTTGGTCTTATTTATTGCTCAAGATGCTTCACCCCAAATTTTAGGTCATTCCAACATCGTTTGACCCAGTTCCAGCTTCTGACGGAAAATCAGCAGCTCTACGCGACAAAGTATTCGGCTTTCACGAAAAATTGGAAACTTTGCACTCCAAAATGCAAGGGTTCTTGTCAAGTTTTCTAGAGGGAAATCAGGCCAATAAATGATCAAAATGTCAAGAAAAAACGCAGAAGAAAAAAGAATCAAAAAACATAAAAAATGGCCGCAGAACGGGACAAAAAGGGGGAAATCCCTCCTAGGGTCACAGACCCTTGCGACCATGGAGCCCGGAATCGTTGGGTTGGCCCCGGAAAGCCCGTTTTTCATCGTTTTTCCGCGATTCGAAGCTTCTGACTCCTGGGATTTTCCAAAATTCATACTTTTGAGGTACCAAAATTCATACATCCGTCAAAATCACGGGTAAATCATCAAGAGTACCAAAATCAACATTGATCGCCAACTGGTCAACCAAAAAAGTGTGCTTTCTACTTGACCAATCGAGAAATCGACATGACAGATGGCACCGACCCGCTGTTGACAACCAATACCTAAAGTCACATTATCATCCAATGTCGATCTACATAAAGATCCATCGATGATCATCGCCAGAAGAATCCCAAAAGACGCGGCATGACCCGCGACTCTTCAACTGCTCGGCGACCACTTAATGCGATTAATTGACTAGCTTTATTGCAGTGATTAATTCATTTCTTTGGACGGCCCAATCAGAAGCAAGCAAATGGGAGTTACAATTCAATTGATTCATGGCATTTAAACCATGAAACTCCTCCCATCATGGTGATTAAAGGCGAGTAAATGCCCTCAATCTCCACCGGCCAATCAGAAGCCAAGAGAAAGGAGTTACAAAATAAAGGAATTAAACCCTGTAACTCCTCCCATTATGCGGCTTAGTGACAATAAAAACCCATAAACTCTCCTAAATGGCTACCAAGAGCCTATAAAAAAGAGAGCACTCCAAAGAAATCTAGATCGGAAAAATCTCAGAGACTTGGGAAAATCTGGAAATCCAGACAAAAAAAGGCATCTAGAATCTAAGAGAAAGAATGGGAGAAAACTCTGCGAAAGTTCTGCACCGGCCACCCCTACAAGGTGACAAAAGTCCCTTGGGGGGTACCCCCCAAGGTCCTTGCTTTCTCCTTCTGCCTCCAATGGCTTACACGTGGCTTTTCAGCTCGTCTACTTAGTTTTTTATTGGACATAGGACCTCCTCTTGGTCTTTGTCCTCTAAAAAACTGAGGTTATAGCTAAGCCAAGTGAATCAAGAGCATCATCTGTTCTCATCTGCATGGATGATGGTGAAGTCCACACATGGCTTGCGACCGTCAATCTGAACGAGTCCCCCACAATCTCTGGAGAAGTTAGATCCTCATTTTCTTGCTTTTCATTTTATTTTGTATTTTTCTAAAAGAGAACAAAAATCACAACTCGTCTTTCATTATTGATAAGAATTGTAAATCGGCTATAAACGCCAAAAATCGGCTATAAATGCCAAAATCCACTATAAATGCCAAAAATCGGTTATAAATGCCAAAACAATCGCCTTTCACGGCAAATCAAGAAAATGTATCTTTTCTTAAATATATGTGCAATGGAAAACTTGAAAGAAGTTGATTTCCTTTACTTGCGAAGGTCGACCTCCGGATCACCACTTATAATTCCAAGTAAAATAGAAAATCTGGCACACCCACACAAAAAAATGTTGATACCCGCTTCTGCCCCCCGGGCGTAAAAGGGTCGTACCCCACGGACTCCCACATCCGCCGACCTCAGTAGCATTGAGCAATGAATGCGCGGTCCATCAAGCTGGCACACCTGGTGGGACTCGTTCAATTGAGAACACGATGCTAGAAATGAAATATTTGCATATCATATCTTTTGCTCTATGCTTATACTTCTTTTCTCGATTCCTTGGCTACTTTCTAATTGGTGGCCTATGTTAGATTTCGCATCTAAAAAAATGAGATGAGACTTTTTGGAAATTTCTAATTATTCGAATTTATTTCCACTCTTTCTCTTTTCAAAAAAAGAAATCAAAAAATCAGATTTCTCAGTTTGGATTCAAAATTGAGAAACCTTGATCCTCTTCTATCGTTCATCGTGCTTGCAGAAATGTTGAGCGTGTTCGACTAAGGATTTGGGCCATCGTTTCTCTTCGATGAGTTCATTAGAGATCTAAAAAAAAAAACCAGATTTTTCAGTTTGGATTCAAAATTGAGAAACCATGATCCTCTCTTATCGTTCATCGTGCTTGCAGAAATGTTGAGCCTGTTTGACTAAGGATTTAGGCCATCGTTTCTCTTCGATGAGTTCATTAGAGATCTAAAAAAAAAAATCAGATTTCTCAGTTTGAATTCAAAATTAAGAAAACTTGATCCTCTCCTATCGTTCATTGTGCTTGCAGAAATGTTGAGCCTGTTCGACTACGGATTTGAGCAATCGTTTCTCTTCGATGAGTTCATTAGAGATCAAAAAAAAAAAATCAGATTTCTCAGTTGAGATTCAAAAATGAGAAACCTTGATCCTCTCTTATTGTTCATCGTGCTTGCAGAAATGTTGAGTCTGTTCGACTAAGGATTTGGGCCATCGTTTCTCTTCGATGAGTCTATTTGAGATCTAAAAACAAAAAAACAAAAAGAAATCGACCACAAAGGTTAAACCAATTGCGTTCTTTGATCACGGTTGATTCAAGAAAAGCCTTGTCCAGAGTGTGGAGACAGCTTGACTGTTCTAGGCAAGGGTCCTCCAAACTGGTTCATTAAGTAATCCTACCCTTACCTGGGGGCAATTCTATTAATCGAGATTTCATAAGATCGGGTTATGAGGCCTATGTGTACTTTCTCGTCTTTTAAATAAAAAATTTTTAAATATAAAAATTTAAAATAATAAAAAACAATAAAAAAAAAGATTTTTCAAAAAAAATCTTAAAAAAATAATAAATAAAAATAAATAACTAAATAAAAAATAAAAAAAATCTTCAAAAAAAAAACTTCCGTCATTTTTGGGTTCAGATCGGAGAAATTTTGGTCTCCTCCTTTCTGAGCATTGGCGCTCACGGAAATCGTTGAGCCCATGTTCAGATTAGAATGCCTTTTGCTCTCTTTGATAAACCTAACCTTGACCTTTAAAAAAAAAAACTCGTCATTTTTGGATTCAGATCCGAGAAATTATGGTTCATTCCCTTCTGAGTACTGGCGCTCGCGGAAATCGGTGAGATCGTATTTGGATCGGAATACCATATGCTCTCTCTGATGAATCCATTCTTGACCTTTCAAAATAGAGAATCTCATCTCATCGATGCGGTCTGCAAATATTTGTGTCTAGCAGTACTAGTACGCCCTTTCTAGGTCTACTGTATTCGCGACCGGCACATTTGTAACTCCAACCTTATATTCTTCTTACATCGAGCAAGCTCTGCTTGATAAGTCGAATTTAGGTTCATAATTGCTTCTAGCAGGCACTGGGACGCTCATTCTGGGCTCACTGTCACGCCCCCGGACCGAGGTCCCGCTAAACGAGGCCCTAATCCGGGGACGCGGCGCGGCGGGCCGGAAAATTCCGCCCGCACACGCTAGTTTCCCACAGGTTTCCGCGGTAAGGATTCACGGAATCCGATCCAATAGTGATATAAAAGAATCACTTTCATACAAATGAATTACGCGGAAGCATTGTAGCAAACATAAAAGTCTCACAAATGGATATAAAGATGAGAACGCAAGAGACTAGCATCAAAAGAGAAACATTTACTGTGGGCCCCAAAGTTAGTTTAAAGTTGATACAAAAGTAAGTTAATCATTAATTACAAATTTTTCCCCAAAAGAAAATAAGCCAACAATGGCCATAACAAAAAAAAACCCAAAATGAATATCATGAAATCCCCAGAATGTGATCGCAGCTCCAAGGTAACCCGACGTCAAATTGACATCATCGGGCCGCCACTCACCCTCCACTGGAACTATAGGTTCCGCCTCGAAGTGCGCCTCAACCGCGAGGGGCTCAACATCTGACACCAAACAAAAAAGAGTCAGACACGACGGTCTGGCAAGCAATTACAACAATAATAAGATGAGAGCGAAGTAAAACATGATAAGTAAGAGCTACGATAAAATTACGATTAATAACATTGTCAAAGTAAAGATAGAAGATAAACACCTCGATGGTTTACAAATCCAAAGTCATGATGAGTAACGTAAACAAATACCATGAGATGAATATTAATACATAAAAACATTGGCAACCCACATAAAGCTATGTTCTCCTGCTACCGAAGTAACCGGAGCAGACAAACCGTAGCCACTAAACGTGGGACCGGAACGACATAGTCGTTATCAGACAGAACCGTAGCCACTACTCGTGGGACCGGATAATTACCGTTGCCATGGTCGGTACAGACAGAATCCAAACTGCAGCTGGCAGACAAAATAAAGACCCCAAGCCGGATGATCAGTCCGACAAGGTGACCTAAGCCTAGTGGTGCCATTTTAGTGAAAATCCGAAACCTCGAAGAAATGCAATTCTATTTATAAGATACATTTCCAAAGTCGATAGAGAACTACTCCAAACAAATGCATATGGGCAAAGCCAAGCAAAACAGGTGAGTAGTTTCATCATTTCTAAATATGGGGTAACCCACTTCAAAACATTAAAAGAATTGGAGAAAGAACCAAAACAAAAGTCTTTTTTACACAAAAGAATGCATGATGGTTCGGTCGACTAAGCGGGTAGTCTTGATATACATTTAACCCCCTTTATTGTCATTAAAAGAAAGTGATTTGGTGCCACCGAAGATCGTTGACAATCATAAGGGATTAAGTGTACATTCAGACTCAAGGGTTTTCCTAAGTGGTATTGGTCATAGTCCAAGACACTTCTCACCATGAATTCTAGGCTTGAAAAAGGTTGAATGGGCTTCACTTATAGGAGAGGGTTCGGGGCTGAATTGAGCTTGGACATAGGTCCGAAGTGGACTTGAAATTATATAGAATAAGTCTTCCGTAGAAGTAGGTTTAAATCCCTTTTTATCAGGCCCACAGCTGGCCTTATCCAAGCTCAAACAGTCCATTGAAAATAAGCCCAAACAATCCCTAACATAGCCCACAATTCATGTCATACATAGCCCAACATTAGGACTCAAAACAGCCCGAGAATTGACCTTAAAACAGGCCCAAAAGACACCTAGAAAATGGGCTTATCAAACCTTCAATTGGGCCATCAAACAGCCCTTAATCAGACCTTTAATCAGACCCAGACCCGAGCCCAGACTGAGCTGGGCTCGCTCGAGCGGACCCAGGTCCGCTCGAGCGGACCCAGACAGAAGCTGGGTCGCTCGAGCGGCCCAGTGGGTCGCTCGAGCGGACCCAGACAGTGCCTGGTCCGCTCGAGCGACCCACTGGGTCGCTCGAGCGGACTGGGCCTGCCCAGTCCGGCCCGAGTGCAGAAATCCCCCTTTTTTTGTGTTTTTCTTCCTCCTATCTTGATCATTTCCATCCCCTTTCATTCCCTTCTTCCATACACACTTCTACAACATATTGGGCCTCTTCTCAACCTCCACAATTCATTAAACCATCAACCATAATCATTAAATTAACACAAACTCAACACTTTTTAAAAGAAACCAAGTTCTTTTCCATTTCTTGAACACCCATTTGAACACAATGAGACAAAGCTTTACAAGAAACCAAATTGAGAGCAAACTTCCAATGCATGGTAGAACCACCACATAAATTAAGCTAACTATTAAGATGGTCCATTAAATCAAAATAAACCATAAACTAAAGAGGATTAACACAAAAGGAAATCAAGAAATAGAACCAATAAGAGAAATCATCACATTAATGTTGGAATATACTTGCCTCTAGCCAAAGTAAGATCAAAATCACTCCTTAAACCAAGCCTTAGAGCTTCAAGCTCCAAATCTACAAAAACCCCAAAAATTTTCCCAAGAAACCCTAAAATGTCAACACTTATGAATCCTCAATGAAAACCTTAGCAAATGGGTTTAAAACACTCCAAATGGAGAGGAAAGCAAGGATCTTGAGTTTAGGAAACCAATGCTAACCTTGAGGAACCCTAACAAAGAAGAGAGGCTTGAGTAAGGGGCTTCTCTTAGCTCAAACTCCTCAAGAATGGTATTTTTGGGAAGCTTGAAGAGGGAGGAAGAGTTTGAGGAGATCAATCCTCCAAGAGCACCTCACCAAGTGAGAGTTCCAGATGAGAGAGAGTGAGAAGAGAGGAAAGGAAAAAGCCCTAACAAAGGAGTTGCTGGAATGGAAATGAAGAAGGAGAAGAAGAGCTCTCTTCTTAAGAGACAAATCATTGTGGGCCCCGATCTTCACAAACCTAGAAACGGTACTTGCGGGCCCCGAACGAAAACGACGAAGAAGACAAAAATGATCGGCGAAATTTCTACTTTCCAAAAAGTATATTTTTGACAATTTCTGAAATTTTCAAAATTTGGGTACAGGTTTTGTGTGAAATGTCAGTTTTGCCCTTTTTATCGAAAAACGCGATTTCTGATCACAAAATCAAGTTGGCCAAAACATGAAAGTTGATGATCTAAATGAAATAAGTCGAAATACACATAAATGGGGATTTTACAAGCATCATGAATAAACTCAACAACTGCACACATAATCCACGGGCGCCCCGGCCCGTGTCAAACTTAAGTCAAAGACTAATCAAAGGT
The DNA here is from genome assembly GCA_012931725.1 of Litsea cubeba. NCBI lineage: Eukaryota > Viridiplantae > Streptophyta > Magnoliopsida > Laurales > Lauraceae > Litsea > Litsea cubeba. Next base: position 59,903,290 of record CM022946.1, read on the forward strand.
TCTCAAAGCTAATCAAACAACCTAATCTAGCTTAATAAAATAAGCTAATCGTCCACTAACCCCACTTATCCACTAATCACGGTTAAAACATAATTAAATATTCAAACCTGGGTCGGGGTCTGACATCCTCCACCCCTAAGAATCACATTTGGTCCTCCAAATGATCACTAACCTCTGGGAATAGCTGTGGGTACTTCTTTTGGACTTGATCACGAAGTTCCCAAGTGGCTTCTTCTGGTCCATGATTCTCCCAACGGATTTTTACCCACTGAATTGTCCTATTCCTCAGTTCTTGCTCTTTGGTGTCAATAATCTCTGCCGGTTTTTCGATGTAGGTGGCATCCTCTCTGACATCCAACGGCTCATGGTGTAGCACGTGCGAAGGGTCTGAAACATACTTCCTTAACATTGACACGTGAAACACGTTGTGCACACCCGACAGTTCTGGAGGCAAAGCTAATCTGTACGCCACTTCCCCGATTCGACTCAAGATCTCATATGGACCAATAAATCTCTTAGACAATTTGCCTTTCTGCCCAAATCTCAATGTCCCTCTGACCGGAGATACCTTTAAGAATACCTTGTCTCCAACTTGGAATTGGAGATCCTTTCTTCGAACATCAGCATAGCTCTTCTGTCGGCTCCTCGCAATCTTCAATCTCTCATGGATAATTCTGACTTTATCACTTGTTTCCTCAACTAAAGATGGACCGTGAAAACTGCGTTCTCCGACTTCTTCCCAACACACGGGGGTTCTACACTTCCTGCCATATAGCGCTTCAAAAGGGGCCATTCCTATGCTTGAATGGTAACTATTGTTATAAGCAAATTCACAAAGCGGTAGATTCTCGTCCCACTGATTCTTGAAATCAAGGACACAAGCCCTAAGCATGTCCTCGAGGGTCTGAATAGTCCTTTCCGACTGACCATCCATCTGCGGGTGGTACGCTGTACTGAATTGAAGCTTCGTTCCCATCGATTCATGCAAAGTCTTCCAAAACCTCGAAACAAATCTACTATCCCGATCTGAAGTGATGGAAACCGGCTGACCATGACGACTAACGATCTCTTTTACAAAAGCCTGCGCTAAAGCCAACATGTGCATCTTCTTACTGGTCTTCAAAGGAATAAAGTGCGTTGACTTCGTTAACCGATCCACTATGATCCAAATGGCATTGTTCCCCTTGCTTGTATTCGGTAAACCTGATACAAAATCCATTGTCAGGTGCTCCCATTTCCACTCTGGGATTTCTAACGGTTGCAAAAGACCAGGTGGTTTCTGATGTTCTGCCTTCACTAATTGACAAGTCATACACCTAGACACAAAGGCTGCTATCTCTCTCTTCATATTGTTCCACCAAAAACGACTCTTCAAATTTTGATACATCTTCGTACTCCCTGGGTGCACTGAATACCTCGTATTATGAGCTTCTACCATAATGTCATCTTTCAAATTGTCTACTTTAGGAACACAAAGTCTGCCACGGAAGTACAAAACTCCATCCAACATCTGAAAATCTGACCTTTCCGAGATATGCTCCACAATTTTAGCCAAGTCTGGATCTTGCATTTGATTGTCCTTAATTTTCTGAATGAAGACTGGTTCGGACACTGTCATATTTGCTAACACAACTCCTTTCCTCAAAAGTTCGAACTCTACTCCCAAATCCTCAAATTGCTGAAAATTGTAAAACCCATGCAAACTGGCCAAACAAACTGATTTTCTACTCAACGCATCAGCCACTACGTTAACTTTCCCCGGATGATAGATAATCGGAAAATCGTAGTCCTTGATGTACTCCATCCACCTTCTTTGCCTCATATTTAATTCCTTTTGAGAGAACAAGTACTGGAGACTACGGTGATCCGAATGAACTTCAAACTTTTCTCCGTACAAGTAGTGTCTCCACATCTTCAACGCAAAAACTATGGCTGCTAACTCTAAATCGTGCGTTGCATATTTCTTTTCATGTTCCTTCAATTGCCTCGAGCCATATGCAATCACCTTTCCATTTTGCATCAACACACAACCGAGTCCTACTCCTGAAGCATCCGTAAAGATAACGAAACCACCACTCCCCGAAGGTAAGGTGAGGACAGGCGCTGAAGTTAACCTCTTTTTCAACTCTTCAAAACTAGCTTCACACTTCTCTGACCATACAAACGGCACATTCTTTCGGGTTAACTTAGTCAACGGTGCTGCGATAGACGAAAAACCTTGAACAAATCTCCTATAATTACCTGCCAAACCCAGAAAACTTCTAATCTCTGTCACATTTTTCGGTCTCTCCCAATTGATAACTGCTTCAATCTTTGATGGGTCAGCTGCTAGCCCTTCTTCAGAAATAATGTGACCAAGAAAAGAGACTTGCTCTAGCCAAAACTCACATTTCCCAAGCTTCGCATACAACTGGTTATCTCTCAACAACTGCAAAGAAGTCCTCAAATGCTGCTCATGATCTTCTCTTGACTTGGAATACACTAGAATATCATCAATGAAAACGACGGTGAACTGATCTAGATAGAGTGCAAAAATCTTGTTCATGAGAGCCATGAATACCGCTGGTGCATTCGTCAGTCCAAAGGGCATTACCAAAAACTCATAGTGCCCATATCTAGTTCGAAAAGCTGTCTTCGGGATGTCTGATTCTCTAACCCTCAACTGATGGTATCCGGACCTCAAATCTATCTTCGAGAAAAACTTTGCACCTTGCAACTGATCAAACAACTCGTCTATCCTAGGCAAAGGGTACTTGTTCTTAGTGGTCACTTGATTCAACTTCCTATAGTCTATACACATCCTCAAACTTCCATCTTTCTTCTTGACAAAAAGTACTGGGGCTCCCCATGGGGAAACACTTGGCCTAACAAAGCCCTTATCTAGCAACTCTTGCAATTGCAACTTCAATTCACCTAACTCCGCTGGAGCCATCCTATAAGGAGCAATGGAAATCGGAGCAGTTCCCGGCACCAACTCTATTGTAAACTCAACTTCTCTGACAGGTGGTAACCCTGGAATCTCTTCTGGAAAAACATCGGGAAATTCACACACTATCGGAATATTCTCCACCCCTAGGGATTGTTCGTCCTTGGAAACAAAAGCAATAAACCCCTCACAACCTGATCTCAACAACTTAGCTGCCGAAAGAGCTGAAATAAACCTAACTGGGGAAATCCTTTTCTCTCCCTGAAACTTCACTCCGGAGGACGACTCATCCAACCTAAACACAATGGTCTTACTATAGCAATCCATGGAGGCATAGTGCTGCAAAACAACTTGTTAGTACAACAAGATATAATAATAAAGCGTTCCCAATCCCAAATCGATGCTAACTAACGGTAATGCTAACGAATCCTTGCCACGTCCTTATGTTTCTAATCCAATTTTAATTGCCTCAAACATTTCTCGCTCTGATACCAAGCCTGTCACGCCCCCGGACCGAGGTCCCGCTAAACGAGGCCCTAATTCGGGGACGCGGCGCGGCGGGCCGGAAAATTCCGCCCGCACACGCTAGTTTCCAACAGGTTTCCGCGGTAAGGATTCACGGAATCCGATCCAATAGTGATATAAAAGAATCACTTTCATACAAATGAATTACGCGGAAGCATTGTAGCAAACATAAAAGTCTCACAAATGGATATAAAGATGAGAACGCAAGAGACTAGCATCAAAAGAGAAACATTTACTGTGGGCCCCAAAGTTAGTTTAAAGTTGATACAAAAGTAAGTTAATCATTAATTACAAATTTTTCCCCAAAAGAAAATAAGCCAACAATGGCCATAACAAAAAAAAACCCAAAATGAATATCATGAAATCCCCAGAATGTGATCGCAGCTCCAAGGTAACCCGACGTCTAATTGACATCATCGGGCCGCCACTCGCCCTCCACTGGAACTATAGGTTCCGCCTCGAAGTGCGCCTCAACCGCGAGGGGCTCGACATCTGACACCAAACAAAAGAGAGTCAGACACGACGGTCTGGCAAGCAATTACAACAATAATAAGATGAGAGCGAAGTAAAACATGATAAGTAAGAGCTACGATAAAATCACGATTAATAACATTGTCAAAGTAAAGATAGAAGATAAACACCTCGATGGTTTACAAATCCAAAGTCATGATGAGTAACGTAAACAAATACCATGAGATGAATATTAATACATAAAAACATTGGCAACCCACATAAAGCTATGTTCTCCTGTTACCGAAGTAATCGGAGCAGACAAACCGTAGCCACTAAACGTGGGACCGGAATGACATAGTCGTTATCAGACAGAACCGTAGCCACTACTCGTGGGACCAGATAATTACCGTTGCCATGGTCGGTACAGACAGAATCCAAACTGCAGCTGGCAGACAAAATAAAGACCCCAAGCCGGATGATCAGTCCGACAAGGTGACCTAAGCCTAGTGGTGCCATTTTAGTGAAAATCCGAAACCTCGAAGAAATGCAATTCTATTTATAAGATACATTTCCAAAGTCGATAGAGAACTACTCCAAACAAATGCATATGGGCAAAGCCAAGCAAAACAGGTGAGTAGTTTCATCATTTCTAAATATGGGGTAACCCACTTCAAAACATTAAAAGAATTGGAGAAAGAACCAAAACAAAAGTCTTTTTTACACAAAGAATGCATGATGGTTCGGTCGACTAAGCGGGTAGTCTCGATATACATTTAACCCCCTTTATTGTCATTAAAAGAAAGTGATTTGGTGCCACCGAAGATCGTTGACAATCATAAGGGATTAAGTGTACATTCAGACTCAAGGGTTTTCCTAAGTGGTATTGGTCATAGTCCAAGACACTTCTCACCATGAATTCTAGGCTTGAAAAAGGTTGAATGGGCTTCACTTATAGGAGAGGGTTCGGGGCTGAATTGAGCTTGGACATAGGTCCGAAGTGGACTTGAAATTATATAGAATAAGTCTTCCTTAGAAGTAGGTTTAAATCCCTTTTTATCAGGCCCACAGCTGGCCTTATCCAAGCTCAAACAGTCCATTGAAAATAAGCCCAAACAATCCCTAACATAGCCCACAATTCATGTCATACATAGCCCAACATTAGGACTCAAAACAGCCCGAGAATTGACCTTAAAACAGGCCCAAAAGACACCTAGAAAATGGGCTTATCAAACCTTCAATTGGGCCATCAAACAGCCCTTAATCAGACCTTTAATCAGACCCAGACCCGAGCCCAGACTGAGCTGGGGTCGCTCGAGCGGACCCAGACAGAAGCTGGGTCGCTCGAGCGGCCCAGTGGGTCGCTCGAGCGGACCCAGACAGTGCCTGGTCCGCTCGAGCGACCCACTGGGTTGCTCGAGCGGACTGGGCCTGCCCAGTCCGGCCCGAGTGCAGAAATCCCCCTTTTTTTGTGTTTTTCTTCCTCCTATCTTGATCTTTTCCATCCCCTTTCATTCCCTTCTTCCATACACACTTCTACAACATATTGGGCCTCTTCTCAACCTCCACAATTCATTAAACCATCAACCATAATCATTAAATTAACACAAACTCAACACTTTTTAAAAGAAACCAAGTTCTTTTCCATTTCTTGAACACCCATTTGAACACAATGAGACAAAGCTTTACAAGAAACCAAATTGAGAGCAAACTTCCAATGCATGGTAGAACCACCACATAAATTAAGCTAACTATTAAGATGGTCCATTAAATCAAAATAAACCATAAACTAAAGAGGATTAACACAAAAGGAAATCAAGAAATAGAACCAATAAGAGAAATCATCACATTAATGTTGGAATATACTTGCCTCTAGCCAAAGTAAGATCAAAATCACTCCTTAAACCAAGCCTTAGAGCTTCAAGCTCCAAATCTACAAAAACCCCAAAAATTTTCCCAAGAAACCCTAAAATGTCAACACTTGTGAATCCTCAATGAAAACCTTAGCAAATGGGTTTAAAACACTCCAAATGGAGAGGAAAGCAAGGATCTTGAGTTTAGGAAACCAATGCTAACCTTGAGGAACCCTAACAAAGAAGAGAGGCTTGAGTAAGGGGCTTCTCTTAGCTCAAACTCCTCAAGAATGGTATTTTTGGGAAGCTTGAAGAGGGAGGAAGAGTTTGAGGAGATCAATCCTCCAAGAGCACCTCACCAAGTGAGAGTTCCAGATGAGAGAGAGTGAGAAGAGAGGAAAGGAAAAAGCCCTAACAAAGGAGTTGCTGGAATGGAAATGAAGAAGGAGAAGAAGAGCTCTCTTCTTAAGAGACAAATCATTGTGGGCCCCGATCTTCACAAGCCTAGAAACGGTACTTGCGGGCCCCGAACGAAAACGACGAAGAAGACAAAAATGATCGGCGAAATTTCTACTTTCCAAAAAGTATATTTTTGACAATTTCTGAAATTTTCAAAATTTGGGTACAGGTTTTGTGTGAAATGTCAGTTTTGCCCTTTTTATCGAAAAACGCGATTTCTGATCACAAAATCAAGTTGGCCAAAACATGAAAGTTGATGATCTAAATGAAATAAGTCGAAATACACATAAATGGGGATTTTACAAGCATCATGAATAAACTCAACAACTGCACACATAATCCACGGGCGCCCCGGCCCGTGTCAAACTTAAGTCAAAGACTAATCAAAGGTTCTCAAAGCTAATCAAACAACCTAATCTAGCTTAATAAAATAAGCTAATCGTCCACTAACCCCACTTATCCACTAATCACGGTTAAAACATAATTAAATATTCAAACCTGGGTCGGGGTCTGACACTCACCATACCTACGATCAAAACAATTGTACACTCTATAGCTTTTTGCCTTCTTCATATTGCTTGGGTCATATCCCTCGAGTGATTTGAAAAGACAAAACCATAGAACTTCCCATTTATGATCATTATATTCTTGTGATTACTAATGGATGTGGTCTTATTTCAGAAAATTTTTGAAAAACTAACAATGGCAGCTTCGCTAATCATTACTTTCGATGAGAACAAGCACCAGCTCATGCTTCAACAGAAGCAAACCACGCGTACCTACAAGCGCCCCATCAGCTGCCGAAACATCAACTCCCTCGGCAACTCTCTAAACTCCGGGTCGACCTCGACTCCCCGGACTATCGTCTTTGGGACGTTGAGACCATTCCCACTTCCTGAAGAACAAACTGCTCCTTCCAAGAAGCAGAAACTCGTCTCTCAACGTGTCACACCGTGACACCAAAGGCAAGGACCAAAAGGCCCGAAGCCCGTGGCACCCCCACGAAGCCTTGACCTGCAAACGACCAGGTCTATCCTAAGACTTGGTCTCCAAGACCTTCACCAAAACAAAGAAGGTCCCAAACATCCACCAAGCCAGCATACCTGGCCCCACTCAAGGAGAACCAGTTCTACCCTCTTGCTTACATGAAAGTGGAGAGACCCATCCCCAACCTGACTCCCAAGTCTACCCAGCATGAGCCGGCTTGTCCTTACAAGCCCAAAATCAGATCATGCATCACAAGGCCTCTGCAAGCACTTGCTAAGGCCTACAATCCTTCGGTTCGACCCTTCATATCTACAGGGGCGAACTCGAAAAATTCAAAGCTTTGCTGCAACAGGCGAAGGACAGGGTCCGCATCCTGTCCTTGCCCAGCTACAAAGAAGACAGGCTTGGTTGCTGCGCTCGAGGGAGCACATCCTTCATTATCAAAGCCCAGCCAGAGCCGACTGAAGCTCAAACTGCTTGTCGTGTATGCCGCCGTGCGTCGTATCAACAAAAGAGACTAGAGAAACAAAGGACCCTGTTGACACCAAAAATGTCACTTTGCCTTTTCAAGATCCAAAGAGCTACATGAAGTCGCAACCTGCCATAAATAGGCAATGCCGCTTCCAAAAATCAAATCTTGTCAGAATCAAACAAGAACTGCAAGATTCTTCCAGACAGCCAAAAGAGGAGTACACAAGAAGTTTCGGGCCATTTCAAAATCATTTGGCCTAACTTCGCTTCTCCGACAGCTGAAAAGGAGCTCTCGGCGACAAAAGCTCTCCGGGACCATGGTTTCCAAGACAGAGCCTATGGATCATCTTAAAATGACTCCAATAGGTTCCCTGTCAAATTTCAAGTCAATCGGACATTGATTGACCGCACATCAAACCGCGACATCTTCATCGCGATAAAAAGCAAGTCTACAGGTGATAGGACCCCAAACGGCTTCAAAACTCAAACAAAAGCCTATGGTTGGTCTTATTTATTGCTCAGGAGACTTCACACCAAATTTCAGGTCATTCCGACATCGTTTGGCCCAGTTTCAGCTTCTGACGGAAAATCGGCAGCTCTGCGCGACAAAGTCTTCGGCTTTCTCAGGAAATTGGAAACTTTGCAAAATAAAATGCAAGGATTCTCATCAGGTTTCCTACAAAGAAATCAGGCCAATAAATGGTCAAAATGTCAAGGAAAAGTACAGAAGAAAAAAGAATAAAAAAAAGCAAAAACGGACGCAAAACGGGACACGAAAGGGGGAAAACCCCCCAGGGTCGCAGACCCCTGCGACCCTGGGCCAGGGTCGCAGGCCCCTGCGACCCTGGCCCAAGGTCGCAGGCCCCTGCGACCCTGGGCCAGGGTCGCCGGCGACCTTGGACCCCGGGGTCGCCGGGAAAGCCCAGGAAACCACGGTTTTCGCCGTTTTTTTCGCGATTCGAAGGGCCCAGCCTCTGGTACTTTCCAAAATTCATGCTTTTGAGACACCAAGTCCTCTGACATCCGTCCAAAACACGGGTCAATCATCAAGAGTATCGAAAACAACATTGATCGCCACCCGGTCAACAAAAAAAAAGTGTGCTTTCTACCCGACCGATCGAGAAATCGACAGGACAGATGGCACCGACCCGCTGTTGGCAACAAACACCTGAAATTACATGATCATCTGATGTCGATCTACATGAAGATCCATCGATGATCATCAACAGAAGAATCCCAAAAGACGTGGCACGGCCCGCGACTCTTCAGCTGCTCGGCGACCACTTAATGCGATTAATTGACTAGCTTTATTACAGTCATTAATCCATTTCTTTGGACGGCCCAATCAGAAGCAAGCATTCGGGAGTTACAAGTCAAGAGATTCATGGCATTTAACCCATGAAACTCCTCCCATCATGGCGATTAAAGGCAATTAAACGCCCTCAATCTCCTCCGGCCAATCAGAAGCCAAGAAAAAGGAGTTACAAAATAAACAATTCAATTTTGTAACTCCTCCCATTATGCGGCTTAATGACAATAAAAGCCCATAAACCCACCTAAAAGGCTACCTAAAAGCCTATAAATAGGAGGGCTCTCCAAGAAGAAAGGACATCAGAGAAAAAAGCACAGACAGCAGACAGAAATCCAGAGAAAGGAAAAAGAGAGAAAACTCTGCGGAAATTCTACACCGGCCACCGCAACAAGGTGACAAAAGTCCCTTGGGGGGTACCCCCCCCGAGGTCCTTGCCTTCTCCTCCTGCCTCCAATGGCTTAGATATGGCTTTTCAGCCCGTCTACTCGGCTTTTTATTGGACATAGGACCTTCCTTTGGTCTTTGTCCTCTAAAAACCCGAGGTTATAGCCAAGCCAAGCGAATCGATAGCATCCTCTGTTCTCATCTGCATGGATGATGGCGAAGCCCACATATGGCTTGCGACCGTCAATCTAAACGGGTCCCCCACAATCTCCTGAGAAGTTAGATCCTCCTTTTCTTGCTTTTCATTGTAGTTTGTATTTTTTCAAAAGAGACAAAAATCACAATTCTTGTCTTTCATTGTTGATAAGGATTGTAAATCGGCTATAAACGCCAAAATCGGCTATAAACGCCAAAAATCGGCTATAAACGCCAAAATCGGCTATAAATGCCAAAAAAATCGCCTTTCACGGCAAACTAAGAAAAATGTCTCTTTTCTTAAATATATGTGCAATGGAAAACTTGAAAGAAGTTGATTTCCTTTTTACTTGCGAAGGTTGATCTCCGGATCACCACTTGCAATTCCAAGTAAAAATAGAAAATCTGGCACACCCACAAAAAAAGAAATGTTGATGCACGCCCCCCTTTGCCCCCCGGTTACGAAAGGGTCGGAACCAAACGGACTCCCACGTCCGCCGACCTCGGTAGGAACCCGGGCATCCGGGAGCGCGGTCCATCAAGCTGGCACACCCGGTGGGACCTGTTTATTTGAGAACACGATGCTAGAAATGAAATATTTGCATATCATATATTTTGCTCTATGCTTATATTTCTTTTCTCGATTCCTTGGCTACTTTATAATTGGTGGCCTATGTTGAATTCCGCATAAAAAAAAATGAGATGAGATTTTTTGTTTGGAAATTTCTAATTCTTTGAATTTATTTCCACTCTTTCTCTTTTCAAAAAAAAAAAAAAAAAAAAACAAAAAAATCAGATTTTTCATTTTTGGATTCAAAATTGAGAAACTTTGATCCTTTCCCTTCTGGGCACTGGCGCTCGCGGAAATCGCCGAGACCGTGTTCGGATCGGGGGTTGGGCCATTGTTTCTCTTCGATGAGTTCATTAAAAATCTAAAAAATATATATATATATAAAAAAAAGTAAAAAAAAAATTTTTAGATTTCTCAATTCGGATTCAAAATTGAGAAACTTTGATCCTTTCCCTTCTGGGCACTGGCGCTCGCGGAAATCGCCGAGACCGTGTTCGGATCGGGGGTTGGGCCATTGTTTCTCTTCGATGAGTTCATTAAAAATCTAAAAAAATATATATATATATATATAAATTTCTCAATTTGGATTCAAAATTGAGAAACCTTGATCCGTTCCTATCGTTCATCGCGCTTGCAGAAATGTTGAGCCTGTTCGACTAAGGTTTTGGGCCATTGTTTCTCTTCGATGAATTCATAAAAATAAAAAAAAATATAAAAAAAAAGACATAGACCACTAAGGTTAAACCAACTGTGTTCTTTGATCATGGTTGATTCAAAGAAAAGCCTTGTCCAGAGTGTGGAGACAGCTTGACTGTTCTAGGCAAGGGTCCTCCAAACGGGTTCATTAAGTAATCCTACCCTTACCTGGGGCCAATTCTATCAATCAAGATTTCATAAGACCGGGTTAGGAGGCCTATGTGTACTCTCTCGTCTTTTAAATAAATTTTTTTCAAAAATAAAATTTTTAAAAATAAAAATTTTAAAATAAAAATAAAAAATAAAAAAAATTTTCAAAAAAAAAATCTTAAAAAAAAATAATAAAAAAAATAAAATAAAATAAAAATAAAATAAAATAAAAGATTTTAAAAAAAAAAAAAAAAAACAAATCTTCAAAATCTTCGAAAAAAAAAACTTCCGTCATTTTGGGTTTAGATTAGAGAAATCTTGGTCTTCTCCTTTCTGAGCACTGGCGCTCGCGGAAATCGCTGAGCCCGTGTTCAGATTGGAGTGCCTTTTGCTCTCTTTGATGAACCCGATATTGGCCTTTCAAAAAAAAAACTCGTCATTTTTAGATTCAGATCCGAGAAATCATGGTTCATTTCTTTCTGAGCACTGGCGCTCGCGGAAATCGCTGAGCCCGTGTTCAGATTGGAATACCATCTGCTCTCTTTGATGAATCCAATCTTGACCTTTCAAAACAGAGAATCTCATCTCATAGATGCGGTCTCAAAACATTTGTGTCTAGCGGTACTAGTACGCCCTTTCAGGGTCTACTGTATTGCGACCGGCACATCTGTAACTCCAACTTTATATTCTTCTTACCTCGAGCAAGCTCTGCTTCTCGATAAGTCGAATTTAAGTTCACAATTGCTTCTAGCAGTCACTGGGATGCCCATTCTGGGCTTACCATACCTGCGATCAGAACAATTGTACCCTCTATGGCATTTTGCCTTCCTCATATTGCTTGGGTCATCTACCTCGAGCAATTTGAAAAGACGAAACCATAGAACTTCCCATTTATGATCATTATATTCTTGTGATTACTAATGGATGTGGTCTTGTTTCAGAAATTTTCGAAAAAATCTAACAATGGCAGCTTCACTAACCATTACTTTCGACGAAAGCAAGCACCAACTCATGCTTCAACAGAAGCAAACCACGCGCACCTACAAGCGCCCCATCAGCTGCCGAAGTGTCAACTCCCTCGGCAACTCTCTGAACTCCGGGTCGACCTCGACTCCCCGGACTATCGTCTTTGGGACGCTGGGACCATTCCCACTTCCCGAAGAACAAACTGCTCCCTCCAAGAAGCAGAAACTCGCCTCTCAATGTGTCACTACCGTGACACCAAAGGCGAGCACCAGAAGGCCTGAAGCCCGTGGCAGCCCCACGAAGCCTCAACCTGCAAACAACCAGGTCTACCCCAAGACTTGGTCCCCAAGACCTTCACCAAAACAGAGAAGGTCCCAAACATCCACTAAGCCAGCATTCCTGGCCCCACTCAAGGAGAACCAGTTCTATCCTCTTGCTTACATGAAAGAGGAGAGACCCATCTCAAACCTGACTTCCAAGTCATCCCAGCATGAGCCGGCTTGTTCCTACAAGCCCAAAATCAAGTCATGCATCACAAGGCCTCTACAAGCACCTGCTAAGGCCTACAAACCTGCAGTTCGACCCTTCATATCTACAGGGGCCGAACTTCAAAAATTCAAAGCTTCGCTGAAACAGGCGAAGGACAGGGTTCGCATCCTGTCCTTGCCCAGCTACAGAGAAGACAGGCTCGGCTGCTGCGCCCGAGGGAGCACATCCTTCATCGTCAAAGCCCAGTCAGAGCTGACCGAAGCTCAAATTGCTCGTCGTATACGCCGCCGCGCGTCGTATAGACAAAAGAGACTAGAGAAGCAAAGGACCCAGCCTCCCACACTTCAAGTCTCTCCCAAATGGATCGAAAAAGAAAGACCCAACCAAGTTGCTGCCGTCCATATGGTTGGAAAAACCAGAAGGCGCCAAAAATCAGCAACAAAAATCCATGTCCGACGTCCGATGACCCGCAGCGTCTCCAGGACAAGAAGACATTCAGAAGAATCCCCTGCTCCTTCAAGCAAAGGACAGCAGAGTGATCCTTCTTCAAGCTCCTCTTCAAAAAGAATGAGCCCCAGCTCAGTCACCAGGACAGTTTCTTCGTTCGAATCACGAAGGATGAATGTCTTGGCTACAAATTCTGAGCCACCACCCCGCAATCCACCTCCAGAAGATGCGATCACCCGCATCCAGCAGTTGGAACAGGGCCAGCAGAGGATTGAAACTCTGATGGAAAACCTTCTCCTCGCCTTCCAAAATCAGGCGAACAATGAACCTCCTCCGAATCATCAAGACGACGAGGTAAATAGAGAAGAAAATGAGTCACGCGCCCTTACCAAAAAGGACGTAGACGGTATCCTCGCCAAAGCAAAAGAAGAGGATATACTCAAAGAGCATGGGATCAAGCCACCATATCCCTTATGGATGGACTCGGTCCCGTTCCCCACCAAATTCAAGCATCCTACTCTCCAAACATATACGGGGAAAGGATCAGCCAGACAGCACGTCATCCACTTCAAGATCCTGACGGGAGCTATCGCGGATCAAGATGCACTCAAAATCCGCCTCTTTGCAAGTACCCTAAAAGGTACGGCCTTCGATTGGTACTCCACTCTGCCGGAGGACTCAATCCAAAATTGGGCCATGCTAGAGACACGCTTCCTGACTCACTTCAAAGGTGAAGATCATCCCGCTACTATGGCTCAGCTGTGCAGCCTAAAACAGGGGGAGAATGAATCAACATATGACTTCATTCACAAGTGGAAAGCAATGGCATACAAATGCTCTGATGTATTGCCACAGGCGTCGCTAGTCGACATCTGCCGAAACAACATGAGAGCCAGAATCCGCTCCATGATCATCGGCAACAAATCAAAAAACCTGGGAGAACTCCTAGAAGCTTCCATGGAAGCTGAAACGGTGATTAAAGACCTCAACAGTCAGAAATCATCAAGAAAAGAGCCAACCGCCATTGCAACCTCTAAACCAAAGAAGAAAGAGGTCCTCAATGTGCAGACCAAGTCAGCTCCTCAGCCACCAAAGAAAGCTGAAAACAAAGCTGTTGGTAAGAGACCTGAACTCTCAGACGCCTTCAAAGAACGAGTAGAGAAGAAATACCCGTTTGATGAAGATGTTGATGAAATCTTCGGGGCTCTTGTGGCAAACGGCAAGCTCACCTTGCCTGAACCAAAAAGACCGGGTGATGTTGGCAAAACCAACGATCCTCGGTACTGTCCATACCACCAGATGATCTCGCATCCTCTCAATCAATGCTTCGTTGTGAGAGAGAAAATAAATGAGATGTGGAAAAACGGAGTCATCACCTTTGACAAAAACTATGGGTCTGCCTCTGTCAACATGGTGACATGTGGACAAACATCAAGATCACCAAAGAAGAAGATCACTACTTCCTTCAAGGTGATAAACTCAATTGAAGCGTCCGAGGAACTGGTTCCTTACCCGACACCAGACGGACAACTGATATGGGTACATCCCGATCTCCTGGAAGATGAAAATTGGGAGGTCGTGAAAATAAAGCCTACAGCTCAACAGCGAAGGCAGGCTAGGAAACATCTCCTCAAGCTCAAACGGCAAGAGAAGACCCAGCCAAAACTAGAGGTCAAAGAAAAGGCAGAGGCTTCCTCTACCGCTTCACTGGAGGTAACAAAAACATCCCTTCCAGAGACTTCAAAGGGGGTAAGGAAATTCACTCTCAGTGATTTCATGCCACCTCAATTTAAAGAAGCCATGCAGGAGGCATCATACTCTTGCAATTCGGTAGTTGGATTCTCCATTGATGGATACGAATCAAGCGACACCGATGATGGATTCGAATCCAACTACACAGATGAGTGGGAGGAATCCCTTGAAACAGGAGAATATCTCTCCGATGAAGAATGGGTTCCTGAGTCTCATCTTATGCCAGTAATCTGGTATAACCCCCTACAGCCACAAGGATCCTGGTCTGATGATGAAGAAGACCAAGAAGCTGTACAAGAAAATGCTGCTGAACCAGCACCTCTCATTACTCCAGTGGAAATCAACCATGTTGAGCCACAAAGAGTTGATGAAGAAGAAGATCCGGCTCCCATGCCTGATCTTGAAGAATATGCAAGGATCTTGCAGCGACTCGCTCTAGAACAAGAGCAAGAACGCGTCAACGAGCCTCCTCGCAGAGCATCCATTGCCTAAAAATTCTCCACTCAGAGATGATCTCCCAGACGAACCAGTCTACAATGTGGAGACTTTCTCACAAAGTGCCTCCTGGGATATGTACTTTGACGGTGCAACCAGGACAAATGAAAAAAGACAGCTGATCTCGGGAGTTGGCATCCTTTTTGTTAGCCCCGACAAATACATGATTCCACACGCTTTATCGCTACTGGAACCATGCACAAACAATGCAGCTGAATATCAAGCTCTGATCTTAGGATTGGAACTCGCCATCGAATCCGGTATCACCATGCTGGAAGTCTTTGGAGACTCTCAACTGATCGTCAACCAGATGAATCAGAAATTTGAAGTTAGGAAGCCAGATTTGTTGCCCTACTACAACAAGGCACAATCACTTCTGCAAAAGTTTGACATCTGTCACATCACCCACATTCGTAGAGGTGAAAACATACGTGCAGATGCCCTAGCCGGACTTGCCGCATCCATGGCAATCTAGGAAGGGGAAAACATGCAAATCACAGTGTGCGAAAGGAGAATCCTTCCTCCTCTTAACACACACCAAGCAGTTGCTGAATGCCACCAAGTGGTCGGAAGTCGGATTTCAATCCTTCAAACTTCAATCGGCGACTGGAGGGATCCGTTCATTGATTACATTATGTTCGGAATCCTACCTGAAGATATAAAAGAACGGGTAAGCATCCAAAGGCGAACCCCAAGCTTCCATTTGGATATTCCTTCAAAAATCCTTTACAGGAAATCCTTCAACGGAGTACTTCTACGCTGCTTGTCACAACAAGAGGCTGAAGAAACACTCAAAGAAGTTCATGCTGGTCTTTGTGGAGCTCATCAGGCTGGACCTAAGCTCTATGATCAGATAAAAAGGTTAGGATATTACTGGCCTACCATGGTAGCTGACGCAATGCAATTTGCTAAGCGCTGCCAACAATGCCAAGTTCATGGAGATTACATTCACATGCCTCCAGAATGGCTGCATCCTACAGCGATCTCATGGCCTTTCGAAGCCTGGGGTATGGACATTATAGGTCCTATTTCTCCCCCTTCAAGAAAAGGTCATCGCTTCATCTTCGCCGCTACGGATTACTTCTCCAAGTGGTCAGAAGCATTTGCGTTTAACGAAATGAAGACCTCATCAGTCCTTCAGTTCCTACGCACCAACATCATTTGTCGTTTCGGCATACCCAAAAGATTCGTCCATGATAACGGACCACAGTTCCGGGATCATCGATTCTACAGGTTCTGCGACAATTACAAAATCCAAAGCTGTCCTTCGACTCCATACAATCCGGCAGCAAACGGGTTAGCAGAAGCTTTCAACAAGACACTCTGCAAAATCCTCAAAAAAATGGTCTCTAATCACAAAAGAGACTGGAGCGACAAAATGTCTGAAGCTTTGTGGGCCTATCGAACCACCGTTCGAGGACCAACCCATAGCACACCATTCTCCTTGGTCTATGGATGCGAAGCTGTCGTGCCCTTGGAAGTACAAATTCCTTCCTTAAGGGTATCCTTGCAAAATGACATGACTCAAGAAAGCAATGTCAAATTGCGACTCCATGAGCTGGACAATCTCGATGAGAAACGGCTCGAAGCTCAACAAAGCATTGAACTTTACCAAGCACGTATGGCAGGATCTTTCGATAAAAAGGTCAGGCAACGCGCCTACAAAAAGAATGACTTGGTTCTTGCGGTAAAAAGACCAATGGTCTTCGCTCACAAGTCCAAAGGCAAATTTGAGCTGAAATGGGAGGGACCCTACGTCATCGACAAAGTTTTCTCCAATGGCGCATACGCACTCCTAAACATGGAAGGTGACAGATGTATGCTGCCCATCAATGGCAAGTTCTTAAAGCGGTACTACCCTTGAAGACTTACCCAACTGGGTAAGAGCAATGCCTGTACGGCCAAAACCGGTTTCCAGGTACACGCTCGCTAAACCCACCCTTTTTTAGAATTTTCATATCAAATGTTGAAATTTCTAGAAATAAAAAACAATGCTTACTTTCATCGTTTCATTGTTCAACAAAAAAAAAATATATCCAAGTTTAGGAACCTTTCCCTAACTTGACCAAAATTTTCAACCCTTGAACCCAAAATTCATGGTTTGAAACAAAATCCGGATTCAGGGATTTCCACCCTAGTCCACCCTGCCTTTTACCGTCAAAATGGTTTTAGGTCAAAACTTATGACCCTCGTGTCTTTAAACAAAAAAAAAATGGTTTTTCAAAAACCGCGTGGAAGCGACGCTTAGTCGATACTTGCACAAATCGGAAGCAAGCGAACCACGTTCGACACTTCCAAAATCGCAGGGAAGCGACATTTCGTCGATACTTGCAAAATCCAAAACCGTGGAAACGCAACATTTTAGTTGATATCCACAACCCAAATTTCAAAGGTTCGAAAAAAACCTAAAAAACTGTGGAGACGCAACATTTCAGTTGATATCCATAACCCAAAGGTTCGAGAAAACCACAAATTTCAAAAATCGTGGGGAAACGACATCAAGTCAGTACCCGCAAAACCAAAATTTTTGAAAAGCAAGGATGCGACATTCCATCGATACTTGCACCCAAATCCGCGAGGATGCGACATTCCATCGATACTCGCAACCGAATGAGCAAGGATGCGACATTCCATCGATACTTGCAAGAACATTCAGCAGGGAGGCGACTTTTAGTCGATACTTGCATTTTTTTTGAAAACCAAACCGGCTATAAATGCCACAAACAGGCTATAAATGCCACAAACCGGCTATAAATGCCATCAAAACAGGCTATAAATGCCACAAACCGGCTATCAATGCCACCAAAAACAAAACCGGCTATCAATGCCACAAACAAAAAAAAACTTGGATTTAAAAAAAAAAACGGCTATCAATGCCACCAAAACAAAACCGGCTATCAATGCCACCAAAAACCGGCTATAGATGCCACAAAACAAACCGGCTATCAATGCCACCAAAATTGGCTATAGATGCCACAAAAAAAAAAACTCGGCTATCAATGCCACAAGAAAAGCTGGCTCTCATGCCAAAATTGGCTTCCATGCCACAAACAAAAACCTGGCTTTCATGCCAAAACAATCACTTAACAAAAGATTTTCACAAAATGACAACCTTTTGATCAAATCCCATTTAGCAATTACTTTTATCACAAAAAGATTCAAGTGAGCGTAGGGATAACAAAAAAAAGAAGAGCATCCCATTTAGCAATTACTTTTATCACAAAAAGATTCAAGTGAGCGTAGGGATAACAAAAAAAAAAGAGAAAAGAGTACCAAAAAAATACATGTGGTACCAAAAAAAAGGAAAGTGTTCACAAGCACTACAAAAAAATAAGTACCAAAAAAAAATACAAGTGGTACCAAAAAAAAAGAAAAGAGAGAAGGATGGTTTCTGTAAAAAAAAAATATACAGGAGCTCAATCAAAAATGGTCTCCAGCCAAGAGTTCAGCTCCCCAAGCAAACTTTTAGCCTCAGCCGTCAAGGATTCCAAGGCACGCTTCTTCAGGAACCTGCCATGAGATGCTGGAGTGGGCTGTACCCCTTCTCTCACACCAGGAAGCTTACCTCGAGCAGTTTGCCATTGTTCCTCCTCATCAGACTTCCTTTTGAGAACCCGTTCGGCATCTGCAACCTGGTGAATCAGAGCACTCTCCCTGTCGCGAGCCTCTATTATGGCAGTCCACTTGGCAGCGACTTGTGCCTGCAAATGCTCAAGACGTTTCCTGGCCTCATCGACCTCCCTGTCAAGGATGTTAAGGTCATGTGTCAGCCTGATGATGGCTATCTCTTCTAAGTTCCTCTTTCGGACTGCTTGCTTCCTGCTTTCTGTAGCCTCATCCAGGTCAGACTTAGCCTTATCAGCAGGGTCCAGGAACATCTCCTTGAAGAACTGGTCATCAGCCAAACTCACGGTCTCAAACCACTTGTCACCCAGTGCAATGATCCTATCAACGATCGCCCTGGCACCTGTGACATCCAGACCAGCCTCTTCAGCATCACTGAGAATCTCCTGCACATGCTGGATCATGCCAAATCCGACTTCCAAGTGCCCAGAAAAGAGAGTCTCAATCCAAGAGCTCAGAACTCGCACCACCACCTTCTTCGCAAAAAGAAGAGATGGCCCAGCTGAAGATTCGCCCAACTCCGTTGGTCGGCTGCTCATGTCATCATCTGTTGAAAGAGTAACAAAAGAACTCTTTCCAGTTGAAGCTGCTCCTGCTCGGGAAGGAATCTCAGCGCGAGGAATCTCCTCAATACTGTCAGAGCTGGTCCCAGGAATCTCTACCTCTGGATCAACC
Organism: Litsea cubeba; assembly: GCA_012931725.1. NCBI lineage: Eukaryota > Viridiplantae > Streptophyta > Magnoliopsida > Laurales > Lauraceae > Litsea > Litsea cubeba. Next base: position 59,922,717 of record CM022946.1, read on the forward strand.
TCTGGCATCTCTTGCTCTGGAAGCGACGGATCCTCCTCTGCCACTTCAAAACCTGCAAAAGAAACACAAAAAGGTATGAATATGACCCTGTTTGAAAATCATTATCAGAGTTATAACTACAAAATACCTTCTTCGACGACTGGCGGAACACTTTCTTCCTCCATGAACTCATCGAAAGCATCATTAACATTTGCGTCCATCGATGGTTCAAAGTCATCAGAACCCTGTGGCAAGTCAGCTGACAACAAAAAAAAATGTGTTAGCGAGCCAAGTCACAAACTCAAAAAAAAAAAAAAAAGGAGAGCAAAAGAAGTCGTACCAATTGGAGATTCTGGATTTACTCCAGAGTCCCTCGGTTCTTCTTCAGGTGCCTCGACAGGATCCATCACCACCTCATCGGTTGGGACCTCAGGCATCACCAAGTCTTCCTCTGCTAAAAAAAAAAAAAAGAAAAGCAGAAAACAAGAAGCAAATCATAACATGAAAAAAATCCCATGAAAAAAAAAAATGGAAAGAGAAAAAGGAAGAATCATACCTTCACCGACGGTCTCTTCTTCTCGGCTTCTCTTCTCTGGAGGCTCGTCAGCATCCACTGGCACATCCTCATTGATAGTAAGAGGAACTTCCAAGTTAGGAGAGTCCTCATGCTGCCCCTTGCTGCGATGATGACTCCTCCTCCTCTTACCTCTGCGGGCTCGCTTCTTAGAGGAACCTGCCCCGCTGTCAGAGTCAGGTTTCCCACTTGACTCATCACTGGATGGTCTGCTCTTACCAGTAGACTCCACGGAAGCTTGCCTCTGTGCCGCTTGCATCCAAGCACCAAGTTCAGCTTCCTCCTGTTCTAGCTGCTCCAAAGCCTCATCAGGTATCTCTCGAACAGCTTCAGAACCGATGACGCCCTGGTCACCGAGAAAGCCTATCTTGTGCTTCTCTCTAGAAAGGAAGGCCCAAACTTCCTCTCGCCGGATGCCATCCGACTTTCCAAGGCCCTTTCCAGATGCCAGCTTCACATCAAGCTCCTTCTTGGAAAGCCCCCGATATGCCGAAAAGCTCTCCGCGAACCACTTCGCAAAGCCGGCAGTCCGGGAAGTCAGCAACACAGGATAAGAAATCATGGCTGTAGTATCTTCAGCACTATAGAAAGCCCATGCATTTCTCCCGTCCTGTAAGCCTCCAAAGCGCTTCACCATACTTGAAGGCGCTCCAACAACGCCTTGAGAAAAGCCAATCTGCAAAGCAAAGCGAGAGGGTACATACGGCTGGATGTCGACGAAAAGATGTCTACGGTACACCATCGTGCCGACACGTATGCTGAAAAGCCACTCTCTCTCTGCATTTGTCAAGGAATAATGCCTTCCCGACCCCGCCCTGGTAGAGTCTCGGGAGGCACCAAAATCAAAAGCCTTCTTCCGCAACTCCGGAGAAAGCTTTACTGAAGATTGCCCCATCTCGACGTCCCTGAACCGTCGGATCCTCATGCGGGCAAACAAAAGTGATTCGAACACGGCTTTGCCCTTAGCCAGTCGAATCATCAGAGGATCATCATCCTGTGCAGCACCCAGCCGATGGAAGCCAGGACAGTGGTATACATACCACGAATAAAAGATATGGGCTGAAAATACCCTATTCATGGGAAGCCCAAGCCGAACCAGAAAAGCAGCAGCCTGCAGTTCGGTACACAGGTAGGAGTAAAGAGCTGGCACCAAAGCAAGCTGCTCTCCAAACGCCATCTGACAAGCCGGGAAAATACAATGCGGCCTGATGTGCGTTCCATCTCCTCCAGCAAAAACAGCCTTACCAAGCCAATAAGTGAGGTAAAGAGCGAGATCTCTCCGCAGTGCAATGTCAGGACATATGGCGTTTGTACTTGCACAGAAATCTCTCAACTCTTCTTGCATGGCCAAGATCTTCTTTGAACTTGGATCCTGAGCTCCGGCTTCCTGGGTCACGCTATCAGAAGACTCCCTGCTATCAAAAAAGTTGGGGAATGAAGAGCAAAAACTCTTCCAACTGCTGGATCTAACTTTCGAACCCCCCTTCTCCTTCAAAAAATCATAGAAGGCGACGAGCTGAAAGTATAAAAGCCTGAACTCCTCAGACTGCCCCTCGAGGACGCTGTCAATCGGCATAAACTCCTCATAGAGTTTGCCGAGGATGGGCAATCCGGTAATGGCGCTCAGCTCCTTCAAAGAAAAACCAATCTCACCATTCGTCACAACGAAGGTATTGGTTTGTGGGAGGAATGACTCCAGCATAGCCATGAAGGCCTCGTCGGAAAAGATCACGGTCTCCCTAAAGGCGCGGACCACATCAAAAATCCCGGCTTCCTTCAAAACGGCGCCACCAATCAGCAGGACGCGATCAGTCCACGACTTCCACTCGGAGTCAGCATTGAAGCGGCCACGAAGTCGGAAAGGCTTGATCCAATTGCTGCCGTCACCGCTGAAAATACCAAGGCCCACCGGTCTCAAATCGACCGACGGATAATCAGAGCCCTGGTAGCCGCTGGATGGCATCAACAGGTCCATATCAACAGGCGACCTCTCCGTATATCCAGGAGAACCGCCAACAAAAACCCCGGTCTTGATTACATTTGTCCTTCTCACCCAACTTGGAGGATCTTCCCTCTTAGGGCACGTGGGGGCAAGGCTCAGAATCGAGACGGTGCGATCAAACATCGACCGGGTAGTAACAGTCTTCTTCTCACCATCTGCTGTGAAGGAAAACTGAAAACATCTCCTCTGGTATGTAATGTCATCAGGGACTGCATCACCAAAGAAGAAGGTAGGCTTGGGCAAAACGCTCTGATCTTCCATCACCCATGGACGACTGCTTACCATGATCTTATAGAATTCCTCTCCCTTGAGAGTGATCAGTCGCTGCCTCATCTCATCTCTGTTGAGGGAGTCGCACTCTTCCAGATTTCTCTCAACATACTGGACCTTCTCAAAATCCTGCTGAACGGCCGGATTAGAAGATCTAGAAGACCGACGAGGTACGCTTGTAGCAGGCTCTTTACCCTTGTTCGCTCTGGAGGAACCACCTGAAAAGGATGGAAAAGAAAAAGATCAAACATCAAAATGACAGAATCTCGCTAAAAAAAAATCTGGCGAAATTTTGACATGATGACGGGGCAATTCCGAAGAAAAGGAACTATCCCGAAAGAAATAGAAAGCTTGAAGATGGGCTCAACATCGCTGCGAGCTCCGAAACTCCAAACTTTCGAAACCTAAAAGTCTCCGCAAAGTCAGGAAGGGCTCAACATCACTGCGAGCTCCAAATTCCCAAATTTGCGAAAACTTTCAGGTATGCTATCACATCATGCTACAAATTTAATTTACAAATTAAAGGCATGCATGAACATCTAGGTTTACTAAAAAAAAAAAATGCATTATCATGATGTGCAAAAAGAAAAAAAAAAGAAAAAGAAACTTTCTCTAAAAAAAAAAGAGGGGAAAGAAAAGAAGAAAAAAAAAACAAAAAAAAAAAAAAAGAAAGAAAAGAAACTCTCTCAAAAAAAAAGGGAGGGAAAGAAAAAAAAAAAAATGAGGGCTGGCCCACAGGCCACGTGGCCGTACGGGCAGATCCGTACGGATCTGTCCGTACGGCCCACACAAAAAAAAAAAAAACATGAAAAAAAAAAGAAGAAAAGAAAAAAAAAAACCCGTGTGAAAAAAAAGGGGAGGCAAACACGTGGAAAAGAAAAAAAAAAGAAGAAAAGAAAAGAAAGAAACAAAAAAAAAAAGAAAGAACTTTATTTTTCCTACAATGGAGTTTTCTTGAAAAAAAGGGAGAACTTACTTGAAGCCATTGATGGAGAAGAAGAAGAAACTCTTGAAGATCTTGAAGAAGAAGAACTCTTGGTCTTGAAGCCCTCTTGAGATTATTGCAAAAGAAAGTAATAAGAGCAAGAGATCCAACCTTCTCCTTGATTTTATAGAAGAGAGCAAACCAAAGAAGGAAAGAAGAAAGAGGTAAGTGTTACTAATTAGTAACCTTACCAAAAGAAAGAGATTAGAAAGATTCTTTCCCAAAAGAAAGATATGTTGAAGGATTTTCTCCCAAAAAGAAATCTATGACGGATTCTTTCCCAAAAGAAAGATATCTTGAGATATTCTATCCCAAAAATAAAGGGATCATGAGAGATTCTCTCCAAGTAAAGATATTCTTAGATATTCTCTATCCAAATGAGATATTTTTGGATATTCTTTACAAAAATGACACCATATGAGATCTAAGCCATTTCAAAAGCTTAAGGTCCCATGGGTTAGCCCATATGAGCCAGGTTTGACCACCTAGGCACAAAAAAAAAGAAATAAATTATGGGCTTTTAGTCAAAGAGAAATCCCTCTTACCAAGAGCATACAAAAATGGTTCCATGCCTCTTTTGAGTTGATTGGACCATACAAAAGAAAATTCCAAGCCCCATGAGCTTCCAAAAATCAAACCATCCAGCCTCATCTACCAAATTGAGCCAAATTCTTGAAATTGACATTCCATCAAACCAAATCCTGGTCCCCTAACTTGCCACATACAGCCTGTTAGGTCACAAGACCAAAACCAAAAACCAAAACCTGATCCCCTAACTTGCCACATACAGCCTGTTAGGTCACAAGATCAAAATCAAAATTGATCCCCCAACATTCCACATACAGCTTGTTGGGTCACACGATCAAAACCAAACCCGACCCCCTAACCTGCCACATATAGCCTGTTAGGTCACAAGGTCAAAACCCAAATCCACATCCCTGATGTCATCTTCAAAACTTTGCCTCGAGATGGTACGTGATCCCTTTCACTACCATAAAATTCCCCTGGAAGCTCAAAAGGCTACAAATACCAAAAAGAAAGACCGCTCAAAGACTCTTGGTCAAGTCACAGGCTCTCCTTCAAAAATCTCTTCGAGGCACATCGACTACAAAAGTTAAGCAACTCGCCGCTGTACCTCGAGGGGGCATTTGTTGACACCAAAAATGTCACTTTGCCTTTTCAAGATCCAAAGAGCTACATGAAGTCGCAACCTGCCATAAATAGGCAATGCCGCTTCCAAAAATCAAATCTTGTCAGAATCAAACAAGAACTGCAAGATTCTTCCAGACAGCCAAAAGAGGAGTACACAAGAAGTTTCGGGCCATTTCAAAATCATTTGGCCTAACTTCGCTTCTCCGACAGCTGAAAAGGAGCTCTCGGCGACAAAAGCTCTCCGGGACCATGGTTTCCAAGACAGAGCCTATGGATCATCTTAAAATGACTCCAATAGGTTCCCTGTCAAATTTCAAGTCAATCGGACATTGATTGACCGCACATCAAACCGCGACATCTTCATCGCGATAAAAAGCAAGTCTACAGGTGATAGGACCCCAAAAGGCTTCAAAACTCAAACAAAAGCCTATAGTTGGTCTTATTTATTGCTCAGGAGACTTCACACCAAATTTCAGGTCATTCCGACATCGTTTGGCCCAGTTTCAGCTTCTGACGGAAAATCGGCAGCTCTGCGCGACAAAGTCTTCGGCTTTCTCAGGAAATTGAAAAGTTTGCAAAATAAAATGCAAGGATTCTCATCAGGTTTCCTACAAAGAAATCAGGCCAATAAATGGTCAAAATGTCAAGGAAAAGTACAGAAGAAAAAAGAATAAAAAAAAAGCAAAAACGGACGCAAAATGGGACACGAAAGGGGGAAAACCCCCCAGGGTCGCAGACCCCTGCGACCCTGGGCCAGGGTCGCCGGCGACCTTGGACCCCGGGGTCGCCGGGAAAGCCCTCGGAAACCCCGGTTTTCGCCGTTTTTTTCGCGATTCGAAGGGCCCAGCCTCTGGTACTTTCCAAAATTCATGCTTTTGAGACACCAAGTCCTCTGACATCCGTCCAAAACACGGGTCAATCATCAAGAGTATCGAAAACAACATTGATCGCCACCCGGTCAACCAAAAAAAAGTGTGCTTTCTACCCGACCGATCGAGAAATCGACAGGACAGATGGCACCGACCCGCTGTTGGCAACAAACACCTGAAATTACATGATCATCTGATGTCGATCTACATGAAGATCCATCGATGATCATCAACAGAAGAATCCCAAAAGACGTGGCACGGCCCGCGACTCTTCAGCTGCTCGGCGACCACTTAATGCGATTAATTGACTAGCTTTATTACAGTCATTAATCCATTTCTTTGGACGGCCCAATCAGAAGCAAGCATTCGGGAGTTACAAGTCAAGAGATTCATGGCATTTAACCCATGAAACTCCTCCCATCATGGCGATTAAAGGCAATTAAACGCCCTCAATCTCCTCCGGCCAATCAGAAGCCAAGAAAAAGGAGTTACAAAATAAACAATTCAATTTTGTAACTCCTCCCATTATGCGGCTTAATGACAATAAAAGCCCATAAACCCACCTAAAAGGCTACCTAAAAGCCTATAAATAGGAGGGCTCTCCAAGAAGAAAAACACAACGAACATCAGAAACATCAGAGAAAAAAGCACAGACAGCAGACAGAAATCTAGAGAAAGGAAAAAGAGAGAAAACTCTGCGGAAATTCTACACCGGCCACCGCAACAAGGTGACAAAAGTCCCTTGGGGGGTACCCCCCCCAAGGTCCTTGCCTTCTCCTCCTGCCTCCAATGGCTTAGATATGGCTTTTCAGCCCGTCTACTCGGCTTTTTATTGGACATAGGACCTTCCTTTGGTCTTTGTCCTCTAAAAACCCGAGGTTATAGCCAAGCCAAGCGAATCGATAGCATCCTCTGTTCTCATCTGCATGGATGATGGCGAAGCCCACATATGGCTTGCGACCGTCAATCTAAACGGGTCCCCCACAATCTCCTGAGAAGTTAGATCCTCCTTTTCTTGCTTTTCATTGTAGTTTGTATTTTTTCAAAAGAGACAAAAATCACAATTCTTGTCTTTCATTGTTGATAAGGATTGTAAATCGGCTATAAACGCCAAAATCGGCTATAAACGCCAAAAATCGGCTATAAACGCCAAAATCGGCTATAAATGCCAAAAAAATCGCCTTTCACGGCAAACTAAGAACAATGTCTCTTTTCTTAAATATATGTGCAATGGAAAACTTGAAAGAAGTTGATTTCCTTTTTACTTGCGAAGGTTGATCTCCGGATCACCACTTGCAATTCCAAGTAAAAATAGAAAATCTGGCACACCCACAAAAAAAGAAATGTTGATGCACGCCCCCCTTTGCCCCCCGGTTACGAAAGGGTCGGAACCAAACGGACTCCCACGTCCGCCGACCTCGGTAGGAACCCGGGCATCCGGGAGCGCGGTCCATCAGACCCAGCCTCCTATGCTTCAAGTCTCTCACAAATGGGTCGAAAAAAAAGACCCAACCAAGTTGCCGCTGTCCATATGGTTGGAAAAACCAGAAGACGCCAAAAGTCAGTAACAAAAATCCATGTCCGACGTCTGGTGACCCGTAGCGTCTCCAGGACAAGAAGACAGTTAGAAGAATCCCCTGCTCCTTCAAGCAAAGGATGGTAGAGTGATCCTTCCTCAAGCTCTTCATCAAAAAGAATGAGCCCCAGCTCAGTCACCAGGACAATTTCTTCGTTCGAATCCCAAGGGATGAACCTCCTGGCTACAAATTCTGAGCCACCACCCCGCAATCCACCTCAAGATGATGCGCTCACACGCATCCAGCAGTTGGAACTAGACCAATAGAGGATTGAAACTCCGATGGAAAACCTTCTCCTCGCCTTCCAAAATCAGGCGAACAATGAACCTCCTACGAAACATCAAGATGATGATGTAAATGGAGAAGAAAATGAGTCACACGCCCTTACCAAAAAGGACGTAGACAGTATCCTCGCATAAGCAAAAGAAGAGGATATACTAAAGAAGCATGGGATCAAGCCACCATGTCCCTTATGGATGGACTCGGTCCCGTTCCCCACAAAATTCAAGCAACCTACTCTCCAAACATATACGGGGAAAGGATCAGCCAGACAGCACGTCATCCACTTTAAGATCTTGACGGGAGCTATCGCGGATCAAGATGCACTCAAGATCCTCCTCTTTGTAAGTACCCTAAAAGGTACAGCCTTCGATTGGTATTCCACTTTGCCGGAGGACTCCATCAAAAAGTGGGCCATGCTAGAGACACGCTTTCGGACTCACTTCAAAGGTGAGGATCATCCCGCTACTATGACTCAGTTATGCAGCCTAAAACAGGGGAAGAATGAGTCAACATATGACTTCATTCACAAGTGGAAAGCAATGGCATACAAATGCTCTGATGTATTGCCATAAGCGTCGCTAGTCGACATTTGCGGAAACAACATGAGAGCTAGAATCCGCTCCATGATCATCGGCAACAAATCGAAGAACCTGGCAGAACTCCTAGAAGCTTCCATGGAAGCTGAAATAGTGATTAAAGTTCTCAACAGTCAGAAATCATCAAGAAAAGAGCCAACTGCCATTGCAACCTCAAAAACAAAGAAAAAAGAGGTCCTCAATGTGCAAAACAAGTCAGTTCCTCAGCCACCAAAGAAAGCTGAAAACAAAGCTGCTGGTAAGAGACCTGAACTCTCAGATGCCTTCAAAGAGCGAGTAGAAAAGAAATACTCGTTCGATGAAGATGTTGATGAACTCTTCGGGGCTCTTATGGCAAACGGCAAGCTCACCTTGCCTGAACCCAAAAGACCGGGTGATGTTGGCAAAACCAACGATCCTCGGTACTGTCCATACCACCAGATGATCTCGCATCCTCTCAATCAGTGCTTCGTTGCGAGGGAGAAAATAAACGAGATGTGGAAAAATGGAGTCATCACCTTTGACAAAAACTATGGGTTTGCCTCCGTCAACACGGTGTCATGTGGACAAACATCAAAATCACCGAAGAAGATGATCGCTACTTCCTTCAAGGTGATAAACACAATCCAAGTGTTTGAGGAACTGGTTCCTTACCCAACACCAGATGGACAACCCATATGGGTACATCCCGATCTCCTAGAAGATGAAAAATGGGAGGTCGTGAAAACAAAGCCTACAGCTCAACAGCGAAGGCAGGCTAGGAAGCATCTCCTCAAGCTTAAACGGTAAGAGTAGGCCCAGCCAAAACTAGAAGTCCAAGAAAAGGCAGAGGCCTCCTCTACCGCTTCACTGGAGGCAACAAAGACGTCCCTTGCAGAGACTTCAAAGGGGGTAAGAAAATTCACTCTCAATGATTTCAAGCCACCTCAATTCAAAGAAAAAGCCACGCAGGGGGCATCATACTATTACAATTCGATAGTTAGATTCTCCATTGATGGATACAAGTCCAGCGACACCGATGATGGATTCGAATCCAACTACACCAACGAGTGGGAGGAATCCCTTGAAATAGGAGAATATCTCTCCGATGAAGAATGGGTTCCTGAGACTCATCTTATGCCAGTAATCTGGTATAACCCCCTACAGCCACAAGGATCCTGGTCTGATGATGAAGAAGACCAAGAGGCTGTACAAGAAAATGCTGTTGAACCAGCAACCGTCATTGCTCATCTCCTCAAGCTCAAACGGTAAGAGAAGACCCAGCCAAAACTAGAAGTCCAAGAAAAGGCAGAGGCCTCCTCTACCGCTTCACTGGAGGCAACAAAAATGTCCCTTCCAGAGACTTCAAAGGGGGTAAGAAAATTCACTCTCAGTGATTTCATGCCACCTCAATTCAAAGAAAAAGGCACGCAATGGGCATCATACTCTTGCAATTCGATAGTTGGATTCTCCATTGATGGATAAGAGTCCAGCGACACCGATGATGGATTCGAATCCAACTACAACGACGAGTGGGAGGAATCCCTTGAAATAGGAGAATATCTCTCCGTTGAAGAATGGGTTCCTGAGACTCATCTTATGCTAGTAATCTGGTATAACCCCCTACAACCACAAGGATCCTGGTCTGATGATGAAGAAGACCAAGAGGCTGTACAAGAAAATATTGTTGAACCAACACCCGTCATTGCTCTAGTGGAAATCAACTATGTTGAGCCACAAAGAGCTGATGAAGATAAAGATTTGGCTCCCATGCCTGATCTTGAAGAATATGTAAGGATCTTGCAGCGTCTCGCTCTAGAACAAGAGCAAGACCGCGTCAACGAGCTTCCTCGCAATCCAGAGCCTGAAGTCCCTGAAGACCATCAGGTACATCCTCCCTTAACTCCTGAAAATGGAGAAAATTGCTGGATAGACGATCCTCTTACAACCGAGGATGAGTCTGACTCCGATCAGGCAACGTCTCCTATTAGAGCTTCCTGTAATGTGATAATTCGGGATTATAGCTCTTCCGAAGCATCGTCTGACGAGATCACTTACACTCCGATGATGCCTAGCAATGTATCCTCTGGAGCCACCTCATCTCGCTTGACTTTCACTGAGACGACACCCTCTCAGGTTTCTTCTCCTGAGACTGTGACTTCAAAGCTCACACCCTTCCTGACTGAAGAATCCCTAGCTATTGATGCTTGGGATGATGAATTGGTCAACAAAGAAGAAAGGTTGTTGGATGCTGTTCAGGACTTGTTCCCGAAAAATGCTCCGTGAAACATAATCACTGAGGATGGCAACTCTGCTGCAGATACATCATCATCAAATGAAAAATGACAGCCTCTTGATCTTGAAGACAATCTTCCAAACGAAGACCCTTCTCAAGAAGTTGTTGAAGTTGGTAGAGGCACCCGCTCTAGCCGGGACTACCACAAGAATTACAACCAATCTTCCTTTTCATATGTAAATCCTTTGGAAAAAGATGTTGTAAGCGGCCCTAGTGGCAACAATGATGAACATGCAGGCCCCAAGGAGGCTTTCAAGTATGACTTGATTGAACATTTCAAGCACATACCTGCATGTCTGCACATCCAAAATTTATTACGAATGTCTCCGCGCACTCGTGATAATCTCATTTCAAAATTACAAAAGCTGAGTGAGGATGTCGACAAACATGCCCCGCAAGTCCTCCAAATTGAAATGGACTACCGGGTAAAAAATTCAGAAGCTTTCTTAAAGGGAGAAAATAAGAAAACTGAGGGATCATGCATTGAATGCATTTTGGTTCAAAAAGCAGCCAGTGCAACCATCGCTTTCACTAAGGACGACCTCCTACTTGGCGAAATAAGGCACAACCGACCCCTGTACTTCATAGGGTACATCAAGGAAATGCCTATGCACAGAGTTTAGATCGACCCAGGTTCTGCACTCAGCCTCATCTCCACTTCGGCTCTCGAAGAGTTGGGCATCCCACCCAGTAAGCTGAGCCACACATCTACATCTATCTTTGGATACGATGGGGGTACTCAAAGGCCTATCGGCAAAATTAGGTTCAAGTTGCAAATCGGTGATCTTATCTCCGAGGTCACTGTGTATGCAATAAAAACCCCTTCATGCTACAACATCCTTCTCGGACGCCCCTGGATCCACGAGAATGGTGTTGTCACTTCAACTCTACATCAATGCATCAAGTTCGTTGGCGACGACGGCATGATACATGGAGTCTTTACAGACAGTAAACCCTTCAAAGGTAAATAAGTCCACTTTGCAGACTCACGGATGTGTGAAGGTGAAAAAGAAGAAGAGGAGAAGCACACAACACCCTTTGCCGAAAATCTCCAGAAAGATAAAGGCAAGGCTCCTCAACAATCACCGAAGAAAAAAAACCATCCGGTAAATCGGAAGAGAGCATTCAAACTCCCTTCATCATCTCCCTCAAACCTTCGAAGCCTTTTGTCATCACGACTAAAGTGAAGAAGGCAAAGCAAAAGTCTAGGGGCAAATTTGTTGTCTCTTTCGTGTCTATCATGCAACACACGGATTCAGATTCAGAGTCAGAAGACGACATATCGTCAAGTCAAGCTGACACTCAGCAAGTTCAGCCTGCTCTTACTCCAATGGAGCAACTTCTGACATAGAAGATTCTACGTCAGCTTCCTTCGTTGTTCCAGCAACTTCAGCAAAGGAAACGCCGATCTTCTTCCATAGATCGGATGCTTCTTCATTAAACTCAATGCTTGAACCCTTCCAAAATGAAGGTATGCCTCAACTATCCTTACATAGTACTATGGCACAAGCTATTATGAAGAAAATGAGCTATGACGCTCAAAACCCAGTCGGTTTGGGAGAAGGATGCGGTATTCTCACACCTTTGGGGCCCATCTTGACAGAAAGATAGCTGGAAGATTGGAGACTCTATGGCCATGTAGAAAAGTTTTCACACGGGTTAGGGTATAATCCTGACACCCCCCTGAGACAATTGACACAAAGGCTTAAAAGTCAATTTAATGACCAAGCCACAACTTCTCAAGTCCATGAAGACATCGATCTTCCTGGATATCTCTTCGATGAGTCACCTGACAAAGATCCAGGAAGCTCATCCAATCGGTATGATTTCTCTGACGATGAAGAGGAATTGTCCGATGGCACAGACGCATGGTATTCTGTCCCAGAAGAACCCTCGTCTCCAAAAGAAGTACCTTACTTCGACCCGATTTCAACAGGCAATTGGTTTCATCTCATAGCAAGCCTTGAGAAAATTGCCGATCAAGAAGACCCATGGAAAGGAACAAAGCCTTGGTCTGAAAATGCCCTTGAAACCCCCGAAGGTTTTGTTGAGCTGGAAGCCTCCGAAAACATTGTGGAGGAACCACCTTCGAACCTTCCAACCGAAGATCCTACATACTACAGCGATCTCATGGCCTTTCGAAGCCTGGGGTATGGACATCATAGGTCCTATTTCTCCCCCTTCAAGCAAAGGTCGTTGCTTCATCTTCGCCGCTACGGATTATTTCTCTAAGTGGGCAGAAGCATTCACGCTTAACGAAATGAAGACCTCATCTGTCCTTCAGTTCCTGCGCACCAGCATCATTTGTCGTTTCGGCATACCCAAAAGATTCATCCATGATAACGGACCACAATTCCGGGATCATCGATTTTACAGGTTCTGCGACAAATACAAAATCCAAAGCTGTCCTTCGACTCCATACAGTCCGGCAGTAAACAGATTAGCAGAAGCTTTCCACAAGACACTCTGCAAAATCCTAAAAAAAAAATGGTCTCTAATCACAAAAGAGACTGGAGCAACAAACTATCTGAAGCTTTGTGGGCCTATCAAACCACCGTTCGAGGACCAACCCATAGCACACCATTCTCCTTGGTCTATGGATGCGAAGCTGCCGTACCCTTAGAAGTACAAATTCTTTCCTTGAGGGTATCCTTGCAAAATGACATGACACAAGAAAGCAATGTCAAATTGGTACTCCATGAGTTGGACAATCTCGATGAGAGACGGCTTAAAGCTCAGCAAAGCATTCAACTTTACCAAGCACGCATGGCAGGATCTTTCGACAGAAAGGTCAGGCAACGCGCCTACAAAAAGGGTGACTTGGTTCTTGCGGTAAAAAGACCAATGGTCTTCGCCCACAAGTCCAAAGGCAAGTTTGAGCCAAAATGGGAGGGACCCTACGTCATCAACAAGGTTTTCTCCAACGGCGCATACGCACTCCTAAATATGGAGGGTGACAGATGTATGTTGTCCATCAACAGCAAGTTCTTAAAGCGGTACTACCCTTGAAGACTTACCCAACTTGGTAAGAGCAATGCCTGTACGGCCAAACCCCGTTTCCAGGTACTAGCTCACTAAACCCACTCTTTTTAGAATTTTCATATCAAATGTTGAGATTTCTAGAAATTCAAACAATGCTTACTTTCACCATTTCATTGTTCAAGAAACTCTAAGTTTTGGAACCTTTCCCTAACTTGACCAAAATTTTCAACCCTTGAACCCAAAATTCATGGTTTGAAACAAAATCCAGATTCAGGGATCTCCACCGAAGTCCACCCTACCTTTTACCGCCTAAATGGTTTTAGGTCAAAACTTATGACCCTCGTGTCTTTAAACAAAAAAAATGGCTTTTCAAAAACCGCGGAGAAGCGACGCTTATTCGATACTCACACAAATTAGAAGCATGCGAACCATGTTTGACACTTCCAAAATCGCAGGAAGCGTCATTTCGTCGATACTTGCAAAATCCTAAAAAAAAAAAAATCGTGGAGACGCAACATTTCAGTTGATATCCACAACCCAAATTTCAAAGGTTCGAAAAAACCTAAAAACCGTGGAGACGCAACATTTTAGTTGATATCCACAACCAAAATTTCAAAGGTTCGAAAAAAACCAAGAAATCATGGAGATGCAACATTGCAGTTGATATCCATAACCCAAAGGTTCGAAAAAAACCGTAAATTTCAAAAATCATGGGGAAACGACATCAAGTCAGTACCAGCAAAACCAAAATTTTTGAAAAGCAAAGATGCGACATTCCATCGATACTTGCACCCAAATCCTCGAGGATGCGAAATTCCATCGATACTCACAACCGAATGAGCAAGGATGCTACATTCTATCGATACTTGCAAGACCATTCAGCAGGGAGGCGACTTTTAGTCGATACTTGCATTTTTTGAAAATCAAAACCGGCTATAAATGCCACCAAAACAGTCTATAAATGCCACAAACCGGCTATAAATGCCACCAAACTGGTTATCAATTCCACAAACCGGCTATCAATGCCACAAAACAAATAGGCTATCAATGCCATAATACAAAACCGGCTATCAATGCCACAAAACAAACCGGCTATCAATGCCACAACACAAAACCGGCTATCAATGCCACAAAAACTGGCTCTCATGCCAAAATCAGCTTCCATGCCATAAAAAAAAATCTGGCTCCCATGCCAAAACAATCATTTGACAAATGATTTTCATAAAATGACAAGCTTTTGATCAAATCCCATTTAGTAATTGCTTTCATCACAAAAAGATTTAAGTGAGTGTAGGGAAAAAAAAGCATCCCATTCAGCAATTGCTTTCATCACAAAAAGATTTAAGTGAGCGTAGGGAAAACAAAAAAAGAAAGAGTACCAAAAAATGCATGCGGTACCCAAAAAAAAAAGTGTTCACAAGCACTATAAAAAAAATACATGTGGTACCAAAAAGAAAAGAAGAAGAATAGTTTATGCTACAAAAATCAGGAGCTCAACCAAAAATGGTTTCCAGCCAAAACTTCAGCTCCTCAAGCAAAGTTTTGGCCTAAGCCGTTAGAGTTTCCAGGGCAAGCTTCTTCAGGAACTTGCCATGAGATGCTGGGGTAGGCTGTAACCCTTCTTTCACACCGGGAAGCTTATCCCGAGCAGTTTGCTATTGTTTGTCCTCTTGAAACTTCCTTTCGAGAACTCGATCAGCATCTGCAACCCGGCGAATCAGAGCACTCTCCCTATCGCGAGCCTCTGTTATAGCAGCCCACTTGGCAGCAACTTGTGCCTTCAAATGCTTAAGATGTTTCCTGGCCTCATCGACCTCCCTATCAAGGATGTTAAGGTCATGTGTCAGCCCAATGATGGCTAGCTCTTCTAAGTTCTTCTCTCGGACTAGCTGCTTCCTGCTTTGTGTAGCCTCATTCAGGTCAGACTTAGCCTTATAAGCAGGGTCGAGGAACATCTCCTTGAAGAACTGGTCGTCAGCAAAACCAATGGTCTCAAACCACTTGTCACCCAGTGCAATGATCCTGTCAACGATCGCCCTGGCACCTGTGACATCCAAACCAGCCTCTTTGGCATCACTGAGAATTTCCTGCACATGCTAGATCATGCCAAATCCAATATCCAAACCCCCAGAAAGGAGAGTCTCAATCCAAGAGCTCAGAACCCGCACCACCACCTTCTTCACAAAAAGAAGAGATGGCCCAGCTGAAGATTCGCCCCGCTCCGTCGGTCGGCTGCTTGTGTCATGCCCCGTTGAAAGAGTAACAAAAGAACTCTTTCAAGTTGGAGCTGCTGGGGAAGGAATCTCAGCACGAGGTACCTACTCCACCATGTCAGAATTAATTGCAGGAGTCTCTACCTCCGGATCAACCTCTGGCATCCCTTGCTCTGGTTCTGAAGGAAGCAATGGACTCTCCTTTGTCGCTTCAAAACCTGCCAAAGAAACACAAAAAGGTATGAATATGATCCTGTTTAAAAAATCATTATCAGGGTTATTACTATAAAATACCTTCTTCGACGACTGGCAGAAAACTCTCTTCCTCCATGAACTCATCGGATGCATCGTCAACATTTGCGTCCATCGATGGTTCAAAGTCATCAGAATCTTGTGGCAAGTCAGCTAACAAGAAAAATGTTTGGAAACCAAGTCACAGATAAAAAAAAAAGAAAGCAAAAGAAGTTATTGTTAGAGTGTTTATTTTGTTGCAATTTGATTGGATGCATTCATTGTCTCATCTTGATCTCTCTCTCATTCATGTTCTTCTTCTTAGGTTTCTCTTGCATATCTTTCTTTCATAAGCTTTGTTTTTACTTGGAAAAATCTTCAAATCTTTATGTTTTCTGCTTCCACATTCTGTCGGTCCCTCTGTCGGCTCTTATCGGTCAGCCGACACTAGAACCGAGCCCAGCCGATAGACTGTCGGTTCCAGTTCCAGAGAGCTTCAACTTTCAGATCTTCTCTGTCGGTCAGATCCTCGGCTCCTATCGGTCAACCGATAGTGCTTAAAACTCTGGACCGAGAGTTCATCGGTCTCAATATCAGAAAGCTTCATTTTTGGACTTTTTGCTTTATCGGTTCCTAAGTCGGTTCCAAGGTCGGTCGACCGATGATGTCGGTCAAACCGACAAGTGTTTCTTGGTCAGCAAATTTTTCAAAAATATAGCCGTTGCATATGACCGTTATGCTATCGGTTGACCGACACCAAGTTCTCGGCCAGCCGATAGCTATCCGTTGGGAACACTTTTTCTATAAAAAGTGACTTTCTCTTTGGGAAAGTTTGCTGAATTTTTGAGATCATCTGAGCCCAAAGGAGAGGAACTTTACAAGAGCTTTTCAAAAGGGATCATGGAAGCATTTTCAACCTTTCAATCTTTGACCTTTAAAATTGGTTTGCTTTCTAAATCTCTATCTCTTTTTCATGCTTAGACTTTCAATCTTTGTTTTCCTGAGCATGATCAAAGTGTTAGGCCTTTTCTAAAGATGTTGTTTCTTTTCATAACATGCCTAGATCTTTGAAAAGTATTTGGATTATGAAATCAACATAAGTCTTCTCATTCACATGTGTTTTTGAACATTAACTTTCAAAACTAATTGTTTTAAGTTTGAACTTTTGACAAACCATGTGTTGAGTAATGCAACTCTTTCTCTTACATTTGATCATCATCCTTTGCATTAATTGAAGTTACATCTTTTTAAAAAAAGAGAAAGTGAATTTTCTAGTTCATGCATTAGTCATAAACATTATCATTGTCCATTCAGCCTATCTAGAGGCAAACCACTGTGTTTTACTTGTTCTCTTACCCATGCACAAATAGGCATTTCACTTAAGAGAAAAATCAATGTTGTAATGGTTGGTGCTTAGCCTTGAAAAGCACATATAGTGTTGTAAAGGTTCATGCTTAACCTTGAAAAGCATAATGATGTGATTGTAAGGTTTGAGGTGATCCTAAACCTTGAATTGACTAGTGAAATCCGGTAAGGTTACCGGGAGTGGATGTAGGCATCTTGGCCGAACCACTATATTTGATTGTGTTATGGTGATTTGTGGTTACTTTCCTTTTCATGATTGTTGAACTCTTAATTGGGTATAAGCTTGATTAAAAAGTGTGTTTGTCTTTTGAATGTGTATGATTGACTCAAATAACTCTCTCTTTTATGAAGCTAGCTTACTATCATCAAAGCATAAGTCACCTAAAAATCAAAATGTTTAAAAGTGGCTTAAATTTTTAATTGCATCCTATTCACCCCCCCCCCCTCTAGGATTCGATCCTGGTCTTTCAATTGGTATCAGAGCTAGGTTGCTCTGGTTTTAGGTCTTACAGCCTAGAGTTGAATCCTAGTAAGTGTGTTTCTTTTGTTGCCACTATGCAATCTCATCTTGGTGAGGGCAATGCCACCAATAGACCACCTCTGTTTAATGGAACACATTATAGGTATTGGAAAATTAGGATGCAAGTGTTCCTGGAATCTCAAAGTTTAGATGTGTGGAACATCATTGAAGAAGGTTATCATCTACCCACTGCCACAGAAAAGGATTCTGAAGGCAATATCATATCCTTAACTCTCAAACCTAAAAGTGCTTGGACTCAAGGGGAAAAGGATAGAGCTAATCTTAATGCTAAAGCAAAAAACTCTTTATATTGTGCCTTATCTCAAGAGGAATTCAATAGAGTTGTCAATTGCAATACTGCTAAGGAAGTGTGGGACACCCTAGAGACCACCCATGAAGGTACAGATCAGGTCAAGATAGCCAAAATTCAAATGTTGACCTCTAAGCTAGAAGATATTAAAATGCTAGAAGAGGAAACTTTTGATGAGTTCTACACAAAGATTATGGAATTAATCAACTCTCTCATAGGACTAGGAGAAAAGATGGATGAATCTAAAACTGTTAGAAAAATTTTAAGATCTCTTCCTAAAAGATTCAAACCAAAGATTATTGCCATAACTGAGAGTAAAAATGTGGATCAAATTAAAATTGAAGAGCTAAGAGGAAATCTTCTCACATATGAACTAGATTTTGAAGTTAAAGATAAAAAGAAAGGAGTTGCCTTTACCTCTCAGACTAATGAAAATGAAAGTGAAGATGATAGTGATGATGACAATGCTCTTCTTGTCAAGAACTTTAAGAAATTCTTTAAGAATAACAAAAACATTAGAAAATCTGATGAAAGCAGCAAAAGCTCTAGATTTCCAAGAAGTTCCAAAAGTTCTTTTATCAAAAAGGATGTGCAATGTTACAATTGCAAGGGGTTTGGACATATTGCTCAAAATTGCTCCACTCCTAAAGAATTTGAAAGAGGGGATAAGAAAGCAAAGAAAGCATTGAACATAACTTGGGATGACGAAGATGAAGATAGTGACAAAAATGAATCCCAGAATGATGAAGATGAAAATCCTCCTAATTGGCTTCTTATTGCCTCTGTCGAAGAGATAAATGATCATAACACATTAATAGATGACACAGTAGGGGAAGAGGAAACTCATGAAGAAGATGATGAATTTGAGATCCAACAAGCTTACAATGATCTATATGAAAATTCTGAGATCTTAATTAAGAAAAATAAAATGTTAAAAGAAGAATCCATAAAACTGGTCAATGAAGTAAATGTTCTAAAAGATGAATTGAAACTAACCATAAATGACAAAGTCAATTTGGAACATAAATTCATCACCCTAACTAAAGAACTAGCTCTTGCTCAAAATCACATTCATAGCTTACAATCCAAGCTTGAGTCTAGTCAACTTGAAACAAACTCCTTACAATTAAAACTCAACAAAGGAAAATTCATTGTTGAAAAATTCACCTTGGGAAATGACAAGTTTTATCAAATGTTAGGCATGCATAAAATCTATGGTGACAAGAGTGGTGTAGGTTTTGAAGGCTCCCCTAGCAACATGAAGGACAGCTCTCAAATACTTACTAAGAGTGTCCGCAAACCTATAGTTGAGAGAAGTTTTACCACTAGATGGACTTGTCATTTTTGCAATCATAGAGGTCATTTGGTTCCCAATTGCCCTTATAAAAATAGGTTATCTCTCAACAATCCCTCTAAAGTATCTTTTAAATTTGTCCCCAAGACCATTCCCTACAAATCTCCTCTGTCTAGATGGATGGTTAAACAAACACACCTTGAGAGTCTCATAGTGCAAACCGCTTTAAAAGCAAAAGAAAATCCTACTTGGTTTTTAGATAGTGGTTGTTCTAAACACATGACAGGAGACCGATCTAGATTCAGCTCTATAGTGGAATATGATGGAGGAAATGTCTCTTTTGGAGACAATAGTAAAGCTCAAATCATTGGCAAGGGAAGTGTGAAGGGAGATCAAATACCAACTCTGAATGATGTATTTCTTGTGGAAGGATTGAAGCATAATCTCCTTAGCATTAGTCAATTGTGTGACAAGGGAAACAAAGTTGTCTTTGACAGGCTTTCATGCAAGGTAGTAAATGATAAAACTAACCAAGTTATCCTTACTGGGTCAAGGACAAAAGGGAATATCTACATTATAGAAGAATGTGATGACAATGAGTCTAGGTGCTTGATAACCAGAAATCAAGAGAATTACTTATGGCACCAAAGGATGGGTCACATAAACTTTAAATTGATGAAGATCCTGTCCAAGAATGAGATTGTGAAAGGAATTCCCAAGTTGTCTGCTGAAAAGTCTGAAATCTGTAAGGCATGCCAACTGGGTAAACAAATAAAGAAGAGTTTCAAAGGTTTAAAGGATATATCGTCGTCTCGTCCTCTAGAATTAATCCATATGGACTTGATTGGACCTGCACCCGTGCAAAGTATTGGAGGAAAGAAATTTATTCTGGTTATGGTAGACGATTATTCTCGTTTTGGTTGGATTGCTTTTCTCCATGCTAAATCAGATGCTGTAGACAATATCATAAGAATTTGCAACAAGATACAAGTTGAAAAAGATTGTAAAATTCAGAAGATCAGAAGTGATCATGGAGGAGAATTTGAGAATGAAAAATTTGCCAAATTTTGTGAAAATCATGGGATCAATCATCAATATTCAGCTCCTAAGACTCCTCAACAAAATGGAAGTAGCAGAAAGAAGAAATAGAGTGATTCAAGAAATGGCTAGGACCATGCTCAATGAAAAGAATCTTCCTCGTAATCTATGGGCTGAAGCTGTGAACACTGCCTGCTATATTATAAATAGAGTCTATCTCACCAAGAATACCAACAAGACCCCGTATGAGCTTTATTTTGAAAGAAAACCTAATTTAAGGTATTTGAAAGTGTTCGGAAGCAAATGTTATATTCTAAGAGATAGGGAGCAGTTGGAGAAATTCGAGCCTAAATCCGATGAAGGAATCTTCCTAGGCTATTCTGAAAGGAGCAAAGCTTACAGAGTGTTTAATCATAGAACTATGACCATAATGGAGTCAGCCCATGTTGTCATCGATGATATGAATCAAATTGGAAGAACTCTTCAAGATGATGATGAAGTTGAATATGTTATTGATCAACCAACTCCTAAAGCCAAAAATGATATCATCCCATCCAAAGCTACAGTTCCAACCAAACTCATGAAAGATCATACATTGGAGAATATTATTGGAGATATCAGTAGCGGGGTCATGACCCGGAGACAAGTTCATAACTTATGTGCACATTACTCTTTTGTCTCTCAAATTGAGCCCAAGAATTTTTCAGAAGCTGAATCAAAATCAGAATGGATGGAAGCTATGCAAGAAGAATTGAATCAATTTAAGAAAAATAATGTTTGGGATCTTGTTCCATTACCTATAGAGAAAAATCCAATTGGTACTAAGTGGATTTACAAGAACAAATCAGATGAATCTGGTAATGTTGTGAGAAACAAGGCAAGACTAGTAGCAAAAGGATATGCCCAAATAGAAGGAATTGATTTTGAAGAAACCTTTGCTCCTGTAGCCCGATTGGAGTCTATAAGGATCCTATTGAGTTATGCTAGTTGCATGAGAATTAAACTATTTCAGATGGATGTCAAAAGTGCCTTCCTGAATGGAGAAATTGAAGAGGATGTTTATGTTACCCAACCAGAAGGCTTTGAGGACCCTCATCATCCTGAGTATGTCTACAAACTCAAGAAAGCTCTTTATGGATTAAAACAAGCACCCAGGGCTTGGTATGAAAAGCTCACAACTCATCTGATTGAAAATGATTTTAATTGTGGGAAAGTAGATAAGACCTTGTTTATCAAGAAAATTGATCAAGACATTCTTGTAGCTCAAGTCTATGTTGATGACATAGTGTTTGGATCCACATCAGACAAATTGGCTCAAGGATTCTCAGAGTTAATGAGCTCCACCTTTGAGATGAGTCTAGTCGGTCCCCTGCAGTTCTTCTTAGGTCTCCAGGTCAACCAAACCGAGCGAGGAATTTTTCTTAGCCAATCCAAATTTGCCTTAGAAATTGTTAAGAAGTTTGGTCTAGAAACCTCCAAGCCTAATAGCAACCCCATGGGATCTACTTCAAAACTGTCTAGTGACCTCAAAGGCACCAAGGTAGACCAAAAACTCTATCGTAGTATGATAGGAAGCCTTCTCTATCTTACTGCTAGTAGACCTGATCTCTCCTTCAGTGTTGGAATCTGTGCCAGATATCAATCGGATCCGCGTGAATCCCATCTCAAAGCTGTTAAACGTATCTTTAAATACATCAATGGGACATCACATTATGGCATCTGGTATCCTTGTGACTCATCTTTACAATTGATTGGATATAGTGATGCTGATTGGGCGGGATCAATAGATGATAGGAAAAGCACCAGTGGATGTTGCTACTTCATAGGAAATTGCTTAGTAGCTTGGCATAGCAAAAAGCAAAATTCAGTATCCTTGTCTACTGCAGAAGCTGAATACATAGCTGCAGGTAGCTGTTGTGCTCAATTGTTGTGGATGAAACAAACCTTGTTAGATTATAATGTCCCACAACATTGTATGCCTATCATGTGTGATAACTCAAGTGCCATTAGCATATCTAAAAATCCTGTTCAGCATTCTCGCACTAAACACATTGACATTCGCTATCACTTTTTGCGTGATCATGCTGACCAAGGCTCTATTGAGTTACTTTTTGTTCCAACTGATTCTCAATTGGCTGACCTGTTTACTAAACCCCTTGGAAATGAAAGATTTATTAAACTAAGACATCATTTGGGCATTGGCCCTTGCCCTGAAATCTGAAATCTTGTTGTCTAAATCACATGTTATTGCATCTTCACTGTATTATAGCTCTTATAAACAGGTGCTACTGACAAGGTTTGTGTCTTCCTATAGATGGGCGAGATCCTTTGCAATTAGATGTCAAAGGGGGAGAGAATGCTATGTAAAACGGTCTCAATTTGAGGGGGAGTAGAAGCAAGGTCTATCAAATTGAGGGGGAGAAGCTTTGTCTAGTTGCTCCCAAAAAGAAAATCCAAAGCTCCAGAATATCCAAAATCCCAAAGCATCCAAAGCTCCTTAAATGTCCAAAGAAGTTGGTGGTTGAGTTCGTGGCATATGAGAGAGTGTCAAGCTTAGAGTTGCCATCAAATTGCAAAGGGGGAGATTGTTAGAGTGTTTATTTTGTTGCAATTTGATTGGATGCATTCATTGTCTCATCTTGATCTCTCTCTCATTCATGTTCTTCTTCTTAGGTTTCTCTTGCATATCTTTCTTTCATAAGCTTTGTTTTTACTTGGAAAAATCTTCAAATCTTTATGTTTTCTGCTTCCACATTCTGTCGGTCCCTCTGTCGGCTCTTATCGGTCAGCCGACACTAGAACCAAGCCCAGCCGATAGACTGTCGGTTCCAGTTCCAGAGAGCTTCAACTTTCAGATCTTCTCTGTCGGTCAGATCCGCGGCTCCTATCGGTCAACCGATAGTGCTTAAAACTCTGGACCGAGAGTTCATCGGTCTCAATATCAGAAAGCTTCATTTTTGGACTTTTTGCTTTATCGGTTCCTAAGTCGGTTCCAAGGTCGGTCGACCGATGATGTCGGTCAAACCGACAAGTGTTTCTTGGTCAGCAAATTTTTCAAAAATATAGCCGTTGCATATGACCGTTATGCTATCGGTTGACCGACACCAAGTTCTCGGCCAGCCGATAGCTATCCGTTGGGAACACTTTTTCTATAAAAAGTGACTTTCTCTTTGGGAAAGTTTGCTGAATTTTTGAGATCATCTGAGCCCAAAGGAGAGGAACTTTACAAGAGCTTTTCAAAAGGGATCATGGAAGCATTTTCAACCTTTCAATCTTTGACCTTTAAAATTGGTTTCCTTTCTAAATCTCTATCTCTTTTTCATGCTTAGACTTTCAATCTTTGTTTTCCTGAGCATGATCAAAGTGTTAGGCCTTTTCTAAAGATGTTGTTTCTTTTCATAACATGCCTAGATCTTTGAAAAGT
Source organism: Litsea cubeba (assembly GCA_012931725.1). NCBI lineage: Eukaryota > Viridiplantae > Streptophyta > Magnoliopsida > Laurales > Lauraceae > Litsea > Litsea cubeba. The sequence goes on from CM022946.1 coordinate 59,946,634, forward strand.
ATTTGCATTATGAAATCAACATAAGTCTTCTCATTCACATGTGTTTTTGAACATTAACTTTCAAAACTAATTGTTTTAAGTTTGAACTTTTGACAAACCATGTGTTGAGTAATGCAACTCTTTCTCTTACATTTGATCATCATCCTTTGCATTAATTGAAGTTACATCTTCTTAAAAAAAGAGAAAGTGAATTTTCTAGTTCATGCATTAGTCATAAACATTATCATTGTCCATTCAGCCTATCTAGAGGCAAACCACTGTGTTTTACTTGTTCTCTTTCTCATGCACAAATAGGCATTTCACTTAAGAGAAAAATCAATGTTGTAATGGTTGGTGCTTAGCCTTGAAAAGCACATATAGTGTTGTAAAGGTTCATGCTTAACCTTGAAAAGCATAATGATGTGATTGTAAGGTTTGAGGTGATCCTAAACCTTGAATTGACTAGTGAAATCCGGTAAGGTTACCGGGAGTGGATGTAGGCATCTTGGCCGAACCACTATATTTGATTGTGTTATGGTGATTTGTGGTTACTTTCCTTTTCATGATTGTTGAACTCTTAATTGGGTATAAGCTTGATTAAAAGGTGTGTTTGTCTTTTGAATGTGTATGATTGACTCAAATAACTCTCTCTTTTATGAAGCTAGCTTACTATCATCAAAGCATAAGTCACCTAAAAATCAAAATGTTTAAAAGTGGCTTAAATTTTTAATTGCATCCTATTCACCCCCCCTCTAGGATTCGATCCTGGTCTTTCAGTTATACTAGTTGAAGGTTCTAGAACCACTCCAGAGTCCCTCGGTTCTTCTTCTGGTGCCGCAACCGGATCCGTCACCGCCTCATCGGCAGGAACCTCAGGCGTCGCCAAGTCTTCAACCTCTGCTGCAAAGAAAAAGAGAGCAGCAGGGGGAGAAAGCAAATCAGAACATGGAAGAATCCCATGAAAAGAAATGCAAAGAGAAATAGGAAGAATCATACCCTCACCGATAGTCTCTTCTTCTCGGCTTCTCTTTTCTGGAGGCTCATCAGCATCCTCTGGCACCTCCTCATTGATAGTAAGAGGAACTTCCAAATCAGGAGAAACTTCATGTTGCCCCTTGCTACGATGATGACTCCTTTTCCTCTTACTCCTGCAGGCTCACCTCTTAGAAGAACCTGCCCCACTGTCAGAGTCAGGTTTCCCACTTGACTCCTCACTGGATGGTCTACTCTTGCCAGTACACTCCACGGAAGCTCGCCTCTGTGCCGTTTGCATCCAAGTATCAGGCTCAGCTTCCTTTTGTTCTAGCTGCTCTAAAGCCTCATCAGATATTTCTCGAACAAATTCAGAACCAATGACGCCCTGGTCACCGAGAAAGCCTCTCTTGTGCTTCTCTCCAGAAAGGAAGGCCCAAACTTCCTCTCGCCGGACGCCATCCGACTTTCTAAGGCCTTTTCCAGACGATAGCTTCACATCAAGCTCCTTCTTGGAAAGCCCTTGATATGCCGAAAAGCTCTCCACGAACCACTTCGTGAAGCCGGCAGTCCGGAAAGTCGACAACACAGGATAAGAAATCACGGCAGTAGTGTCTTCAGCACTATAGAAAGCCCATGCATTTCTCCCGTCCTGTAAACCTCCAAAGCGCTTCACCATGCTTGAAGGCGCTCCAACAGCGCCTTGAGAAAAGCCCAACTGTAGAGCAAAGCGAGAAGGTACATACGGCTGGATGTCGACAAAAAGATGTCTGCGGTACACCATCGTGCCGACACGTATGCTGAAAAGCCAGTCCTTTGCATTCGTCAAGGAGTAATGCCTTCCTGACCCTGCCCTGGTAGAGTCTCGGGAGGCACCAAAGTCAAAAGCCTTCTTCCACAACTCCGTAGAAAGCTTCACTAAAGAGTGCCCCATCTCGACGTCCCTGAAATGTCGGATCCTCATGCGGGCAAACAAAAGTGATTCGGACACGGCTTTGCCCATAGCCAGTCGAATCATGAGAGGATCATCATCCTGTGCAGCACCTAGCCGGTGGAAGCCAGGACAGTGGTATACAAACCACAAATAAAAGATATGGGCTGAAAATACCCTATTCATAGGGAGCCCAAGCCGAACTAAAACAGTAGCAGCCTGTAGTTCGGTACACAAGTAGGAGTAAAGAGCTGGCACCAAAGCAAGCCGCTCTCCAAATGCCATCTGACAGGCCGGAAAAATACAATGCGGCTTGATGTGCGTTCCATCTCCTCCAGCAAAAATAGCCTCACCTAGCCAAAGTGAGGTAAACAGTGAGATCTCTCCGCAGTGCAATGTCAGGACATATAGCGTTTGTACTCGCAAAGAAATTTCTCAACTCTTCTTGCATAGCCAAAATCTTCTTCGAACCCAGATCCTTAGCCTTGTCTTCCCGGGTCATGCTATCAGAAGGTTCCCCACTTTCAAAGAAGTTGGGAGACGAAGAGCTAAAACTCTTCCAACTGCTGGATCTTACTTTTGAGCCCTCCTTCTCCTTCAAAAAATCATAGAAGGCGACGAGCTGAAAGTACAAATGCCTAAACTCCTCATACTGCTCCTCAAGGACGCTGTCGATCGGCATAAACTCCTCATAGAGTTTGCCAAGGATGGGCAATCCAGTAATGGCGCTCAGCTCTTTCAAAGAGAAACCAATCTTACAATTCGTCACAACGAAGGTATTGCTTTGTGGAAGGAATGACTCCAATATAGCCATGAAGGCCTCGTCGGAAAAGATCACGATCTCCCTAAAGGCGTGGACCGCATCAAAAATCCCGGCTTCCTTCAAAACGGCGCCACCAATCAGCAGGACGCGATCAGTCCACGACTTCCACTCGGAGTCAGCACTAAAACGGCCACGAAGTCGAAAAGGCTTCACCCAACTGCTGCCGTTACCGCTGAAAATGCCAAGGCCCACCGGTCCCAAATCTACCGACGGATAATCAGAGCCCTGGTAGCCGCTGGCCGGCATCAACATGTCTATGTCAGTAGGCGACTTCTCCGCATATCCAGGAGAACCGCCAACAAAAACCCTGATCTTGATTACATTTGTCCTCTTCACCCACCTTGGAGGATCTTCCCTCTTAGAGCTCATGGAAGCAAGGCTCATAATCGAGATGGTGCGATCAAACGTCGACCGGGTAACAATTGTTCTCTCCTCACCATCAGCTGTGTAAGAGAACTGAAAACATCTCTTCTGGTATGTCATGTCGTCAGGGACTGCATCACCAAAGAAGAAGGTAGGCTTGGGCAAAACCCTCTGATCGTCTATCACCCATGGACAACTGCTTACCATGATCTTATAAAATTCCTCTCCCTTGAGAGCGATTAGTTGCTGTCTCATCTCATCTTTGTTGAGAGAGTCGCACTCTTCTAGGTTTCTCTCAACATATTGGACCTTCTCCCAGGCCTGCTGAACGGCCGGGTTAGAAGATCTAGCAGATCGATGAGGTACGCTTGTACCGGGCTCTTTTCCCTTGTTCGTTCTGGAGGAACCACCTACAAAAGGTTGGAAAAGAAAAAGATCAATCATCAAAATGACAGGATTTCGCTAAAAAAAATCTGGCGAAATTTTGACATGACTCTGGTGCAATTCCAAAGAAAATGAACTACTCCGAAAGAAATAGAAAGCTTGAAGATGGGCTCAACATCGCTGCGAGCTCCGAAACTCTAAACTTTCGTGACCTCAAAATCTTCGTAAAATCAGGAAGGGCTCAACATCGCTGCGAGCTCCAAATTCCCAAATTTGCAAAAACTTTCAGGTATGCTATCATATCATGATACAAATTCAAAAGAATGCATGCATGAACATCTTGGTTTGCCAAAAAAATGCATTATCATGATGAGCAAAAAAAAAAAAAGAAAAAAGAAACTTTCTTAATAAAAAAGGGAGAAAGAAAATAACAAAAAAAAAAGAAAATAACAGAAAACTTTCTCAAAAAAAAAGGGAGAGAAAGAAAACAAAAAAAAGAAGTTGGCCCACAGGCCACGTGGCCGTACGGCCAGATCCGTACGGCCCACAAAAAAAAGAACGAAAAAAAAAAGAAAAAATATGTAAAAAAAAGGGGAAAACACGTGAAAAAGAAAAAAAAGAAAAGAAAAGAAAGAAACAAAAAAAGAAAGAACTTTTTTTATCATCCTATTTTCTACAATGGAGTTTTCTTGAAAAAGGGAACTTACTTGAAGCCATTGATGGAGCAGAAGAAGACAGTCTTGAAGATCTTGAAGAATAAATCTTGGTCTTGAAGCCCTCTTGGGATTGTTTCAAAAGAAAGCAATAAGAGCAAGAGATTAGAAAGTTACTAATTAGTAACTTTACCAAAAGAAAGAAATTAGAAAGATTATTTCCTAAAAGAAAGATATCTTGAGGGATTCTCTCCCAAAAAGAAATCAATGAGAGATTTTCTCCCAAAAGATTGGAGATTTGAGATATTATCTGCCAAAGAAAGATATCTTGAGATATTCTCTCCCAAAATAATGGGAACATGTGAGATTCTCTCCAAATAAAGATATTCTTAGATATTCTCTATCCAAAGGAGATATTTCTAGAAATTCTTTACAAAAATGACACCATATGAGATCTAAGCCATTTCAAAAGCTTACGGTCCCATGGGCTAGCCCATATGAGCCAGGTTTGACGACCTAGGCCTAAAAAAAAAGGGGCTTTTAGTCAAAGAGAAATCCCTCTTACCAAGAGCTTAAAAAAATGGTTCCATGCCTCTTTTGAGTTGATTGGACCATACAAAAATAAAAAAGAATTCCAAGCCCCATGAGCTTCCAAAAAATCAAACAATCCAGCCTCATCTACCAAATTGAGCCAAATCTTGAAATTGACATTCCACAAAAATCCAAACCAAACCTGGTCCCCTAACTTGCCACATACAACTTGTTAGGTCACAAGACCAAAACCAAAAACCATAACCTGGTCCCCTAACTTGCCGCAAACAGCCTGTTAGGTCACAAGATCAAAACCAAAATCGATCCCCCAACATTCCACAAACAGCTTGTTGGGTCACACGGTCAAAACCAAACCCGACCCCCTAGCCTGCCACATACGACTTGTTAGGTCACAAGGTTAAAACCCAAATCTAGATCCTTGATGTCATCTTCAAAACTTTACCTCGAGATGGTACGTGATTCCTTTCACTACCATAAAATTCCCATGGAAGCTCAAAAGGCTACAATACCAAAAGAAAAACTGCTCAAAGACTCTTGGTCAAGTCACAAGCTCTCCAAAAATCTTTTCGAGGTACATCGACTACAAAAGTTAAGCAACTCGTTGCTGCACCTTGAGGGGGCATTTGTTGACACCAAAAATGTCACTTTGCTTATTCAAGATCCAAAAAGCTACATGAAGTCGCAACCTGCCATAAATAGGCAATGCTACTTCCAAAAAATCAAATCTTGTCAGAATCAAACAAAAACTGCAAGATCCTTCAAGACAGCCAAAAGAGGAGTACACAAGAAGTTTCGGGCCATTTCAAAATCATTTGGCCTAACTTCGCTTCTAAGGGCAGCTGAAAAAGGGCTCCCGATGGGGAAAGCATCGGAGACACCAAATCTTCGATCAGAGCCTGTGGATGGTATCAAAATACATCTAAAAGGCTCCACGTCAAGTTCCAAGTCAAACTGATAACGTTTGACCCTCCATCAACCCTCAAACAACTAAATCAAGCCTCTCGGCGGTGAGAACTACCAAGGCCATCGCTCATAAAAAAGAGCACATGGACGGTTTCAAAATGCTTACAAAGGGCTACACGTCAAGTTTCAGGTCATTTCGACAACATTTGACCATACTTTGACGCTCGGAAGCCAAATCAGGCCTCTCGGTGGCGAAGCTCCCTGAGACCATGGTTTCGAAGACAGAGCCTATGGATCATCTTAAAATGACTCCAATAGGTTCCCTGTCAAATTTCAAGTCAATTGGACATCGGTTGACCGCACATCAAACCGCGACATCTTCATCGCGATAAAAACAAGTCTACTACCAATAGGTCCCCCAAAAGATTCAAAACTCAGGCAAAATCCTATGGTTGGTCTTATTTATTTCTCAGGAGGCTTCACCCCAAATTTCAAGTCATTCCGACATCGTTTGACCCAGTTTCAACTTCTGACAGAAAATCGGTAGCTCTACACGACAAAGTCTTCGACTTTCCCGGAAAATTGGAAACTTTGCACTCCAAAATGCAAGGATTCTTGTCAAGTTTTCTACAGGGAAATCAGGGCAATAAATGATAAAAGATTTCAATAAAAAATACAGAAGAAAAAAAGAATCGAAAAACATAAAAAACGGCCGCAAAATGGGACAAAAATGGGGAAATCCCCCAGGGTCGCAGACCCCTGCGACCCTAGCCTAGGGTTGCCAGCCCCTGCCACCCTGGCCCATGATCGCCTACGACCTTGGATTTCGGAATCGCCGGTGTTGGCTCAGGAAAGCCCATTTTTCATCGTTTTTCCGCGATTCGAAGATTCCGAATCCTGAGATTTTCTAAAATTCATACTTTTGAGGTGCCAAATCCTTTGACATATGTCAAAATCACGGGTCAATCATCAAGAATATCAAAATCAACATTGATCGCCAACCGGTCAACCAAAAAACGTGTGCTTTCTACCCGACTGATCGAGAAATCGACAGGACAGATGGCACCGACCCGCTGTTGGCAACCAATCCCTGAAGTTACATGGTCATCTGATGTCGATCTACATAATGATCCATCGATGATCATCGACAGAAGAATCCCAAAAGACGCGGCACGACCCGCGACTCTTCAACGGCTCAGCGACCACTTAATGCGGTTAATTGACTAGCTTTATTGCAGTCATTAATTTATTTTTTTTTGGACGGCCCAATCAGAAGCAAGCAAACGGGAGTTACAAGTCAATTGATTCATGGCATTTAACCCATGAAACTCCTCCCATCATGGCGATTAAAGGCGATTAAATGCCCTCAATCTCCACCGGCCAATCAGAAGCTAAGAAAAAGGAGTTACAAAATAAAGGAATTAAACCCTGTAACTCTTCCTGATGGACCGCGCTCCTGCTAGGTTCTACCGAGGTCGGCGGACGTGGGAGTCCGTCGGGTCCGACCCTTTCGTAACCGGGGGCAAGGGCGTGCATCAACATTTCTTTTTTTGTGTGGGTGTGCCAGATTTTCTATTTTACTTGGAATTGCAAGTGGTGATCCGGAGATCAACCTTCGCAAGTAAAAAGGAAATCAACTTCTTTCAAGTTTTCCATTGCACATATATTTAAGAAAAGAGACATTTTCTTGGTTTGCCGTGAAAGGCGATTTTTTTTGGCATTTATAGCCGATTTTGGCGTTTATAGCCGATTTTTGGCGTTTATAGCCGATTTTCAATCCTTATCAATAATGAAAGACAAGAGTTGTGATTTTTGTCTCTTTTAAAAAAATACAAACTACAATGAAAAGCAAGAAAAGGAGGATCTAACTTCTCAGGAGATTGTGGGGGACCCCTTTAGATTGACGGTCGCAAGCCATATGTGGGCTTCGCCATCATCCATGCAGATGAGAACAGAGGATGCTATTGATTCGCTTGGCTTGGCTATAACCTCAGGTTTTTAGAGGACAAAGACCAAAAGAAGGTCCTATGTCCAATAAAAAGCCGAGTAGACGGGCTTGAAAAGCCATGTCTAAGCCATCGGCGGCAGAAGGAGAAGGCAAGGACCTTGGGGGGGGGGGGGGGTACCCCCCAAGGGACTTTTGTCACCTTGTAGTGGTGGTCGGTGTAGGATTTCCGCAGAGTTTTCTCTCTTAGATTTCTGATGCCTCTTTCTGTCTGAGTTTCCGGATTTTCTGCAGTCTATTGTCTGTGTGTCTGCTGTCTGTTCTTCTTGGAGAGCTCTCCTATTTATAGGCTTTTAGGTAGCCATTTAGGAGGGTTTATGAGCCTTGATTGTCATAAAGCTACATAAAGGGAGGAGTTACAAAATTGAATTCTTTATTTTGTAACTTCTTTTTCTTGGCTTCTGATTGGCCGGAGGAGATTGAGGGCATTTAATCGCCATGATGAGAGGAGTTTCATGGGTTAAATGCCATGAATCTCTTGACTTGTAACTCCCGGATGCTTGCTTCTGATTGGTCCGTCCAAAGAAATGGATTAATGACTGTAATAAAGCTAGTCAATTAATCGCATTAAGTGGTCGCCGAGCATCTGAAGAGTCGCGGGCCGTGCCGTGTCTTTTGGGATTCTTCTGGCGATGATCATCGATGGATATTCATGTAGATTGACATCGGATGACCATGTAATTTCAGGTGTTTGTTGCCAACAGCAGGTCGGTGCCATCTGTCCTGTCGATTTCTCGATCGGTCGGGTAGAAAGCACACTTTTTTTGGTTGACCGGGTGGCGATCAATATTGTTTTCGATACTCTTGATGATTGACCCGTGTTTTGGACGGATGTCAGAGGATTTGGTGTCTCAAAAGTATAAATTTTGGAAAATACTAGAGGCTGGGCGCTTCGAATCGTGAAAAAACGGTGAAAACCGGGGTTTCTGGGGCCTTCCCGGCGACCCCGGGCAGGGTCGCAGGGGCCTGCGACCTTGGGCCAGGGTCGCAGGGGTCTGCGACCCTAGGGGGGGTTTTCCCCCTTTTTGTCCCGTTTTGTGTCTGTTTTTGCTGTTTTTCGATTCTTTTTTCTTTTGTATTTTTCCTTGACATTTTTGACCATTTATTGGCCTGATTCCCCTGTAGGAAACCTGATGAGAATCCTTGCATTTTATTTTGCGAAGTTTCCAATTTCCTGAGAAACCTGAAGACTTTGTCGCGCAGAGCTGCCGATTTTCCGTCAGAAGCTGAAACTAGGTCAAACGATGTCGGAATGACCTGAAATTTGGTGTGAAGCCTCTTGAGCAATAAATAAGACCAACATAGGCTTTTGTTTGAGTTTTGAAGCCGTTTGGGGTCCTATCACCAGTAGACTCGCTTTTGTCGCGATGAAGATGTCGCGGTTTGATGTGCGGTCAACCGATGTCCGATTGACTTGAAATTTGACAGGGAACCTATTGGAGTCATTTTAAGATGATCCATAGGCTCTGTCTTGGAAACCATGGTCCCAGAGAGCTTTGCCGCCGAGAGGCCTGATTTGGTTTCCGAGCGTCAAACTATGGTCAAATGTTGTCGAAATGACCTGAAATTTGACGTGTAGCCCTTTATAAGCATTTTGAAGCCGTACATGTGCTCTATCTGATGAGTAATGGCCTGGGTGGTTCTCTCCTCCGAGAGACTTGATTTAGCTTTTCGAGGGTTGATGTAAGGTCAAACGTTGTCGGTTTGACTCGGAACTTGAGGTGGAGCCTTTTGGAAGTATTTTGAGACCATCCATCGGCTCTGATCGAAGATTTGGTGTCTCCGATGCTTTCGCCGCCGGGAGCTCCTTTTCGGCTGCCGGAGAAGCGAAGTTAGGCCAAATGATTTTGAAATGGCCCGAAACTTCTTGTGTACTCCTCTTTTGGCTGTATTGAAGGATCTTGCAGTTTTTGTTTGATTCTGACAAGATTTGATTTTTTGGAAGTAGCATTGTCTATTTATGGCAGGTTGCGACTTCATGTAATTCTTTCGATCTTGAAGAGGCAAAGTGACATTTTTGGTGTCAACACTTCCCATTATGCGGCTTAATGACAATAAAAGCCCGTAATCTCTCCTAAATGGCTACCAAGAGCCTATAAATAGGAGAGCACTCCAAAGAAATCCAAATTGGAAAAATCACAGAGATCGAAAAAATCACAGAGACGTGGGAAAATTGAAAAAACCAAACAGATCCCAGATCATAGAAAAAAGCACAGAAAATCCAGAGAAAGAAATAGAGAAAACTCTGCTGAAGTTCTGCACCTGCCACCGCTACAAGGTGACAAAAGTCCCTTAGGGGGTACCCTCCAAGGTCCTTGCCTTCTCCTTCTGCCTCCAATGGCTTAGACGTGGGTTTTCAGCCTGTCTACTTAGCTTTTTATTGGACATAGGACCTCCTCTTGGTCTTTGTCCTCTAAAAATCTGAGGTTATAGCCAAAGCCAAGCGAATCAAGAGTATCCTCTGTTCTCATCTGCATGGATGATGGTGAAGTCCACATATGGCTTGCGACCGTCAATCTGAACGAGTCCCCCACAATCTCCTGAGAAGTTAGATCATCATTTTCTTGCTTTTCATTGTAGTTTGTATTTTTCTAAAAGAGACAAAAATCACAACTCTTCTCTTTCATTATTGATAAGAATTGTAAATCGGCTATAAATGCCAAAATCGGCTATAAACGCCAAAATCGGCTATAAATGCATGTTCTCCTGGATATACGGAGAGGTCGCCTGTTGACATGGACCTGTTGATGCCATCCAGCGGCTACCAGGGCTCTGATTATCCATCGGTCGATTTGAGACCGGTGGGCCTTGGTATTTTCAGCGGTGACGGCAGCAATTGGATCAAGCCTTTTTGACTTCGTGGTCGTTTCAATGCTGACTCCGAGTGGAAGTCGTGGACTGATCGCGTGCTGCTGATTGGTGGCGCCGTTTTGAAGGAAGCCGGGATTTTTGATGCGGTCCGCGCCTTTAGGGAGACCGTGATCTTTTCCGACGAGGCCTTCATGGCTATGCTGGAATCATTCCTCCCACAAACCAATACCTTCGTTGTGACGAATGGTGAGATTGGTTTTTCTTTGAAGGAGCTGAGCGTCATTACTGGATTGCCCATCCTCAGCAAACTCTATGAGGAGTTTATTGCCGATTGACAGCGTCCTCGAGGGGCAGTCTGAGGAGTTCAGGCTTCTGTACTTTCAGCTCGTCGCCTTCTATGATTTTTTGAAGGAGAAGGAGGGTTTGAAAGTTAGATCCAGCAGTTGGAAGAGTTCTAGCTCTTCATTCCCCAACTTTTTTTATAGCAGGGAGTCTTCTGATAGTGTGACCCAAGAAGCCGGAGCTAAGAGCAAAGTCGTGTTCGAATCACTTTTGTATGCCCGCATGAGGATCCGACGGTTCAGGGACGTCGAGTTGGGGCAGTCTTCAGTGAAGCTTTCTCCGGAGTTGCAGAAGAAGGCTTTTGATTTTGGTGCCTCTCGAGACTCTACCAGGGCGAGGTCGGGAAGGCATTACTCTTTGACCAATGCAGAGAGAGAGTGGCTTTTCAGCATACGTGTCGGCACGATGGTGTACCGCAGACATCTTTTCGTCGACATCCAGCCGTATGTACCCTCTCGCTTTGCTTTGCAGTTGGGTTTTTCTCAAGGCGTTGTTGGAGCGCCTTCAAGCATGGTGAAGCGCTTTGGAGGCTTACAAGATGGGAGAAATGCATGGGCTTTCTATAGTGCTGAAGACACTACAGCCATGATTTCTTATCCTGTGTTGCTGACTTCCCGGACTGCCGGCTTTGCGAAGTGGTTCGCGGAGAGCTTTTCGGCATATCGGGGGCTTTCCAAGAAGGAGCTTGATGTGAAGCTGGCATCTGGAAAGGGCCTTGGAAAGTCGGATGGCGTCCGGTGAGAGGAAGTTTGGGCCTTCCTTTCTGGAGAGAAGCACAAGATAGGCTTTCTCGGTGACCAGGGCGTCATTGGTTCTGAAGCTGTTTGAGAAATACCTGATGAGGCTTTAGAGCAGCTAGAACAGGAGGAAGCCGAACTTGGCGCTTGGATGCAAGCGGCACAGAGGTAAGCTTCCGTGGAGTCTACTGGCAAGAGTAGACCATCCAGTGAGGAGTCAAGTGGGAAACCTGACTCTGACAGCGGGGCAGGTTCCTCTAAGAAGCGAGCCCGCAGGAGTAAGAGGAGGAGGAGTCATCATCGCAGCAAGGGGCAGCATGAGGACTCTCCTGACTTGGAAGTTCCTCTTCTATCAATGAGGATGTGCCAGTGGATGCTGACGAGCCTCCAGATAAGAGAAGCCGAGAAGAAGAGACCGTCGGTGAAGGTATGATTCTTCCTTTTTCTCTTTCCATTTGTTTTCATGGGATTTTTCCATGTTCTGATTTGCTTCTTGTTTCTGCTTTTCTCTTCTTTTTTTTAGCAGAGGAAGACTTGGTGATGCCTGAGGTTCCAACCGATGAGGTGGTGATGGATCCTGTCGGGGCACCTGAAGAAGAACCAAGGGACTTTGGAGTGATTCCAGAATCTCCAATTGGTACGACTTCTTTTGCTTTCTTTTTTTTGTCTGTGACTTGGTTTGCTAACACATTTCTTGCCAGCTGACTTGCCATAGGATTCCGATGACTTTGAACCATCGATGGACGCAAATGTTGATGATGCTTCCGATGAGTTCATGGAGGAAGAAAGTGTTCCGCCAGTCGTCGAATAAGGTATTTTGTAGTTATAACCCTGATAATGATTTTCAAACAGGATCATATTCATACCTTTTTGTGTTTCTTTGGCAGGTTTTGAAGTGACAGAGAAGGGTCCGTCGCTTCCTTCAGAACCAGAGCAAGGGATGCCAGAGGTTGATCCAGAGGTAGAGACTCCTGGGACCAGTTCTGACAATGTTGAGGAGATACCTCGTGCTGAGATTCCTTCCCGAGCAGGAGCAGCTTCAACTGGAAAGAGTTCTTTTGTTACTCTTCCAACAGATGATGATATGAGCAGCCGACCAACGGAGTTGGGCGAATCTTCAGCTGGGCCATCTCTTCTTTTTGCGAAGAAGGTGGTGGTGCGAGTTCTGAGCTCTTGGATTGAGACTCTGCTTTCTGGGCACTTAGATGCCGGATTTGGGATGATCCAGCATGTGCGTGAGATTCTCGGTGATGCTGAAGAGGCTTGTCTAGATGTCACAAGTGCCAGGGCGATCGTTGATAGGATCATTGAGCTGGGTGACAGGTGGTTTGAGACCATTGGTTTTCCTGATGATCAGTTCTTCAAGGAGATGTTCCTGGACCCTGCGAATATGGCTCAGTCTAACCTGAATGAGGCTACAGAAAGCAGGAAGCAGGTAGTCCGAGAGAAGAACTTAGAAGAGCTAAACATCATTGGGCTGACACATGACCTGAACATCCTTGATAGGGAGGTCGATGAGGCCAGGAGACGTCTTGAGCATCTGCAGGCACAAGTCGCTGCCAAGTGGACTGCAATAACAGAGGCTCGTGAAAGGGAGACTGCTCTGATTCACCGGGTTGCAGATGCCGATCGGGTTCTTAAAAGGAAGTCTGATGAGAACAAACAATGGTTAACTGCTCGAGATAAGCTTCTTGGTGCGAAAGAAGGGGTACAGCCCACTCCAGCATCTCATGGCAAATTCCTGAAGAAGCGTGCCTTGGAATCCTTGACGGCTGAGGCTAAAAGTTTGCTTAAGGAGCTGAACTCTTGGCTGGAGACCATTTTTGATTGAGCTCCTGTATTTTTTTTAACAGAAACCATCCTTCTCTCTTTTTTGGTACCACTTGTATTTTTTGGTACTTATTTTTTTTTGTAGTGCTTGTGAACACTTTCTTTTTTTTTTGGTACCATATGTATATATTTTTTTTGGTACTTTTTTTTTGTTATCCCTACGCTCACTTGAATCTTTTTGTGATAAAAGTAATTGCTAAATGGGATTTGATCAAAAGGTTGTCATTTTGTGAAAATCTTTTGTCAAATGATTGTTTTGGCATGGAAGCCAGGTTTTTGTTTGTGGCATGGAAGCCAATTTTGGCATGAGAGCCAGCTTTTCTTGTGGCATTGATAGCCGAGTTTTTTTTTGTGGCATCTATAGCCAGTTTTGGTGGCATTGATAGCCGGTATGTTTTGTGGCATCTATAGCCGGTTTTTGGTGGCATTGATAGCCTGTATTATTTTGGTGGCATTGATAGCCGGGTTTTTTGAAATCCAAGTTTTTGTTTGTGGCATTGATAGCCGGTTTTGTTTTGGTGGCATTGATAGCCGGTTTGTGGCATTTATAGCCTGTTTTGTTTTGGTGGCATTGATAGCCGGTTTGTGGCATTTATAGCCTGTTTTGATGGCATTTATAGCCGGTTTGGTTTTCAAAAATGCAAGTATCGACTAAAAGTCGCCTCCCTGCTGAATGTTCTTGCAAGTATCGATGGAATGTCGCATCCTTGCTCATTCGGTTGTGAGTATCGATGAAATGTCCATCCTCGCGGATTTGGGTGCAAGTATCGATGGAATGTCGCATCCTTGCTTTTCAAAAATTTTGGTTTTGCGGGTACTGACTTGATGTCGTTTCCCCACGATTTTTGAATTTTATGGTTTTCTCGAACCTTTGAGTTATGGATATCAACTGAAATGTTGCGTCTCCATGGTTTTTTAGGTTTTTTCGAACCTTTGAAATTTGGGTTGTGGATATCAACTGAAATGTTGCGTCTCCACAGTTTTGGATTTTGCAAGTATCGACGAAATGTCGCTTCCCTGTAATTTTGGAAGTGTCGAACGTGGTTCGTATGCTTCCGATTTGTGCGAGTATCGACTAAGCGTCGCTTCCCCGCGTTTTTTTTTTGAAAAAAACATTTTTTTTTAAAGACACAAGGGTCATAAGTTTTGACCTAAAACCATTTTGGCGGTAAAAGGCAGGGTGGATTAGGGTGGAAATCCCTGAATCCGGATTTTGTTTCAAACCATGAATTTTGGGTTCAAGGGTCGAAAATTTTGGTCAAGTTAGGGAAAGGTTCCTAAACTTGGATATATTTTTTTTTGAACAATGAAACGATGAAAGTAAGCATTGTTTTAAATTTCTAGAAATTTAAACATTTGATATGAAAATTCTAAAAAAAGGGTGGGTTTAGCGAGCGTGTACCTGGAAACCGGTTTTGGCCATACAGGCATTGCTCTTACCCAGTTGGGTAAGTCTTCAAGGGTAGTACCGCTTTAAGAACTTATCGTTGATGGGCAGCATACATCTGTCACCTTCCATGTTTAGGAGTGCGTATGCGCCATTAGAGAAAACCTTGTCGATGACGTACGGTCCCTCCCATTTTGGCTCAAATTTGCCTTTGGACTTGTGAGCGAAGGCCATTGGTCTTTTTACCGCAAGAACCAAGTCACTCTTTTTGTAGGCGCATTGCCTGACCTTTTTATCGAAAGATCCTGCCATGCGTGCTTGGTAAAGTTCAATGCTTTGTTGAGCTTCGAGCCGTCTCTCATCGAGATTGTCCAGCTCATAGAGTCGCAATTTGACATTGCTTTCTTGAGTCATGTCATTTTGCAAGGATACCCTCAAGGAAGGAATTTGTACTTCCAAGGGCACGACAGCTTCGCATCCATAGACTAAGGAGAATGGTGTGCTATGGGTTGGTCCTCGAACGGTGGTTCGATAGGCCCACAAAGCTTCAGACATTTTGTCGCTCCAGTCTCTTTTGTGACTAGAGACCATTTTTTTGAGGATTTTGCAGAGTGTCTTGTTGAAAGCTTCTGCTAACCCGTTTGCTGCCGGATTGTATGGAGTCGAAGGACAGCTTTGGATTTTGTATTTGTCGCAGAACCTGTAGAATCGATGATCCCGGAACTGTGGTCCGTTATCATGGATGAATCTTTTGGGTATGCCGAAACGACAAATGATGTTGGTGCGCAGGAACTGAAGGACTGATGAGGTCTTCATTTCGTTAAACGCAAATGCTTCTGACCACTTGGAGAAATAATCCGTAGCGGCGAAGATGAAGCGATGACCTTTGCTCGAAGGGGGAAAAATAGGACCTATGATGTCCATACCCCAGGCTTCGAAAGGCCATGAGATCGCTGTAGGATGCAGCCATTCTGGAGGCATGTGAATGTAATCTCCATGAACTTGGCATTGTTGGCAGCGCTTAGCAAATTGCATTGCGTCAGCTACCATGGTAGGCCAGTAATATCCTAACCTTTTTATCTGATCATAGAGCTTAGGTCCAGTCTGATGAGCTCCGCAAAGACCAGCATGAACTTCTTTGAGTGTTTCTTTAGCCTCTTGTTATGACAAGCAGCGTAGAAGTACTCCGTTGAAGGATTTCCTGTAAAGGATTTTTGAAGGAATATCCAAATGAAAGCTTGGGGTTCGTCTTTGGGTGCTTACCCGTTCTTTTGGATCTTCAGGTAGGATTCCGAACATAATGTAACCAATGAATGGATCCCTCCAGTCGCCGATTAAAGTTTGAAGGATTGAAATCTGACTTCCGACCACTTGGTGGCATTCAGCCACTGCTTGGTGTGTGTTAAGAGGAGGAAGGATTCTTCTTTCGCACACTGTGATTTGCATGTTTTCCCCTTCCTGGATTGCCATGGATGCGGCAAGTCCGGCTAGGGCATCTGCACGTATGTTTTCACCTCTACGAATGTGGGTGATGTGACAGATGTCAAACTTTTGTAGAAGTGATTGTGCCTTGTTGTAGTAAGGCAACAAATCTGGCTTCCTGACTTCAAATTTCTGATTCATCTTGTTGACGATCAGTGAGAGTCTCCAAAGACTTCCAGCATGGTGATACCGGATTCGATGGCGAGTTCCAATCCTAAGATCAGAGCTTGATATTAAGCTGCATTGTTTGTGCATGGTTCCAGTAGCGAGAAAGCGTGTGGAATCATGTATTTGTCGGGGCTAACAAAGAGGATGCCAACTCCCGAGATCAGCTGTCTTTTTTCATTTGTCCTGGTTGCATCGTCAAAGTACATGTCCCAGGAGGCACTTTGTGAGAAAGTCTCCACATTGTAGATTGGTTCGTCTGGGAGATCATCTATGAGCAGAGAATCTTTAGGCAATGGATGCTCTGCGAGGAAGTCCGCTAGAGCTTGCCCTTTGATTGCTTTTTGTGGTACATACCTAATATCAAATTGTGATAGAAGGATGGACCATTTTGCCAGTCGAGCATTGAGAGAACCTACCTTTGTGACAAGGACCTTCAAGAGGTTGACCCTCGAGACCAGGTATACTGTGTTGGAAAGCAAGTAGTGACGCAGCTTTTGTACGGCGAATATCACTGCAAGACATTCTTTTTCGACTGGAGAGTAGCGATGCTCTGCACCTACTAGCATGCGGCTGAGGTAATATAGAGCAGCTTCTTTTCTTTGATCATTTTCTTGCGCAAGCAGAGCTCCCAAAGAGTGATCAAGGGCTCTTGTGTACAAGATGAATGGTTTTCCAGTGGTAGGAGCAGCTAACACTGGAGGTTTTGTCAGGTATGACTTGATGTCTTGGAAAGCAGCTTCACAGTCAGCATCCCAGATAAAATTTACACCTTTTTTCATCAATCGCGAGAATGGACGGCATTTCCCCGAAAGATTGGAGATGAACCGTCTGATGTAGGCCAATCTCCCTTGAAGCCCTTTGAGTTCTCTCAAGGTTCTTGGAGAGGGCATTTCTAGAATGGCTTTGACTTTTATGGGGTCAAGCTCTATTCCAGCTTTCCGAGCTAAGAATCCGAGGAACTTACCCGACGAGACACCGAAGAAGCATTTCAAAGGATTCATTCGCAGTTTGTGTTTGCGAAGCCGGAGGAAGACTTCTCGAAGGTTTTCGAGATGATCTTCTTTTCTTTTGCTTTTGACGGCGAGGTCATCAACGTAACATTCTACCGTCTTGTGCTGCATATCTTGGAATATTTTCATCATAGCCCTCTGATATGTGGCACCAGCATTTTTCAGACCAAATGGCATGACAGTGTAGCAATACACGCCAAATGGGGTCCGAAAAGATGTATGTTTTTCATCTTCAGGATGCATCTTTATCTGATTGTAGCCAGAGAAACCATCCATGAATGTCATTCGCTCGAATCCACAGGTATTATCAATCATTACCTCTGGTATGGGGAGCGGAAACTCATCTTTAGGGCATGCGCCGTTCAGGTCTCTATAGTCAATACAGACCCTGATCTGCCTGTTTTTCTTTGTCACGGGGACAATGTTGGCTAACCATTGTTGACACCAAAAATGTCACTTTGCCTTTCCAAGATACAAAGAGCTACATGAAGTCGCAACCTGCCATAAATAGGCAATGCTGCTTCCAAAAATCAAATCTTGTCAGAATCAAACAAAAACTGCAAGATTCATCCAGACAGCCGAAAGAGGAGTACACAAGAAGTTTCAAGCCATTTCAAGATCATTTGGCCTAACTTCGCTTCTCCAACAGCCAAATCAAGCCTCTCGGCGATAAAGCTCTCCGGGACCATGGTTTCCAAGACAGAACCTATGGATCATCTTAAAATGACTCCAATAGGTTCCCTGTCAAATTTCAAGTCAATCGGACATCGGTTGACCGCACATCAAACCGCGACATCTTCATCGCGACAAAAAGCAAGTCTACAGGTGATAGGACCCCAAACGGCTTCAAAACTCAAACAAAAGCCTATGGTTGGTCTTATTTATTGCTCAGCAGGCTTCACACCAAATTTTAGGTCATTCCGACATCGTTTGACCCAGTTTCAGCTTTTGACAGAAAATCGGCAGCTCTGCGCGACAAAGTCTTCGGCTTTCTCAGGAAATTGGAAACTTTGCAAAATAAAATGCAAGGATTCTCATCAGGTTTCCTACAAAGAAATCAGGCCAATAAATGATCAAAATGTCAAAGAAAAGTACAGAAGAAAAAAGAATCAAAAAAGAGTAAAAACGGACGCAAAACGGGACCAAAAAGGGGGAAAACCCCCCCAGGGTCGCAGACCCCTGCGACCCTGGGCCAGGGTCGCCGGCGACCATGGACCCCGGGGTCGCCGGGAAAGCCCCGGAAACCCCGGTTTTCGCCGTTTTTTCGCGATTCGAGGAGCCCAGCCTCTGGTACTTTCCAAAATTCATGCTTTTGAGACACCAAGTCCTCTGATATCCGTCCAAAACACGGGTAAATCATCAAGAGTATCGAAGACAGTATTGATCGCCACCCGGTCAACCAAAAAAAGTGTGCTTTCCACCCGACCGATCGAGAAATCGACAGGACAGATGGCACCGACCCGCTGTTGGCAACAAGCACCTGAAATTACATGGTCATCTGATGTCGATCTACATGAAGATCCATCGATGATCATCGACAGAAGAATTCCAAAAGACATGGCACGGCCCGCGACTCTTCAGCTGCTCGGCGACCACTTAATGCGATTAATTGACTAGCTTTATTACAGTCATTAATCCATTTCTTTGGACGGCCCAATCAGAAGCAAGCATTTGGGAGTTACAAGTCAAGAGATTCATGGCATTTAACCCATGAAACTCCTCCCATCATGGCGATTAAAGGCGATTAAATGCCCTCAATCTCCTCCGGCCAATCAGAAGCCAAGAAAAAGGAGTTACAAAATAAACAATTCAATTTTGTAACTCCTCCCATTATGTGGCTTAATGACATTAAAAGCCCATAAGCTCTCCTAAATGGCTACCAAGAGCCTATAAATAGGAGAGCACTCCAAAGGAATCCAGATCGGAAAAACACACAACAAACATCAGACAGCAGTCAGAAATCCAGAGAAAAGAAAAAAGAGAGAAAACTCTGCGGAAGTTCTACACCGGCCACCGCAACAAGGTGACAAAAGTCCCTTGGGGGGTACCCCCCCCCCAAGGTCCTTGCCTTCTCCTCCTGCCTCCAATGGCTTAGATATGGCTTTTCAGCCCGTCTACTCGGTTTTTTATTGGACATAGGACCTTCCTTTGGTCTTTGTCTTCTAAAAACCTGAGGTTATAGCCAAGCCAAGCGAATCAATAGCATCCTCTGTTCTCATCTGCATGGATGATGGCGAAGCCCACATATGGCTTGCGACCGTCAATCTAAACGAGTCCCCCACAATCTCCTGAGAAGTTAGATCCTCCTTTTCTTGCTTTTCATTGTAGTTTGTATTTTTTTAAAAGAGACAAAAATCACAATTCTTGTCTTTCATTGTTGATAAGGATTGTAAATCGGCTATAAACGCCAAAATCGGCTATAAACGCCAAAATTGGCTATAAACGCCAAAAATCGGCTATAAACGCCAAAATCGGCTATAAATGCCAAAAAAATCGCCTTTCACGGCAAATCAAGAAAATGTCTCTTTTCTTAAATATATATGCAATGGAAAACTTGAAAGAAGTTGATTTCCTTTTTACTTGCGAAGGTTGATCTCCGGATCACCACTTGCAATTCCAAGTAAAATAGAAAATCTGGCACACCCACAAAAAAAAGAAATGTTGATGCACGCCCTTTTGCCCCCCGGTTACGAAAGGGTCGGAACCAAACGGACTCCCACGTCCGCCGACCTCGGTAGGAACCCGGGCATCGGGAGCGCGGTCCATCAAGCTGGCATCACCCGGTGGGACTCGTTTATTTGAGAACACGATGCTAGAAATGAAATATTTGCATATCATATATTTTGCTCTATGCTTATATTTCTTTTCTCGATTCCTTGGCTACTTTATAATTGGTGGCCTATGTTGAATTCCGCAAAAAAAAAAAAAAAAAAAATTGAGATGAGATTTTTTGTTTGGAAATTTCTAATTCTTTGAATTTATTTCCACTCTTTCTCTTTTCAAAAAAAAAAAAAAAAGAAAAACAAAAAAAAAATCAGATTTTTTCATTTTTGGATTCAAAATTGAGAAACTTTGATCCTTTCCCTTCTGGGCACTGGCGCTCGCGGAAATCGCCGAGACCGTGTTCGACTAAGGTTTTGGGCCATGGTTTCTCTTCGATGAGTTCATCAAAAAAAAAAAAATTTAGATTTCTTAATTTGGATTCAAAATTGAGAAACCTTGATCCGTTCCTATCGTTCATCGCGCTTGCAGAAATGTTGAGCCTGTTCGACTAAGGTTTTGGGCCATGGTTTCTCTTCGATGAGTTCATTAAAAATAAAAAAATATATATATATAAAATTTTTTTTTTTTTCAGATTTCTCAATTTGGATTCAAAATTGAGAAACCTTGATCTGTTCCTATCGTTCATCGCGCTTGCAGAAATGTTGAGCCTATTCGACTAAGGTTTTGGGCCATGGTTTCTCTTCGATGAATTCATAAAAATAAAAACAAAATAAAAAATATATAAAAAAAAAAAAAGACATAGACCACTAAGGTTAAACCAACTGCGTTCTTTGATCATGGTTGATTCAAAGAAAAGCCTTGTCCAGAGTGTGGAGACAGCTTGACTGTTCTAGGCAAGGGTCCTCCAAACGGGTTCATTAAGTAATCCTACCCTTACCTGGGGGCAATTCTATCAATCAAGGTTTCATAAGACCGGGTTAGGAGGCCTATGTGTACTCTCTCGTCTTTTAAATAAATTTTTTTTAAAAATAAAATTTTTAAAATAAAAATTTTAAAATAAAAAATAAAAATAAAAAAAATTTCAAAAAAAAAATCTTAAAAAAAAATAAAAAAAAAAAATAAAAAAAAAAAAAGATTTTTTTCAAAAAAAAAAAAAAAAAATCTTCAAAAATCTTCAAAAAAAAAACTTCAAAAAAAAAAAACTTCCGTCATTTTGGGTTTAGATTGGAGAAATCTTGGTCTTCTCCTTTCTGGGCACTGGCGCTCGCGGAAATCGCCGAGACCGTGTTCAGATTGGAGTGCCTTTTTGCTCTCTTTGATAAACCCGATATTGGCTTTTCAAAAAAAAAAAACTCGTCATTTTTAGATTCAGATTCGAGAAATCATGGTTCATTTCTTTCTGAGCACTGGCGCTCGCGGAAATCGCCGAGACCGTGTTCAGATTGGAATACCATCTGCTCTCTTTGATGAATCCAATCTTGACCTTTCAAACAGAGAATCTCATCTCATAGATGCGGTCTCAAAACATTTGTGTCTAGCGGTACTAGTACGCCCTTTCAGGGTCTACTGTATTGCGACCGGCACATTTGTAACTCCAACTTTATATTCTTCTTACCTCGAGCAAGCTCTGCTTCTCGATAAGTCGAATTTAAGTTCACAATTGCTTCTAGCAGTCACTGGGATGCCCATTCTGGGCTTACCATACCTGCGATCAGAACAATTGTACCTTCTATGGCATTTTGTCTTCCTCATATTGCTTGGGTCATCTACCTCGAGCAATTTGAAAAGACGAAACCATAGAACTTCCCATTTATGATCATTATATTCTTGTGATTACTAATGGATGTGGTCTTGTTTCAGAAATTTTCGAAAAAAACTAACAATGGCAGCTTCACTAACCATTACTTTCGACGAAAGCAAGCACCAACTCATGCTTCAACAGAAGCAAACCACGCGCACCTACAAGCGCCCCATCAGCTGCCGAAGTGTCAACTCCCTCGGCAACTCTGTGAACTCCGGGTCGACCTCGACTCCCCGGACTATCGTCTTCGGGACGCTGGGACCATTCCCACTTCCTGAGGAACAAGCTGCTCCCTCCAAGAAGCAGAAACTCGCCTCTCAACGTGTCACTACCGTGACACCAAAGGCGAGCACTAGAAGGCCTGAAGCCCGTGGCAGCCCCACGAAGCCTCAACCTACAAACAACCAGGTCTACCCCAAGACTTGGTCCCCAAGACCTTCACCAAAACAGAGAAGGTCCCAGGCATCCACTAAGCCAGCATTCCTGGCCCCACTCAAGGAGAACCAGTTCTATCCTCTTGCTTACATGAAAGAGGAGAGACCCATCTCCAACCTGACTTCCAAGTCATCCCAGCATGAGCCGGCTTGTTCCTACAAGCCCAAAATCAAGTCATGCATCACAAGGCCTCCACAAGCATCTGCCTAAGGCCTACAAATCTGCAGTTCGACCCTTCATCTCTACAGGGGCCGAACTTCACAAATTCAAAGCTTCGCTGCAACTGGCGAAGGATAGGGTTCGCATCCTGTCCTTGCCCAGCTACAAAGAAGACAGACTCGGCTGCTGCGCCCGAGGGAGCACATCCTTCATTGTCAAAGCCCAGTCAGAGCTGACCGAAGCTCAAATTGCTCGTCGTATACGCCGCCGCGCGTCATACCGACAAAAGAGACTACAGAAGCAAAGGACCCAGCCTCCCACACTTCAAGTCTCTCCCAAATGGGTCGAAAAAAGAAAGGACCCAACCAAGTTGCTGCCGTCCATATGGTTGGAAAAAACCAGAAGACGCCAAAAATCAGCAACAAAAATCCATGTCCGACGTCCAATGACCCGCAGCGTCTCAAGGACAAGAAGACATTCAGAAGAATCCCCTGCTCCTTCAAGCAAAGGACAGCAGAGTGATCCTTCCTCAAGCTCCTCTTCAAAAAGAATGAGCCCCAGCTCAGTCACCAGGACAGTTTCTTCGTTCGAATCACGAAGGATGAATGTCTTGGCTACAAATTCTGAGCCACCACCCCGCAATCCACCTCCAGAAGATGCGATCACCCGCATCCAGCAGTTGGAACAGGGCCAGCAGAGGATTGAAACTCTAATGGAAAACCTTCTCCTCGCCTTCCAAAATCAGGCGAACAATGAACCTCCTCCGAATCATCAAGACGACGAGGTAAATAGAGAAGAAAATGAGTCACGCGCCCTTACCAAAAAGGACGTAGACGGTATCCTCGCCAAAGCAAAAGAAGAGGATATACTCAAAGAGCATGGGATCAAGCCACCATATCCCTTATGGATGGACTCGGTCCCGTTCCCCACCAAATTCAAGCATCCTACTCTCCAAACATATACGGGGAAAGGATCAGCCAGACAGCACGTCATCCACTTCAAGATCCTGACGGGAGCTATCGCGGATCAAGATGCACTCAAGATCCGCCTCTTTGCAAGTACCCTAAAAGGTACGGCCTTCGATTGGTACTCCACTCTGCCGGAGGACTCAATCCAAAACTGGGCCATGCTAGAGACACGCTTCCTCACTCACTTCAAAGGTGAGGATCACCCCGCTACTATGGCTCAGCTGTGCAGCCTAAAACAGGGGGAGAATGAATCAACATATGACTTCATTCACAAGTGGAAAGCAATGGCATACAAATGCTCTGATGTATTGCCACAAGCGTCGCTAGTCGACATCTGCCGAAACAACATGAGAGCCAGAATCCGCTCCATGATCATCGGCAACAAATCAAAAAACCTGGGAGAACTCCTAGAAGCTTCCATGGAAGCTGAAACGGTGATTAAAGACCTCAACAGTCAGAAATCATCAAAGAAAGAGCCAACCGCCATTGCAACCTCTAAACCAAAGAAGAAAGAGGTCCTCAATGTGCAGACCAAGCCAGCTCCTCAGCCACCAAAGAAAGCTGAAAACAAAGCTGCTGGTAAGAGACCTGAACTCTCTGATGCCTTCAAAGAACGAGTAGAGAAGAAATACCCGTTTGATGAAGATGTTGATGAAATCTTCGGGGCTCTTGTGGCAAACGGCAAGCTCACCTTGCCTGAACCAAAAAGACCGGGTGATGTTGGCAAAACCAACGATCCTCGGTACTGTCCATACCACCAGATGATCTCGCATCCTCTCAATCAATGCTTCGTTGTGAGAGAGAAAATAAATGAGATGTGGAAAAAACGGAGTCATCACCTTTGACAAAAACTATGGGTCTGCCTCCGTCAACATGGTGACATGTGGACAAACATCAAGATCACCGAAGAAGAAGATTACTACTTCCTTCAAGGTGATAAACTCAATCGAAGCGTCCGAGGAACTGGTTCCTTACCCGACACCAGACGGACAACCGATATGGGTACATCCCGATCTCCTGGAAGATGAAAATTGGGAGGTCGTGAAAATAAAGCCTACAGCTCAACAGCGAAGGCAGGCTAGGAAACATCTCCTCAAGCTCAAACGGCAAGAGAAGACCCAGCAAAAACTAGAGGTCAAAGAAAAGGCAGAGGCTTCCTCTACCGCTTCACTGGAGGTAACAAAAACATCCCTTCCAGAGACTTCAAAGGGGGTAAGGAAATTCACTCTCAGTGATTTCATGCCACCTCAATTCAGAGAAGCCATGCAGGAGACATCATACTCTTGCAATTCGGTAGTTGGATTCTCCATTGATGGATACGAGTCCAGCGACACCGATGATGGATTTGAATCCAACTACACAGATGAGTGGGAGGAGTCCCTTGAAACAGGAGAATATCTCTCCGATGAAGAATGGGTTCCTGAGTCTCATCTTATGCCAGTAATCTGGTATAACCCCCTACAGCCACAAGGATCCTGGTCTGATGATGAAGAAGACCAAGAGGCTGTACAAGAAAATGCTGCTGACCCAGCACCTCTCATCACTCCAGTGGAAATCAACAATGTTGAGCCACAAAGAGATGATGAAGAAGAAGATCCGGCTCCTATGCCTGATCTTGAAGAATATGCAAGGATCTTGCAGCGACTCGCTCTAGAACAAGAGCAAGAACGCGTCAACGAGCCTCCTCGCAATCCAGAGCCTGAAGTCCCTGAAGACCATCAGGTACATCCTCCCTTAACTCCTGAAAATGGAGAAAATTGCTGGATAGACGATCCTCTCACATCCGAGGATGAGTCTGACTCCGATCAGGCAACGTCTCCCGTCAGAGCTTCCTGTAATGTGATAATTCGGGATTATAGCTCTTCCGAAGCATCGTCTGATGAGAGCACTTACACTCCGGCGACGCCTAGCAATGTATCTTCTGGAGCCACCTCGTCTCACGTGACTTTCACTGAGATGACACCCTCTCAGGTTTCTTCTCCTGAGACTGTGACTTCAAAGTTCACACCCTTCCTGACTGAAGAATTCCCAGCTATTGATGCTTGGGACGATGAATTAGTCAACGAAGAAGAAAGATTGCTGGATGCTGTTCAGGACTTGTTCCCGGAAAATGCTCCATGCAACACAATCACTGAGGATGGTAACTCTGCTGCTGATGCATCCTCAGCAAATGAAAAACGACAGCCTCTTGATCCTGAAGACAATCTTCCAAACGAAGACCCTTCTCAAGAAGCTCTCGAAGTTGGTAGAGGCACCCGCTCTGGCCGGGACTACCACAAAAATTACAACCAATCTTCCTTTACATATGTAAATCCTTCGGGAAAAGATGTTGTAAGCGCCCCTAGTGGCAACAATGATGAACATGCAGGCCCTAAGGAGGCTTTCAAGTATGACTTGATTGAACACTTCAAGCACATACCTGCACGTCTGCACATCCTAGATTTGTTGCGAATGTCTCCGCACACTCGTGATAATCTCATCTCAGAATTACAAAAACTGAATGAGGATGTCGACAAACATGCCCCGCAAGTCCTCCAAATTGAAATGGATTACCGGGTCAAAAACTCAGAAGCCTCCTCAAAGGGAGAAAAGAAGAAAACTGAGGGATCATGCATTGAATGCCTCTCGGTTAAAAAAGCAGCCAGTGCAACCATCGCCTTCACAAAGGATGACCTCCTACTTGGCGAAACCAGGCATAACCGACCCCTGTACTTCACAGGGTATATCAAGGAAATGCCTATGCATAGAGTTCAGATCGACCCAGGTTCTGCACTCAACCTTATCTCCACATCGGCTCTTGAAGAGTTGGGCATCCCACCCAGCAAACTGAGCCACACATCTGTATCTATCTTTGGATACGATGGGAGTACTCAAAGGCCTATCGGCAAAATCAGGTTCAAATTGCAGATCGGTGATCTTATCTCTGAGGTCACAGTGTATGCAATAAAGACCCCTTCATGCTACAACATCCTTCTCGGACGCCCTTGGATCCATGAGAATGGTGTTGTCCCTTCAACTCTACATCAATGCATCAAGTTTGTTGGCGACGACGGCATGATACATCGAGTCTTTGCGGACAGAAAACCCTTCAAAGGTAAAGAAATCCACTTCGCAGACTCACAGATGTATGAAGGTGAAAAAGAAGAAGAGGAGAAGCATACAGCATCCTTTGCCGAAAATCTCCAGAAAGATAAAGGCAAAGCTCCTCAACAATCACCGGAAGAAAACAAACCATCCGGTAAATCTGAAGAGAGCATGCAAACTCCCTTCATCATCTCCCTCAAATCTTCAAAGCCTTTGGTCATCACAACTAAAGTGAAGAAGGCAAAACAAAAGCCTGGGGGCAAATTTGTTGTCTCTTTCGTGTCTATCATGCAAGACACGGACTCGGATTCAGAGCCAGAAGACGACACATCGTCAAGCCAAGCTGACACTCAGCAAGTTCAGCCTGCTCTTACTCCAATGGAGACAACTTCTGACATAGAAGATCCTACGTCAGCTTCCTTCGTTGTTCCAGCAACTTCAACAAAGGAAAAGCCGATCTTCTTCCATAGATCGGATGCTTCTTCATCAAACTCCATGCTTGAACCATTCCAAAATAAAGGTACGCCTCAACTATCCTTATACAGTTCTGTGGCACAAGCTATTATGAAGAAAATGGGCTATGACGCTCAAAACCCAGTCGGTTTGGGAGAAGGACGCGGTATTCTCACGCCATTGGGGCCCGTCTTGACCAAAAGCCAGCTGGAAGATTGGAGACTCTACGGCTATGTAGAAAAGTCTTCACACGGGTTAGGGTATGATCCTGACACTCCCTTGAGACAGTTGACACAAAGGCTTAAAAGTCAATATACAGACCAAGCCTCAACATCTCAAATCCATGAAGACATCGATCTCCCTGGATATCTCTTTGATGAGTCACCTGACAAAGATCCAGGAAGCTCATCCAATTGGTATGATTTCTCCGAAAATGAAGAGGAGTTGTCCGATGGCACAGACGTGTGGACTTCTGACCCAGAAGAACCCTCATCTCCAAAAGAAGTAGCCTACTTCGACTCGGTTTCAACAGGCGATTGGGATCATCTCATAGCAAGCCTTGGGAAAATTACCGATCAAGAAGACCCGTGGAAAGGAACAAAACCTTGGTCTGGAAATGCCCTTGAAACCCCAGAAGGTTTCGTTGAGCTGGAAGCCTCCGAAAATATTGTGGAGGAACCACCTTCGAACCTTCCAACAGAAGATCCTGTTCAAAAGATAGACTTGGGAACACCAGATAACCCACGTCCTGTATTCATAAGCAAGAATATAAAGGATGATGAGTTACCCGAGTATATCGCTTTTCTTCGTGAGTTCGTTGATTGCTTTGCATGGTCTTATGCTGAAATGCCAGGCTTAGACCCCAAAATAGCAGTTCACAAACTCAATCTTCAAGAAGACATCAAGCCTGTCAAGCAAGGCCAAAGAAGATTCCGTCCAGATGTGATGGATAAAATTGAACAAGAAGTTCAAAAACTCAAAAGCGTCGGCTTCATCCGTGAGGAACAACATCCTGAATGGTTGGCCAACATTGTCCCCGTGACAAAGAAAAATGGGCAGATCAGGGTCTGTATTGACTATAGAGACCTGAATGGCGCATGCCCAAAAGATGAATTTCCGCTCCCCATACCAGAGGTAATGATTGATAATACCTGTGGATTCGAGCGAATGACATTCATGGATGGTTTCTCTGGCTACAATCAGATAAAGATGCATCCTGAGGATGAAAAACATACATCCTTTCGAACCCCATTTGGCGTGTATTGCTACACTGTCATGCCATTCGGTTTGAAGAATGCTGGTGCCACATATCAGAGGGCTATGATGAAAATATTCCAAGATATGCAGCACAAGACGGTTGAATGTTACGTTGATGACCTCGCCGTCAAAAGCAAAAGAAAAGAAGATCATCTCGAAAACCTTCGAGAAGTCTTCCTCCGGCTTCGCAAACACAAACTGCGAATGAATCCATTGAAATGCTTCTTCGGCGTCTCGTCGGGTAAGTTCCTCGGATTCTTAGTTCGGAAAGCTGGAATAGAGCTTGACCCCATAAAAGTCAAAGCCATTCTAGAAATGCCCTCTCCAAGAACCTTGAGAGAACTCAAAGGGCTTCAAGGGAGATTGGCCTACATCAGACGGTTTATCTCCAATCTTTCGGGGAAATGCCGTCCATTCTCCCGGTTAATGAAAAAAGGTGTAAACTTTGTCTGGGATGCTGACTGTGAAGCTGCTTTCCAAGACATCAAGTCATACCTGACAAAACCTCCAGTGTTAGCTGCTCCTACCACTGGAAAACCATTCATCTTGTACACAAGAGCCCTTGATCACTCTCTGGGAGCTCTGCTTGCGCAAGAAAATGATCAAAGAAAAGAAGCTGCTCTATATTACCTCAGCCGCATGCTAGTAGGTGCAGAGCATCGCTACTCTCCAGTCGAAAAAGAATGTCTTGCAGTGATGTTCGCCGTGCAAAAGCTGCGTCACTACTTGCTTTCCAACACAGTCTACCTGGTCTCGAGGGTCAACCTCTTGAAGGTCCTTGTCACAAAGGCAGGTTCTCTCAATGCTCGACTGGCAAAATGGTCCATCCTTCTGTCACAATTTGATATTAGGTATGTACCACAAAAAGCAATCAAAGGGCAAGCTCTAGCGGACTTCCTCGCAGAGCATCCATTGCCTAAAGATTCTCCACTCAGAGATGATCTCCCAGACGAACCAGTCTACAATGTGGAGACTTTCTCACAAAGTGCCTCCTGGGACATGTACTTTGACGGTGCAACCAGGACAAATGAAAAAAGACAGCTGATCTCGGGAGTTGGCATCCTCTTTGTTAGCCCCGACAAATACATGATTCCACACGCTTTCTCGCTACTGGAACCATGCACAAACAATGCAGCTGAATATCAAGCTCTGATCTTAGGATTGGAACTCGCCATCGAATCCGGTATCACCATGCTGGAAGTCTTTGGAGACTCTCAACTGATCGTCAACCAGATGAATCAGAAATTTGAAGTCAGGAAGCCAGATTTGCTGCCCTACTACAACAAGGCACAATCACTTCTGCAAAAGTTTGACATCTGTCACATCACCCACATTCGTAGAGGTGAAAACATACGTGCAGATGCCCTAGCCGGACTTGCCGCATCCATGGCAATCCAGGAAGGGGAAAACATGCAAGTCACAGTGTGCGAAAGAAGAATCCTTCCTCCTCTTAACACACACCAAGCAGTTGCTGAATGCCACCAAGTGGTCGGAAGTCGGATTTCAATCCTTCAAACTTCAATTGGCGACTGGAGGGATCCGTTCATTGATTACATTATGTTCGGAATCCTACCTGAAGATCCAAAAGAACGGGTAAGCATCCAAAGGCGAACCCCAAGCTTCCATTTGGATATTCCTTCAAAAATCCTTTACAGGAAATCCTTCAACGGAGTACTTCTACGCTGCTTGTCACAACAAGAGGCTGAAGAAACACTCAAAGAAGTTCATGCTGGTCTTTGTGGAGCTCATCAGGCTGGACCTAAGCTCTATGATCAGATAAAAAGGTTAGGATATTACTGGCCTACCATGGTAGCTGACGCAATGCAATTTGCTAAGCGCTGCCAACAATGCCAAGTTCATGGAGATTACATTCACATGCCTCCAGAATGGCTACATCCTACAGCGATCTCATGGCCTTTCGAAGCCTTGGGGTATGGACATCATAGGTCCTATTTCTCCCCCTTCAAGCAAAGGTCATCGCTTCATCTTCGCCGCTACGGATTACTTCTCCAAGTGGTCAGAAGCATTTGCGTTTAACGAAATGAAGACCTCATCAGTCCTTCAGTTCCTGCGCACCAACATCATTTGTCGTTTCGGCATACCCAAAAGATTCGTCCATGATAACGGACCACAGTTCCGGGATCATCGATTCTACAGGTTCTGCGACAAATACAAAATTCAAAGCTGTCCTTCGACTCCATACAATCCGGCAGCAAACGGGTTAGCAGAAGCTTTCAACAAGACACTCTGCAAAATCCTCAAAAAAATGGTCTCTAATCACAAAAGAGACTGGAGCGACAAAATGTCTGAAGCTTTGTGGGCCTATCGAACCACCGTTCGAGGACCAACCCATAGCACACCATTCTCCTTAGTCTATGGATGCGAAGCTGTCGTGCCCTTGGAAGTACAAATTCCTTCCTTGAGGGTATCCTTGCAAAATGACATGACTCAAGAAAGCAATGTCAAATTGCGACTCCATGAGCTGGACAATCTCGATGAGAGACGGCTCGAAGCTCAACAAAGCATTGAACTTTACCAAGCACGTATGGCAGGATCTTTCGATAAAAAGGTCAGGCAACGCGCCTACAAAAAGAATGACTTGGTTCTTGCGGTAAAAAGACCAATGGTCTTCGCTCACAAGTCCAAAGGCAAATTTGAGCCGAAATGGGAGGGACCCTACGTCATCGACAAAGTTTTCTCCAACGGCGCATACGCACTCCTAAACATGGAAGGTGACAGATGTATGCTGCCCATCAATGGCAAGTTCTTAAAGCGGTACTACCCTTGAAGACTTACCCAACTGGGTAAGAGCAATGCCTGTACGGCCAAAACCGGTTTCCAGGTACACGCTCGCTAAACCCACCCTTTTTTAGAATTTTCATATCAAATGTTGAAATTTCTAGAAATCTAAAACAATGCTTACTTTCATCGTTTCATTGTTCAACAAAAATCCAAGTTTAGGAACCTTTCCCTAACTTGACCAAAATTTTCAACCCTTGAACCCAAAATTCATGGTTTGAAACAAAATCCGGATTCAGGGATTTCCACCCTAGTCCACCCTGCCTTTTACCGCCAAAATGGTTTTAGGTCAAAACTTATGACCCTCGTGTCTTTAAACAAAAAAAAATGGTTTTTCAAAAACCGCGAGGAAGCGACGCTTAGTCGATACTCGCACAAATCGGAAGCAAACGAACCACATTCGACACTTCCAAAATCGCAGGGAAGCGACATTTCGTCGATACTTGCAAAATCCAAAACCGTGGAAACGCAACATTTCAGTTGATATCCACAACCCAAATTTCAAAGGTTCAAAAAAAAAAAAAAAAACCTAAAAAATTGTGGACACGCAACATTTCAGTTGGTATCCATAGGTTCGAGAAAACCACAAATTTCAAAAATCATGGGGAAACGACATCAAGTCAGTACCCCGCAAAACCAAAATTTTTGAAAAGCAAGGATGCGACTTCCATCGATACTTGGCACCCAAATCGCGAGGATGCGACAATTCCATCGATACTCGCAACTGAATGAGCAAGATGCAACATCCATCGATACTTGCAAGAACATTCAGCAGGAGGCGACTTTTAGTCGATACTTGCAATTTTTGAAACCAACCGGCTATCAATGCCACCAAAAACAAAACCGGCTATCAATGCCACACAAACAAAAAAACTTGGATTTCAAAAAAAAAAAAATGGGCTATCAATGCACACAAAACAAAACAGGCTATCAATGCCACCAAAAAAACCGGCCTATAGATGCCACAAAACAAAACAGGCTACACTGCCACCAAAAACCGGCTATAGATGCCACAAAACAACCGGCTATCAATGCCACCAAAATTGGCTATAGATGCCACAAACAAAAAAAAAAAAACTCGGCTATCAATGCCACAAGAAAAGCTGGCTCTCATGCCAAAATTGGCTTCCATGCCACAAACAAAAAACCTGGCTTTCATGCCAAAACAATCATTTGACAAAAGATTTTCACAAAATGACAACCTTTTGATCAAATCCCATTTAGCAATTACTTTTATCACAAAAAGATTCAAGTGAGCGTAGGGATAACAAAAAAAAAGAAAGTGTTCACAAGCACTACAAAAAAAAAGAGTACCAAAAAATGCATGTGGTACCAAAAAAAAAAGTGTTCACAAGCACTACAAAAAATAAGTACCAAAAAATAAAGTGGTACCAAAAAAAAAAAAGAAAAAAAAAGAAGGATGTTTCTGTATACAGGAGCTCAATCAAAAATGGTCTCCAGCCAAGAGTTCAGCTCCCCAAGCAGATTTTAGCCTCAGCCGTCAAAGATTCCAAGGCACGCTTCTTCAGGAACTTGCCATGAGATGCTGGAGTGGGCTGTACCCCTTCTCTCACACCAGGAAGCTTACCTCGAGCAGCTTGCCATTGTTCATCCTCATCAGACTTCCTTTTGAGAACCCGTTCGGCCTCTGCAACCTGGTGAATCAGGGCACTCTCCCTGTCGCGAGCTTCTATTATAGCAGTCCACTTGGCAGCGACTTGTGCCTGCAGATGCTCAAGACGTTTCCTGGCCTCATCGACCTCCCTATCAAGGATGTTAAGGTCATGTGTCAGCTCGATGATGGTTAGCTCTTCTCTATTCCTCTTTCGGACTGCCACCTTCCTGCTTTCTGTAGCCTCATCCAGGTCAGACTTAGCCTTATCAGCAGGATCCAGGAACATCTCCTTGAAGAACTGGTCATCAGCCAAACTCACGGTCTCAAACCATTTGTCACCCAGTGCAATGATCCTATCAACGATCGCCCTGGCACCTGTGACATCCAGACCAGCCTCTTCAGCATCACTGAGAATCTCCTGCACATGCTGGATCATGCCAAATCCGACTTCCAAGTGCCCAGAAAAGAGAGTCTCAATCCAAGAGCGCACAACTCGCACCACCACCTTCTTCGCAAAAAGAAGAGATGGCCCAGCTGAGGATTCGCCCAACTCCGTTGGTCGGCTACTCATGTCATCATCTGTTGAAAGAGTAACAAAAGAACTCTTTCCAGCTGAAGCTGCTCCTGCTCGGGAAGGAATCTCAGCGCGAGGAATCTCCTCAATATTGTCAGAACTGGTCCCAGGAATCTCTACCTCTGGATCAACCTCTGGCATCTCTTGCTCTGGAAGCAACGGATCCTCCTCTGCCACTTCAAAACCTGCAAAGGAAACACAAAAAGGTATGAACATGACCCTGTTTGAAAATCATTATCAGAGTTATAACTACAAAATACCTTCTTCGACGACTGGCGGAACACTTTCTTCCTCCATGAACTCATCGGAAGCATCATCAACATTTGCGTCCATCGATGGTTCAAAGTCATCAGAACCCTGTGGCAAGTCAGCTGGCAACAAAAAAAAAATGTGTTAGCAAGCCGAGTCACAAACAAACAAAAAAAAAGGGGAGCAAAAGAAGTCATACCAATTGGAGATTCTGGATCTACTCCAGAGTCCCTCGGTTCTTCTTCAGATGCCTCAACAGGATCCATCACCACCTCATCGGTTGGGACCTCAGGCATCACCAAGTTTTCCTCTGCTAAAAAAAAAGAAAAGCAGAAACAAGAAGCAGATCATAACATGGAAAAAGTCCCATGAAAAGAAATGGAAAGAGAAAAAGGAAGAATAATACCTTCACCGACGGTCTCTTCTTCTCGGCTTCTCTTTTCCGGAGGCTCGTCAGCATCCACTGGCACATCCTCATTGATGGTAAGAGGAACTTCCAAGTTAGGAGAGTCCTCATGCTGCTCCTTGCTGCTATGATGACTCCTCCTCCTCTTACCTCTGCGGGCTCGCTTCTTAGAAGAACCTACCCCGCTGTCAGAGTCAGGTTTCCCACTTGACTCATCACTGGATGGTCTGCTCTTGCCAGTAGACTCCACGGAAGCTTGCCTCTGCGCCGCTTGCATCCAAGCGCCAAGTTCGGCTTCCTCCTGTTCTAGCTGCTCCAAAGCCTCGTCAGGTATTTCTCGAACAGCTTCAGAACCGATGACGCCCTGGTCACCGAGAAAGCCTATCTTGTGCTTCTCTCCAGAAAGGAAGGCCCAAACTTCCTCTCGCCGGATGCCATCCGACTTTCCAAGGCCCTTTCCAGATACCAGCTTCACATCAAGCTCCTTCCTGGAAAGTCCCCGATATGCCGAGAAGCTCTCCGCGAACCACTTCGCAAAGCCGGCAGTCCGGGAAGTCAGTAACACAGGATAAGAAATCATGGCTGTAGTGTCTTCAGCACTATAAAAAGCCCATGCATTTCTCCCGTCCTGTAAGCCTCCAAAGCGCTTCACCATACTTGAAGGCGCTCCAACAACGCCTTGAGAAAAGCCAAGCTGCAAAGCAAAGCGAGAGGGTACATACGGCTGGATATCGACGAAAAGATGTCTACGGTACACCATCGTGCCGACACGTATGCTGAAAAGCCACTCTCTCTCTGCATTTGTCAAGGAATAATGCCTTCCCGACCCCGCCCTGGTAGAGTCTCGGGAGGCACCAAAATCAAAAGCCTTCTTCCGTAACTCCGGAGAAAGCTTTACTGAAGATTGCCCCATCTCGACGTCCCTGAACCGTCGGATCCTCATGCGGGCAAACAAAAATGATTCGGACACGGCTTTGCCCTTAGCCAGTCGAATCATCAGAGGATCATCATCCTGTGCAGCACCCAGCCGATGGAAGCCAGGACAGTGGTATACATACCATGAATAAAAGATATGGGCTGAAAATACCCTATTCATGGGAAGCCCAAGCCGAACCAGAAAAGCAGCAGCCTGCAGTTCGGTACACAGGTAGGAGTAAAGAGCAGGCACCAAAGCAAGCTGCTCTCCAAACGCCATCTGACAAGCCGGGAAAATACAATGCGGCCTGATGTGCGTTCCATCTCCTCCAGCAAATACAGCCTCACCAAGCCAATAAGTGAGGTAAACAGCGAGATCTCTCCGCAGTGCAATGTCAGGACATATGGCGTTTGTGCTTGCACAGAAATCTCTCAACTCTTCTTGCATGGCCAAGATCTTCTTTGAACTTGGATCCTGAGCTCCAGCTTCCTGGGTCATGCTATCAGAAGGCTCCCTACTATCAAAGAAGTTGGGGAATGAAGAGCAAAAACTCTTCCAACTGCTGGATCTAACTTTCGAACACCCCTTCTTCTTCAAAAAATCATAGAAGGCGACGAGCTGAAAGTATAGAAGCCTGAACTCCTCAGACTGCCCCTCGAGGACGCTGTCAATCGGCATAAACTCCTCATAGAGTTTGCCGAGGATGGGCAATCCGGTAATGGCGCTCAACTCCTTCAAAGAAAAACCAATCTCACCATTCGTCACAACGAAGGTATTGGTTTGAGGGAGGAACGACTCCAGCATAGCCATGAAGGCCTCGTCGGAAAAGATCACGGTCTCCCCAAAAGCGCGGACCGCATCAAAAATCCCGGCTTCCTTCAAAACGGCGCCACCAATCAGCAGGACGCGATCAGTCCACGACTTCCACTCGGAGTCAGCATTGAAACGACCTCGAAGTCGAAAAGGCTTGATCCAATTGCTGCCGTCACCGCTGAAAATACCAAGGCCCACCGGTCTCAAATCGACCGACGGATAATCAGAGCCCTGGTAGCCGCTGGATGGCATCAACAAGTCCATGTCAACAGGCGACCTCTCCGTATATCCAGGAGAACCGCCGACAAAAACCCCGGTCTTGATTACATTTGTCCTTCTCACCCAACTTGGAGGATCTTCCCTCTTAGGGCACGTGGGGGCAAGGCTCAGAATCGAGACGGTGCGATCAAACATCGACCGGGTAGTAACAGTCTTCTTCTCACCATTTGCTGTGAAGGAAAACTGAAAAGATCTCCTCTGGTATGTAATGTCGTCAGGGACTGCATCACCAAAGAAGAAGGTAGGCTTGGGCAAAATGCTCTGATCTTCCATCAGCCATGGACGACTGCTTACCATGATCTTATAGAATTCCTCTCCCTTGAGAGTGATCAGTCGCTGCTGAAAGTCCTTGGGATCTTAACCCTAGAGGGGGGGGGGGGAATAGGGTGAGCTACTAATAGTGACTAACTATGACCAATTTTAATTTTCTATAAACTAACTAGTCACTAGTGATGATAACAAGCACAATGCGGAAGCTTAAATACATACAATCATCATAAGAGCATGCACCACAACACAATATTTATAGTGGTTCGGCCAACGTGCCTACATCCACTACCGGCTTGTGTTCCTCACACCCCACCGGATTTCCACTAATATGCTTTTCAAAAGGCTAAGCAATAACCTCTACAACTATGCTTTTCTAGGCTAAGCAATAACCTTACAATGTGCTTTTATAGGCTAAGCAATAACCTTTACACAATGCTTTTATATGGCTAAGCAATAACCTTACAATCAAATGATTTCTCTCAAAGAAAGTGTTTTCACAAAACACTCTAAGAGATTACAATTAAGCTCAAAGTAAAATGCCTCTAAATAGGCGGATGTGAAAGTGAAAAACTAACTCACACAACACTCTATGAAATGCAAAGATGTATGCTCATGATGTGTGTGTGTGAATACTTCAATCAAGTTAAAAATGCAAGCTCAATCAATTTATGCTAATAGCATTTAAAAGTTTAATCCACATAAAAAGATATGATTGAAGTGTAATGCAAATCACTTGTAGAAAATGCAAACTTGCTAATGATTATGAAAATCAAAATGTCACAAGTTGTATGAAACTAATTAAGATTAAAACAAGTGATGCATGTTCAATGTTGTTTTCAAAAATAAATTTGTTTAACTAAACTTCAAATAGATTGAAAACAACAAAGAGGATTCAAACAAGTTAAAGAAACATGTTATAAAGGAAATCAAAGATTTTGACTAAACATGTTTAAGAAGTTTTCTAAAACAACCTTGATTTGAATCTAAGTGAAGAATCCAATAAAATCAAAGATTATAAGAATGGATTCAACACATCATAGTTATCATGCTATTAAACATTTCCCAAAGATTTAAACAAAGCATATAACATATGATTAGTTTAAGCAAAGCTTACTTGGAGATTTAACTTCATTAATCCAAGCTTGAGCTTTACTAATGACCCTCTTGGTCTCTCTTAGTTCATCCCCTTTTCCCTTGACTCCAAACTCCTCAAAGATGGCTTGGAAGGTCTAAAATGTTCAACACTTTTTCAAAGGGAATGAAGCCTTTTTATACACAGAAAACAGAGTTTCTGCGTGTCCCCGGTCGACCCCATGACAGGCCCGGTCGACCGACCCTTAACGGTCAGAAAAATGACCGTTGGAGAGCCAAACGGCTCTCTGCCCAGTCGACCCGCAGTGTACGCGGTCGACCGAGATGTGTACCCGGTCGACCGAGTACACTGGGCCCTGGGTCACTTTTCCCATTTTGCATACTTTTGCAATTTTCAAAGATTTTTGATGTGGGACTTGTTGGGGCCATTAAATCAAGCTTGAAACATGATTTAAATCAATCTAAGTATTTTTAAAATCATGAATCATAAAAAGCCACAAATCATTTGAAACTTTAAAACTTAGGCTAAGCTTGAATTTTGAAATTCCTTTTACAAAATCAATTGCATCCAAAATTAAAACCAATTCATGCATAAAACATGAGTTTTACCATATTTAAAAACAATGCATGGATAAAATAAGATTTCAATGTTTTCTAAAATAATGCAAGTGTGAGAAATCAAATGATGATTAAAATGATATGCATCCATCAAATTGCAATACACACAATTCCTAACAATCTCCCCCTTTGCAATTTGATGGCAAACCTTAACTTAACACTAAACCTCACACTAAGTCTTCAGCTCCTTGGCTTGACACTGCTTGAAATCTTCGGATGCTCCTTCACTTAGCTTGGGCTTTAGCTCTTTTGATCTTCATTCTTCTTGTCCTTAGCTCCAAGCTTTCTTTCTTTTATCTTCTCTCCCCCTTAGACCAAGCACTCTCTCTCCTTGGTCTTTCTCTCCCTTTGCCATTGAATGCTCTCTCCCCCTTTGATCTTTCTCCCTTTTTGGGTAGCTAGAGCATTTTCTCCCCCTTAATCCTTTCTCCCCCTTTGCCATTAAATTGCAAAGGTAGCAATTGAAGAAAGGTACCTACACACATGAAACAAGGAAAATACCTTTAGTAGCACCTGTTAACAAATGAAATCGAAAATGAAATACTTAACAGGCTATTATGCATGTGAGTAAGTTATAAGGGAATAGCAATGGTGAATTTGATCATCTCTAATGCTTCCTTAGAAGGTTTACTCCCCCTCAATCCATAATCTTCTTTTGTCATACTTTTGACAAGAATATAACTATTAGATGCAAGAAGAAGATGGTTTAACCAATTGAGGGATAACTTCAAGGGAAGGATTAGATACCAATTGATAATGATTAACTATAAGGCTCAATGATCAAATTACCAAATTGGAGAGAAACCAATTGACCTATAAGCTTAAGGAAAGTTGAAGAGCAAGGTCAAAAGGTTAATCTATCATGGATACCAATTGAAATAGGAACCATATCAATTGAGATTTAAGAGTATGACTTATTAGCTCAATCACTCTAAAATGGACTTAAGGAATGTAACTAGAAGGATTAATCCAAGTTAGAGCTATCCATGATGATAAGGGGTTTACTAAACATAGCATCAAATAATATAACTATGAAAATCATATGCTATGTAAATTTTGAAATCATTTCACTCAATCATAAAATATGACTATCAAGTGTAAGATGAGTGAAATGAAATTCAAACCATGATGCCTAGCTCAGTCATTAACCAACCAAGATTATTAACACATAAACATGGTGGTCACGAGATTTAACCAAATAAGCAAGAGAGGTGGCAAACATGACCATTTATGAAGCTAATGGAATGTGACATGGAACAAAGACATATTACTATCAAGTTTAATCCAATGTGCACAAGGTTTATCACAAATATGTAACATCAATTGGAAGTTATACTAATTGAAAATGATATCATTTGATTACCAATTGAATATGGAACATGTTTGAGAGCAAGCATGTGACAAACACAAGATTCCATCAAGCAACATAAATGAATATTCATCACTTTAATGATATAACTATTGAGCATAGTGATGAACATGAGAAATTGCATTTTGAAAATATATGACTTATAAGAATATGCAATTTCCAAAGTGTCAACCATATGAATACAACATCTAAGAAATCCATCATTCAAAAGATATAACTATGTAATTCAAGAAATGAATTTCAAAGAGGTTCATATGATCAAACACTACTATGAGGTTGAAACATGTATAAGTATGACAAATACACATGAATCAAACATCATAACCATCCATTTCACAAAAATGACTAGAAAGCATAAAGGATGGATTTGGGTTCTAGTATGGTTACAAAAAAAATAATTAAAGAACACAACCATACATGGAACAAATAAAACATTTGCATAAAGAATGTAACTAAAAGAGCAAACATGCAAATAGTCTATCACAACATTCATTTCCATTATAGGATGACATAAGCAAAAGCATAAGGAAATGAAAACATGGAACATGCTTTGATGAATACAACAAAAAGTTTTAAAGCAATTCCATTCAAACAATCTTCAAATCATAAACAAAATCCAACAATGGACAAAATGAGTATGAAATTGAAGAAAACATATTTTCCATATCAAAAGATATAACTCAGAAATTTATGGAAAAACTAAATTGTTTTAAATCATTTGTTTTTCAAGATAATCTTACTATGACATACAAACAAATGAATTTGCAACATCAATTGATTATGAGAGATCTAGCTATGAAAGCTTTTGGAATCATAATCAATTGATCATGTAGAAATGCATTACAAAAGATATAACTATATGAGAGCAAAAAGCAAATCTAACATGTGAGAAATACAATCAAATGATTTTGAAAACCATGATATGTGACTTAGGGAAGTACATGAAGACAAAATCAAATGATCATAAAGAAACAAATGCATTTTTAAAAAATGTAACTAAGAAAGAACATAAAATGCAAATGCAATCATGACCAACAAAAAGATTTAACTATTAAGGTTAGGTTGGTCAATGAGGTCCAAGGCCCTAAGGTTTGTCTATTTGTCTAACTTTAGGAATCCACCTAAGGTCTTGGGATGGATGAACTTTGAGGTCTAACTTAAACTTCTCACCAACTCTAGGAGATTTAACTTGATAAATTATTAACTTAGACTTATCACCATGAGATATAGATTTAACTAAGTTTAGCTTAGATTGGTGATTAGTCTTTTGGTGAGTTTGCTTCTTTGGGGTTTGAACCATTTTTCTTTTCTTCTTATCTCCTCCCTTTAATTGACTTTTGAATTTCAAATTTATCTTTGCAACTTTCTTCAAAAGTTCTTTCATTTGTTGAGTTAAGGGAGGTAGGTTGAGAACCTTTTTATTTATAGATTTTTTTAAACTTGATTTAACTTGTTTAACCTTTTTAGAATCTATTTTAGGAGACTCCTTCTTAATTGATTTTACTTGTTTATGCTTCATGGAGTTCTCCTTGGTTTTTGGTGTCTTATCCATCATAGAATTTGATTTACCTTTCTTTGGTTCAAATATGGATTTAGACACATTGCTTCTTCTTTGTTTGCACTCAAACCTAAAATGTCCTTCAATGCCACAATAATTACATTTAGACATGGGCAAAGAAGTGTGAGTGCTAGAGAATGAGGACTCACCTTTCACAAAAGTGTTGGTGAATTTAGGGTCATATGAGGTATTCCTATCAAATCCAAGACCCGTCCTATCTCCTTTTGATTTACCCAATTTAAATAACTTTTCCAATCTTTCTTCACTTTGGGTAAATTTGCACTCATACTTTTGTTTGTATGTTTCAAGTTGAGTGACTTTGGTTTTAAGGGTTGAATTCTCATTTTTAACTTTAGTTAGTTCTTGTTCAATTCCCTTAAATTTGATTAGCTCTTCATTGGCAAGTTTTAATTCAAATTTAATTTCATTAACAACATTAGATCCAAGTTCTAAGGTGTTTAAATTATTTTGAGCATTTGACAAGTTTTCCATAGAGATACTTGACTTAGATTCAAGATTGTTAAAGTCTTTGTCTTGCCTTTGTAATTGATCTCTTAGTTTAGAATTTTCCTTATTGAGATTGTCATAACCTATTTTGATTTCATTTAGTTCATCTTGGATATTAGAAAGGTTATGCAAAGAGATCATGAACTTAGAGTCTACACAATTTAAAGCTTCCTCTTTTTCTCTAAGTTCATCTTTAGAAGAGACTAATTCTTTGTTTAGTCTTTTAGATTCTTCTCTTAATTTTTTATTACTCTTGGCAAGCTTCAAGGATATAGCATATAATTCTTCATAAGCTTGTTGAATATCATCTTCATTTTCTTTAATTTCTTCTTCTTTCAATTTAAGTTGAGATTCTTTAATTTTGATGTTTGAATCTCCAATAGATGGAAGAAGGGATCTAGAAGAATCTACAAAGTCTAAACTAGTGGAATCCATTTTTATGATTTTCATGTAAGCACAAACACTAGGGTTTTGACTCTAGGTTTTTACACCTAATCAAGAGTTCCAAACACTTGATCCTAATATTAGAGCACGAGGCTCGGATACCAATTGAAAGTCCTTGGGATCTTAACCCTAGAGGGGGGGGTGAATAGGGTGAGCTACTAATAGTGACTAACTATGACCAATTTTAATTTTCTATAAACTAACTAGTCACTAGTGATGATAACAAGCACAATGCGGAAGCTTAAATACATACAATCATCATAAGAGCATGCACCACAACACAATATTTATAGTGGTTCGGCCAACGTGCCTACATCCACTACCGGCTTGTGTTCCTCACACCTCACCGGATTTCCACTAATATGCTTTTCAAAAGGCTAAGCAATAACCTCTACAACTATGCTTTTCTAGGCTAAGCAATAACCTTACAATGTGCTTTTATAGGCTAAGCAATAACCTTTACACAATGCTTTTATATGGCTAAGCAATAACCTTACAATCAAATGATTTCTCTCAAAGAAAGTGTTTTCACAAAACACTCTAAGAGATTACAATTAAGCTCAAAGTAAAATGCCTCTAAATAGGCGGATGTGAAAGTGAAAAACTAACTCACACAACACTCTATGAAATGCAAAGATGTATGCTCATGATGTGTGTGTGTGAATACTTCAATCAAGTTAAAAATGCAAGCTCAATCAATTTATGCTAATAGCATTTAAAAGTTTAATCCACATAAAAAGATATGATTGAAGTGTAATGCAAATCACTTGTAGAAAATGCAAACTTGCTAATGATTATGAAAATCAAAATGTCACAAGTTGTATGA
Organism: Litsea cubeba; assembly: GCA_012931725.1. Taxonomy (NCBI): domain Eukaryota; kingdom Viridiplantae; phylum Streptophyta; class Magnoliopsida; order Laurales; family Lauraceae; genus Litsea; species Litsea cubeba. The sequence continues at coordinate 59,989,182 of CM022946.1, forward strand.
AACTAATTAAGATTAAAACAAGTGATGCATGTTCAATGTTGTTTTCAAAAATAAATTTGTTCAACTAAACTTCAAATAGATTGAAAACAACAAAGAGGATTCAAACAAGTTAAAGAAACATGTTATAAAGGAAATCAAAGATTTTGACTAAACATGTTTAAGAAGTTTTCTAAAACAACCTTGATTTGAATCTAAGTGAAGAATCCAATAAAATCAAAGATTATAAGAATGGATTCAACACATCATAGTTATCATGCTATTAAACATTTCCCAAAGATTAAACAAAGCATATAACATATGATTAGTTTAAGCAAAGCTTACTTGGAGATTTAACTTCATTAATCCAAGCTTGAGCTTTACTAATGACCCTCTTGGTCTCTCTTAGTTCATCCCCTTTTCCCTTGACTCCAAACTCCTCAAAGATGGCTTGGAAGGTCTAAAATGTTCAACACTTTTTCAAAGGGAATGAAGCCTTTTTATACACAGAAAACAGAGTTTCTGCGTGTCCCCGGTCGACCCCATGACAGGCCCGGTCGACCGACCCTTAACGGTCAGAAAAATGACCGTTGGAGAGCCAAACGGCTCTCTGCCCAGTCGACCCGCAGTGTACGCGGTCGACCGAGATGTGTACCCGGTCGACCGAGTACACTGGGCCCTGGGTCACTTTTCCCATTTTTGCATACTTTTGCAATTTTCAAAGATTTTTGATGTGGGACTTGTTGGGGCCATTAAATCAAGCTTGAAACATGATTTAAATCAATCTAAGTATTTTTAAAATCATGAATCATAAAAAGCCACAAATCATTTGAAACTTTAAAACTTAGGCTAAGCTTGAATTTTGAAATTCCTTTTACAAAATCAATTGCATCCAAAATTAAAACCAATTCATGCATAAAACATGAGTTTTACCATATTTAAAAACAATGCATGGATAAAATAAGATTTCAATGTTTTCTAAAATAATGCAAGTGTGAGAAATCAAATGATGATTAAAATGATATGCATCCATCAAATTGCAATACACACAATTCCTAACAGCTGCCTCATCTCATCTCTGTTGAGGGAGTCGCACTCTTCCAGGTTTCTTTCAACATATTGGACCTTCTCGAAAGCCTGCTGAACGGCCGGATTAGAGGATCTAGAAGACCGACGAGGTACGCTTGTAGCAGGCTCTTTACCCTTGTTCGCTCTGGAGGAACCACCTGAAAAGGATGGAAAAGAAAAAGATCAAACATCAAAATGACAGAATCTCGCTAAAAAAAATCTGGCGAAATTTTGACATGATGACGGGGCAATTCCGAAGAAAAGGAACTATCCCGAAAGAAATAGAAAGCTTGAAGATGGGCTCAACATCGCTGCGAGCTCCGAAACTCCAAACTTTCGAAACCTAAAAGTCTCCGCAAAATCAGGAAGGGCTCAACATCACTGCAAGCTCCAAGTTCCCAAATTTGCAAACACTTTCAGGTATGCAATCACATCATGCTACAAGTTTAATTTACAAATTAAAGGCATGCATGAACATCTAGATTTGCGAAAAAAATGCATTATCATGATGAGCAAACAAAAAAAAAAGAAAAGAAAAGAAACTTTCTCTAAAAAAAAAAGGGAGGAGAAAGAAAACAAAAAAGAAACGAAACTCTCTCAAAAAAAAAAGGGGGAGGAAAAAAAAAAAAAAAAAAAGAGAAAAGAAGAAAAAAAAACGGGCTGGCCCACAGGCCGTGGCCCACAGGCCACGTGGCCGTACGGCCAGATCCGTACGGATCTGTCCGTACGGCCCACACAATAAAAAAAAAACATGAAAAAAAAAAGAAAGAAAAGAAAGCAAAAAAAAAAAACGTGTGAGAAAAAAAAAAGGAGGCAAACACGTGAACAAAAAAAAAAGAAAAGAAAAAGAAAGAAACAAAAAAAGAGAAAGAACTTTTTTTCCTACAATGAAGTTTTCTTGAAAAAAAAAGGAGAACTTACTTGAAGCCATTGATGGAGAGGAAGAAGAAAACTCTTGAAGATCTTGAAGAAGAAGAACTCTTGGTCTTGAAGCCCTCTTGAGATTATTGCAAAAGAAAGTAATAAGAGCAAGAGATCCAACCTCCTCCTTGCTTTTATAGAAGAGAGCAAACCAAAGAAGGAAAAAAGAAAGAGGTAAGTGTTACTAATTAGTAACCTTACCAAAAGAAAGAAATTAGAAAGATTCTTTCCAAAAGAAAGATATCTTGAGAGATTTTCTCCTAAAATCAATCTATGACGGATTCTTTCCCAAAAGAAAGATATCTTGAGATATCCTATCCCAAAATAAAGGGATATTGAGAGATTTTCTCCTAAAATCAATCTATGACGGATTCTTTCCCAAAAGAAAGATATCTTGAGATATTCTATCCCAAAATAAAGGGATCATGAGAGATTCTCTCCAAGTAAAGATATTCTTAGATATTCTCTATCCAAATGAGATATTTTGGATATTCTTTACAAAAATGACACCATATGAGATCTAAGCCATTTCAAAAGCTTAAGGTCCCATGGGTTAGCCCATATGAGCCAGGTTTGACCACCTAGGCACAAAAAAAAAAAAAATGAATTTTGGGCTTTTAGTCAAAGAGAAATCCCTCTTACCAAGAGCATACAAAAATGGTTCCATGCCTCTTTTGAGTTGATTGGACCATACAAAAGAAAATTCCAAGCCCCATGAGCTTCCAAAAATCAAACCATCCAGCCTCATCTACCAAAATTGAGCCAAAATCTTGAAATTGACATTTCACAAAAATCAAACCAAATCCTGGTCCCCTAACCTGCCACATACAGCCTGTTAGGTCACAAGACCAAAACCAAAAACCAAAACCTGATCCCCTAACTTGCCACATACAGCCTGTTAGGTCACAAGATCAAAACCAAAATTGATCCCCCAACATTCCACATACAGCTTGTTGGGTCACACGATCAAAACCAAACCCGACCCCCTAACCTGCCATATATAGCCTGTTAGGTCACAAGGTCAAAACCCAAAATCCACATCCCAGATGTCATCTTCAAAACTTTGCCTTGAGATGGTACGTGATCCCTTTCATCACCATAAAATTCCCCTGGAAGCTCAAAAGGCTACAAATACCAAAAAGAAAGACTGCTCAAAGACTCTTGGTCAAGTCACAGGCTCTCCTTCAAAAAATCTCTTTGAGGCACATCGACTACAAAAGTTAAGCAACTCGCCGCTGTACCTCGAGGGGGCATTTGTTGACACCAAAAATGTCACTTTGCCTTTCCAAGATACAAAGAGCTACATGAAGTCGCAACCTGCCATAAATAGGCAATGCTGCTTCCAAAAATCAAATCTTGTCAGAATCAAACAAAAACTGCAAGATTCATCCAGACAGCCAAAAGAGGAGTACACAAGAAGTTTCAAGCCATTTCAAGATCATTTGGCCTAACTTCGCTTCTCCAACAGCCAAATCAAGCCTCTCGGCGGTAAAGCTCTCCGGGACCATGGTTTCCAAGACAGAACCTATGGATCATCTTAAAATGACTCCAATAGGTTCCCTGTCAAATTTCAAGTCAATCGGACATCGGTTGACCGCACATCAAACCGCGACATCTTCATCGCGATAAAAAGCAAGTCTACAGGTGATAGGACCCCAAACGGCTTCAAAACTCAAACAAAAGCCTATGGTTGGTCTTATTTATTGCTCAGCAGGCTTCACACCAAATTTCAGGTCATTCCGACATCGTTTGACCCAGTTTCAGCTTTTGACAGAAAATCGGCAGCTCTGCGCGACAAAGTCTTCGGCTTTCTCAGGAAATTGGAAACTTTGCAAAATAAAATGCAAGGATTCTCATCAGGTTTCCTACAAAGAAATCAGGCCAATAAATGATCAAAATGTCAAAGAAAAGTACAGAAGAAAAAAGAATCAAAAAAGAGCAAAAACGGACGCAAAACGGGACCAAAAAGGGGGAAAACCCCCCCAGGGTCGCAGACCCCTGCGACCCTGGGCCAAGGTCGCAGGCCCCTGCGACCCTGGGCCAGGGTCGCCGGCGACCATGGACCCCGGGGTCGCCGGGAAAGCCCCGGAAACCCCGGTTTTCGCCGTTTTTTCGCGATTCGAGGAGCCCAGCCTCTGGTACTTTCCAAAATTCATGCTTTTGAGACACCAAGTCCTCTGATATCCGTCCAAAACACGGGTAAATCATCAAGAGTATCGAAGACAGTATTGATCGCCACCCGGTCAACCAAAAAAAGTGTGCTTTCCACCCGACCGATCGAGAAATCGACAGGACAGATGGCACCGACCCGCTGTTGGCAACAAGCACCTGAAATTACATGGTCATCTGATGTCGATCTACATGAACATCCATCGATGATCATCGACAGAAGAATTCCAAAAGACATGGCACGGCCCGCGACTCTTCAGCTGCTCGGCGACCACTTAATGCGATTAATTGACTAGCTTTATTACAGTCATTAATCCATTTCTTTGGACGGCCCAATCAGAAGCAAGCATTTGGGAGTTACAAGTCAAGAGATTCATGGCATTTAACCCATGAAACTCCTCCCATCATGGCGATTAAAGGCGATTAAATGCCCTCAATCTCCTCCGGCCAATCAGAAGCCAAGAAAAAGGAGTTACAAAATAAACAATTCAATTTTGTAACTCCTCCCATTATGTGGCTTAATGACATTAAAAGCCCATAAGCTCTCCTAAATGGCTACCAAGAGCCTATAAATAGGAGAGCACTCCAAAGGAATCCAGATCGGAAAAAACACACAACAAACATCAGACAGCAGTCAGAAATCCAGAGAAAAGAAAAAAGAGAGAAAACTCTGCGGAAGTTCTACACCGGCCACCGCAACAAGGTGACAAAAGTCCCTTGGGGGGTACCCCCCCCCAAGGTCCTTGCCTTCTCCTCCTGCCTCCAATGGCTTAGATATGGCTTTTCAGCCCGTCTACTCGGTTTTTTATTGGACATAGGACCTTCCTTTGGTCTTTGTCTTCTAAAAACCTGAGGTTATAGCCAAGCCAAGCGAATCAATAGCATCCTCTGTTCTCATCTGCATGGATGATGGCGAAGCCCACATATGGCTTGCGACCGTCAATCTAAACGAGTCCCCCACAATCTCCTGAGAAGTTAGATCCTCCTTTTCTTGCTTTTCATTGTAGTTTGTATTTTTTTAAAAGAGACAAAAATCACAATTCTTGTCTTTCATTGTTGATAAGGATTGTAAATCGGCTATAAACGCCAAAATCGGCTATAAACGCCAAAATTGGCTATAAACGCCAAAATCGACTATAAACGCCAAAATCGGCTATAAATGCCAAAAAAATCGCCTTTCACGGCAAATCAAGAAAATGTCTCTTTTCTTAAATATATGTGCAATGGAAAACTTGAAAGAAGTTGATTTCCTTTTTACTTGCGAAGGTTGATCTCCGGATCACCACTTGCAATTCCAAGTAAAATAGAAAATCTGGCACACCCACAAAAAAAAGAAATGTTGATGCACGCCCTTTTGCCCCCCGGTTACGAAAGGGTCGGAACCAAACGGACTCCCACGTCCGCCGACCTCGGTAGGAACCCGGGCATCGGGAGCGCGGTCCATCAACCATTCAGGATGTTGTTCCTCACGGATGAAGCCGACGCTTTTGAGTTTTTGAACTTCTTGTTCAATTTTATCCATCACATCTGGACGGAATCTTCTTTGGCCTTGCTTGACAGGCTTGATGTCTTCTTGAAGATTGAGTTTGTGAACCGCTATTTTGGGGTCTAAGCCTGGCATTTCAGCGTAAGACCATGCAAAGCAATCAACGAACTCACGAAGAAAGGCGATATACTCGGGTAACTCATCATCCTTTATATTCTTGCTTATGAATACAGGACGTGGGTTATCTGGTGTTCCCAAGTCTATCTTTTGAACAGGATCTTCTGTTGGAAGGTTCGAAGGTGGTTCCTCCACAATATTTTCGGAGGCTTCCAGCTTAATGAAACCTTCTGGGTTTTCAAAGGCATTTCCAGACCAAGGTTTTGTTCCTTTCCACGGGTCTTCTTGATCGGTAATTTTCCCAAGGCTTGCTATGAGATGATCCCAATCGCCTGTTGAAACCGGGTCGAAGTAGGCTACTTCTTTTGGAGATGAGGGTTCTTCTGGGTCAGAAGACCACACGTCTGTTCCATCGGACAACTCCTCTTCATTTTTGGAGAAATCGTGCCAATTGGATGAGCTTCCTGGATCTTTGTCAGGTGACTCATTAAAGAGATATCCAGGGAGATCGATGTCTTCATGGACTTGAGAAGTTGAGGCTTGGTTAGTATATTGACTTTTAAGCCTTTGTGTCAACTATCTCAAGGGAGTGTCAGGATCATACCCTAACCCGTGTGAAGACTTTTCTACATAGCCATAGAGTCTCCAATCTTCCACCTGGCTTTTGGTCAAGACGGGCCCCAATGGCGTGAGAATACCGCGTCCTTCTCCCAAACCGACTGGGTTTTGAGCGTCATAGCCCATTTTCATCATAATAGCTTGTGCCACAGAACTATATAAGGATAGTTGAGGCATACCTTCATTTTGGAAAGGTTCAAGCATGGAGTTTGATGAAGAAGCATCCGATCTATGGAAGAAGATCGGCTTTTCCTTTGCTGAAGTTGCTGGAACAACGAAGGAAGCTGACGTAGGATCTTCTATGTCAGAAGTTATCTCCATTGGAGTGAGAGCAGGCTGAACTTGCTGAGTGTCAGCTTGGCTTAACGATGTGTCGTTTTCCGGCTCTGAATCCGAGTTCGTGTCTTGCATGATAGACACGAAAGAGACAACAAATTTGCCCCCAGGCTTTTGCTTTGCCTTCTTCACTTTAGTTGTGATGACCAAAGGCTTTGAAGGTTTGAGGGAGATGATGAAGGGAGTTGGAATGCTCTCTTCAGATTTACCGGATGGTTTGTTTTCTTCCGGTGATTGTTGAGGAGCTTTGCCTTTATCTTTCTGGAGATTTTCGGCAAAGGATGCTGTGTGCTTCTCCTCTTCTTCTTTTTCACCTTCATACATCTGTGAGTCTGCGAAGTGGACTTCTTTACCTTTGAAGGGTTTTCTGTCCGTAAAGACTCGATGTATCATGCCGTCGTCGCCTATAAACTTGATGCATTGATGTAGAGTTGAAGGGACAACACCATTCTCGTGGATCCAAGGGCATCCGAGAAGGATGTTGTAGCATGAAGGGGTTTATATTGCATACACTGTGACCTCAGGATAAGATCACCGATCTGCAACTTGAACCTGATTTTGCCGATAGGCCTTTGAGTACTCCCATCGTATCCAAAGATAGATACAGATGTGTGGCTCAGCTTGCTGGGTGGGATGCCCAACTCTTTAAGAGCCGATGTGGAGATGAGGTTGAGTGCAGAACCTGGGTCGATCTGAACTCTGTGCATAGGCATTTCCTTGATATACCCTGTGAAGTACAAGGGTCGGTTATGCTTGGTTTCTCCAAGTAGGAGGTCGTCCTTTGTGAAGGCGATGGTTGCACTGGCTGCTTTTTTAACCGAGAGGCATTCAATGCATGATCCCTCAGTTTTTTTCTTTTCTCCCTTTGAGGAGGCTTCTGAGTTTTTGACCCAGTAATCCATTTCAATTTGGAGGACTTGCGGGGCATATTTGTCGACATCCTCATTCAGCTTTTGCAATTCCGAGATGAGATTATCACGAGTGTGCGGAGACATTCGCAACAAATCTAGGATGTGCAGACGTGCAGGTATGTGCTTGAAGTGTTCAATCAAGTCATACTTGAAAGCCTCCTTTGGGCCTGCATGTTCATCATTGTTGCCACTAGGGGCGCTTACAACATCTTTTCCCAATGGATTTACATATGTAAATGAAGATTGGTTGTAATTTTTGTGGTAGTCCCGGCCAAGGCGGGTGCCTCTACCAACTTTGAGAGCTTCTTGAAAAGGGTCTTCATTTGGAAGATTGTCTTCATGATCAAGAGGCTGTCGTTTTTCATTTGCTGAGGATGAATCTGCAGCAGAGTTGCCATCCTCAGTGATCGTGTTGCACGGAGCATTTTCCGGGAACAAATCCTGAACAGCATCCAGTAACCTTTCTTCTTCGTTGACTAATTCATCGTCCCAAGCATCAATGGCTGGGAATTCTTCAGTCAGGAAGGGTGTGAACTTTGAAGTCACAGTCTCAGGAGAAGAAACCTGAGAGGGTGTCATCTCAGTGAAAGTCACGTGAGACGAGGTGGCTTCAGAAGATACATTGCTAGGCGTCGCCGGAGTGTAAGTGCTTTCATCAGACGATGCTTCGGAAGAGCTATAATCCCGAATTATCACATTACAGGAAGCTCTGACGGGAGACGTTGCCTGATCAGAGTCAGACTCATCCTCGGATGTAAGAGGATCGTCTATCCAGCAATTTTCTCCATTTTCAGAAGTTAAGGGAGGATGTACCTGATGGTCTTCAGGGACTTCAGGCTCTGGATTGCGAGGAGGCTCGTTGACGCGTTCTTGCTCTTGTTCTAGAGCGAGTCGCTGCAAGATCCTTGCATATTCTTCAAGATCAGGCATGGGAGCCGGATCTTCTTCTTCATCAACTCTTTATGGCTCAACATGGTTGATTTCCACTAGAGTAATGAGAGGTGCTGGGTCAGCAGCATTTTCTTGTACAGCTTCTTGGTCTTCTTCATCATCATACCAGGATCCTTGTGGCTGTAGGGGGTTATACCAGATTACTGGCATAAGATGAGACTCAGGAACCCATTCTTCATCGGAGAGATATTCTCCTGTTTCAAGGGACTCCTCCCACTCATCTGTGTATTTGGATTCGAATCCATCATCCGTGTCGCTGGATTCGTATCCATCAATGGAGAATCCAACTACCGAAGTGCAACAGTATGATGCCTCCTGCATGGCTTCTTTGAATTGAGGTGGCATGAAATCACTGAGAGTGAATTTCCTTACCCCCTTTGAAGTCTCTGGAAGGGATATTTTTGTTGCCTCCAGTGAAACGGTAGAGGAAGCCTCTGCCTTTTCTTTGACCTCTAGTTTTGGCTGGGTCTTCTCTTGCCGTTTGAGCTTGAGGAGATGCTTCCTAGCCTGCCTTCGCTGTTGAGCTGTAGGCTTTGTTTTCATGACCTCCCAATTTTCATCTTCCAGGAGATCGGGATGTACCCATATCGGTTGTCCGTCTGGTGTCGGGTAAGGAACCAGTTCCTCGGACGCTTGGATTGAGTTTATCACCTTGAAGGAAGTAATGATCTTCTTTTTCGGTGATTTTGATGTTTGTCCACATGTCACCATGTTGACGGAGGCAGACCCATAGTTTTTGTCAAAGGTGATGACTCCGTTTTTCCACATCTCATTTATTTTCTCTCTCACAACGAAGCATTGATTGAGAAGATGTGAGATCATCTGGTGGTATGGACAGTACCGAGGATCGTTGGTTTTGCCAACATCACCCGGTCTTTTTGGTTCAGGCAAGGTGAGCTTGCCGTTTGCCACAAGAGCCCCGAAGATTTCATCAACGTCTTCATCAAACGGGTATTTCTTCTTTACTCGTTCTTTGAAGGCATCTGAGAGTTCAGGTCTCTTACCAACAACTTTATTTTCAGCTTTCTTTGGTGGCTGAGGAGCTGACTTGGTCTGCACATTGAGGACCTCTTTTTTTTTTTGGTTTAGAGGTTGCAATGGCGGTTGGCTCTTTTCTTGATGATTTCTGACTGTTGAGGTCTTTAATCACCGTTTCAGCTTCCATGGAAGCTTCTAGGAGTTCTCCCAGGTTCTTTGATTTGTTGCCGATGATCATGGAGCGGATTCTGGCTCTCATGTTGTTTCGGCAAATGTCGACTAGCGACGCTTGTGGCAATACATCAGAGCATTTGTATGCCATTGCTTTCCACTTGTGAATGAAGTCATATGTTGATTCATTCTCCCCCTGTTTTAGGCTGCACAGCTGAGCCATAGTAGCGGGATGATCTTCACCTTTGAAGTGAGTCAGGGAGCGTGTCTCTAGCATGGCCCAGTTTTGGATTGAGTCCTCCGGCAGAGTGGAGTACCAATCGAAGGCCGTACCTTTTAGGGTACTTGCAAAGAGGCGGATCTTGAGTGCATCTTGATCCGCGATAGCTCCCGTCAGGATCTTGAAGTGGATGACGTGCTGTCTGGCTGATCCTTTCCCCATATATGTTTGGAGAGTAGGATGCTTGAATTTGGTGGGGAACGGGACCGAGTCCATCCATAAGGGATATGGTGGCTTGATCCCATGCTCCTTGAGTATATCCTCTTCTTTTGCTTTGGCGAGGATACTGTCTACGTCCTTTTTGGTAAGGGCGCGTGACTCATTTTCTTCTCCATTTACCTCGTCGTTTTGATGATTCGGAGGAGGTTCATTGTTCGCCTGATTTTGGAAGGCGAGGAGAAGGTTTTCCATCAGAGTTTCAATCCTCTGCTGGCCCTGTTCCAACTGCTGGATGCGGGTGATCGCATCTTCTGGAGGTGGATTGCGGGGTGGTGGCTCAGAATTTGTAGCCAAGACATTCATCCTTCGTGATTCGAGCGAAGAAACTGTCCTGGTGACTGAGCTGGGGCTTATTCTTTTTGAAGAAGAGCATGAGGAAGGATCACTCTGCTGTCCTTTGCTTGAAGGAGCAAGGGATTCTTCTGAATGTCTTCTTGTCCTTGAGACGCTGCGGGTCATCGGATGTCGGACAAGGATTTTTGTTGCAGATTTTTGGTGCTTTCTGGTTTTTCCAACCATATGGACGGCAGCAACTTGGTTGGGTCTTTCTTTTTCGACCCATTTGGGAGAGACTTGGAGTGTAGGAGGCTGGGTCCTTTGCTTCTCTAGTCTCTTTTGCCGGTATGACGCGCGGCGGCGTATGCGACGGGCAATTTGAGCTTCGGTCAACTCTGGCTGGGCTTTGAGGATGAAGGATGTGCTTCCTCAGGCGCAGCAGCCGAGCCTGTCTTCTTTGCAGCTGGGCAAGGACAGGATGCGAACCCGGTCCTTCGCCTGTTGCAGCGAAGCTTTGAATTTTTGGAGTTCGGCCCCGGTAGAGATGAAGGGTCGAGCTGCAGGTTTGTAGGCCTTAGCAGGTGCTTGTAGAGGCCTTGTGATGCATGACTTGATTTTGGGCTTGTAGGAACAAGCCGGCTCATGCTGGGCTGACTTGAGAGTCAGGTTGGAGATGGGTTTCTCCTCTTTCATGTAGGCAAGAGGGTAGAACTGGTTCTCCTTGAGTGGGGCCAGGAATGCTGGCTTAGTGGATGTTTGGGACCTTCTTTGTTTTGGTGAAGGTCTTGGGGACCAAGTCTTGGGATAGACCTGGTCGTTTGCAGGTCGAGGCTTCGTGGGGCTGCCACGGGCTTCAGGCCTTCTAGTACTCGCCTTTGGTGTCACGGTAGTGACACGTTGAGAGGCGAGTTTTTGCTTCTTGGAAGGAGCAGTTTGTTCCTCAGGAAGTGGGAATGGTCCCAGCGTCCCAAAGACGATAGTCCGGGGAGTCGAGGTCGACCCGGAGTTAAGAGAATTGCCGAGGGAGTTGATGCTTCGGCAGCTGATGGGGCGCTTGTAAGTGCGCGTGGTTTGCTTCTGTTGAAGCATGAGTTGGTGCTTGTTTTCATCGAAAGTAATGGTTAGTGAAGCTGCCATTGTTAGTTTTCGAAAATTTCTGAAACAAGACCACATCCATTAGTAATCACAAGAATATAATGATCATAAATGGGAAGTTCTATGGTTTCGTCTTTTGAAATTGCTAGAGGAAGATGACCCAAGCAACATGAAGAAGGCAAAACGCCATAGAGGGTACAATTGTTCTGATCGCAGGTATGGTAAGCCCAGAATGGGCAGCCCAGTGACTGCTAGAAGCAACTGTGAACTTAAATTCGACTTATCGAGAAGCAGAGCTTGCTCGAGGTAAGAAGAATATAAAGTTGGAGTTACAGATGTGCCGGTCGCAATATAGTAGACCCTGAAAGGGCGTACTAGTACCGCTAGACACAAATGTTTTAAGACCGCATCTATGAGATGAGATTCTCTGTTTTGAAAGGTCAAGATTGGATTCATCAAAGAGAGCAGATGGTATTCCGATCTGAACACGGGCTCAGCAATTTCCGCGAACGCCAGTGCTCAGAAAGAAATGAACCATAATTTCTCGGATCTGAATCTAAAAATGACGAGTTTTTTTTTGAAAGGCCAATATCGGGTTCATCAAAGAGAGCAAAAGGCACTCCAATCTGAACATGGGCTCAACGATTTCCGCGAGCGCCAGTGCTCAGAAAGGAGAAGACCAAGATTTCTCCAATCTAAACCCAAAATGACGGAAGTTTTTTTTTTTTTGAAGATTTTTTTTTGGAAGATTTTTTTTTCTTTTTTTTTTTTTAAAAATATTTTTTTTTATTTATTTTTTATTATTATTATTTTTTTTAAGATTTCTTTTTTTGAAATTTTTTTTATTTTTTTATTTTTTATTTTAAAATTTTTATTTTTATTTTTTTTAAAAAAATTATTTTTTTTGAAAAAAATTTATTTAAAAGACGAGAGAGTACACATAGGCCTCCTAACCCGGTCTTATGAACTTGATTGATAGAATTGCCCCCAGGTAAGGGTAGGATTACTTAATGAACCCGTTTGGAGGACCCTTGCCTAGAACAGTCAAGCTGTCTCCACACTCTGGACAAGGCTTTTCTTGAATCAATCATGATCAAAGAACGCAGTTGGTTTAACCTTAGTGGTCTATGTCTTTTTTTTATTTTTTTTTACATATATATATATATTTTATTTTTAATGAACTCATCGAAGAGAAACGATGGCCCAAAACCTTAGTCGAACAGGCTCAATATTTCTGCAAGCGCGATGAACGATAGGAACGGATCAAGGTTTCTCAATTTTGAATCCAAAATGAAAAATCTAATTTTTTATATATATATATATATATATTTATATTTTTAATGAACTCATCGAAGAGAAACGATGGCCCAAAACCTTAGTCGAACAGGCTCAACATTTCTGCAAGCATAATGAACGATAGGAACGGATCAAGGTATCTCAATTTTGAATCCAAAATGAGAAATCTAATTTTTTTTATATATTTTTTTTAGATCTTTAATGAACTCATCGAAGAGAAACGATGGCCCAAAACCTTAGTCGAACAGGCTCAACATTTCTGCAAGCGCGATGAACGATAGGAACGGATCAAGGTTTCTCAATTTTGAATTCAAAATGAAAAAATCTGATTTTTTTTTTGAAAAGAGAAAGAGTGGAAATAAATTCAAAGAATTAGAAATTTCCAAACAAAAAATCTCATCTCATTTTTTTTCTTAGATCTTTAATGAACTCATCGAAGAGAAACGATGGCCCAAAACCTTAGTCGAACAGGCTCAACATTTCTGCAAGCGCGATGAACGATAGGAACGGATCAAGGTTTCTCAATTTTGAATTCAAAATGAAAAAAATCTGATTTTTTGTTTTTTTTTGAAAAGAGAAAGAGTGGAAATAAATTCAAAGAATTAGAAATTTTAAAAAAATCTCATCTCATTTTTTTAGATGCGGAATCCAACATAGGCCACCAATTATAAAGTAGCCAAGGAATCGAGAAAAGAAATATAAGCATAGAGCAAAATATATGATATGCAAATATTTCATTTCTAGCATCGTGTTCTCAAATAAACGGGTCCCACCGGGTGTGCCAGCTTGATGGACCGCGCTCCTGCTCGGTTCTACCGAGGTCGGCGGACGTGGGAGTCCGTCGGGTCCGACCCTTTCGTAACTGGGGGCAAGGGCGTGCATCAACATTTCTTTTTTTGTGTGGGTGTGCCAGATTTTCTATTTTACTTGGAATTGCAAGTGGTGATCCGGAGATCAACCTTCGCAAGTAAAAAGGGAATTAACTTCTTTCAAGTTTTCCATTGCACATATATTTAAGAAAAGAGACATTTTCTTGGTTTGCCGTGAAAGGCGATTTTTTTTGGCATTTATAGCCGATTTTGGCGTTTATAGCCGATTTTTGGCGTTTATAGCCGATTTTCAATCCTTATCAATAATGAAAGACAAGAGTTGTGATTTTTGTCTCTTTTAAAAAAATACAAACTACAATGAAAAGCAAGAAAAGGAGGATCTAACTTCTCAGGAGATTGTGGGGGACCCCTTTAGATTGACGGTCGCAAGCCATATGTGGGCTTCGCCATCATCCATGCAGATGAGAACAGAGGATGCTATTGATTCGCTTGGCTTGGCTATAACCTCAGGTTTTTAGAGGACAAAGACCAAAAGAAGGTCCTATGTCCAATAAAAAGCCGAGTAGACGGGCTTGAAAAGCCATGTCTAAGCCATCGGCGGCAGAAGGAGAAGGCAAGGACCTTGCGGGGGGGGGGGGGGGGGGGGGGTACCCCCTAAGGGACTTTTGTCACCTTGTAGTGGTGGTCGGTGTAGGATTTCCACAGAGTTTTCTCTCTTAGATTTCTGATGCCTCTTTCTGTCTGAGTTTCTGGATTTTCTGCAGTCTATTGTCTGTGTGTCTGCTGTCTGTTCTTCTTGGAGAGCTCTCCTATTTATAGGCTTTTAGGTAGCCATTTAGGAGGGTTTATGAGCCTTGATTGTCATAAAGCTACATAAAGGGAGGAGTTACAAAATTGAATTCTTTATTTTGTAACTTCTTTTTCTTGGCTTCTGATTGGCCGGAGGAGATTGAGGGCATTTAATCGCCTTTAATCGCCATGATGGGAGGAGTTTCATGGGTTAAATGCCATGAATCTCTTGACTTGTAACTCCCGGATGCTTGCTTCTGATTGGTCCGTCCAAAGAAATGGATTAATGACTGTAATAAAGTTAGTCAATTAATCGCATTAAGTGGTCGCCGAGCATCTGAAGAGTCGTGGGCCGTGCCGTGTCTTTTGGGATTCTTCTGGCGATGATCATCGATGGATCTTCATGTAGATCGACATCGGATGACCATGTAATTTCAGGTGTTTGTTGCCAACAGCAGGTCGGTGCCATCTGTCCCGTCGATTTCTCGATCGGTCGGGTAGAAAGCACACTTTTTTTGGTTGACCGGGTGGCGATCAATATTGTTTTCGATACTCTTGATGATTGACCCGTGTTTTGGACGGATGTCAGAGGATTTGGTGTCTCAAAAGTATGAATTTTGGAAAATACCAGAGGCTGGGCGCTTCGAATCGCGAAAAAAAGGCGAAAACCGGGGTTTCCGAGGCCTTCCCGGCGACCCTGGGCAGGGTCGCAGGGGCCTACGACCTTGGGCCAGGGTCGCAGGGGTCTGTGACCCTAGGGGGGGTTTTCCCCCTTTTTGTCCCGTTTTGTGTCCGTTTTTGTTGTTTTTCGATTCTTTTTTCTTCTGTATTTTTCCTTGACATTTTGACCATTTATTGGCCTGATTTCCCTGTAGGAAACCTGATGAGAATCCTTGCATTTTATTTTGCAAAGTTTCCAATTTCCTGAGAAAGCCGAAGACTTTGTCGCGCAGAGCTGCCGATTTTCCGTCAGAAGCTGAAACTAGGTCAAACGATGTCGGAATGACCTGAAATTTGGTGTGAAGCCTCTTGAGCAATAAATAAGACCAACATAGGCTTTTGTTTGAGTTTTGAAGCCGTTTGGGGTCCTATCACCAGTAGACTCGCTTTTGTCGCGATGAAGATGTCGCGGTTTGATGTGCGGTCAACCGATGTCCGATTGACTTGAAATTTGACAGGGAACCTATTGGAGTCATTTTAAGATGATCCATAGGTTCTGTCTTGGAAACCATAGTCCCAGAGAGCTTTGCCGCCGAGAGGCCTGATTTGGCTTCCGAGCGTCAAACTATGGTCAAATGTTGTCGAAATGACCTGAAATTTGACGTGTAGCCCTTTATAAGCATTTTGAAGCCGTCCGTGTGCTCTATCTGATGAGTAATGGCCTCGGTGGTTCTCGCCGCCGAGAGGCTTGATTTAGCTGTTCGAGGGTTGATGTAAGGTCAAACGTTGTCGGTTTGACTCGGAACTTGACGTGGAGCCTTTTGGAAGTATTTTGAGACCATCCATCGGCTCTGATCGAAGATTGGGTGTCTCCGATGCTTTCGCCGCCGGGAGCTCCTTTTCGGCTGCCGGAGAAGCGAAGTTAGGCCAAATGATTTTGAAATGGCCCGAAACTTCTTGTGTACTCCTCTTTTGGCTGTATTGAAGGATCTTGCAGTTTTTGTTTGATTCTGACAAGATTTGATTTTTTGGAAGTAGCATTGTCTATTTATGGCAGGTTGCGACTTCATGTAGCTCTTTTGATCTTGAAGAGGCAAAGTGACATTTTTTGTGTCAACACTTCCTATTATGCGGCTTAATGACAATAAAAGCCCGTAATCTCTCTTAAATGGCTACCAAGAGCCTATAAATAGGAGAGCACTCCAAAGAAATCCAGATTGGAAAAATCACAGAGATCGAAAAAATCACAGAGACGTGGGAAAATTGAAAAAACCAAACAGATCCCAAATCAGAGAAAAAAACACAGAAAATCCAGAGAAAGAAATAGAGAAAACTCTGCTGAAGTTCTGCACCTGCCACCGCTACAAGGTGACAAAAGTCCCTTAGGGGGTACCCCCCAAGGTCCTTGCCTTCTCCTTCTGCCTCCAATGGCTTAGACGTGGCTTTTCAGCATGTCTACTTAGCTTTTTATTGGACATAGGACCTCCTCTTGGTCTTTGTCCTCTAAAAATCTGAGGTTATAGCCAAAGCCAAGCGAATCAAGAGTATCCTCTGTTCTCATCTGCATGGATGATGGCGAAGTCCACATATGGCTTGCGACCGTCAATCTGAACGAGTCCCCCACAATCTCCTGAGAAGTTAGATCATCATTTTCTTGCTTTTCATTGTAGTTTGTATTTTTTTAAAAGAGACAAAAATCACAACTCTTCTCTTTCATTATTGATAAGAATTGTAAATCGGCTATAAACGCCAAAATCTATTATAAATAACAAAAATCAGCTATAAATGTCAAGATCGGCTATAAACGCCAAAAATCGGCTATAAATGCCAAAGAAATCGCCTTTTACAGCAAATCAAGAGAATGTCTCTTTCCTTAAATATATGTGAAATGGAAAACTTGAAAGAAGTTGATTTCCTGCGAAGGTCGATCTCCGGATCACTACTTACAATTCCAAGTAAAATAGAAAATTTGGCACACCCACAGAAAAAAATGTTGATACATGCTTCTGCCCCCCGGGCGCGAAAGGGTCGTACCCCACGGACTCCCACATCCGCCGACCTCGGTAGCACCGAGCAATGAATGCGCGGTCCATCAGTTACATCCTCTGCAAATGAAAAACGACAGCGTCTTGATCCTGAAGACAATCTTCCATATGAAGACCCTTCTCAAGAAGCTCTCGAAGTTGGTAGAGGCACCTGCTCTGGTCGGGAATACCATAAAAATTACAACCAATCTTCATTTACTTATGTAAATCCTTCGGGAAAAGATGTTGTAAGCACCCCTAGTGGAAACAATGATGAACATGTAGGCCCCAAGGAGGCTTTCAAGTATGACTTGATCGAACATTTCAAGCACTTACCTGCACGTCTGCACATCCTAGACTTATTGCGAATGTCTCCACGCACTCGTGATAATCTCATTTCAGAATTACAAAAGCTGAATGAGGATGTCGACAAACATGCCCCGCAAGTCCTACAAATTGAAATGGACTACCGGGTCAAAAAATCAGAAGCTTCCTCAAAGGGAGAATAGAAAAAAACTGAAGGATCATGCATCGAATGCCTCTCGGTTCAAAAAGCAGTCAGTGCAACCATCGCCTTCACTAAGGATGACCTCCTACTTGTTGAAATAAGGCACAACCGACCTCTGTACTTCACAGGGTACATCAAGGAACTGCCTATGCACAGAGTTCAGATCGACCCTGGTTTTGCCTATGCCTGGGCATCCCACCCAGCAAGCTGAGCCACACATCTGCATCTATCTTTGGATACGATGGGAGTACTCAAAGGCCTATAGGCAAAATCAGGTTCAAGTTGCAAATCGGTGATCTTATCTCCAAAGTCACTGTGTATGCAATAAAAACCCCTTCATGCTACAACATCCTTCTCGGACGCCCCTGGATCCACGAGGATGGTGTTGTCCCTTCAACTCTACATCAATGCATCAAGTTTGTTGGCGACGACGGCATGATTCATCGAGTCTTTGCAGACAGAAAACCCTTCAAAGGTAAAGAAGTCCACTTTGCAGACTCACAGATGTATGAAGGTGAAAATGAAGAAGAGGACACAACACCCTTTGCCGAAAATCTCCAGAAAGATAAAGCAAGGCTCCTCAACAATCACCGGAAATTAACAAACCATCCGGTAAATCCGAAGAGAGCATTCAAACTCCCTTCATCATCCTCTTCAAACCTTCAAAGCCTTTGGTCATCACGACTAAAGTGAAGAAGGCAAAACAAAAGCCTGGGGGTAAATTTGTTGTCTCTTTCGTGTCTATCATGCAAGACATGGATTCGGATTCAGAGCCAGAAGACGACACATCGTCAAGCCAAGCTGACACTCAGCAAGTTTAGCATGCTCTTACTCCAATGGAGACAACTTCTGACATTGAAGATCCTACGTCAGCTTCCTTCGTTGTTCCAGCAACTTCAGCAAAGGAAAAGCCGATCTTCCTCCATAGATCGGATGCTTCTTCATCAAACTCCATGCTTGAACCCTTCCAAAATGAAGGTATGCTTCAACTATCCTTATATAGTCCTATGGCACGAGCTATTATGAAGAAAATGGGCTATGACGCTCAAAACCCAGTCAGTTTGGGAGAAGGACGCAGTATTATCACACCATTGGGGCCCATCTTGACCAAAAGCCAGCTGGAAGATTGAAGACTCTACGACCATGTAAAAATGTGTTCACACGGGCTAGGGTATGATCCCGACACTCCTCTGAGATAGTTGGCACAAAGGCTTAAAAGTCGACTTACCGACCAGGCCTCAACATTTCGTATCCATGAAGACATCGATCTCCCTGGATATCTCTTCGATGAGTCACCTGACAAAGATCCAGGAAGCTCATCCAATTGCTACGATTTCTCTGACATTGAAGAGGAATTGTCCGATGGCATAGACGTATGGTCTTCTGATCCAAAAGAACCCTCGTCTCCAAAAGAAGTACCTTACTTCGACCCGGTTTCAATAGGCAATTGGGACCATCTCATAGCAAGCCTTGAAAAGATCACCGATCAAGAAGACCCATGGAAACGATCAAAACCTTGGTCTGGAAATGCCCTTGAAACCCCTGAAGGTTTCATTGAGCTGGAAGCCTCCGGAAATATTATGGAGGAACCACATTCGAACCTTCCAACCGAAGATCCTGCATCCTACAGCGATCTCATGGCCTTTCGAAGCCTGGGGTATGGACATCATAGGTCCTATTTCTCCCCCTTCAAGCAAAGGTCATCGCTTCATCTTTGCCGCTACGGATTATTTCTCCAAGTGGTCAGAAGCATTCGCGCTTAACGAAATGAAGACCTCATCAGTCCTTCAGTTCCTGCGCACCAACATCATTTGTCGTTTCGGCATACCACAAAGAGCAACCGCTGTTGACATAGTCGTAGAGGTATGTTTCTTGCTACCCCAAGAAACTGCACCTCCTCCAAGGGTAAACACATAACCGGTTGTTGACTTTCTCTGGTCTAAATCACCGGCCCAATCTGCATTTGAGTAGCTGCGTAGTTCTAGGACTTCACCTGGATAACATAGGTGAAGAATCACTGTTCCTTTGATGTATCGCAGAATCCTCTTAGCCGCATACCAATGCTGTAATCCTCGGTTACTTAGGAATCTGCTTACGCGACCCACGGAGAATGCAAGGTCGGGTCTCGTACACAGCATCGTATACATGATGCTGCCCACAATTTGAGCATAAGGTTTCATTCTCATCATTTCCATATCCTGCTCATTTGTGGGTCATTGATCGCTAGATAATTTTATGCTCTTGCAGATGGGAGTGTCAATTGGTTTACACATAGCCATATCAAACCTTTTCAACACAGTTTCCAAATAAGATCTATGTGATAAAGTCAATAGCCCATTCGAACGATCACGGGTTATTTCAATGCCAAGGACATACTCTGCCTCACCCATGTCTTTCATCTCGAATCTTGACTTTAAACATTGTTTGATTTCATTTATTGCTTCCAATTGCTCACCAGCAATCAAAATGTCATCCACATATAATGACAAATATAAGTAACTACTCCCACTGCGTTTAATATAGAAACATGTGTCTGCATTATTGGGGACAAATCCTATTTCACCTATGGCCTGGTGAAATTTTATAAACCATTGTCTCCAGGCCTGTTTTAATCCATACAATGCCCTATTAAGTTTGTGCACTTTGTCCTCGTGACCTTGCACCACAAACTTGTCAGGTTGTTTCATATAAATTTCTTCTTCTAATTAGCCGCTCAAGAATGCGGTTTTCACATCCATCTGGTGCAATTCAAGGTCACGACATGCTACCAATGCTGCTAAGGTTCGTATGAATTGGAATTTTATGACCGAAGAAAACGTCTCCTCGTAATCTAATCCTTCCACTTGTGTGAATCCCTTAGCTACTAACCGTGCTTTATATTTATCTAAGGATCCATCCGACTTTAGTTTCTTTCTAAGAACCCATTTACATTCAATGGCTTTTCTATCTTTTGGAAGATCAACCAATTGCCATACTTGGTTATTTTCAATTGATTCTATCTCCTCTTTCATCGCCTCTAGCCAATACTGCGCATCTTGCGCTTTGAACGCTTGAGAGTAGGAGTTTGGATCCAAATCTTGCATGGTTTCCAATAAACTGAAATAATCATCTAGATATGCTGGTTGTTTCCTCGCCCGAATCGGCCTGCCAATCGGCTCATCGGGTTGTCCAATCACCTCAAGTGGGCCCTGGCCAGGAACTCTAGGTCTAACATCCTCTTCGTCGGAACCCCCACTTGCTTGAACCCCCTTGCCCTTAGAGATTTCAAATAATTCCACACACTGTGGTTCTACTATAGGACTGACCGTCAGATCCTCAAGGAAAAATACATCTCGGCATTCCATGATTATCCTATTATCGTGATCATACACACGATATCCTTCAGAATGTAATGGGTAGCCAACGAAAGAACAATTTTTATTCATTTTTGCTTGCAGTTTATGTCTTTCTTGTGGTGGTAGCAGGACATGTACAGGGCAGTCCCAAACTCTCACATGTTCTAATTTTGGTTTAGCACTAGTCCATAATTCATAAGGGGTCTTGGGCACACTTTTGGAGGGTACTCTGTTCATGATATATTGTGTCGTGTTTAATGCTTCTCCCCACAAATACATCAGAAGTCTCGCATGGCTGATCATTGACCTTACCATATCTATTAAGGTCTTATTCCTCCTCTCAGCCACGCCATTTTGTTGTGGGGTATATGGAATCGAATATTCATGAATGATTCCCTCACATGCACAATATTCTTTAAACAGTTCTGAGGTATATTCACCCCCCCCCTATCGGATCTAATCCGCTTTATTTTTTTACCCTTTTGATTTTGAACCTCAGCAGCATATATTTGAAACATTTTTAAGGCCTCATGTTTGAATTTAATGAGGTACACATGACCATATCTGCTGTAATCATCAATAAATGTGATAAAATAGTCCTCCCCCATTCTATTTTGGACATTCAACGGTCCACAAATATCAGAATGAATTATGGTCATTATTTCCGAACTACTAGTTCCTTTTGGAAATGGCTTCTTGACCATTTTTCCACTTAGACATGGTTCACATATGGGGTACTCCACTTTACCTAAATCTGGTAAGAGTCCATCCTTAACCATTCTACTTATTCTGTTTTTGTTAATGTATCCTAATCTTATATGCCATAACATAGCCAAACCATCCATGCATACATTCACACACACACAGAATAATGAGACTAGATTTTATTTCATCATTAAGAGTGTCCAGCAGATACAATTTATAAGAAAGAAAACCATTGACTAAAACTTGACCGCGCATGCCAATTGTAACCTATTTATCTTTAAATCTAATTTCGAATCCATTCAGAACCAACTGGCTCACAGAGATGACGCTCATCCTCATAGCTGGAGCAAAGAAAACGTAGGAGAGATATAGGGATTTTCCAGTTGGTAAGGGAATTTTGATTTGCCCTACACCCAACATATCACAGAATGTTTCATTCCCCATGTAAATACTTTGATCTCCCGGTTTCATCTCTTTGGATTCGACAAACCCAGCCTTGGTTCTTGATATATGCCTGTGGTTCCTGAATCAATCCACCAATTCTTATCATTGGTGTCTACCGTCATGGACTCTGTGACCATCTCAACATAATCACCATGTTCTTTGGTCACTTTATCTTGCCTGCTACTCTCACCCTTTTTCTTTCTGCATTGAGAACTAAAGTGTCCAGGCTTCCCGCAATTAAAGTAAACACCATTCTTAGGCCCTTTCCATTTTTTATTGCCTTTAAATTTTCTTTTATTCTTCATATTGATGGTTAACGCACCGTTATTATTCTTAGTTTTAGCAATCATCATAGAGTTTGTAGGTGTTACACCGTGGGTAGCCTGCCTTTGTCCTTCAACAAGCAATCTAGCTTCAACCTCACTTAGGGTAACACCCTTTTAGAGGCTAAGGGTCTGAGACACATTCTCCCATGAAGGTGGAAGACTCATCAGCAAGTACATGATTTGAAAATCTTCGTCCATTTCCTTTCCAAAGGTTGCTAGGTTACTATATTGGACCGCCATTTGATCAATGTGATCCCTTATAGCTGATCCTTCTGGCATCTTATAGTTAACATATGCGCTGAATGCCTCCATCAAGTGAGATTTGGAGGTTTCATCATATTTGTCCATAGCATAGTCATAGATTTCTTTAGCAGTGTTAAAGTGCTCAAACCACTTTACCAAATCGCTGGATATGAATCTGACCAGAAGATGCCTCGCTGATTTGTTATCAAATACCCATTGTCCATACACATCATGATCTTCCTTAGGGGCATCATCAGCGGGTTTTGAAATCGAATCGGATTCAATCACATATGTAAATCCGTCAAAGTGCAGCAATGCATCCATCCGGCGCTTCCACACAGCTAAGTTCTTGCCGTTAAAAATATCAGCCTTAGCAAGATCATGCAACGCTGATTTGGAAGACATAGTTACTACTGAATTGAAAAGGAGGTTCAGATACCACTGACCGTTAAAGGAGAAAATCACCCTTTTTCTGAATAGGTAGATAGTCTTCTTTTTTTCCACTACTGCGTAGATCTGCTCACAAGGATTCCGCAGAACCAAACCGTTCGTCGATCGGAATCCGGATGCTCAAGATATCGCAGTTCGAAGGTTTGACGGTCGAAGATCACTCTCTCTGTCAGCCGTACGGTCTCTGCGTCGTTGCTGACGTCACACACACGTCAACATTGTACCAGTGCCTGTTGGTGTGGGCCTGGATGCCTTGGGTCGGGTTCGGTCTTGATCTGACCCAACTTGTAATGAAGTGAGGTCCCTTTCCACACCTTTCTGGCACGCACCCCGAGGAGAAGAAGATGTGACAAAACACAAAAGTATGCTGCACATGCTTCTCTTTTCTTTCCTGGAAAGAAAAAAAAGTAATGGACTGAGGCGCGAAACCCGATGTAACACAAGAGATGTGTTTCGTACAGCAAACAGTTTCTTGTTATGCAACTTCGTCTTATTCTTCTGGAGTATCTAATTCGGTTGCAGAGAAAAATGAAGGCAACTAAGGTAACTTGGGTCCGATTTCACGATCCAAACCGTCAAAATGTATGGTACCAAGCTCTGATACCAATTGATGGATTTGGATGCGGAGACTCTGACATGCGGCCGGAGATCTATGTGCGTTCCGGTGATTGGGAAGCTCCGTAGATCTCTTTGCCTCTTGTCGCTCCTGTGAGATGGAATAATACCAACCCTAGAGCTCCCTTATCTTATATAGACAAGTCCCAAAGAGTCACACTTAAGTGTGACTCTTTGCCAAGAAACCCACATCCACTAATCCTATATTGAGAGTCTTATTTGTGGGACCAGATCAAGTCTTACATTAAGTGAGATTGTATTCTCTGTTGGCATCAGCCCGGCATGATCTGACTTGGGACCCGTGGCATGCGGGCCACACGATTTCCTACAGTTGAAGCCTTCGTTCCTAGCTTTTTTTTTCTTTTACAAATATTTCACCTTAACGAATGGTGTCCAGATAATAAGATAAATAGCAAAATCAAAATAGGATAATGGATCCCAGATATATCAAGTTCTAACTGATTAGTAAGGGTCATGAATACAAATCCATTAAGAATCTAATATGGATTTCAAATGAGAATCGCAAGTTATTTCCTGAATATCCAGATTCAACCTAGGTAAGATTTCAGAGAAAGAAATCAAGAGAGAATAAGAGAGAACAAGAGGTAGATAGAGAGAAATAGAATGGGAGCAAGTTGTGCACTACACGATGGAAATAATGTCCTTTTTCCTCCACTGTATGAAGGAATAGAGAACGTAAATCTCATACCTGGCAGAAAGAGAAGAGAGGATAAGCAGAGGGGAATGAGAAACACATGAGGATACCGATTCCATTTCGTAAATCCTTTCTTTCCATCAATCCTTCTGCTTCACGGCCTGCAAAAATAAAAAAGCTACTTTCCAACGTGAATAGGGCGCCGATCTGCTTCATCATAAAGTCAATTTTTTACTTTCACTTTTAAAAAGCCCATTTAAAAATGTAATAACCAAACATACTTATCAAGACTTTTTGGACTTTTTTAAAGCAAAAGTCCCAAAAAGCTATATTACTAAGCCCAACCAAACACACCCTTAGTTGTTAAGATCTCTTCTTCCTTAAGTACAAGAATTTTCTAATTTATCTTGGATCTCCTTTCCTAATTGAACACATCTCTTACTTGGCTTTTAAATTCAAATTCCAATTTTGATAATGGAGAGAGTGTCAAATCTTGGACACAAAAGAAGGGATGTTCTTCGAAATCTAGAAACTTGCAAGCAAATACATGGTGGGGCTCATCCCCTTGGTCGTGCATAGGGATTCACGCCCAAGGAGTGTGTGGTCCGTACTTCTTCTATTTTTTTCTTTCTTTCTCTTCTTTTCTCAATTGCTCTCCAATGTGAGCCCCCCTTTTGTAATAGTCTCCTACAAAACCCTGGAAAACACTTCAATTAAAATTAATTGTGTCAGACTATGAATTGCATGGGACCCAACTCTTTTTCAATGTGCCTAATTATTTCATGGTATAAGAGGATGATGAATGCTTGAAAATCAAAATGCCTGATTGGAGAAATGACTGACTGGTCCAAAACTTTAGTTTCATGAAAATCATGCAATGCGTTCGATTTTTACGCAAATGCATAAAATCATGAAATCTTATGCAATTGGATGTAAATTGACCTAATTAAGTCCGCAAATGCACATGAAATGATGACTTTATGAGCCAGTTTTGTGAAGTTGTCACACCCCCAACTAGCTTTTTGCTAACCATCGTGGGAGGTTTGCAATGAGTATACCCACAAAACTCATTTATCATAGGAAAAAAAGAAAAAAAAGAAATTTTTAAAAAATAAGATTGAGTCAGATCGGATATTATTAAACTCTCGAATAATCGAAACTTCAGAATTTTCAAAGTCCGATTCACGTTTCTAATTTTAAAACTTTTTCTCAAAAATCACACCGAACTTGTGTGCACCTAGTGTAAGAGTATACATCAAATCAAATCTTTAAATGCTCCACAATAATGTCCTGAAAATAGAATTCTCCCTCAATGTTGCACCAAAAATGTCACTTTGCCTTTTCAACGTCAAGAAAGCTGCATGAAGTCGCAGCCTACCACAAATGGGCGATGCTACTTCCCAAAATATCAAATCTTGTCAGAATCAAACAAAAACTGCAAGATCCTTCAAGGCAGGCAAAAGAGGAGTACACAAGAAGTTTCAGGCCATTTCAAAATCATTTGGCCTAACTTCGCTTCTCTGATAAATGAACAGGAGCTCCCAGCGGCGATAGCATCGGAGACACCAAATCTTCGATCAGAGCCTATCGATGGTCTCAGAATACATCCAAAAGGCTCCACGTCAAGTTCCAAGTCAAACCGATAACGTTTGACCCTCCATCAACCCTCGAACAGCTAAATCAAGCCTCTCGGCGGCGAAAACAACTAAGGCCATCACTCATCAAACAGAGCACATGGGCGGCTTCAATATGCTTACAAAGGGTTACACGTCAAGTTTTAGGTCATTTCGCCAACATTTGACCAAACTTCGACCCTCGGAAGCCAAATTAGGCCTCTCGGCGACAAAGCTCCCTGGGACCATGGCTTCCAAGATAGAGCCTTTAGATCATCTCAAAATGACTCCAATAGGTTCTTTGTCAAATTTCAGGTCAATCGGACATCAGTTGAACGCACATCAAAATGTGACATCTTCCTCATGACAAAATCAAGTCTACTAGCAAACAGGACACCACACGGCATCAAAACTCAAACAAAAGCCTATGGTTGGTCTTATTTATTGCCCAGGAGGCTTCACCTCAAATTTCAGGTCATTACGACATCGTTTGACCCAGTTTCGACTTCTGACGGAAAATCGGCAGCTATACGCTACAAAGTCTTCGGCTTTCCCAGAAAATTGAAAACTTTACTCCCCAAAATGCAAGGATTCTCATCAAGTTTTCTTCAAGGAAATCAGGCCAATAATGTGCAAAAATGTCAAGAAAAATACAAGAGAAAAAAAGAATAAAAAAGACCTTAAAACGGCCGCGAAACGGGACCAAAAGGGGATAATTCCCCCCAGGGTCGCATCCCGCGACCCTGGCCCATGGTTGCCGGCGACCATGGAGCCTCGAATCCCCGGATTCGCCCCGGAAAGCCTCATTTTCCATCGTTTTTCGTGTTTCAAAGCTTCCAACCCCTTTGATTTTCCAAAATTCATACTTTTGAGGCATCAAATCCTTCGACATTCGTCAAAATCACGGGTCCATCTTCAAGAGTATCAAAATCAACAGTGATCGCCAACCGGTCGACCAAAAAAGTGTATTTTCTAGCCGATCGATCGAGAAATCGACAGGACAGATGTCACTGGCCTGCTGCTAGCTATCAATGTCTGAAGTTACATGGTCATCTGATGTTGATCAGTATGTAGATCCATCAATGATCATCACCAAAAGAACTCCAAAAGACGTGGCACAGCCCACAACTCTTCAACTGCTCGGCGACCACTTAATGCGGTTAATTGACTAGCTTTATTGTAGTAATTAATTCATTACTTTGGACGGCCCAATCAGAAGCAAGCATCTGGGAGTTACAAGTTAAGAGATTCATGGCATTTAAACCATGAAACTCCTCCCATCATGGTGATTAAAGGCGACTAAATGCCCTTAATCTCCACCGGCCAATCAAAAGCCAAGGTCCAGGAGTTACGAAATAAAGGAATTAAACCTTGTGACTCCACCGTTTATGTAGCTTTATGACAATTAAGGCCCATAAACTCTCCTAAATGCCTACCTAAAAGCCTATAAATAGGAGAGCACTCCAACAATTCTATACCACTTCCAAAGCATCAGACACAGATCCGAAAATCCTGGATTCCGAAGTCCAGAAAAAAAAAAAAGAGAAAACTTTGCTGAAGTTCTGCACCGGGTGTAAGACCCTGACCCGAGAGACCTCGATTAGTGTTGATTAAGTTGTGTCTCAGTCATAAGTGTGTTTAGTGGATTTGGACTTAGTTTTGGGTTAGAATAGCTTTTATATTAGCTTTGGGGAATTTTGAGAGCATTCTTGATTTGTGCGACCCTTTGGGGGTTCTTGTTATGGATTTACATGAGCTTGGGGGTTTAATCATGATTTCCTAAAATTATGTTTTTAATCCCATTTGACTTATCTTATTATTCTCTACAACTTTCGTGTTGACCTCGTTCTCATTCGAGGGCCCGAAACCAGACTTTTCTCAATTTGAGGGCAAAACAGTCTTTTTACCCAAAATCTGGACACGATTTTCAATCTCACCAAAACTTACAAAACATACACTTTTTGGAAACTAGATATTTTTTCGAACAACTTTGTCTTCTTCGTCGAATTCATTTGAGGTCCCGAGACGCATGTTATGAGCCCGACAAATGTTTTAAGTTGTGGGACCCACTCTCTTCTTTGTATATATAGAGAACCCACCTTCTTCATTCCATTTTTGCCCTAATTCCTGCACAGGAGAAGCTCCAGCAGCAGCAGCAGCCATAGGTTCCCCCTTTTCTCCTTGTTTTCTTCCTCACAAAACACCTAAAAGCCTTGCTCAAATCAAGAGAAGACCTTCATCAATCTTGTTCCCCTTTGCAAGAGCTTTCTTTTGGTACAATTTTTTAGGGGATTCTTAGATCTTGAATTCGTCCTTGGGCTGGCCTTGCTTATTTGAGGACCTTCTAGGTAAGAGCTCTCTTCCATCTCCTAGGTTCTTGTTTGTTGAGTCTTAGAGAAGCTCCATTTCGATTATTGAAATGTTTCGTTTTGTTTTGCTTGGTTTTTGATATTCTAGGGTTGGATTTGGGGGTTTTTGTATAGGTGTTTGATTGTGAGCTTAAGAGGTGATTAGAGCACAATTTGATTAGCATTGGACCCAAGGCAAGTGGATGAATTGATGCATTTAATGTGAAAATCAGATTTATGCATTTTCTTAATATTCTCATTTATGATTGGATTTGCTTAAATCATGATTAAGACTTGCCTTCTATTGTTTTCAAATGCACCTATTAATGTGTCTTTCCATCTTTTGCAAATGTGCATTGCTCTATGTCAAATTGGAATGGCTTATGTTGTAATGGTTTCCAAGTGAATTGAATGGATGGAAAAGGAAGTGTGGGGTGAATGTTTTGGAGATTAAAATGGTGGAATTGAAGTGTTGAGAATGGGAATTTTAATGTAGAAATGGTGGAGTTTTTAACTCAATATTGTATAAGGATCTGACCCTTAAAAATGAGAAAAGTGTGAAGGAAGGAAGGACTGAAAACAGCTTCAGAAATCTGTCCCGTAGCAGTTTCGGTCAGAATTTCGGCTAACCGAAAGGTTCTCGGTTCAAATTCCAGAGAGCTGCAATCTCTATTGAATTCTGATTGTGGCATCTCGGCTAACCGAAAAGCTAACCGAAATGTTTCAGTTCGAATTCCAGAGAGCTGCAGTTTTTTTTAAGTTCTGATTGTGGAGTTTTGGCTAATTGAAAATCTAACTGAAATGCTTCGGTTCAAATTCCAGAGAGCTGCAATTTTTGTTGAATTCTGATTGTAGCATTTCGGCTAACCGAAAAGCTAACCGAAATGTTTTCGTTCAGAATTCCAGAGAGCTACTTTCTCCCCATTCCTGTACTAGGTCAGAATTTTGGACAGCCGTAGGTCAGCCTTTCGGCTTGCCGACAGCCAACCGAAAAGCTGACCGAAACCATAGAGTTTAATTGATTATCTCCGAAGAACTTTATGAGACTTAGTGAGAAAGACGGACCATCATTCCAATCTCGTTAAAGGTCTTTAGACTTGTCAATGGGCGTAAGGTCCCGAATTGTCTCTAATACTTATGGAGTACCAAATGTAAATTCAATTGACAAACGAGACCCTATATACATTGATTCAAATCTTGGACCTTTAATATTTAACCCAGAGAATGCTGGAAATCCATTCACGTTTATCGTGACCCGATTTGTTTAATTGTGCCTTTCAAACATCATATCTTATGATTTTGACTTCTCCCAAAAGTATTGGAAAGTGTATTTAGCTTTTGTTAACCTGTATATGTCCGACCCGATATGAATGTGCATTTGTGCCTATGGGCATCCTGTTTCGTTTTTATGCATATGATTTGACTTCCTGCATTTGACCTATGAGTCGGCACCACTAAGCTTGGACAACCTTGTCGGTTTGATCCACCAACTTGGAGATCCCTCCCCTCCTGTTTAGTCAGCTGCAGTCTGGAATCCGTAGAGTTTTACCCGGTTCGCTACCGTGGTCTCGCAGAGTATATATATGTATATTATAGTATTTTATCGTTGTCCTTCCTCACCTAGTGTGACCGAGGTCAATGATCCTGTAGGGTATGTGCTCTAATCACTTTTGTGAGAGAGGATTTAGCTTCGTGTGGTTGCCATCTTGACGGTCATTTATTCTTGGTACCTTATTGTTTTATATTGTTCATGCCTTCACCTATTAAATGATGCATCATCTTTTACGAAAATCATTATTTATACAGGTTTTCAATATGTTTTCTAAGTTATCATTATTTCAAATGTATTATCACATCTTTTCACCTACCTGCCAGACCGTCGTGTCTGATCCATTTATTTTGGTACTCAGGTCCCGAACCCATTACCATTGAGGAGGAGCCCGAGGAGGCGGTCGGTGAACCGCAGCGCGTCATAGAGTGGCAAGTTGACGATGAAATGTAGACATTCGTTCAGGCTATGAGAATGACATTTTTTTTGGGAGTTTGTGATAGCATCTTTTGGGTTTTATTCTTTTATCATGTATTGGTCTTTGTTGGCCATTATTTTGGGGCAACTAATCAACTGGTCTTTTGTATATACATTTAACCTCACTTTTGGGAAGTATGCTAATGATCATTGCTCATTCTGATATCTTGTCATATCAATTATAAATTAGTCTTGTTAATGGGATGGAATAGCACTACTATGATTTACTACACGCTTCCGCAATCTTGAATATGTGTTTGATATGTTTATATGTGAGATGATATCTATGGATAATCCTCACCACGGACACGGATAAATGTTTTCTTAAATCCGTGTGCGGATTAGCCAAAGAGATGCACGTGGCGCGGCATCAACTAGTCCAGATCCTGGGTTTGGATTCCGTAACCCGGTCTGGGGTCGCGACACCGGCCACCACTTAAGGTGACAAAAGTCCCTTGGGGGGGTACCCCCCAAGGTCCTTGCCTTCTCCTTCTGCCTCCAATGGCTTAGACGTAGCTTTTCAGCTCGTCTACTTAGCTTTTTATTGGACATAGGGCATCCTCTTGGTCTTTATCCTTTAAAAATCTAATGTTATAGCCAAGCCAAGTGAATCAAGAGCATCCTTTGTTCTCATCTGCATGGATGATGGCGAAGTCCACATACGACTTGCGACCGTCAATCTGATCGAGTCCTCCACAATCTCCTGAGAAGTTAGATCCTCCTTTTCTTGCTTTTCATTGTATTTTGTATTTTTCTAAAAGAGACAAAAATCACAACTCTTGTCTTTCATTATTGATAAGAATTGTAAATCGGTTATAAATGCCAAAATCGGCTATAAACGCCAAAAATTAGCTATAAATGCCAAAACATCGCCTTTCACGGCAAATCAAGAAAATGTCTCTTTTCATAAATATATGTGCAATGGAAAACATGAAAGAAGTTAATTTTCTTTTTACTTGCGAAGGTCGATCTCCGGATCTCCACTTGCGATTCCAAGTAAAATAGAAAATCTGGCACACCCACAAGAAAAATGTTGATACCAACTTTGCCCCACAGTCACGAAAGGGTAGTACCCCACGGACTCTCACGTCCGCCGACCTCAGTAGCGCCCCAAGCAGATTCGTGGTCCATCAAGCTGGCACACCCGGTGGAGCTCGTTCATTTGAGAACACGATGCTTAGAAATGAAGTATTTGCATACCATATTTTTTCTCTATGCTTATACTTCTTTTATGGATTCCTTGGCTACTTTCTAGTTGGTGGCCTATGTTGGATTTTGCATAAAAAAAATGAGATGAGATTTTTTGGAAATTTCTAATTCTTTGAATTTTTTTTCCACTTTTTCTCTTTTAAAAAAATCAAAAATCAGATTTCTCAATTTTGATTCAAAATTGAGAAACTTTGATCCTTTCCCTTCTAGGCACTGGCGCTCACGGAAATCGTTGAGCCCGTGTTCAGATCAGGGATTGGGCTATCATTTCTCTTCGATGAATCTGTCAGAGATAATATATATATATATATAAATTAATAAAAAATCAAATTTCTCGTTTTGGATTCAAAATTGAGAAACTTTGATCCTTTCCCTTCTCGGCACTGGCGCTCGCGGAAATCGTAGAGTCGGTGTTCGTATCTGGGATTGGGCCATCGTTTCTCTTCGATAAATCTGTCAGGGATAAAAAATATATATTTATATATATATATAAATTAATAAAAAAAAACCAAATTTCTCATTTTGGATTCAAAATTGAGAAACTTTGATCCTTTCGCTTCTAGGCACTGGCGCTCGCGAAAATAGTTGAGCCCGTGTTCGGATCAGGGATTGGGCCATCGTTTATCTTCAATGAGTCTATTGGGGATCTAAAAAAAAGACATAGACCATTAAGGTTAAACCAATTGCGTTCTTTGATCACGGTTGATTCAAGAAAACCCTTGTCCAGAGTGTGGAGACAGCTTGACTGTTCTAGGCAAGGGTCCTCCAAACGGGTTCATTTAGTAATCCTACCCTTACTTGGGGGCAATTCTATCAATTGAGATTTCGTAAGACCGGGTTAGGAGGCCTATGTGTACTCTCTCGTCTTTTAAATAAAAAATCTTTAAAATAAAAAAATTTTAAATAAAAAAATAAAAAAAATGATTTTTCAAAAAAAAAGACCTTAAAAAAATATAAAAATTTTTTTAAAAAAAATATATAAAAAATGTTTTCAAAAAAAAAAACCTCTGTCAGTTTTGGCTTCAGATCTGAGAAATTTTGGTCTCTTCCCTTTTGGGCATTGGCGCTCGCGGAAATCGTTGAGCCCGTGTTTAGATTGGAATACCTTTTGCTCTCTTTGATGAATCCGATCTTGGCCTTTCAAAAAAAAAAAAAAGACTCTCGTCATTTTTTGGGTTCAGATCTGAGAATTTATGGTTCCTTCCCTTCTGGGTACTGGCGCTCGTAGAAATTGTTGAGCCTGTGTTTGGATCGGAATACCATCTGCTCTCTTTGATGAATCCAATCTTGACATTTCAAAATAGAGAGTCTAATCTCATGGATGCGGTCTCCAAACATTTCTGCCTAGCGTTACTGGTACGCCCTTTTAGGGTCTACTGTATTTGCGACCGGCACATTTGTAACTCCAACCTTATATTCTTCTTACCTCAAGCAAGCTATATTTCTCGATAAGTCGAATTTAGGTTCACAATTACTTCTAGTAGTCACTAGGACGCTCATTCTGGGCTCACCATACTTGTGATCAGAACAATTGTACCATAAATGGCCTTTTTCCTTCTTCATGTCGCTTGGGTCATGTCCCTTGAACGATTTGAAAAGACAAAACCATAGAATTTCCCATTTATGATCATTATATTCTTGTGATTACTAATGGATGTAGTCTTGATTCCGAAATTTTCAAAACTAACAATGGCAGTTTCCTTGACCATTACTTTTGACGAGAAAAAACACTAACTCAAGCTTCAATAGAAGCAAAACACGCGCACTCAAAAGCGCACTGTCAGCTGCCGAAGCGTCAACACCCTCGGCAACTGTCTGGATTCCGAGTCGACCTCGACTCCCCAGACTATCGTCTTTGGGATGCTGGGACCATTCCCACTTCCCAAAAAAGAAACTGCGCCTGCCAAAAAGCAGAAGGTCGCCTCTCAACGTGTCGTTACCATGACACCAAAGGCGAACGCCAAGAAGCCCGAAGCCCGTGGCACTCCCGCGAAGCCTCGACCCACAAACAACCAGGTCTATCCCAAGACTTGGTCCCCAAGACCTTCACCAAAATAAAGAAGGTTCCAAACATCCACCAAGCCAGCATACCTGAGCCCACTCAAGGAGAACCAGTTCTACCCTCTTGCCTATACGAAAGAGGAGAGACCCCTCTCTGACTTGACAGCCAAGTCAACCCTGCATGAGCCGGCTTGTTCCTACAAGCCCAAAATCAGATCATGAGCCACTAGGCCCCTACAAGCACTTGCTAAGGCCTACAATCCTTCAGTTCGACCCTTCATCTCTACAGGGGCCGAACTCAAAAAATTCAACATTTCGCTACAACAGGCAAAGGACCGGGTTCACATCTTGTCCTTGCCCATCTACAAAGAAGACAGGCTTGGCTGCTGCGCCCGAGGGAGCACATCCTTCATTGCCAAAGCCTAGCCAGAGCTGACCGAAGCATAAATTGCTCATCGTATATGCCGTCGTGCGTCGTATCAACAAAAGAGACTAGAAAAGCAAAGGACCTAGCCTCCTACACTTCAAGTCTCCCTTAAATGGGTCGAAAAAGAAAGACCCGACCAAGTTGCTGCTGTCCATATGGTTGGAAAAACGAGAAGATGCCAAAAGTCAGCAACAAAAATCCATGTCCGACGTCCGATGACCCGCAGTGTCTCCAGGACAAGAAGACATTCAGAAGAATCCCCTGCTCCTTCAAGCCAAGGACGGCAGAGTGATCCTTCCTCAAGCTCTTCATAAAAAAGAATGAGCCCCAGCTCAGTCACCAGGACAATTTCTTCGTTCGAATCCTGAGGGATGAACGTCCTGGCTACAAATTCTGAGCCACCACCTCGCAATCCATCTCAAGATGATGCGGTCACATGCATCCAGCAGTTGGAACAAGGCCAACAGAGGATTGAAACTCTGATGGAAAACCTTCTCCTCGCCTTTCAAAATCTGGCGAACAATGAACCTCCTCGGAATCTTCAAGATGATGAGGTAAATGGAGAAGAAAATGAGCCACGCACCCTCAACAAAAAGGACGTAGACAATATCCTCACAAAAGCTAAAGAAGAGGAGATACTCAAGGAGTATGGGATCAAGCCACCATATCCCTTATGGATGGACTTGGTCCCGTTCCCTACAAAATTCATACATCCTACCCTCCAAACATATACGGGGAAAGGATCAGCCAGACAGCACGTCATCCACTTCAAAATCTTGACGGGATCTATCGCGGATCAAGATGCACTCAAGATCCGCCTCTTTGCAAGTACCCTAAAAGGTACGGCCTTTGACTACTCCACATTGCTGGAGGACTCCATCCAAAACTGGACCATGCTAGAGGCACGCTTCCTACCTCACTTTAAAGGTGAGGATCATCCCGCTACTATGGCTCGGTTGTGCAGCCTAAAATAGGGGGAGAATGAGTCAACATGCGACTTTATTCACAAGAGGAAAGCAATGGCATATAAATGCTCAGACGTACTGCCACAAGTGTCGCTAGTCGACATCTGCCGAAATATCATGAGAGCAAGAATCCGCTCCATGATCATCGGCAACGAATAAAAAAACCTGGGAGAACTCCTAGAAGCTTCCATGGAGGCTGAAACGGTGATAAAATACCTCAACAGTCAGAAATCATCAATGAATGAACCAACCGCCATTGTAACCTCAAAACCAAAGAAAAAAGAGGTTCTCAATGTGCAAACCAAGTCAGCTCCTCAGCCACTAAAGAAAGCTGAAAACAAAGCTGTAGGTAAGAGACCTGAACTCTCAGATGCCTTCAAAGGGCGAGTAGAAAAGAAATACCCATTCGATGAAGATGTTGATGAAATCTTCGGGGCACTCGTGGCAAACGGCAAGCTCACCTTGCCTGAACCCAAAAGACCGGGAGGTGTTGGCAAAACCAACGATCCTCTGTATTGTCCATACCACCAGATGATCTCGCATCCTCTCAATCAATGCTTCGTTGTGAGAGAGGAAATAAACGAGATGTGGAAAAACGGAGTCATCACCTATGACAAAAACTATGCGTCTGCCTCCGTCAACATGGTGTCATGTGGACAAAATAAAAATCATCAAAGAAGAAGATCACTATTTCCTTCAAGGTGATAAAAAGAATTCAAGCGTCCGAAGCGCTGGTTCCTTACCCGACACTAGATGGACAACCCATATGGGTACATCTCGATCTCCTAGAAGATGAGAACTGGGAGATCGTGAAAACAAAGCCAATAGCTCAATAGCGAAGGCAGGCTAGGAAATATCTCCTCAAGCTCAAACGGCAAGAGAAGACCCAGCCAAAATAAGAAGTCGATGAAAAGGCAGAGGCCTCCTCTACCGCTTCACTGGGGGCAACAGAAACGTCCCTTCCAGAGACTTCAAAGGGGGTAAGAAAATTCACTCTTAGTGATTTCATGCCACCTCA
The DNA here is from genome assembly GCA_012931725.1 of Litsea cubeba. Lineage (NCBI taxonomy): Eukaryota > Viridiplantae > Streptophyta > Magnoliopsida > Laurales > Lauraceae > Litsea > Litsea cubeba. The sequence continues at coordinate 60,025,241 of CM022946.1, forward strand.
ATTCAAAAAAGAAGCCACGCAGGGAGCATCATACTCCTGCAATTCGGTAGTTGGATACGAGTCCAACAACACTGACGAGTAGGAGGAATCCCTTGAAATAGGAGAATACCTCTCCGATGAAGAATGGGTTCCTGAAACTCACCTTATGCCAGTAATCTGGCATAACCCCTTACAGCCACAAAGATCCTGGTCTGATGATGAAGAAGACCAAGAGGCTGTACAAGAAAATGTTGTTGACCCAGCACCCATTATTGCTCTAGTGGAAATCAACCATGTTGAACCACAAAGAGCAGACGAAGAAGAAGATTTGGCTCCCATGCCTGATCTTGATTAATATGCGACGATCTTGCAGCATCTCGCTCTAGAACAAGAGCAAGACTGCGTCAACGAGCTCCTTCGCAATCCAGAGTTAGAAGTCCCTGAAGACCACCAGGTACCTCCTCCATTAACTCCTGAAAATGGAGAAAATTGTTCGGTGGATGATCCTCTTACATCTGAGCATGAGTCTGACTCCAAGCAGGCAACGTCTCTTGTCAGAGTTACCTGTAATATGATAATTCGGGATTATAGCTCTTCTGAAGCATCGTCTGATTAGATCACTTACACTGCAACGACACCTAGGGCCATATCTTCTAAAGCTACCTCATCTCACGTGACTTTCACAGAGATGGCACCCTTTCAGGTTTCTTCTCCTGAGACTCAGAACTCACACTCTTCCCGACTGATCATCATGAAGAATCCTCAGTTATTGATGCTTAGGACGATGAATTAGTCAACAAAGAAGAAAAGTTACTTGATGCTGTTAAGGACTTGTTCCCGAAAAATGCTCCGTGCATCAAAATTATTGAGGATCACAACTTTGCTAAAGATACATCCCCAGTAAATGAGAAACGACAACCTCTTGATCATGAAGACAATCTTCCAAACGAAGATCCTTCTCAAGAAGCTCTCGAAGTTGGTAGAAGCACCCGCTCTGGCCAGGACTACCATAAAAATTACAACCAATCGTCCTTTACTTATGTAAATCCTTCGGGAAAAGATGTTGTAAGCGCCCCTAGTGGCAACAATGATGAACATGCAGGCCCCAAGGACGCTTTCAAGTATGACATGATCGAACACTTCAAACACATACCTGCACGTCTGAACATCCTAGACTTTTTGCGAATGTCTCGGCGCACTCGTGATAATCTCATTTCAGAATTACAAAAGCTGAATGAGGATGTCGACAAACATGCCCCGTGAGTCCTCCAAATTGAAATGGACTACCGGGTCAAAAAATCAGAAACTTCCTCAAAGGGAGAAAAGAAGAAAACTGAGGGATCATGCATCGAATGCCTCTCGGTTCAAAAAGCAGTAAGTGTAACCATCGCCTTCACTAAGGAAGACCTCCTACTTGGTGAAACAATGCTCAACCGACCCCTGTACTTCATAGGGTACATCAAGGAAATGCTTATTCAAAGAGTTCAGATCAACCCAGGTTCTGTACTCAACCTCATCTCCACTTCGGCTCTCGAAGAGTTGGGCATCCCACCCAGCAAACTGAGCCACACATCTGTATCTATCTTTGGATACGATGGGAGTACTCAATGGCCTATCGGCAAAATTAGGTTCAAGTTACAAATCGGTGATCTTATTTCTAAGGTCACTGTGTATGCAATAAAAATCCCTTCATGCTACAACATCCTTCTCGGACGCCTCTAGAAACACGAGAATGGTAATATCCCTTCAACTCTACATCAATGGATCAAATTTGTCGGTGACGATGGCACGATACATCAAGCCTTTGCGGACAAAAAAAAACCCTTTAAAGGTAATGAAGTCCACTTCGCAGACTCCCAGATGTATGAAGGTGAAAAAGAAGAAGAGGAGATAGCACCCTTTGCTGAAAATCTCCAGAAAGATAAAGGCATGGCTCCTCAACAATCACCAGAAGGAAACAAACCATTCAGTAAATCTGAAGAGAGCATTCAAACTCCCTTCATCATCTCCCTTAAACCTTCAAAGCCTTTGGTCATCACGAATAAAGTGAAGAAGGAAAAGTAAAAGCCTAGGGGCAAATTTGTTATCTCTTTCGTGTCTATCATGCAAGACATAGATTCAAATTCAGAGCTAGAAGACGACAAATTGTCAAGCCAAGCTGACAGTCAGTAAGTTCTGCATGCTCTTACTCCAATGGAGACACCTTCTGACATAGAAGATCCTATGTCAGCTTCCTTCATTGTTCCAGCAACTTCAGCAAAGGAAAAGCCGATCTTCTTCCATAAATCGGATGTTTCTTCATCAAACTCCATGCTTGAGCCTTTCCAAAATGAAGGTATGCCTCAACTATCCTTACATAGTCATGCGGTATAAGCTATTATGAAGAAAATGAGCTATTACGCTCAAAACCCAGTCGGTTTGGGAGAAGGCCGCGGTATTCTCACGCCATTGGGGCTCACCTTTACCAAAAGCCAGCTGGAAGATTGGAGACTCTATGGCCATGTAGAAAAGTCTTCACACGGGTTAGGGTATGATCCCGACACTCCTCTGAGACAGTTGACACAAAGGCTTAAAAGTCGACTTACCGACCAAGCCTCAACATCTCGTATCCATGAAGACATTGATCTCCCCGGATATCTCTTCGATGAGTCACCGAAAAAGATCCAGGAAGCTCTTCCAATTGGTACGATTCCTCTGACGATGAAGAGGAATTGTCCGATGACACAGACATGTGGTCTTTTGACCCAGAAGGACCCTCGTCTCCAAAAGAAGTACCATACTTCGATCCAGTTTCAACAGGCGATTGGGACCATCTCATAACAAGCCTTGAGAAGATTACCGATCAAAAAGACCCATGGAAAGGAACAAAGCCTTGGTCTGAAAATGCCATTGAAGCCCTAAAAGGTTTCGTTGAGCTGGAAGTCTCCGAAAATATTATGGAGGAACCACCTACGAACCTTCCGACAAAAGATCCAAAAGAACGGGTAAGCGTCCAAAGGCGAGCCCCAAACTTTCATTTAGATATTCCTTCAAAAATCCTTTACAGGAAATCCTTAAACGGAGTACTTCTATGCTGCTTGTCACAACAAGACGCTGAAGAAACACTCAAAGAAGTTCATGATGGTCCTTGTGGAGCTCATCAGGCTGGTCCAAAGCTCTACGATCAGATAAAAATGTTAGGTTATTATTGGCCTACCATGGTAGCTGACATAATGCAATTTGCTAAGCGCTGCCAACAATGCCAAGTTCACGGAGATTATATTCACACACCTCCAGAATGGCTGCATCCTACAGCGATCTCATGGCCTTTCGAAGCCTGGGGTATGGACATCATAGGTCATATTTCTCCCCCATCAAGCAAAGGTCATCACTTCATCTTCGCCGCTGCGGATTATTTCTCCAAGTGGTCAGAAGCATTTGTGCTCGACAAAATGAGGACCTCATCAGTCCTTCAGTTCCTGTGTACCAACATCGTTTGTCGTTTTCGTATACTTAAAAGATTCATCCATGATAACGGACCACAATTCCGGGATCATCGATTCTACAGGTTCTGCGACAAATACAAAATCCAAAGCTGTCATTCGACTCCATACAATCCCACAGCAAACGGATTAGCAGAAGCCTTCAACAAGACACTCTACAAAATCCTAAAAAAATAAAGGTCTCTAGTCACAAAAGAGACTTGAGCGACAAAATGTCTGAAACTTTATGGGCCTATCGGACCACTGTTCGAGGACAAACCCATAGCACACCGTTCTCCTTGGTCTATGGATGCGAAGCCGTCGTACCCTTGGAAGTACAAATTCCTTCCTTGAGGGTATCTTTGTAAAATGACATGACTCAAGAAAGCAATGTCAAATTGCGACTCCATGAGCTGGATAATCTTGATGAGAGACGGCTCGAAGCTCAACAAGGCATTGAACTTTACCAAGCATGCATGGCAGGATCTTTCGACAAGAAGGTCGGGCAACGTGCCTACAAACAGGGTGACTTGGTGCTTGCGGTAAAAAGACCAACGGTCTTCGCTCACAACTCCAAAGGCAAGTTTGAGCCAAAATGGGAGGGACCTTACATCATCGACAAGGTTTTCTCCAACTGCGCATAGGGACTCCTAAACATGGAGTGTGACAGATGTATGCCGCCTATCAATGGCCAGTTCTTAAAGCGGTACTACCCTTGAGGACTTACCCAACTGGGTAAGAGCAATGCCTACATGGCCAAAGCCTATTTCCAGGTATTCACTCGCCAAACCCACTCCTTTTAGAATTTTCATATCAAATATTGAGATTTCTAGAAACTCAAAACAATGCTTACTTTCATCGTTTCATTGTTCAAAAATTCCAAGTTTAGGAGCCTCTCCTTAACTTGACCAAAATTTTCGATCCTTGAACCCAAAATTCATGGTTTGAAACAAAATCTGGATTCAGGGATTTCCAACCTAGTCCACCAAGCCTTTTACCGCCAAAATGGTTTAAGGTCAAAATTTATGACCCTCGTGTCTTTGAGCAAAAAAAATTTTTTTTTTCAAAAAACCGCGAGGAAGCGACGCTTAGTCGATACTCGCACAAATCGGAAGCATGCGAACCACGTTCAACACATCCAAAATCGTAGGGAAGCGACATTTCGTCGATACTTGCAAAATCCAAAAATCGTGGAGATGCAACATTTCAATTGATATCCACAACCCAAATTTCAAACGTTTCAAGAAAAAAACCTAAAATCGTGGAGACGCAACAGTTCAGTTGATATCCACAACCCAAATTTCAACGGTTCAAAAAAAACTAAGAAATCGTGGAGATGCAACATTGCAGTTGATATCCACAACCCAAAGGTTCGAGAAAACCGCAAATTTCAAAAATCGTGGAGAAACCACATCAAGTCAGTACCTGCAAAACCAAATTTTTGAAAAGCAAGGAAGCGACGCTTAGTCGATACTTGCATCCAAATCCGCGAGGAGGCAACATTCCATCGATACTCGTAACCGAATGAGCAAGGATGCGATATTCCATCGATACTTGCAAGACCATTCAGCAGGGAGGTGACTTTTAGTCGATACTTGCATTTTTAAAAACCAAAACCGGCTATATATGCCACAAACAAGCTATAAATGCCACCAAAATCGGCTATAAATGCCAACAAACCGGTTATCAATGCCACAAAATAAAACCGGCTATCAATGCCACAAACCAAAACTTGGCTTTCAAAAAACCCGGCTATCAATGCCACAAATCGGCTATCAATGCCACAAACTCAGCTATCAATGCCACAAACAAAATCTGGCTCTCATGCCAAAATTGGCTCTCATGCCACAAACAAAATCTGGCTCTCATGCCAAAACAATCATTTGACAAAAGATTTTCACAAAATAACAAGCTTTTGATCAAATCCCATTTAGCAATTGCTTTCATCACAAAAGGATTTAAGTGAGCATTGGGAAAACAAAAAAAGAGTGTAACAAAAAATACATGTGGTACCAAAAAAAAAGTGTTCACAAGCACTACAAAAAAGGAAAGTACCAAAAAAATATATGTGGTACCAAAAAAAAAAAAGAACTCAACCAAAAATGGACTCCAGCCAAAGTTTCTGCTCCTCGAGCAAACTTTTGGCCTCAACCGTCAGAGTTTCTAGGGCACGCTTCTTTAGGAATTTTCCATGAGATGCTGGAGAATGCCGTAATCCTTCTTTCACACCGGGAAGCTTATCCCAAGCAGTTCACCATCGTTTGTTTTCCTCAAACCTCCTTTTGAGAATTCGATCGGCATTTGCAACCTGGCGAATCAGAGCACTCTCCCTGTCACGAGCCTCTGTCATAGCAGCCCACTTCGCAGTGACTTGTGCCTCCAAATGCTCAAGACTTTGCCTAGCCTCGGCGACCTCCCTATCAAGGATGGTAATGTCGTGCCTCAAACCGATGATGGGTAACTCTTCTAAGTTCCTCTCCCGGACGAACTGCTTCCTACTCTGTGTAGTCTCATCCAAGTCAGATTGAGCCTTATTAGCATGATCCTAGAACATCTCCTTGAAGAAGCCACCATCAGGGAAAGCCATGGTCTCAAACCACTTGTCACCCAGTGCATTGATCCTATCAACGATCGCCGTGGCACCTGTGACGTCCAGATCAACTTCTTCGGCATTAGTGAGAATCTCCTGCACATGCTGGATCATACCAAATCCGGCATCCAAGTGTCCAGAAAGGAGAGTCTCGATCTAAGAGCTCAAAACCCGTGCCAGCTCCTTCTTCGCAAATAGAAGAGTTGGCCCCGATGAAGATTTGCCCCGCTCCGTCGGTCGGCTACTCATGTCATGCCCCATTGGAAGAGTAACAAAAGAACTCTTTCCAATTGGAGCCACCGGGGAAGGAATCTCATCACGAGTTCTCGTCTTTGCCTTGTTAGAGCTGGTTGTAGGAGTCTCTACCTCCGGATCAACCTCTGGCATCTTTTTCTCTGGTTCTGAAGAAAGCGATGGACTCTTTTCTGTCACTTCAAAACCTTCCAATGAAACACAAAAAGGTATGAATATGATCATGTTTAAAATTCATTATCAGGGTTATTGTTAGGATTTTGTATATTGCAATTTGATAGATGCATATTCATTTTATTCATCACTTGAATTTTCACACATGCATTGATTTATAAAATCTTGAAATCTGGTTTTATACATGCATTGTTTTAAATATTGCAAATCTTATAGTTTTGCATGTTTTGGATTTAAACATTGGATGCATTTTATTTCAAAAGGAGTTTTATAAATGAAGCTAGCATATGGTTTTTAAAGTTTCAAATCATTTTAAGCTTTTTATGTTTCATGATTTTAAAATACTTGGAATGATTTAAAATCATGTCTCCATGCTTGATTTATTAGCCCAAAGATCCCACAAAGAAATCTCTTTAGAATATGATTAAATGGGAAAAATGGTCCAGGGGGTCGACCCACAGTGTGGTTGGTCGACCGACCACACAGGGAGGTCGACCGGGAAAGAGCCAACGACTCTATTTTTCAAACGGTCAGATTTATGACCGTTAAGGCCAGGTCGACCGGGGCATGCAGGGGGTCGACCGCGGACACGCAGTAAGTCACTTTTTGACTATAAATATGAGTTCATTCCCATGAGAAAAAGGTTGAACATTTTGGAGATTCTAAGCACTCTTTGAGGAGTTTGGAGAGAAGAAAAGGAGGATGAACTAAGAGAGATCAAGGGGGTCATTAGTGAAAGCTAAAGCTTGGATTAATAAAGTTAAATCACAAGTGAGTCTTAGTTTTCTTAATCATATGTTTCACGCCTTGTTTAAATTATTGGTAAATTAATTTTAGCATGTTAATTATGATGTGTTGGGTCCATCACTTCTCCTAATCTTTGATTTAAGTTGGATTGGATTCTTCACCCTTGTTTTCAAACCAAGTCTTGTTTTAAAGTTTCACTTATCATGCTTTACCAAAACCTTTGAGTTATTTGATTGCATGATCAGTTTGCTTGGTTGAATCTTTATTTGTTGTTTTCAATGTTTTGAACATTATCAGTTAAACTACTTTGTTTTTTAAAACAACAAATCCTCTTGTATCACATGTTTAGAATTAATTAATTTCATATAACTTGTGATCTTTTGGTTTCCATATCATTTACAAGTTAATTGTTTTACAAGTGATTTGCATTACACTTCAATCATATCTTTTTATGTGCATTAAACTTTTAAATGCTATTAGCATAAATGGATTGAGCTTACATTTTTAACTTGATTTGAAGTTTTCACACACACTTCATGAGCATTCATCTTTGCATTCATCGTGTTGTGTGAGTTGATTTAAACTTTTTTTATCCGCCTATTTAAGAGGCAATTTTATTGAGCTTAATTGTAATCTCTTTTAGTGTTTGTGAAGACACTTCTTTAAGAGAGAAAATCATTTGATTGTAAAGGTTTATTGCTTAGCCTAGAAAAGCATCTTGTATAGGTTGTTGTTAAGCCTAGAAAAACAACATTGTGAGGTTATTGCTTAGCCTTGGAAAGAATCTTGTATAGGTTATTGCTTAGCCTTTTGAAAAGCATACAAAGTGGAAATCCGGTGGGGTGTTGGATCACAAGCCGGTAGTGGATGTAGTCATTGAGGCCGAACCACTATAAATGATGGTGTTATGGTGATTGCAATGTGGTGATTGTTTATTAAAGCTTCCGCATATTATTTATTTAATCATCACATGTGACTAGTTTGTTTTAATTAAGTTAAAATTAGTCATAATTAGTCATTAAGTGTAGCTCACCCTATTCACCAACACCCCCCTCTGGGGTTAGGATCCCGGACTTTCAGTTATTACTATAAAGTACCTTCTTCGACAACTGGCGGAACACTCTCTTCCTCCATTAACTCATTGGAATCATCATCAACATTTGTGTCCATCGATGGTTCAAAGTCATCAGAATCTTGTGGCAAGTCAGCTGATAAGAAAAATGTTAGCAAATCAAGTCAGACAAAAAAAAAAAGCAAAAGAAGTCATACCAGTTGGAGATTCTAGAATCACTCCAGAGTCCCTCGATTCTTCTTCAGGCACCACAATCGGATCCGTCACCTCCTCATCGGCTGGAACCTCAGGCATCGCCAAGCCTTCATCCTCTGCTAAAAAATAGGAGAGGGTGGAAGAAAACAAATCAGAACATGGAAAGCTCCATAAAAGAAATGGAAAGAGAAAAATGAAGAATTATACCTTCACCGACGGTCTCTTCTTCTCGACTCCTTTTTTCCGGTGGCTCGTCAGCATTCTCCGGATCTCCTCATTGATAGTATGAGGGACTTCTATATCAGGAGAGTCTTCGTGTTGCCCCTTGCTGCGATGCTAACTCCTCTTCCTCTTGCTTCTGTGGGCTCGCTTCCTAGAAGAACCTGCCCCACTGTCAGAGTCAGGTTTCCTACTCGACTCCTCACTGGATGGTTTGCTCTTGCCAATAGACTCCACGGAAGCTCCCCTCTATGCCGCTTGCATCCAAGCATCAAGCTCGGCTTTCTCCTGCTCTAGCTGCTCTAAGGCCTCATCAGGTACTTCTTGGACAGCTTCAGAACCGATGACACCCTGGTCACCGAGAAAGCCTATCTTGTGTTTCTCTCCAGAAAGGAAGGCCAAAACTTCCTCTCGCCGGACGCAATCTGACTTTCCAATACCTTTTCCAGAAGATAGCCTTACATCAAGCTCCTTCCTGGAAAGCCCTCGATATGCCAAAAAGCTCTCCGTGAACCACTTTGTGAAGCCGGCGGTCAAGAAAGTCGACAACATGGGATAAGAAATCATGGCAGTAGTGTCTTTAGCACTATAGAAAGCCCGTGCATTTCTCCCATCTTGCGAACCTCCAAAGCGCTTCACCATACTTAAAGGTGCTCCAACAATGCCTTGAGAAAATCCCAATTGCAGCTCAAAGAGAGAAGGTACATACGGCTGGATGTCAACGAAAAGATGTATGCGGTACACAATTGTGCCGACACGTATGCTAAAAAGCCACTCCTTCTCTGCATCTGTAAAGGAGTAATGCCTTCCCGACCCTACCCTGGTAGAGTCTCGGGAGGCACCAAAATCAAAAGCCTTTTTCGCAACTCCGGAGAAAGCTTCACTAAAGACTGCCACATCTCGACATCCTTGAACCGCCGGATCCTCATGCGGGCAAACAAAAGAGATTCAAACATGGCTTTCCCCTTAGCAAATCGAATCATGAGAGAATCATCATCATGTGCAGCACCCAGCTGGTGGAAGCCAGTGTTGGGATTGGTGTATGCCCTAAAGCCCACTAGCTGCACTCTCATCTTTTGTTACTGGATATTTACTGGTTATTTAATGGAATGACTCTTTTCTCTTTAAACATGTATATATGTATGGTTGTGTAAGGCCCATTGTTTCTAATAAATGAATTAGGTGTGTAGTGGCTACACACAGATAGGTCTGACTCATGGACACTGGAAACAATAAAATTGTTCATAACTGAGAGATGGAGTTGGGCACTTCATCTTGGTATAAGTTATAGTGAGAGACTCTCCTGTATTCAGGGTGACTTAACTAAGTCATGGGAGGCCTTCCCGGATTTATCTCATTAGTGCATATGCAATGCATTGAACAAGACCATTGTAGGTGTGATCTTTAAAATAGTACTATCACTGAGAGAGATCAAGTCACCTCATGCTACTGAGTGACCAGTGCTCTTAATCTTTAGCATTTGTGGATGAACTGACGAAGTCAAGTTCTTGTGCTGTAATTCACTATGGGTGAGATTCTTTTCATGGGTCAACAACTCTGTGTTTTGGGTACTCGGACTTGATCAGTTGGGACGTGCAGATGCAATAAAGAATCTATACCATCTAATGATGGAATGATCGTCCCCTTAGAATTATCCGATTAATCATCAAAATCTAAGATCTTAGTATATGGATGTTCCATATGGATATTGAACTTGTGGGTCGCTCCCTGGACCAAGAGAATGATATCCGGATGATGATTAAGTTAAGGATATGAAGTTCTAAGGTTTAGATGTAATCGAGAAGGTGGATAGTACATCTGATAACCTGACTTGATTATGGAAGTTACATAGAGGAGCATTTAGGTCATTTCACTTAGTAAGTCGAAGACAACTGTCACTTTCTGACTAGCTTAATATCATATTAAATATTTGTCCCTGGAGTTCAACCATAACTCTTTAGTGGAATGAGTTAAGGTTAAAATGGTCTTAATGTTGCTATGATTTTAGCATGGACATTTTGGTCATTTTAGGAGCCAAGGGCAAATATGTCTTTTGGTCCCTTCTCTAGTCACTTTCCTATATTGGCAAGGTTTCCTAATTTGTTTAGATAAAATGTGGTTGAATTATTTTAGTGGAAAAATAATTTTGAGTTTTAATTCAAATAGGACTTTGATGGCATACATGAATTTAATTCTAGATAAATCATGTGGGCCATGGTGTGCATTATTTTATGTGGGACATCCATAATGGGAATTCCATAAGTGAGGTTTCCAACTTTGAGTAGGTCTCTCTACTTGGAAAGGTTGGACTCCTTTTTGGATTAGTATTCCTATAGTAAAGTTTCCTTTTTGAATTAGAAACTTAAATTAGTAAGTATTGTGCAACTAAGATTACTAATTGCTAAATTTTGTGGGATGTTCCTTTAGTTTCCTTTTCTAATTGGAGTGTTTCTAAAAGGAAATAAATCTTTGGATTATACTTTCCTTTTAGGATATCTAAGAGAATTAGTAAGGATAACTATAAAGGAAAGGAATTCCAAAGTTTTCAATAAAAAGAGGAAGCCTCCCCTTGGACGTCCATAAGACACATCCCTATGCTAGAGAATCCCACACGCCCAGGCCTCTTCTTCTTCCTGCTGGAAGTGAGCAGCAGATCTGAGGTTTTCCATAGATTAAAAGTTCTCAAATCCCATCTAGAAATCTAGATTAAGATCCCACCATCTTAGCCAATCAGATTTGGAAGTGAAATAGAGAAGAAGATCAAAAGCAACTCTTCTGCAGAAAATTCCAGCAAGGTGTTTGCTGATTGCAGGTCTGAGTTCAACCCTTTGGATATTTTATTTCAGAGATTTGAAGTCTACATATCATCAAGGTAATAGTCTTCTTGTATCTCTTTTAATTATACACTTGTTGATCATGATTCGGTGGAGTTGTAATGCGATTTCTATGGCTGATCTTCGCTGCCCAGATCAGATTTTTTTTAAATTTGTTTTGTTACAAATCAGCCATGGACGTCATCCCCTAGTGATGTCTAGATCTGAATCGCAGTTTCTTTCAGCCAGGACAGTGGTATACAAACCAGAAATAAAAGAAATGGGCTGAAAATACCCTATTCATAGTGATGGACAGCACATTCTGCTCGGTGGTACCGAGGTCGGCGGACGTGGGAGTCCGTGGGGTCCGATCCTTTTGCGACCGGGGGGCAGAAGCGGGTATCAACATCTTTTTGTGTGGGTATGCCAGATTTTCTATTTTACTTGGAATTGCAAGTGGTGATCCGGAGATCAACCTTCGCAAGTAAAAAAGGAAATCAACTCCTTTCGAGTTTCCATTGCACATAAATTTAAGAAAAGAGATATTTTTCTTGATTTGCTGTGAAAGGCGAATTTTTTGGCATTTATAGCCGATTTTTGGCGTTTATAGCCGATTTTGGCGTTTATAGCCGATTTACAATTCTTATCAATAATGAAAGATAAGAGTTGTGATTTTATCTTTTTTAGAAAAATACAAACTACAATGAAAAGCAAGAAAAGGAGGATCTAACTTCTCAAGAGATTGTGAGGGACTCGTTCAGATTGACGGTCGCAAGCCATATGTGGACTTCGCCATCATCCATGCAGATGAGAATAAAGGATGCTCTTGATTCGCTTGACTTGGCTATAACCTCAGGTTTTTAGAGGACAAAGACCAAAAGGAGGTCCTATGTCTAATAAAAAGCTAAGTAGACGGGCTGAAAAGCCACGTCTAAGCCATTGGAGGTAGAAGGAGAATGCAAGGACCTTGGGGGGTACCCCCCAAGGGACTTTCGTCACCTTTTAGCGGTGGCCGGTACAGAACTTTCGCAGAGTTCTCTCTCTTTCTTTCTCTGGATTTTCTGTGCTTGGAAGCTGATCTGATTCTCATCTCTGGGAGTTGTTTGATTTTTTCTGATCTGGATTTCTTTGGAATGCTTTCCTATTTATAGGCTCTTGGTAGCCATTTAGGAGAGTTTATGGGCTTTTATTGTCATTAACCCGCATAATTGGAGGAGTTACAGGGTTTAATTCCTTTATTTTGTAATTCATTTTTCATGGCTTTTGATTGGCCGGTGGAGATTAAGGGCATTTAATCGCTTTTATTCGCCATGATGGGAGGAGTTTCATGGGTTAAATGCCATGAATCAATTGAATTGTAACTCCCATTTGCTTGCTTCTGATTGGGCCGTCCAAAGAAATAAATTAATGACTGCAATAAAGCTAATCAATTAATTGCATTAAGTGGTCGCCGAGCAGTTGAAGAGTCGCAGGCCGTGCCGCGTCTTTTGGGATTCTTCTGGCGATGATCATCGATGGATCTTTATGTAGATCGACATTGGATGACCATGTAACTTCAGGTATTGGTTGCCAATAGCGGGTCGGTATCATCTGTTCTGTCGATTTCTCGATCGGTCGGGTAGAAAGCACACTTTTTTGGTTGACCAGTTGGCGATCAATGTTGACTTTGATACTCTTAACGATTGACCCGTGATTTTGACGGATGTCAAAGGATTTGGTGCCTCAAAAGTATGAATTTTGGAAAATCCCAGGAGTCGGAAGCGTCGAATCGCGGAAAAAAGACAAAAAAACGGGCTTTCTGGGGCCAACCCGGCGATACCGGGCTCAATGGTCGCAGGCTACCATAGGCCAGGGTCACGGGGGCTAGCGACCCTGGGCCAGGGTCGCAGGGGCTAGCGACCCTGGGCCAGGGTCGCAGGGGCCTGTGACCCTGGGCCAGGGTCGCACTGCGGGGGATTTCCCCCTTTTTGTCCCGTTTTGCAACCGCTTTTTATGTTTTTCGATTCTTTTTTCTTCTGTATTTTCTCTTGAAATTTTTTATCATTTATTGGCTTGATTTCCCTGTAGAAAACTTAACGAGAATCCTTGCATTTTTTAGTGCAAAGTTTCCAATTTTTCGGGAAAGCCGAAGACTTTGTCGCGTAGAGTTGCCGATTTTCCGTCAGAAGTTGAAACTAGGCCAAACGATGTCGGAATGACCTGAAATTTGGGGTGAAGCCTCCTGAGCAATAAATAAGACCAACCATAGGCTTTTGTTTAAGTTTTGAAGCTGTTTGGGGTCCTATCGCTAGTAGACTTGTTTTTGTCACGAGGGGGATGTCGCGTCTTGATGTGCGGTCAACGGATGTCCGATTGACTTGAAATTTGATAGGGAACCTATTGGAGTAATTTTGATATGATCCATAGGCTCTGTCTTGGAAACCATGGTCCCGGGGAGCCTCACCGCCGAGAGGCCTAATTCGAATTTCAAGCGTCAAAGTCTGGTCAAATGTTGTCGAAATGACCTGAAACTTGACGTGTAGCCCTTTGTAAGCATTTTGAAGCCGTCCATGTGCTCTGTCTGATGAGTGATGGCCTCGATGGTTCTCACCACCGAGAGACTTGATTTAGTTATTTCGAGGGTTGATGTAGGGTTAAACGTTGTCGGTTTGTCTTGAAACGTAACGTGGAGCCTTTTGGATGTATTTTGAGACCATCCACAGGCTCTGATTGAAGATTTGGTGTCTCCGATGCTTTCGCCACCAGGAGCTCCTTTTCAGCTGCCGGAGAAGCGAAGTTAGGCCAAATGATTTTGAAATGGCCCGAAACTTCTTGTGTACTCCTCTTTTGACTGTCTCGAAGGTTCTTGTAGTTTTTCTTTGATTCTGATAAGATTTGATTTTTTGGAAGTAGCATTGCCTATTTATGGCAGGCTGCGACTTCATGGAGCTTTTTGGATCTTGAAGAGGCAAAGTGACATTTTTGGTGTCAACAAATGCCCCCTCGAGGTGCAGTGATGAGTTGCTTAACTTTTGTAGTCGATGTGCCTCGAAGAGATTTTTGAAGGAGAGCTTGTGACTTGACCAAGAGTCTTTGAGCAGTCTTTCTTTTGGTATTGTAGCCTTTTGAGCTTCCAGGGGAATTTTTATGGTAGTGAAAGGGATCACATACCATCTCGAGGCAAAGTTTTGAAGATGACATCAGGGATGTGGATTTGTTTTTTGACCTTGTGACCTAACAAACTGTATGTGGCAGGTTAGGGGGTCGGGTTTGATTTTGACAGTGTGACCCAACAAGCTATATGTGGAATGCTGGGGGGGCGATTTTGGTTTTGATCTTGTGACCTAACAGGCTGTATGTGGCAAGTTATGGGATGAGATTTTGATTTTTGATTTTAGTCTTGTGACCTAACAAGCAGTATATGGTAAGTTAGGGGACCAGGATTTGGTTTGGATTTTTGTGGAATGTCAATTTCAAGATTTTGGCTCAATTTGGTATATGAGGCTGGATGGTTTGATTTCTGGAAGCTCATGGGACTTAGAATTCTTTTTGTATGGTCAAATCAACTCAAAAGAGGCATGGGACCATTTTTGTAAGCTCTTGGTAAGAGGGATTTCTCTTTGACTAAAAGCCTAATTTTTTTTTTTTTAGTGCCTAGGTGGTCAAACCTGGCTCATATGGGCTAACCCATGGGACCTTAAGCTTTATATCTAAAAATATCTCCTTTGGATAGAGAATATCCAAGAATATCTTTATTTGGACAGAATCTCTCATGTTCCCTTTATTTTGGGAGAGAATATCTCAAGATATCTTTCTTTGGGAGAGAATATATCAAATCTCCAATCTTTTGGGAGAAAATCTCTCATTGAATTCTTTTTGGGAGAGAATCCCTCAAGATATCTTTCTTTTGGGAAAGAATCTTTCTAATTTCTTTCTTTTGGTAAGGTTACTAATTAGTAATACTTACCTCTTTCTTCTTTCCTTCTTTGGTTTGCACTCTTCTATAAAAGCAAGGAGGAGGTTGGATCTCTTGCTCTTATTGCTTTCTTTTGCAACAATCCCAAGAGGGCTTCGAGACCAAGAGTTCTTCTTCTTCAAGATCTTGAAGACTATCTTCTTCTTCTCCATCAATGGCTTCAAGTAAGTTTCATTTTTCAGGAAAATAGGATGATAAAAAAAGTTCTTTTTTTTATTTCTTTCTTTTCTTTTCTCTTTTTTTTTTCTTTTTCAGGTGTTTTTCCCTTTTTTTTACACGTTTTTTCTTTTTTTTTTCTCATGCTTTTTTTTTGCACGTTTTTTTTTTGGTGGGCCGTACGGACATATCCGTACGGATCTGGCAGTATGGCCATGTGGCCTGTGGGCCAGTCCCTCCTTTTTGTTTCCTTTTTCTTTTATCTTTCCTTTCTCCCCCCCCTTTTTTTTGCTCATCATGATAATGCATTTTTTTGGCGAACCAAGATTTTCCTGGATGCATTTTTCTGTAAATTGAATTTGTAGGATGATGTGATAGCATACCTGAAAGTTTATGCAAATTTGGGATTTTGGAGCTCGCAGTGATGTTAAGCCCTTCCTGATTTTGCGGAGACTTTGAGGTTTCGAAAGTTTAGAGTTTCAGAGCTCACAGCAATGTTGAGCCCATCTTCAAGCTTTCTATTTCTTTCGGGATATTTCCTTTTTCTTCGGAACTACCCCGGAGACATGTCAAAATTTCACCAGATTTTTTTTAGCGAAATTCTGTCATTTTGATGATTGATCTTTTTCTTTTCCAACCTTTGCAGGTGGTTCCTCCAGAACGAACAAGGGTAAAGAGCCTGCTACAAGCGTACCTCGTCAATCTGCTAGATCTTCTAATGCAGCCATTCAGCAGGCCTGGAAAAAGGTCCAGTATGTTGAGAGAAACCTCGAAGAGTGCGACTCTCTCAACAAAGATGAGATGAGACACCGGCTAATCGCTCTCAAGGGAGAGGAATTTTATAAGATCATGGTAAGCAGTCGTCCATGGGTGATAGACGATCAGAGGGTTTTGCCCAAGCCTACCTTCTTCTTTAGTGATACAGTCCCTGCTGACATGACATACCAGAGGAGATGTTTTCAGTTCTCTTTCACAGTTGATGGTGAGAAGAGAACTGTTGTTACCCGGTCGACGTTTGATCGCACCGTCTCGATCATGAGCCTTTGTCCCACGTGCTCTAAGAGGGAAGATCCTCCAAGCTGGGTGAGAAGGATGAATGTAATCAAGATCGGGGTTTTTGTTGGCAGTTCTCCTGGATATGCGGAGAAGTCGGCTGCTGACATGGACATGTTGATGCCGGCCAGCGGCTACCAGGGCTCTAATTATCCGTCGGTCGATTTGGGACCGGTGGGCCTTGGCATTTTCAACGGTGACGGCAGCAATTGGGTGAAGCCTTTTCGACTCCGTGGCCACTTCAGTGCTGACTCCGAGTGGAACTCGTGGACTGATCACGTCCTTCTGATTGGGGGCGCCGTTTTGAAGGAAGCCGAGATTTTTGATGCGGTCCGCGCCTTTAGGGAGACCGTAATCTTTTTCGACGAGGCCTTCATGGCTATGTTGGAGTCATTCCTTCCACAAACCAATACCTTCGTTGTGACGAATGGTGAGATTGGTTTCTCTTTGAAGGAGTTGAGCATCATTACTAAATTGCCCATCCTTGGTAGACTCTATCAGGAGTTTATGCCGATTGACAGCGTCTTTGAGGAGCAGTCAGAGGAGTTTAGGCTTTTATACTTTCAGCTCGTCGCCTTCTATGATTTTTTTAAGGAGAATGAGGGCTCAAAAGTAAGATCCAGCAGTTGGAAGAGTTTTAGCTCTTCGTCTCCCAACTTCTTTGAAAAAGGGAAGCCTTCTGATAGCATGACCCGGGAAGACAGTGCTAAGGATCCGGGTTCGAAGAAGATTTCGGCTATGCAAGAAGAGTTGAGAGATTTCTTTGCGAGTACAAACGTCATATGTCCTGACATTGCACTACGGAGAGATCTCGCTGTTTACCTCACTTATTGGTTAGGTGAGGCCATTTTTGCTGGAGGAGATGGAATGCACATCAAGCCGCATTATATTTTTCCGGCTTGTCAGATGGCGTTTGGAGAGCGGCTTGCTTTGGTGCTAGCCCTTTACTCCTACTTGTGCACCGAACTGCAGGCTGCTGCTTTCTTGGTTCGGCTTGGGCTTCCCATGAACAGGGTATTTTCAGCCCATATCTTCTATTCGTGGTATGGATACCATTGTCCTGGCTTTCACCGGTTAGGTGCTACACAGGATGATGATCCTCTCATGATTCGACTGGCTAAGGGCAAAGCCGTATCCGAATAACTTTTGTTTGCTTGCATGAGGATCCTTCAGGGATGTCAAGATGGGGCAGTCTTCAGTGAAGCTTTCCCCAGAGTTGTGGAAGAATGCTTTTGATTTTGGTGCCTCCCGTGACTCTACCAGGGCGGGGTCGGGAAGGCATTACTCCTTGACTAATGCAGAGAAGGAGTGGCTTTTCAGCATACGTGTCGGCACGATGGTGTACCTGTTAGTTTTATAGACTCAATCCAGTAGATGATATAATAAATTGATTAATTTCTTTATTTATTCATATATCCATGCTTACTTTTCATGAGATGAATAGTGATTTATTATATACTTGTACATAACCAATACGAATGGCATGATGGTTCATGAGATGAACCGGAGTCCACAAGTATATTAGATGTAACATATGTGTATGGATGCGATCCACAGACGGGAGACATGTGTGACAAATCTTATACTTAAATATCTTCACAACTAGTGATGAGACTGGACATCTCATACTAACAAGGTTGCAGTACTTTGGTTACTATGAGATAGTGTGATTTGTCTCGATCATCAGAATGGAAGATTCTAAATCATAGTGCTGGTACATTGGATGTATTGAAGGACCATGAGAAGCACCTTATAAACAATGCCTTTACTTTAAGGTTTGCTCCCATAATTCCCTAGCAGTAAGCTCTCAATCCTGAGACATTAATGAACTCAAGTTTCTATCTATTCATTTGCTTTGAGTCACCAATGAGTGAGGCCAACTGTAGGTCAACACCTCGGTGATTTGGGTACATGGTAGTAGAGCTGTGGGAACATTCAATGGTCAAGATGGAATCTATCTCTAATATCCCCTTGTGCCAATTAATGGATTTATCATTGGTAAGTGCGCCCCCATTCCGATTAAGAGTTAATTGGAAAGGTACCTATGATCATTATAGTTAATTGGGGCTCAAGGATAATAAGATATGGATCTAGTTTGGAAGACAAGTCCAATTGATCCATGGATATTGATAGAGGGGCCTACTTATGGTAATGGGAAGTTTAGGGTCTTCTATGTAATATTCCTAAGACTGGAGTTCAATTGCATTTATATAGTGAAATTATCTGTAATTAACTGTGGTCCCGGATTACACATGAGATGTGGGGTCGCGAGTCCCAGTTGGAGCCAGCTTTCTAAGGAATCCCTAGTGGTCCCCACGCTAGCCCAATTATTATAAAGATACTAATTCTAGTTGAACTCTAAAAGGAAAGTTACTATTTTTATTTGAAGTGAGACTTCTAATAGTGGTAATAGTAAACTTACTAATTTTAGTAGAAGTGGGACTTCTATTTTAATTAAAAAGGAATTAGAAAGTTACTAATCATAATTGAAGTGAGACTTCTAAATATGATATAAGTAAAGTTACTAATTTTAATGGAAGTGAGACTTCTATTTAAATTAGAAAAGAGAAAGTTACTAATTCTTAATTGAAGTAAGACTTCTATTTCAATTAGTAAAAGAAGAGGTTGGCTTGAGAAGCTATAAATAGAGGAGAACCTAAAGGGTGGATGTTCAAGCACTATCCTAGCATAGGGATTCACGTCCAGCCCTCCTTTGTGCAAGAGTTGCACATGCTCTTTCTCCTCTCGCTCTTCTAGTTCCTCCCTAGAGTTCCTAGTAGTTTTCTCTTGGAGATCCCACCATCTACTTGAGAAAAGGAGAATCTGATACGGGTCATAACGTGGAAGATCAAGAGGTCGATCCCTATTTGATTAGTGAAAGTGTTTCATCATCAAAGAAAGACGCAACTTTTCCACTAGAGCACAACCGAGCTCCAAAGGTATAATCCACTTCCTTACACGTTGTAGATTATTATGGATGCTTGTTAGTTGCTATTTCTATCATCTAGATAGATTGTATTTACTGATCATGATGACTGAGATTGAGGGTTTGCTTCCTGGATTGTGTTTTAGAGCTTTCTGGATAATTGATCCCTGCATCAAGTGGGTCAAAAGTTTTTGAAACCTATCCTAGAGGCCCACCTATGTCACGCCCCGAAACCGGGCCCTGCAGTGAACCGACCTCGGGGTGCGAAATTTTGGGATAAATTTGAAACTTTTTGTTATAGTTCCCAAGATCCGCGTGAATGAGGATAATCACATTCCAACACAATCAGAGTATATTTTCGCGGAAGCTAATCATGGTGCTACGACTCGGAATCCGTGGCCATCGGGTTCTGTGTCACACGCCACCAATGTCATAAAGCCATCTCATAATAAGGCTGGCACAAGCCATAAATCACAACACACTGAGCTGGTAGTAACAATTCTATTATTTCCCATATTCAAATTACAATTAAGAAGTGTCTTAATTACAAACCCAATAAAAAGGCTAATGAAGCCATACAACAATATATCCAACTAATAGAAATACTACCCTCAAAGGTTTGATACGAACTCCGGTGCCAAACTTGACATCTAGATGATATCAGTGGGCAGCCTCTCACGTCAGACCGGCGGTCCCACCGCCTCTTCTGATCAAACACCTAAAACCAGAAAGAGCGGAATCTGGCACCAAACAAAAAGGGTCAGACACGACGGTCTGGCAAGCAAATAAACAACTAATATGAAACAAAAGAACACACATAAAACCTGACGAAATCATCGTAAAACCAAATATAAAGTCTAAACAATAATAACAATAAATCGCGAGAAAACGATCGAAAGACTGAACATAAGTATCAAAGCAATAAAAGAACAATCTCAGAAGTACGAATGTTTCGAAAGATAGTAACCCGCATAAAGCATTTAATGGTTGGAAATACCTTTCAAATCCTAAGTAAAGGCAATAATATGCTAAATGATCGACATCATAAACATTAACCAAATCGAAGCATAAAGAGTATAACCCACAAGAATCATGAAAAAGTGTAATATACAGATAAAACTTGGCGACCACAATTAGCTAAATCCTCCTATTACCGAAGTAATAAGAGCAGACAGAGCGTAGCCACTGAACGTGGTACTAAAAATAGGACCAGAACCGTAGCCATACAAATGGGACCGGCAGATCAGAAATCAGAACCGTAGCCATACAAATGGGACCGGTAGATAAAACCGTTGCCATGGTCGGTACAGACAGAATCCAAGCTGCAGCTGGCGGACGAATTAAAGATCCCAAGCCGGGTGATCAGCCCGACAAGGTGACCTAAGCCTAGTGGTGCCTTTAGTTTTCAAACTCAAACCGATACAAATCTAACATAATACTAATCCCTTTGGCTCAGGGGCTCACACCACATAGCTCTGGCCCCGTCTTGCCTCGGGGTTTTGTTTTCGGAATCATAGCCTCTTTGGCTCATGGGCTCGCACCACATAGCTCTGGCCCCGTCTTGCCTCGAGGTTTTTATTTTCAAATACTAGTCTTATCAAAACAATAGTCTCATCGAAGAAATCCCGAATGTGACAAACATACTCCAATCTCTTTTCAAATCGAATCGGAGAAAGCATGCGAATATCTATGGTAAACCGTTCAAATACGCATCAAGGTGATTTGTATAAAAATCATACGGTCAATCCTTTCGAACGTGGAAAACCACATGATTTTATAACAAATCATCGATGCTATTTAAATTAGTTCACCAAAGAAAACAAATACAAATACAAATACAGATACAAATACAAATACATTTTTCTGACTTGAAATGGAATGGACAGTGGAGAATGACTTAATGACTTACCAAGGAACCATCTCAATGCACATTTAACCTTTAAACATTAATTAATAAAAAGTGCGTTTGATGCCAATGAAAATCCATAATATTTAAATGATAAAGTGCGCATTAAGACACGAAAGGTCCCCGGATAATTCCACATTCATTCATTCTCACAATGATCCCATTCCCATTTCACAAATTCCAAGTATCACAAATAATCTCAAATCTCTTTAAAACAGGCCCATAACTGGCCTTGAACCAAACCCAAAACAATCCTTTAAATCCGGCCCAAACAGACCTTGAAATTAGTTCATAAACTAAACCTTGAATGGCCCACAAAACATATCTTAAAAACAGCCCAAAGCTAAACATTTATTGGCCCACAAAACAATCTTTAAAACAGCCCAAGACTAACCTGAACCAGGCGCACAAAATAGATTTTAAACACAGTCTAAAATTAACCTGAACAGGCCCACTAAACAAGTTTTTAAAACAGCCCAAAACTGATCCTTAACCAAGCCCACGAAACAAGTTTCAATCAGTCCAATATCAGGCCCAAAGGTGACCCAATATCAGATTTGAAATGGCTCAAAACTGACTTGAAACAGGTCCAAGGAAGCCCAAAGAAACCCCAAAAGAAACAGGCCCAAAGGACCCATAAACGGACCCATGACAGGTCTGGGCTCGCTCGAGCAACCCAGGGTCCGCTCGAGCGAAGCCCAGACAGAACCTGGTCCGCTCGAGCGGCCCACTGGGTCGCTCGAGCGGACTGGGCTCTGTCCCAGTCCGGCTGAGTGCAGAAATGCACTCCTTTGTGCATTTTTTCTGATTTTTCTTTCCTTCTTTTTCCATTTTTGAGATCTTTTTCATTCTCAATCTTTCACACAATCTTCCTAGATCATTTGGGCCCTTTTTTGATCTTCCAAACTCATCAAATCACCAAGAATTAGCCATCAACTTAATCAAACACAACACTTTTTAAACCAAAGTTTTTCTTTGAACACCAACTCTTAACACAAGATAGATAAGTTTCAAAATGTCCAAAGTGAAATCAAACTTCCAAATACATTGTAAAACCATAATACAAGTGGAAATCACACCTCATATTACTCCATTGTCCAAAACAAATCCATGAAGAACAAAAGATTAAAGTATAGCATGGAACAACATAATGTGAAACAAAATACATGAAACCATCATATTAATTGGAAATCCACTTGCCTTGGTCAAGAGAAGATGCCAAAAACACTCCATGAAGGTCCTCTTATGGCCTCAAGCTCCAAAATTACAAAACCCCCAAAATAGCTCAAAAGAAACCCTAGAAAACCAATCATTGCAAATCTCCATGACAACCCATTGCATGAGTGATGAAAACACTCTAAATGAAAAGGAGAACAAAGATCTAAAGTTTGGAAAGCTATTGCAAACCTTAAAAAGCCCGAACGAAGAAGAGAAGCTTGGATGAGGGATCTCTCCTAGCTCAAAATCCTTGAAAATAGGGTCTTTGGAAAGCCAAGAGGGAGGAGAAGAACTTTAGGAGATCATTCCTCCAAGAAAACTCCAAGAAATGAGAGTTTCAGAAGAGAGAGAAAGTGCTGGAGGAGAGGGAAAGAGCCAAGCTCCAAACCCTTGCTGGAAACGAAATGGAGGAGAAGAAGAGGGGTTCCCTTCTTATAAGATGGGTCTTGGGGGGCCCAATCTTCACAAGGCTGAAACTCACATTTGCGGGCCCCGAACGAAAACGACGAAGAAGACAAAAACGATCGGAGAAATATCTACTTTCTAAAAAGTATATTTCCCCCAATTTCTGGAATTTTCGAAATTTATGGACAGATTTAGTGAAAATGTCATTTTTGCCCATTTTCCTCGAAAAACGCATTTTCTGAGTATCAAATCAAAATGATCAAAATATGAAAGTTGTTAAACTTCATCAAATGAGTCAAAATACGTCAAATCCAGAATTTTTAGGAATCAAAAGTAATTTCTCATAAAAATACAAATCATAAAGACCGGGTCAAACCAAAGTCAACGGTCTTCAAGGCTATGGAAAAATCCAATCAAACTCGAAAACAAGATCAAACTAAATCAAATCTCGCTTAAAAAGCCAAACCACGATTAAATCAATACTAAACAAAAGAACTGGGGTCGGGATCTTACAACCTATTTCCAACAGTACCGTAGACATCTTTTCGTTGATATTCAGCCGTATGTGCCTTCTCGCTTTGCACTGCAGTTAGGCTTTTCTCAAGGCGTTGTTGGAGCGCCTTCGAGTATGGTGAAGCGCTTTGGAGGTTTGCAGGATGGCAGAAATGCATTGGCTTTTTATAGTGCTGAAGACACTACTGCCATGATTTCTTATCCTGTGTTGACGACTTTTCGAACTGCCGGCTTCACGAAGTGGTTCGCGGAGAGCTTTTCGGCATATCGAGGGCTTTCTAAGAAGGAGCTTGATGTGAAGTTTTCATCTGGAAAAGGCCTTGGAAATTTGGATGGCGTCCGGCGAGAGGAAGTTTGGACTTTCCTTTCTGGAGAGAAGCACAAGATAGGCTTTCTCGGTGACCAGGGTGTCATTGGTTCTGAAGCGGTTCGAGAAATACATGATGAGGCTTTAGAGCAGCTAGAACAGGAGGAAGCTGAGCTTGATGCTTAGATGCAAGCGGCACAGAGGCGAGCTTCCGTGGAGTCTACTGGCAAGAGTAGACCATCTAGTGAGGAGTCAAGTGGGAAACCTGACTTTGACAGTTGGGCAGGTTCCTCTAAGAAGCGAGCCCGCAGAAGTAAGAGGAAGAGGAGTTATCATCGCAGCAAGGGGCAACATAAAGGTTCTCCTGATTTGGATTTCCTCTTACTACCAATGAGGAGGTGCCAGAGGATGCTGACGAGCCTCCAGAAAAGAGAAGCCGAGAAGAAGAGACTGTCGGTGAAGGTATGATTCTTCCTCTTTCTCTTTCCACTTCTTTTCATGGGATTTTTCCATGTTCTGATTTGCTTTCTCCCCATGCTGCTCTTTTTTTTTAGCAGAGGATGAAGACTTGGCGACGCCTGAGGTTCCTGTCGATGAGGTGGTGACGAATCCGGTTGAGGCACCAGAAGAAGAACCGAGGGACTCTGGAGTGGTTCCAGAATCTCCAACTGGTATGACTTCTTTTGCTTTCTTTTTTTGAGTCTGTGACTTGGTTTACTAACATTTTTCTTGTCAGCTGACTTGCCATAGGATTCCGATGACTTTGAACCATCGATTGATGCAAATGTTGACGATGCTTCCGATGAGTTCATGGAGGAAAAGAGTGTTCCGCCAGTTGTCGAAGAAGGTATTTTATAGTAACAACCCTGATAATGATTTTTTAAATAGGATCATATTCATACCTTTTTGTGTTTCTTTGGCAGGTTTTGAAGCGACATAGGAGAGTCCATTACTTCCTTTAGAACCAAAGCAAAGGATGCCAGAGGTTGATCCGGAGGTAGAGACTCCTGCAACCAATTCTGACACGGTGGAGGAGGTACCTCATGCTGGGATTCCTTCCCCAGCAGCTCCAATTGGAAAGAGTTCTTTTGTTACTCTTTCAACGGGGCATGACATGAGCAGCGGACCAACGGAAGAGTGCTCTGATTCGCCGGGTTGCAGATGCTGATCGAGTTCTTGAAAGGAAGTTTCAAGAGGATAAACAATGGCAAACTGCTCGGGATAAGCTTCCCGGTGTGAAAGAAGGGTTACAGCCTACCCCAGCATCTCATGGCAAGTTCCTGAAGAAGCGTCCCCTGGAATCTCTGACGGCTGAGGCCAAAAGTTTGCTTGAGGAGCTCAAATTTTGGCTGGAGACCATTTTTGGTTGAGCACCTGATTTTTTGTAGCAGAAACTACCCCTTTTTTTTTGGTACCACATGTATTTTTTGGTACTCTCTTTTTTTGTAGTGCTTTGTAAACACCTTTTTTTTGGAACCACATGTATTTTTTTTTGTACTCTTTTTTTTTTTGTTTTCCCTACGCTCACTTAAATCTTTTTGTGATGAAAGCAATTGCTAAATTGATCACAAGTTTGTCGTTTTCTGAAAATCTTTTGTCAAATGATTTGTTTTGGCATGGGAGCCAGATTTTGTTTGTGGCATGAGAGCCAATTTTGGCATGAGAGCCAGTTTTGTGGCAATGATAGCTGAGTTTGTGGCATTGATAGCCGGTTTTGGCGGCATTAATAGCCAGTTTTGGTGGCATTTATAGCCGGGTTTTTTGAAAGCCAAGTTTTGGTTGGTGGCATTGATAGCCGGTTTTGTTTTGTGGCATTGATAGTCAGTTTGTTTTGTGGCATTGATAGCCTCTTTTGGTGGCATTTATAGCCTGTTTTGGTGGCATTTATAGCCGGTTTGTGGCATTTATAGACGGTTTTGATTTGTGGCATCTATAACCGGTTTTGGTTTTCAAAAAAGATGCAAGTATCGATTTAAAGTTGCCTCCTTGCTGAATGGTCTTGCAAGTATCGATGGAATGTCGCATCCTTGCTCATTCGGTTGCAAGTATCGATAGAATGTCGCATCCTCGCGGATTTGGTTGCAAGTATCGATGGAATGTCGCCTCCTTGCTTTTCAAAAATTTTGGTTTTGCGGGTACTAACTTAATGTCGTTTCCCCATGTTTTTTGAAATTTGTGGTTTTCTTGAACCTTTGGGTTATGGATATCAACTGAAATGTTGCGTCTCCATGGTTTTTAGGTTTTTTCGAACCTTTGAAACTTGGGTTGTGGATATCAACTGAAATGTTGCGTCTCCACGGTTTTTTTTTTGTTTGATTTTGCAAGTATCGACGAAATGTCGCTTCCCTGCGATTTTGGAAATGTCGAACGTGGTTCGTATTCTTCCGATTTGTGCGAGTATCGACTAAGCGTCGCTTCCCCACGGTTTTTTAAAAAACCATTTTTTTTGTTTAAAGACACGAGGGTCATAAGTTTTGACCTAAAACCATTTTGGCAGTAAAAGGAAGAATGGGCTAGGGTGGAAATCCCTGAATCCTGATTTTTATTTAAAACCATGAATTTTGGGTTCAATTATTGAAAACTTTGGTCAAGTTAGGGAGAGGTTCCTAAACTTGGAATTTTTGAACAATGAAACGGTAAAAGCAAGCATTGTTTGAATTTCTAGAAATTTCAACATTTGATATGAAAATTCTAAAATGAGTGGGTTTAGCGAGCGAGTACTTAGAAACCGGTTTCGGCCATACAGGCATTGCTCTTACCCAATTGGGTAAGTCTTCAAGGGTAGTACCGCTTTAAGAACTTGTCGTTGATGGGCAGCATACATCTGTCCCCTTCCATGTTTAGGAGTGCGTATGCGCCGTTGGAGAAAACCTTGTCGATGACGTAGGGTCCCTCGCATTTTATCTCGAACTTGCCTTTGGACTTGTGAGCGAAGACCATTGGTCTTTTTACCACAAGAACCAAGTCACCCTTTTTGTAGGTGCGTTGCCTGACCTTTTTGTCGAAAGATCCTAACATGCGTGCTTGGTAAAGTTCAGTGCTCGCAACTTGACATTGCTTTCTTAAGTCATGTCATTTTGCAAAGATACCCTCAATGAAGGAATTTGTACTTCCAAGGGTACGACAGCTTCACATCCATAGACTAGGGAGAATGGTGTGCTATGGGTTGGTCCTTGAACAGTGGTTCGATAGGCCTACAAAGCTTTAGACAGTTTGTCGCTCCAGTCTCTTTTGTGACTAGAGACCATTTTCTTGAGGATTTTGCAGAATGTCTTGTTAAAAGCTTCTGCTAATCCGTTTGCTGCCGGATTGTATGGAGTCGAAGGACAGCTTTAGATTTTGTATTTGTCGTAGAACCTATAGAATCGATGATCCTGGAATTGTGTTCCGTTATCATGGACGAATCTTTTGGGTATGCTGAAACGATAAATGATGTTGGTGCGCAGGAACTGAAGGACTGATGAGGTCTTCATTTCGTTAAGCTTAAATGCTTCTGACCACTTGGAGAAATAATCCGTACAGGCGAAGATGAAGCGATGACCTATGCTCGAAGGGGGAGAAATAGGACCTATGATGTCCATACCCCAGGCTTCGAAAGGCCATGAGATCGTTGTAGGATGCAGGATCTTCTGTTGGAAGGTTCGAAGGTGGTTCCTCCACAATATTTTCGGAGGCTTCCATCTCTACGAAACCTTCTGGGGTTTCAAGGGCATTTCCAGACCAAGGTTTTGTTCCTTTCCACGGGTCTTCTTGATCGGCAATTTTCTCAAGGCTTGCTATGAGATGATCCCAATCGCCTGTTGAAACCGGGTTGAAGTAAGGTACTTCTTTTGGTGACATGGGTTCTTCTGGGTCAGAAGACCATACGCCTGTGCCATCGGACAACTCCTCTTCATTGTCAGAGAAATCGTACCAATTGGATGAGCTTCCTGGATCTTTGTCAGGTGACTCATCGAAGAGATATCCAGGGAGATCGATGTCTTCATGGACTTGAGATGTTAAGGCTTGGTCAGTAAATTGACTTTTAAGCCTTTGTGTCAATTGTCTCAGAGGAGTGTCGGGATCATACCCTAGCCCATGTGAAGACTTTTCTACATGGCCATAGTGTCTCCAATCTTTCAGCTGGCTTTTGGTCAAGACGGGCCCCAATGGCGTGAGAATACCGTGTCCTTCTCCCAAACCGACTGGGTTTTGAGCGTCATAGCCCATTTTCTTCATAATAGCTTGTGCCACAGGGCTATATAAGGATAGTTAAGGCATACCATCATTTTGGGAGGGTTCAAGCATGGAGTTTGATGAAGAAGCATCCAATCTATGGAAGAAGATCGACTTTTCCTTTGCTGAAGTTGCTGGAACAACGAAGGAAGCTGACGTAGGATCTTCTATGTCAGAAGTTGTCTCGATTGGAGTAAGAGCAGGCTGAACTTGCTGAGTGTCAGCTTGGCTTGATGATGTGTCGTCTTCTGGCTCTGAGTCCGAATCCGTGTCTTGCATGATAGACACGAAAGAGACAACAAATTTGCCCCCTGGTTTTTGTTTTTTCTTCTTCACTTTAGTTGTGATGACCAAAGGCTTTGAAGTCTTGAGGGAGATGATGAAGGGAGTTTGAATGCTCTCTTCGGATTTACCGGATGGTTTGTTTTCTTCCGGTGATTGTTGAGGAGCCTTGCCTTTATCTTTCTGCAGATTTTCGGCAAAGGGTGTTGTGTGCTTCTCCTCTTCTTCTTTCTCACCTTCATACATCTGGGAGTCTGCAAAGTGGACTTCTTTACCTTTGAAGGGTTTTCTGTCCGCAAAGACTCGATGTATATGCCGTCATCGCCAACAAACTTGATGCATTGATGTAGAGTTGAAGGGACAACGCCATTCTCGTGGATCCTGGGGCATCCGAGAAGGATGTTGTAGCATGAAGGGGTTTTTATCGCTCAGAGATAAGATCACCGATCTGCAACTTGAACCTGATTTTGCCGATAGGCCTTTGAGTACTCCCATCGTATCAAAAGATAGATATAGATGTGTGGCTCAGCTTGCTGGGTGGGATGCCCAACTCTTTGAAAGCAGAAGTGGAGATGAGGTTGAGTGTAGAGCCTGGGTCGATCTGAACTCTGTGTATAGGCATTTCCTTGATGTACCTTGTGAAGTACAGGGGCCGGTTGTGCCTTGTTTTGCCAAGTAGGAGGTCATCCTTAGTGAAGGCGATGGTTGCACTGGCTGCTTTTTGAACCGAGAGGCATTCAATGCATGATCCCTCAGTTTTCTTCTTCTCTCCCTTTGAGGAATTTTCTGAGTTTTTGACCCGGTATTTCATTTCAATTTGGAGGACTTGTGGGGCATGTTTGTCGACATCCTCATTCAGCTTCTGTAATTCTGAAATGAGGTTATCACGAGTGAGCGGAGACATTCGCAATAAGTCTAGAATGTGCAGACGTGCAGGTTTCTGCTTGAAATGTTCGATCAAGTCATACTTGAAAGCCTCCTTGGGGCTTACATGTTCATCATTGTTGCCACTAGGGGCACTTACAACATCTTTTCCCGAAGGATTTACATAAGTAAATGAAGCTTGGTTGTAATTCTTGTGGTAGTCCCAGCCAGAGCGGGTGCCTCTACCAACTTCGAGAGCTTCTTGAGAAGGGTATTCGTTTGGAAGATCGTCCTCAGGATCAAGAGACTGTCGTTTTTCATTTACTGAGGATTTATCTGCAGCAGAGTTACCATCCTCAGTGATTGTGTTACACGGAGCATTTTCCAGGAAAAAGTCCTGAACAGCATCCAGCAACCTTTCTTCTTCGTTGACCAATTTATTGTCCCAAGCATCAATAGCTGGTGATTCTTCAGTCAGGAAGGGTGTGAGCTTTGAAGTCACAGTCTCAGGAGAAGAAACCTGAGAGGGTGTCGTCTCAGTGAAAGTCACGTGAGATGAGGTGGCACTAGAGGATACATTGCTAGGTGTCGTCGGAGTGTAAGTGATCTCATCAGACGATGCTTCGGAAGAGCTATAATCCTGGATTATCACATTACAGGAAGCTCTGACAGGAGACCTTGCCTGATCGGAGTTAGACTCATCCTCAGATGTAAGAGGATCGTCTATCCAGCAATTTTCTCCATTTTCAGGAGTTAAGGGAGGATGTACCTGATGGTCTTCAAGAACTTCAGGCTCGGGATTGCGAGGAGGCTCGTTGACGCGGTCTTGCTCTTGCTCTAGAGCGAGATACTGCAAGATCCTTGCATATTGTTCAAGATCAGGAATGGGAGCCAAATCTTATTCTTCATCAACTCTTTGTGGCTCAACATGGTCGGGTTCCACTGGAGCAATGATGGGTGCTGTGTCAGCAGCATTTTCTTGTATAGCCTCTTTGTCTTCTTCATCATCAGACCAGGATCCTTGTGGCTGTAGGGGGTTATACCAGATTACTAGCATAAGATGAGTCTCAGGAACCCATTCTTCATCGGAGAGATATTCTCCTGTTTCGAGGGACTCCTCCCACTCGTCGGTGTAATTGGATTCGAATCCTTCATCGGTGTCGCTGGACTCGTATCCATCAATGGAGAATCTAACTACCGAATTGCAATAGTATAATGCCCCCTGCGTGGCTTCATTGTATTGAGAATGCATGAAATCACTGAGAGTGAATTTTCTTACCCCTTTGAAGTCTCTGGAAGGGACATTTTTGTTGCCTCCAGTGAAGCGGTAGAGGAAGCCTCTACCTTTACTTGGACTTCTTTTTTTGGTTGGGTCTTCTCTTGCCATTTGAGCTTGAGGAGATGTTTCCTAGCCTGCCTTCGCTGTTGAGCTGTAGGCTTTGTTTTCACGACCTCTCAATTTTCATCTTCCAGGAGATCGAGATGTACCCATATGGGTTGTCCATCTGGTGTCGGGTAAGGAACCAGTTTTTCGGATGCTTGGATTGTGTTTATCACCTTGAAGGAAGTAGTGATCTTCTTCTTCGGTGATTTCGATGTTTGTCCACATGACACCATGTTGATGGAGGCAAACCCATAGTTTTTGTCAAAGGTGATGACTCCGTTTTTCCACATCTCGTTTATTTTCTCTCTCACAACAAAGCATTGATTGAGAGGATACGAGATCATCTGGTGGTATGGACAGTACCGAGGATCATTGGTTTTGCTCACATCACCCGGTCTTTTGGGTTCAGGCAAGGTGAGCTTGCCATTTGCCACGAGAGCCCCGAAGATTTCATCAACATCTTCATCGAACGGGTATTTCTTTTCTACTCGCTCTTTGAAGGCATCAGAGAGTTCAGGTCTCTTACCAGTAGATTTGTTTTCAGCTTTCTTTGGTGGCTGAGGAGCTGACTTGGTTTGCACATTGAGGACATCTTTTTTCTTTGGTTTAGAGGTTCCAATGGCGGTTGGCTCTTTTCTTGATGATTTCTGACTGTTGAGGTCTTTAATCACCGTTTCAGCTTCCATGGAAGCTTCTAGGAGTTCTCCCAGGTTCTTTGATTTGTTGTCGATGATCATGGAGCGGATTCTAGCTCTCATGTTGTTTCGGCAGATGTCGACTAGCGACGCTTGTGGAAATACATCAGAGCATTTGTATGCCATTGCTTTCCACTTGTGAATGAAGTCATATGTTGACTCATTCTCCCCCTGTTTTAGGCTGCACAGTTGAGCCATAGTAGCGGGATGATCCTCACCTTTGAAGTGAATCAGGAAGCGTGTCTCTAGCATGGCCCAGTTTTGGATGGAGTCCTCCGGCAAAGTGGAGTACCAATCAAAAGTCGTACCTTTTACGGTACTTGCAAAGAGGCGGATCTTGAGTGCATCTTGATCCGCGATAGCTCCCGTCAAGATCTTGAAGTGGATGACGTGTTGTCTGGCTGATCCTTTCCCTGCATATGTTTGGAGACTAAGATGCTTGAATTTTGTAGGGAACGAGACCGAGTCCATCCATAAGGGATATGGTGGCTTGATCCCATGTTCCTTGAGTATATCCTATTCTTTTGCTTTGGCGAGGATACTGTCTATATCCATTTTGGTAAGGGTGCGTGACTCATTTTCTTCTCCATTTACCTCATCATCTTGATGATTTGGAGGAGGTTCATTGTTCGTCTGATTTTGGAAGGCGATGAGAAGGTTTTCCATTAGAGTCTCAATCCTCTGCTGGCCTTGTTCCAACTGCTGGATGCGTGTGAGCGCATCATCTTGAGGTGGATTGTGAGGTGGTGGCTCAGAATTTGTAGCCAGGACATTCATCCCTCGAGATTCGAATGAAGAAACTGTCTTGGTGACTGAGCTGGGGCTCATTCTTTTTTATGAAGAGCTTGAGGAAGGATCACTCTGCCGTCCTATGCTTGAAGGAGCAGGGGATTCTTCTGAATGTCTTCTTGTCCTAGAGATGCTACGGTCACCGGACGTCGGACATGGATTTTTGTTGCTGACTTTTGGCGTCTTCTGGTTTTTCCAACCATATGGACACCAGCAATTTGGTTGGGTCTTTCTTTTTTGACCCATTTGGGAGAGACTTGAAGTGTAGGATGCTGGGTCCTTTGCTTCTCTAGTCTCTTTTGTCGACACGACGCGCGGCGGTGTATATGACAAGCAATTTGAGCTTCGGTCAGCTATGGCTGGGCTTTGACAATGAAAGATGTGCTCCCTCGGGCGCAGCAGCCAAGCCTGTCTTCTTTGTAGCTAGGCAAGGACAGGATGCGTACCCGGTCCTTCGCCTGTTGCAGCGAAGCTTTGAGTTTTTCGAGTTCGGCCCCTGTAGATATGAAGGGTCGAACCAAAGGATTGTAGGCCTTAGCAGGTGCCTGCAGAGGCCTTGTGATGCATGATCTGATTTTGGGCTTGTAGGAACAAGCCAGCTCATGCTGGGTTGACTTTGGAGTCAGGTTGGAGATGGGTCTCTTCTCTTTCATGTAAGCAAGAGGGTAGAACTGGTTCTCCTTGAGTGGGGCCAGGTATGCTGGCTTGTTGGATGTTTAGGACCTTCTTTGTTTTGGTGAAGGTCTTGGGGACCAAGTCTTGGGATAGACCTGGTCGTTTGCGGGTCGACGCTTCGTGGGGGTGCCACGGGCTTCGGGCCTTTTGGTGCTCGCCTTTGGTGTCACGGTAGTGACACGTTGAGAGACGAGCTTCTACTTCTTGGAAGGAGCAATTTGTTCTTCGGGAAGTGGGAAGGGTCCCAGCGTCCCAAAAACAATAGTCTGGGGAGTCAAGGTCGACCCGGAGTTCAGAGAGTTACCGAGGGAATTGACTCTTCAGCAACTGATGGGGCGCTTGTAAGTGCGCGTGGTTTGCTTCTGTTGAAGCATGAGTTGGTGCTTGTTCTCATCAAAAGTAATGGTTAGCGAAGCTGCCATTGTTAGTTTTCAAGAGATTTTTGAAACAAGACCACATCCATTAGTAATCACAAGAATATAATGATCATAAATGGGAAGTTCTATAGCTTTGTCTTTTCAAATTGCTAGAGGGATATGACACAAGTAGTATGAAGAAGGCAAAACGCCATAGGGGATACAATTATTCTGATCGCAGGTATGGTAAGCCCAGAATGAGTGTCCCAGTGACTGCTAGAAGCAATTGTGAACCTAAATTCGACTTATCGAAAAGCAGAGCTTGCTCGATGTAAGAAGAATATAAGGTTGGAGTTATAAATACCGCTAGACATAAATGTTTGGAGACCGCATCCATGAGATGAGATTCTCTATTTTGAAAGGTCAAGAATGGATTCATCTGAGAGAGCAGATGGTATTCCGATCCAAATACGGTCTCAGCGATTTCCACGAGCGCCAGTACTCAGAAGGGAATGAATCATAATTTCTCTGTTCTGAATCCAAAAATAACGGAAGTTTTTTTTTTGAATTTTTTTTTTGAAATTTTTTTTTTAAAAAAAAAATTTTATTATTATTTTTTTTTTAAGATTTTTTTTAAAAAAATTTTCTTTTATTATTTTAAAGTTTTTTATTTTGAAATTTTTTTAATTTAAAAGACGAGAGAGTACACATAGGCCTCCTAACCCGGTCTTATGAAATCTCGATTGATAGAATTGTCCCCAGGTAAAGGTAGGATTACTTAATGAACCCGTTTGGAGGACCCTTGCCTAGAACACTCAAGCTATCTCCACACTCTGGACAAGGCTTTTCTTGAATCAACCATGATCAAAGAACGCAATTGGTTTAACCTTAGTGGTCTATGTCTTTTTTCTTTTTTTTTTAGATCTCAAATAGACTCATCGAAGAGAAACGATGGCCCAAATCCTTAGTCGAGCAGGCTCAACATTTCTGCAAGCACGATGAATGATGGGAGAGGATCAAGGTTTCTCAATTTTGAATCTAAAATGAAAATTCTATTTTTTTGATTTTTTTTAGATCTCTAATGAACTCATCGAAGAGAAACGATGCCCCAAAACCTTAGTCGAACATGCTCAACATTTCTGCAAGCACGATGAACGATAGAAGAGGATCAAGATTTCTCAATTTTGAATCCAAACAGAAAAAACTGATTTTTTTTATTTTTTATTTCTTAGATCTCTAATGAACTCATCGAAGAGAAACGATGGACCAAAACCTTAGTCGAACAAGCTCAACATTTCTGCAAGCACGATGAACGATAGGAGAGGATCAAGGTTTCTCAATTTTGAATCCAAACTGAAAAATCTGATTTTTTTTTAGATCTCTAATGAACTCATCGAAGAGAAACGATGACCCAAAACCTTAGTCGAACAGGCTAAACATTTCTACAGGCACGATGAACAATAGGAGAGGATCAAGGTTTCTCAATTTTGAATCCAAACTGAGAAATCTGATTTTTTTTTAGATCTCTAATGAACTCATCGAAGAGAAATGATGGCCCAAAACCTTAGTTGAACAGGCTCAACATTTTTGCAAGCACGATGAACGATAGGAGAGGATCAAGGTTCAAATTTGAATCCAAACTGAGAAATCTGATTTTTTGTTTTTTTTTTTAAATCTCTAATGAACTCATCGAAGAGAAACGATGGCCAAATCCTTAGTCGAACAGGCTCAACATTTCTGCAAGCACGATGAACGATAGGAGAGGATCAAGGTTTCTCAATTTTGAATCCAAACTGAGAAATCTGATTTTTTTTTTTAGATCTCTAATGAACTCATCGAAGAGAAACAATGGCCAAATCCTTAGTCGAACAGGCTCAACATTTCTGCAAGCACGATGAACGATAGGAGAGGATCAAGGTTTCTCAATTTTGAATCCAAACTGAGAAATTTGATTTTTTTGTTTTTTTGAAAAGAGAAAGACTGGAGATAAATTCAAAGAATTAGAAATTTCCAAAAAATCTCATCTCATTTTTTTAGATGCGAGATCCAACATAGGCCACCAATTAGAAAGTAGCCAAGGAATCCAGAAAAGAAGTATAAGCATAGAGCAAAAGATATGATATGCAGATATTTTATTTCTAGCATCGTGTTCTCAAATGAATGAGTCCCACCGGGTGTGCCTGCTTGATGGACCGCGCATTCCGCTCGGTGCTACCGAGTTCGGCGGACGTGGGAGTCCGTAGGGTCCGACCCTTTCTCGACCGGGGGGCAGAAGCGGGTATCAACAGTTTTTTGTGTGTGTGTGCCAGGTTTTCTATTTTACTTGGAATTGCAAGCGGTGATCCGGAGATCGACCTTCGCAAGTAAAAAGGAAATCAACTTCTTTCGAGTTTCCATTGCACATATATTTAAGAAAATAGACATTTTTCTTGATTTGCCATGAAAGGTAATTTTTTTGACATTTATAGCCGACTTTTGGCGTTTATAGCCAATTTACAATTCTTATCAATAATGAAAGACAAGAGTTATGATTTTTGTCTCTTTTAGAAAAATACAAACTACAATGAAAAGCAAGAAAATGAGGATCTAACTTCTCAGGAGATTGTGGGGGACTCGTTTCGATTGACGGTCACAAGTCATATGCTGACTTCGCCATCATCCATGCAGATGAGAACAAAGGATGCTCTTGATTCGCTTAGCTTGGCTATAACCTCAGGTTTTTAGAGGACAAAGACCAAAAAGAGGTCCTATGTCCAATAAAAAGCTAAGTAGACGGGCTGAAAAGCCACGTCTAAGCCATTGGAGGCAGAAGGAGAAAGGCAAGGACCTTAGGGGGGGGGTACCCCCCAAGGGACTTTTGTCACCTTGTAGTTGTGGCCGGTGCAGAACTTTCGCGGAGTTCTCTCTTTCTTTCTCTGGATTTTCTGTGCTTGGAAGCTGATCTAATTCAGATTTCTGGGAGTTGTTTGATTTTTTTTCATCTTTGGGAGTTGTTTGATTTTTTCTGATTTGGGTTTCTTTGGAATGCTCTCCTATTTATAGGCTCTTGGTAGCCATTTAGGAGAGTTTATGGGCTTTTATTGTCATTAAGTCGCATAATGGGAGGAGTTATAGGGTTTAATTCCTTTATTTTGTAACTCATTTTTCTTGGCGTTTGATTGGCCGCTGGAGATTGAGGGCATTTAATCGCCTTTAATAGCCATGATGAGAGGAGTTTCATGGGTTAAATGTCATGAATCAATTGACTTGTAACTCCCATTTGCTTGCTTCGGATTGGGCCGTCCAAATAAATGAATTAATGACTGTAACAAAGCTAGTCAATTAATTGCATTAAGTGGTCGCCGAGCAGTTGAAGAGTCGCGGGCCGTGCCGCGTCTTTTGGGATTCTTCCGGCGATGATCATCGATGGATCTTTATGTAGATCGACATTGGATGACCATGTAACTTCAGGTATTGGTTGCCAATAGTGGGTCGGTGTCATCTGCCTTGTCGATTTCTCAATCGGTCGGGTAGAAAGCGCACTTTTTTGGTTGACCAGTGATGGACCGCGCTCCTGCTCGGTTCTACCGAGGTCGGCGGACGTGGGAGTCCGTCGGGTCCGACCCTTTCGTAACCGGGGGGCAGGGGCGTGCATCAACATTTCTTTTTTTGTGGGTGTGCCAGATTTTCTATTTTTACTTGGAATTGCAAGTGGTGATCCGGAAATCAACCTTCGCAAGTAAAAAGGAAATCAACTTCTTTCAAGTTTTCCATTGCACATATATTTAAGAAAAGAGACATTTTTCTTGATTTGTCGTGAAAGGCGATTTTTTTGGCATTTATAGCCGATTTTGGCGTTTATAGCCGATTTTTGGCGTTTATAGCCGATTTTGGCGTTTATAGCCGATTTACAATCCTTATCAACAATGAAAGACAAGAATTGTGATTTTTGTCTCTTTTAAAAAAATACAAACTACAATGAAAAGCGAGAAAAGGAGGATCTAACTTCTCAGGAGATTGTGGGGGACTCGTTTAGATTGACGGTCGCAAGCCATATGTGGGCTTCGCCATCATCCATGCAGATGAGAACAGAGGATGCTATTTGATTCGCTTGGCTTGGCTATAACCTCGGGTTTTTAGAGGACAAAGACCAAAAGGAGGTCCTATGTCCAATAAAAAGCCGAGTAGACGGGCTGAAAAGCCATATCTAAGCCATTGGAGGCAGGAGGAGAAGGCAAGGACCTTGGGGGGGGTACCCCCCAAGGGACTTTTGTCACCTTGTTGCGGTGGCCGGTGTAGAACTTCCGCAGAGTTTTCTCTCTTTTTCTTTCTCTGGATTTCTGACTGCTGTCTGTTGATGTTCGTTGTGTGTCTGTGTTGTTTCTCTTCTTGGAGAGCCCTCCTATTTATAGGCTTTTAGGTAGCCTTTTAGGTGGGTTTATGGGCTTTTATTGTCATTAAGCCGCATAATGGGAGGAGTTACAAAATTGAATTGTTTATTTTGTAA
Source organism: Litsea cubeba (assembly GCA_012931725.1). Lineage (NCBI taxonomy): Eukaryota > Viridiplantae > Streptophyta > Magnoliopsida > Laurales > Lauraceae > Litsea > Litsea cubeba. Next base: position 60,062,928 of record CM022946.1, read on the forward strand.
CTCCTTTTTCTTGGCTTCTGATTGGCCGGAGGAGATTGAGGGCATTTAATCGCCTTTAATCGCCATGATGGGAGGAGTTTCATGGGTTAAATGCCATGAATCTCTTGACTTGTAACTCCCGAATGCTTGCTTCTGATTGGGCCGTCCAAAGAAATGGATTAATGACTGTAATAAAGCTAGTCAATTAATCGCATTAAGTGGTCGCCGAGCAGCTGAAGAGTCGCGGGCCGTGCCACGTCTTTTGAGATTCTTCTGTTGATGATCATCGATGGATCTTTATGTAGATCGACATCAGATGATCATGTAATTTCAGGTGTTTGTTGCCAACAGCGGGTCGGTGCCATCTGTCCTGTCGATTTCTCGATCGGTCGGGTGGAAAGCACACTTTTTTGGTTGACCGGGTGGCGATCAATACTGTCTTCGATACTCTTGATGATTTACCCGTGTTTTGGACGGATGTCAGAGGACTTGGTGTCTCAAAAGCATGAATTTTGGAAAGTACCAGAGGCTGGGCCCTTCGAATCGCGAAAAAACGACGAAAACCGGGGTTTCCGGGGCTTTCCCGGCGACCCCGGGGTCCAAGTTCGCCGGCGACCCTGGCCCAGGGTCGCAGGGGCCTGCGACCTTGGCCCAGGGTCGCAGGGGCCTGCGACCCTGGGGGGGTTTTCCCCCTTTCGTGTCCCGTTTTGCGTCCGTTTTTGTTTTTTTTTTATTCTTTTTTCTTCTGTACTTTTCCTTGACATTTTGACCATTTATTGGCCTGATTTCTTTGTAGGAAACCTGATGAGAATCCTTGCATTTTATTTTGAAAAGTTTCCAATTTCCTGAGAAAGCCGAAGACTTTGTCGCGCAGAGCTGCCGATTTTCCGTCAGAAGCTGAAACTGGGCCAAACGATGTCGGAATGACCTGAAATTTGGTGTGAAGCCTCCTGAGCAATAAATAAGACCAACCATAGGCTTTTGTTTGAGTTTCGAAGCCGTTTGGGGTCCTATCACCTGCAGACTTGCTTTTTGTCGCGATGAAGATGTCGCGGTTTGATGTGTGGTCAACCGATGTCCGATTGACTTGAAATTTGACAGGGAACCTATTGGAGTCATTTTAAGATGATCCATAGGTTCTGTCTTGGAAACCATGGTCCCGGAGAGCTTTTGTCGCCGAGAGCTCCTTTTCAGCTGTCGGAGAAGCGAAGTTAGGCCAAATGATTTTGAAATGGCCCGAAACTTCTTGTGTACTCCTCTTTTGGCTGTCTGGTAGAATCTTGCAGTTTTTGTTTGATTCTGACAAGATTTGATTTTTGGAAGCAGCATTGCCTATTTATGGCAGGTTGCGACTTCATGTAGCTCTTTGGATCTTGAAAAGGCAAAGTGACATTTTTGGTGTCAACAAATGCCCCCTCGAGGTACAGCGGCGAGTTGCTTAACTTTTGTAGTCGATGTGCCTCGAAGAGATTTTTTGAAGGAGAGCCTGTGACTTGACCAAGAGTCTTTGAGCAATCTTTCTTTTTGGTATTTGTAGCCTTTTGAGCTTCCAGGGGAATTTTATGGTAGTGAAAGGGATCACGTACCATCTCGAGGCAAAGTTTTGAAGATGACATCAGGGATGTGGATTTGGGTTTTGACCTTGTGACCTAACAGGCTATATATGGCAGGTTAGGGGGTCAGGTTTGGTTTTGATCGTGTGACCCAACAAGCTGTATGTGGAATGTTGGGGGATCAATTTTGGTTTTGATCTTGTGACCTAACAGGCTGTATGTGGCAAGTTAGGGGATCAGGTTTTGGTTTTTGGTTTTGGTCTTGTGACCTAACAGGCTATATGTGGCAAGTTAGGGGACCAGGATTTGGTTTTATTTTTGTGGAATGTCAATTTCAAGAATTTGGCTCAATTTGGTAGATGAGGCTGGATGGTTTGATTTTTGGAAGCTCATGGGGCTTGGAATTTTCTTCTGTATGGTCCAATCAACTCAAAAGAGGCATGGAACCATTTTTGTATGCTCTTGGTAAGAGGGATTTCTCTTTGACTAAAAGCCCAAAAAAAATTTTCTTTTTCTTTTTTTTTCTTTTTTTTTTTGTGTGCCTAGGTGGTCAAACCTGGCTCATATGGGCTAACCCATGGGACCTTAAGCTTTTGAAAATGGCTTAGATCTCATATGGTGTCATTTTTGTAAAGAATATCCAAAAATATCTCATTTGAATAGAGAATATCTAAGAATATCTTTATTTGGAGAGAATCTCTCATGATCCCTTTATTTTTGGGATAGAATATCTCAAGATATCTTTCTTTTGGGAAAGAATCTATCATAGATTTCTTTTTGGGAGAAAATCCTTCAAGATATCTTTCTTTTGGGAAAGAATCTTTCTAATCTCTTTCTTTTGGTAAGGTTACTAATTAGTAACACTTACCTCTTTCTTCTTTCCTTCTTTGGTTTGCTCTCCTCTATAAAAGCAAGGAGAAGGTTGGATCTCTTGCTCTTATTACTTTCTTTTGCAATAATCTCAAGAGGGCTTCAAGACCAAGAGCTTTTCTTCTTCAAGATCTTCAAGAGTTTTCTTCTTCTTCTCCATCAATGGCTTCAAGTAAGTTCTTCTTTTTCAAGAAAACTCCATTGTAGGAAAAAAATAAAGTTCTTTTCTTTTTTTTTTTGTTTCTTTCTTTTCTTTTCTTCTTTTTTTTTTCCACGTGTTTGCTTCCCCTTTTTTTTTTGTACACGTTTTTTTTTTTGCTTTCTTTTTTTTTTTTTCATGTTTGTTTTTTTTTTGGGTGGGCCGTACGGACAGATCCGTACGGATCTGGCTGTGGGCCACGTGGCCTGTGGGCCAGCCCTCATTTTTTTTTTCTTTTTTTTTCCCTCCCCCTTTTTTTTGAGAGAGTTTCTTTTCTTTCTTTTTGTTTTCTTTCCCCTCTTTTTTTTAGAGAAAGTTTCTTTTTCTTTCTTTTTTTTTTCTTTTTGCTCATCATGATAATGCATTTTTTTTTTTTTTTTGCAAACCTAGATGTTCATGCATGCCTTTAATTTGTAAATTAAATTTGTAGCATGATGTGATAGCATACCTGAAAGTTTTTGCAAATTTGGGAACTTGGAGCTCGCAGTGATGTTGAGCCCTTCCTGATTTTGCGGAGACTTTTAGGTTTCGAAAGTTTGGAGTTTCGGAGCTCGCAGCGATGTTGAGCCCATCTTCAAGCTTTCTATTTCTTTCGGGATAGTTCCTTTTCTTCGGAATTGCCCCGTCATCATGTCAAAATTTCGCCAGATTTTTTTTTAGCGAGATTCTGTCATTTTGATGTTTGATCTTTTTCTTTTCCATCCTTTTCAGGTGGTTCCTCCAGAGCGAACAAGGGTAAAGAGCCTGCTACAAGCGTACCTCGTCGATCTTCTAGATCTTCTAATCCGGCTGTTCAGCAGGCTTTTGAGAAGGTCCAGTATGTTGAGAGAAATCTGGAAGAGTGCGACTCCCTCAACAGAGATGAGATGAGGCAGCGACTGATCACTCTCAAGGGAGAGGAATTCTATAAGATCATGGTAAGCAGTCGTCCATGGGTGATGGAAGATCAGAGCGTTTTGCCCAAGCCTACCTTCTTCTTTGGTGATGCAGTCCCTGATGACATTACTGTTGGGATTGGTGTATGCCCTAAAGCCCACTAGTTGCATTCTCATCTTTTGTTACTGGTTATTTAATGAAAAGACTCTTGTATGCTTAAACATGTATATATGTATGGTTGTGTAAGGCCCATTGTTTCTAGTAAATGAATTAGGTGTGTAGTGTCTACACACAGATAGGTCTTATTCATGGACAACTGGAAACATCATATTTGTTCATAACTGAAAGATGGAGCTGGGCACTTCATCTTGGTAGAAGTTATAATGAGATACTCTCCTATAAAGGGTGACATACCTAAGTCATGGGAGGCCTTTCCCGGATCTATCTCATTAGTGCATGTGTCATGCATTGAACAGGACCGTTGTAGGTGTGATCTCTAAAATAGTACTATCACAGAAAAGAGATCAAGTCACCTCATGCTACTAAGTAACCGGTGCTCTTAATCTTGAGCATTTGTGGATGAACTGACGAAGTCAAGTTCTTGTGCTTTAATTCACTATGGGTGAGATTCTATTCATGGGTCAACAGCTCTGTGTTTTGGGTACTCGGACTTGATCAGTTGGGACGTGCAAATGCAATATAGAATCTATGCCATCTGATGATGGAATAATCGTCCCCTTAGAATTATCCGATTAATCATCAAAATCTAAGATCTTAGTATATGGATGTTCCATATGAATATTGAACTTGTGGGTCGCTCCCTGGATCAAGAGAATGATATTCGAGTGATGATTATGTTTAAGGATATGAAGTTCTAAGGTTTAGATGTAATCGGGAAGGTTGATAGTACATGTGATAACCTGACTCGATTATGGATGTTACATAGAGGGGCATTCAGGTCATTACACTTAGTAGGTCGAAGACAACCGTCATCTTATGACGAGCTTATTATAATATATATTTGTCCTTGGAGTTCAACCATAACTCTTTAGTGGAATGAGTTAAGGTTAAAATGGTCTTAATGTTGCTATGGGTTTAGCATGGACATTTTGGTCATTTTGGGAGCCAATGGCAAATATGTCTTTTGGTCCCTTCTCTAGTCACTTACCAAGATTGGCATGGTTTCCTAAGATGTTTAGATAACATGAGGATGAATTATTTTAGTGAAAAATAATTTTGAGTTTAAATTCAAATAGGCTTTTGATGGCATACATGAATTTAACTCTAGATAAATTGTATGTGGGCCATGGTGTGCATTGATATGTGGGACGTCCATAATAGGTTTTCCATGGGTAAGGTTTCCAACTTTGAGTAGGACTCTACTTGGAAAGTTGGACTCCTCTTTGGATTAGTATTCCTATGAGTTAGTTTCCTTTTAGGATTAGGAACTTAAAATTAGTAAGTGTTCTACAACTAGTATTACTAATTGTATGGAAAGTTCCTTTTAGTTTCCTTTTCTAATTGGAGTGTTTCTTAAAGGAAGTAAGTCTTTCTTGGACATCCATGAGAATTAGGAAAGATAAACTTCTAGGAAAGGTTTCCTAAGTTTCTATAAAAGGGAGAGAGCCTTCCCTTGGACGTCCTACACCATAACAAGGAGAATTACAAAGGTAGCACACGTCCAACACACTTTGTGAAACACTTTGCAAGTATCCTAAGAGTGCCCCACACGTCCAGCCCTTGGTTGCTTCTCTTCTTGATTGAAGAAGGCTTAAGGTCTGAGATTTTCCCTTGGAGAAATATTTCTTAATTCCTAGATTAAGATCCCACCATCTTAGCCAATCAGATTTGGAAGTGAGATAGAGGAGAAGATCAAAGGCAATACTATGCAAGAAAATTCCAGCAACTTGTTTGCAAATTGCAAGTCTGAGTTCGCGCCTTTGGATCTATTTTTTCAGAGATTTGAAGCCTACAAATCTTCGAGGTAATAGTCTTCTATCATCTCTATTAATTAGACACATGTTGGTCATGATTTAATGGAGTTTCTATGCGATTCTTTATGGCTGATTTCCGCTGCATAGTGCAGAAATCAGATTTTTTAAAATCTGTCATGCTTTGCATCAACCATAGTAGTCTCTTTGTGAGAAGTTTCAGATCTGAATCGCGATTTCTTTCAGTGGTATCAGAGCCACTCCATGTGAAATCATGATCCCATGTTGTGTGTAATTAATCCTAGATTGATTATGGGTATGGTGGCACCCTATTAAAGTTATGTTGTGATGCATGTTGTGTGCAAGTTTCATTAACATTGCTGGAATTTATTTTTCAGATTTGTTTAATGATGCACATAGTGAGTTTGCATGCACTAACCTCTTTGTTTGCAGCCATAATTAGCATCCTTGATGGTTCGCATGTATGTTGTGTGGATTTGGATGTTTTTTAATTAGTTGGAAAGTGTACGATTGCGCGGTTAGCAATCATAGGAAGTTGTAAAGTTTCCTTAATTTTATTCCAACTAGTCTTGATGTAAGCTTTCTTGGAAAGCATAGGAATCTCCAATGTAATTTTGGTTTTGTTTCAAGACAAGAAGGTTGCAAGAAATTGGAGTCCTTGGAGATGAAGGAGTCAAGACTTCTAGATGCATGAGGAGTCCTAATTCGATTAGGATTTGAAATCCTAAGAGCAAGGAGCCATCAAGGAATGCATACTTTTATTTGCTTTTATATATGGAATGCATGGTTGAATGCTTTATATAATTGCTATAATTGTCACCTAGAAACATGGCCACCGTTAGGTTCTAAAATTGGCATCTTTATTGTATTAGATTGTTTTTAGTTTGGCAAATTGTTTTAAACGGAACTTAGACCAGCACCTTCTATTTGTCTAAGGTTTAAAATTGGATAGGGTTTAGTTTATCTTGGTACCCTTGGTTTCCAAAGGAGGCTAAACTAAAATCTAATTAGATGCTACCTATGGGTTTTCATAACCCAAGATAGGTTTTTGACTCTTTGAAGGGATTTGCTCAAATGTTTTAAAGCAAAGGTTATTTAATTTTAAGATGACTTAAGTCATGAATTTAATTAACCAAGTTTGCTAGATTTAAAAAGAGTTTTTGAGTAAAACAATGTAAAGGTCAAAAGGTATAAACCCTAACGATAAATAATCAAGTGGGAGAGGGGTTTTAGGAAAGACCCCACGGCCTTCCATTTTCGGTTCATGTTACCTCATTAAAGTGTTAGTGGGAACGGCCATCCCTTCGGTGGAGTTCTTTAACTAAAGACCGCTTTAATGGGTTAATGGGTGAACTAATGTGAATATTCGTAATGAGGTGTTAGTAGGAGCGGCCATCCCTTCGGTGGAGTTCTTTACTAAAGATCACTTCTATAGAATGTCAATGAAGTGTTGGTGGGAGCGGCCATCCCTTCGGTGGAGCTCTTTTCTAAAGTTCACTTCTAGGAAGGATAAAAGTCTCTTCCCTTCGGAAGACTTAATCATAGACATTCTGGGAATTTCATAAGAGATGGTTATACACTTGACATAAGACGGTGATGACCTCTCCTTAGGAGTTAAGGGTTATTAGTCATATGAGGCCAAACCAATCAGTGATTGGACTACCACTAGATGTGTTTCCAGATAGTGATAATCCAAATAAGTCTGCCTTAATTCAACGTGACTGTAGGCTCGGCCATCCCTTCGATGGAGGGTCTATGAGGAGGTTGAAACACTGATACATTATAATTGGGGTTGAATAATGTAAAAAGTTATTTGTGCTTTGTTTTTCCTTTTGTAACAAGCACCATATGCATATTACATATATACTGCATGTCTAATTATAAACCGTTTTATATCCAGAAAGAGATGGGAAAAGACTCTTTTAGTCCGTTGATGTGCATTCTTCGTGAGAATAAACTGACTGGCCCTAACTACGTAGACTGGAAAAGAAATCTTGACATAGTACTCACAGCTGAGGAGTACAAGTATGTCTTGCTGGAAAACTGTCCCGAAATTGATGCTAATTCTACTAATGACCAGCGAGAGGCTGAGAAGAAATGGAAGAAAGCGAATAGCATGGCTAAATGCTACATGCTCGCTTCCATGTCCAACGTGTTGCAAACACAGCACGAGCAAATGGACACAGCCTATGAAATCATGATGTCCTTGTCTGAGATGTTCGCAGACAAGAGCAGGCCAGCTAGGCAAGCTGCTATGAGGACCATCATGAATGCTAGGATGGCTGAGGGAACACCTGTCAGAGAACATATGCTCAAGATGATAGATTGTTTCAATGAAGCTGAGATTCTAGGGGCTGAGATTGATGCAGGGAGTCAGACTGACATGATTCTCGAAACTCTGCCGGAATCTTTCAATCAGTTCAAGCTTAATTTCAATATGAGCAAGATGGACATGACTCTACCCGAGTTAATGAAAGAACTCCAGGCGGCAGAGGCTATCATGAAGCCCAAAGCCCAAGCTCATTTTTTCCAGTCTTCCTCTAAACTGAACCCGAAAGGGAAGAAGTCCAAGAAGAAGCAGAATAAGGGAAAAGGGCAGAAAAAGAACAATGCTGGTAATCAGAAGGACAAGGGTACGGATGGAAAGCCCAAAGGGAAATGCTTCAAGTGTGGCCTCAAAGGTCATTGGAAGAAAGATTGTCCCAAGTTCCTGGCCTCAGTTAAGAAAGGTACATCTTTTTCATACTACATTGAAACTTGTCTAGTGGTTGATTCTACTGACTCATGGATAGTAGACTCAGGAGCCACTAATCATATCTGCAATTCATTGCAGGGGTTTCAGATAATGCAGAGAATTGAGAAAGGAGAGTTTGCCTTTAGAGTCGGAACTGGAGCTAAAGTTTGGGCAGTTGCAGTAGGAGTAGTTACCTTACATTTTCCATGTAATAGGATATTAGTTTTAAATAATGTTTTCTATGTTCCGGACATGAGGAAGAATTTAATTTCAGTTTCCAGATTGATTGAATTTAATTATTCTGTTTCTTTCCATTCTGGTGTTGATATCAGTAGAGATGGAAATATTATATGTTCCGGTAGAATACATGACAACTTATTTTATATATATCCTATTGCTCCTACACTGCATAATGTACAACAAGAAAGCTCAACTTCCCTTAAGAGGAAGGTATCTTCAATCAATGACACATATCTTTGGCACTTACGTTTGGGTCACATTAACCCAAAACGGATTCAGAGGTTGGTAGAAGATGGGCCCTTGAGCTCATTAGATTTCGAACCTTTTCCTCAGTGCGAATCTTGTCTCAAGGGAAAGATGACCAAACGGTCATTCTCTGGAAAGGGACTTAGGTCAAAGGAGTTGTTAGAATTGATTCACACTGATGTGTGTGGTCCTATGAACAAACCGGCTCGAGGAGGGTATGAGTATTACATCACCTTCACCGATGATTACTCTAGATATGGATATGTATACCTAATGCGACGGAAGTCTGAGGCGTTTGATAAGTTCAAACAATTCAAGGCTGAGGCGGAGCTACAACTAGGAAAACATATCAAAGCCCTTCGATCTGATCGAGGTGGCGAGTACCTCCTGGGTGAGTTCAAGGAGTACCTCACACAACATGGGATTGTGTCTCAGTTGTCTGCGCCGGGTACACCCCAGCAAAATGGTGTAGCGGAGAGAAGAAACCGTACCCTTCTTGATATGGTAAGGTCCATGATGAGTCATGCAACCCTACCTATATCTTTTTGGGGATATGCCTTAGAAGCAGCAGCATACATTTTAAATCTGGTACCATCTAAGTCAGTACCTAGGACACCACAAGAAATATGGACAGGTCGAAAACCTAGTTTAAATCATATCCACATTTGGGGTTGTCCAGCCTATGTACTGAATGATAAAGCTACCAAGCTAGAACCCAGATCGGAAATGTGCTACTTCATTGGGTATCCTAAGGGAACGAGAGGTGGCATCTTTTATCATCCAAAGGAGCAAAAAGTGCTCATCAGCACTCATGCTAGGTACTTGGAGGATGATTGTATGATGCACCAAGAGCTTAGTTGTAAAGAAACACTTGAGGAGATTCTTCCGGGATCTCCTATAACATCGGTACCAGATCCTGAGACAGTAGATGAACAAGATATTCCTTTGAACACTCCGGAGCCTCGTCGTAGTGGGAGAATTCCTAGACAGCCAGAAAGATATCTAGGAGTATCTTTTAAGACAGACTCTGAAGATCTGGTTGAGGATCCTACTAGTTATGATGAAGCAGTAACGGATATAGATGCTGACATGTGGCAGCAAGCGATGAAATCTGAAATGGATTCTTTGTATTCCAATCAAGTCTGGGAACTTGTAGATGCACCTGAAGGGATCAAACCCATAGGGTGCAAGTGGATCTACAAGAGAAAGAGAGGAGTGGATGGGAAGGTGGAAACCTTCAAAGCAAGACTGGTGGCGAAAGGATATACTCAGAAAGAGGGCATCGATTATGAGGAAACCTTTTCACCAGTGGCTATGCTTAAGTCCATAAGGATTCTCTTGGCCATCGCATGTCATTATGACTACGAGATATGGCAGATGGATGTCAAGACAGCTTTTCTTAATGGAAGTCTTGACGAATGCATCTATATGATGCAACCAGAGGGCTTCATTGCTAGTGGCCAAGATAACATGGTTTGTAAACTTAAGAAGTCCATCTATGGACTTAAGCAAGCATCTAGAGCATGGAACATCAAGTTTAATCAGGCAGTCAAATCCTTTGGCTTTGATCAAAACATTGATGAACCATGTGTGTATAAGAAAGGAAATGGCAAAGCAGTTGCATTTTTGGTTCTATATGTAGATGACATATTACTCATAGGAAATGATGTAGGTTTATTGTCATCCACAAAGGTTTGGTTATCCTCTCAATTTCAGATGAAGGATTTGGGTGAGGCCAACTATATCTTAGGGATCAAGCTTTTGCGTGATCGCAAGAATAAGATGTTAGCCCTATCCCAATCTTCTTATATTGAGAAGATATTGGTCAAGTTTAACATGCATGACTCCAAGAAGGGCCTCCTACCTTCTAGACATGGAGTACCACTGTCCCGAGATCAATGTCCAAAGACATCTGAAGAGATAGAGACCATGAGGAGAGTTCCATATGCATCCGCTGTTGGAAGCCTCATGTATGCTATGTTATGTACTAGACCAGATATTTGTTTTGCCGTTAGCATGGTTAGCAGATATCAGTCAAACCCTGGACCTATGCATTGGACAGCAGTTAAGCATATATTCAAGTATCTTCGGAGAACGAAAGATTATATGCTAACTTTTCGAGCAGATGATCTAACGCCATTGGCGTATACAGACTCTGATTTCCAATCTGATAGTGATGCCAGAAAGTCAACCTCAGGGTACGTCTTTACTTTGTTAGGAGGGGCTATATCATGGAGAAGTGTCAAGCAATCCTGTATAGCTGATTCTACCATGGAAGCAGAGTATGTGGCGGCATCGGAAGCTGCGAAGGAAGCGGTATGGCTCAGAAAATTCCTGTTGGAATTAGGAGTTGTTCCTGCAGTGCATAAACCGATTGTCATGTACTGCGATAACACTGGTGCTGTAGCACAGTGCAAAGAGCCCAGGAATCACAAGAAAGGCAAGCACATTCAGAGAAAGTACCACTTGATCCGGGAATTCATTAAGGATGGAGAGATAGTGGTGGAGCATATTGCTTCAGCAAATAACTTAGCTGACCCATTCACTAAGACTCTTACTGAGAAAGTCTTCACTTCTCATGTTGAGTCTATGGGTGTTAGGTTAGGAAGCAGTGATCTTTAGTGCAAGTGGGAGTTTGTTGGGATTGGTGTATGCCCTAAAGCCCACTAGTTGCATTCTCATCTTTTGTTACTGGATATTTAACTGGTTATTTAATGAAAAGACTCTTGTATGCTTAAACATGTATATATGTATGGTTGTGTAAGGCCCATTGTTTCTAGTAAATGAATTAGGTGTGTAGTGTCTACACACAGATAGGTCTTATTCATGGACAACTGGAAACATCATATTTGTTCATAACTGAAAGATGGAGCTGGGCACTTCATCTTGGTAGAAGTTATAATGAGATACTCTCCTATAAAGGGTGACATACCTAAGTCATGGGAGGCCTTTCCCGGATCTATCTCATTAGTGCATGTGTCATGCATTGAACAGGACCGTTGTAGGTGTGATCTCTAAAATAGTACTATCACAGAAAAGAGATCAAGTCACCTCATGCTACTAAGTAACCGGTGCTCTTAATCTTGAGCATTTGTGGATGAACTGACGAAGTCAAGTTCTTGTACTTTAATTCACTATGGGTGAGATTCTATTCATGGGTCAACAGCTCTGTGTTTTGGGTACTCGGACTTGATCAGTTGGGACGTGCAAATGCAATATAGAATCTATGCCATCTGATGATGGAATAATCGTCCCCTTAGAATTATCCGATTAATCATCAAAATCTAAGATCTTAGTATATGGATGTTCCATATGAATATTGAACTTGTGGGTCGCTCCCTGGATCAAGAGAATGATATTCGAATGATGATTATGTTTAAGGATATGAAGTTCTAAGGTTTAGATGTAATCGGGAAGGTTGATAGTACATGTGATAACCTGACTCGATTATGGATGTTACATAGAGGGGCATTCAGGTCATTACACTTAGTAGGTCGAAGACAACCGTCATCTTATGACGAGCTTATTATAATATATATTTGTCCTTGGAGTTCAACCATAACTCTTTAGTGGAATGAGTTAAGGTTAAAATGGTCTTAATGTTGCTATGGGTTTAGCATGGACATTTTGGTCATTTTGGGAGCCAATGGCAAATATGTCTTTTGGTCCCTTCTCTAGTCACTTACCAAGATTGGCATGGTTTCCTAAGATGTTTAGATAACATGAGGATGAATTATTTTAGTGAAAAATAATTTTGAGTTTAAATTCAAATAGGCTTTTGATGGCATACATGAATTTAACTCTAGATAAATTGTATGTGGGCCATGGTGTGCATTGATATGTGGGACGTCCATAATAGGTTTTCCATGGGTAAGGTTTCCAACTTTGAGTAGGACTCTACTTGGAAAGTTGGACTCCTCTTTGGATTAGTATTCCTATGAGTTAGTTTCCTTTTAGGATTAGGAACTTAAAATTAGTAAGTGTTCTACAACTAGTATTACTAATTGTATGGAAAGTTCCTTTTAGTTTCCTTTTCTAATTGGAGTGTTTCTTAAAGGAAGTAAGTCTTTCTTGGACATCCATGAGAATTAGGAAAGATAAACTTCTAGGAAAGGTTTCCTAAGTTTCTATAAAAGGGAGAGAGCCTTCCCTTGGACGTCCTACACCATAACAAGGAGAATTACAAAGGTAGCACACGTCCAACACACTTTGTGAAACACTTTGCAAGTATCCTAAGAGTGCCCCACACGTCCAGCCCTTGGTTGCTTCTCTTCTTGATTGAAGAAGGCTTAAGGTCTGAGATTTTCCCTTGGAGAAATATTTCTTAATTCCTAGATTAAGATCCCACCATCTTAGCCAATCAGATTTGGAAGTGAGATAGAGGAGAAGATCAAAGGCAATACTAGTGCAAGAAAATTCCAGCAACTTGTTTGCAAATTGCAAGTCTGAGTTCGCGCCTTTGGATCTATTTTTTCAGAGATTTGAAGCCTACAAATCTTCGAGGTAATAGTCTTCTATCATCTCTATTAATTAGACACATGTTGGTCATGATTTAATGGAGTTTCTATGCGATTCTTTATGGCTGATTTCCGCTGCATAGTGCAGAAATCAGATTTTTTAAAATCTGTCATGCTTTGCATCAACCATAGTAGTCTCTTTGTGAGAAGTTTCAGATCTGAATCGCGATTTCTTTCAATTACATACCAGAGGAGGTGTTTTCAGTTTTCCTTCACAGCAGATGGTGAGAAGAAGACTGTTACTACCCGGTCGATGTTTGATCGCACCGTCTCGATTCTGAGCCTTGCCCCCACGTGCCCTAAGAGGGAAGATCCTCCAAGTTGGGTGAGAAGGACAAATGTAATCAAGACCGGGGTTTTTGTTGGCGGTTCTCCTAGATATACGGAGAGGTCGCCTGTTGACATGGACTTGTTGATGCCTTCCAGCGGCTACCAGGGCTCTGATTATCCGTCGGTCGATTTGAGACCGGTGGGCCTTGGTATTTTCAGTGGTGACGGCAGCAATTGGATCAAGCCTTTTCGACTTCGAGGTCGTTTCAATGCTGACTCCGAGTGGAAGTCGTGGACTGATCGCGTCCTGCTAATTGGTGGCGCCGTTTTGAAGGAAGCCGGGATTTTTGATGCGGTCCGCGCTTTTAGGGAGACCGTGATCTTTTCCGACGAGGCCTTCATGGCTATGCTGGAGTCATTCCTCCCACAAACCAATACCTTCGTTGTGACGAATGGTGAGATTGGTTTTTCTTTGAAGGAGCTGAGCGCTATTACCGGATTGCCCATCCTCGGCAAACTCTATGAGGAGTTTATGCCGATTGACAGCGTCCTCGAGGGGCAGTCTGAGGAGTTCAGGCTTTTATACTTTCAGCTCGTCGCCTTCTATGATTTTTTGAAGGAGAAGGGGGGTTCGAAAGTTAGATCCAGCAGTTGGAAGAGTTTTTGCTCTTCATTCCCCAACTTTTTTGATAGTAGGGAGTCTTCTGATAGCGTGACCCAGGAAGCTGGAGCTCAGGATCCAAAGAAGATCTTGGCCATGCAAGAAGAGTTGAGAGATTTCTGTGCAAGTACAAACGCCATATGTCCTGACATTGCACTGCGGAGAGATCTCGCTGTTTACCTCACTTATTGGCTTGGTGAGGCTGTATTTGCTGGAGGAGATGGAACGCACATCAGGCCGCATTGTATTTTCCCGGCTTGTCAGATGGCGTTTGGAGAGCAGCTTGCTTTGGTGCCAGCTCTTTACTCCTACCTGTGTACCGAACTGCAGGCTGCTGCTTTTCTGGTTCGGCTTGGGCTTCCCATGAATAGGGTATTTTCAGCCCATATTTTTTATTCGTGGTATGTATACCACTGTCCTGGCTTCCATCGGCTGGGTGCTGCTCAGGATGATGATCCTCTCATGATTCGACTGGCTAAGGGCAAAGCCGTGTCCGAATCACTTTTGTTTGCCCGCATGAGGATCCGACGGTTCAGGGACGTCGAGATGGGGCAATCTTCAGTAAAGCTTTCTCCGGAGTTGCGGAAGAAGGCTTTTGATTTTGGTGCCTCCCGAGACTCTACCAGGGCGGGGTCGGGAAGGCATTATTCCTTGACAAATGCAGAGAGAGAGTGGCTTTTTAGCATACGTGTCGGCACGATGGTGTACCGCAGACATCTTTTCGTCGACATCCAGCCGTATGTACCCTCTCGCTTTGCTTTGCAGCTTGGCTTTTCTCAAGGCGTTGTTGGAGCGCCTTCAAGCATGGTGAAGCGCTTTGGAGGCTTACAGGACGGGAGAAATGCATGGGCTTTCTATAGTGCTGAAGACACTACAGCCATGATTTCTTATCCTGTGTTGCTGACTTCCCAGACTGCTGGCTTTGCGAAGTGGTTCGCGGAGAGCTTTTCGGCATATCGGGGGCTTTCCAAGAAGGAGCTTGATGTGAAGCTGGCATCTGGAAAGGGCCTTGGAAAGTCGGATGGCATCCGGCGAGAGGAAGTTTGGGCCTTCCTTTCTGGAGAGAAGCACAAAATAGGCTTTCTCGGTGACCAGGGCGTCATTGGTTCTGAAGCTGTTCGAGAGATACCTGATGAGGCTTTGGAGCAGCTAGAACAGGAGGAAGCCGAACTTGGTGCTTGGATGCAAGCGGCACAGAGGCAAGCTTCCGTGGAGCCTACTGGCGAGAGCAGACCATCTAGTGAGGAGTCGAGTGGCAAACCTGACTCTGACAGCGGGGTAGGTTCTTCTAAGAAGCGAGCCCGCAGAGGTAAGAGGAGGAGGAGTCATCATAGTAGCAAGGGGCAGCAAGAGGACTCTCCTAACTTGGAAGTTCCTCTTACTATCAATGAGGATGTGCCAGTGGATGCTGACGAGCCTCCGGAGAAGAGAAGCCGAGAAGAAGAGACCGTCGGTGAAGGTATGATTCTTCCTTTTTCTCTTTCCATTTCTTTTCATGGGATTTTTCCATGTTATGACTTGCTTCTTGTTTCTGCTTTTCTCTTTTTTTTTTAGCAGAGGAAGACTTGGTGATGCCTGAGGTCCCAACCGATGAGGTGGTGATGGATCCTGTTGAGGCACCTGAAGAAGAACCGAGGGACTCTGGAGTAGATCCAGAATCTCCAATTGGTACGACTTCTTTTGCTCTTTTTTTTTTATTGTGAATTGGCTTGCTAACACATTATTTTTTTTTTGTCAGCTGACTTGCCACAGGGTTCTGATGACTTTGAACCATCGATGGACGCAAATGTTGATGATGCTTTCGATGAGTTCATGGAGGAAGAAAGTGTTCCGCCAGTCGTCGAAGAAGGTATTTTGTAGTTATAACTCTGATAATGATTTTCAAACAGGGTCATATTTATACCTTTTTGTGTTTCCTTTGCAGGTTTCGAAGTGGCAGAGGAGGATCCGTCGCTTCCAGAGCAAGAGATGCCAGAGGTTGATCCAGAGGTAGAGATTCCTGGGACCAGCTCTGACAATATTGAGGAGATTCCTCGCGCTGAGATTCCTTCCCGAGCAGGAGCAGCTTCAGCTGGAAAGAGTTCTTTTGTTACTCTTTCAACAGATGATGATATGAGTAGCCGACCAACGGAGTTGGGCGAATCTTCAGCTGGGCCATCTCTTCTTTTTGCGAAGAAGGTGGTGGTGCGAGTTCTGAGCTCTTGGATTGAGACTCTCTTCTCTGGGCACTTGGAAGTCGGATTTGGCATGATCCAGCATGTGCAGGAGATTCTCAGTGATGCTGAAGAGGCTGGTACGGATGTCACAGGTGCCAGGGCGATCGTTGATAGGATCATTGCACTGGGCGACAAGTGGTTTGAGACCGTGAGTTTGGCTGATGACCAGTTCTTCAAGGAGATGTTCCTGGACCCTGCTGATAAGGCTAAGTCTGACCTGGATGAGGCTACAGAAAGCAGGAAGCAGGCAGTCTGAAAGAGGAACTTAGAAGAGATAGCCATCATCAGGCTGACACATGACCTCAACATCCTTGACAGGGAGGTCGATGAGGCCAGGAAACGTCTTGAGCATTTGCAGGCACAAGTCGCTGCCAAGTGGACTGCCATAATAGAGGCTCGCGACAGGGAGAGTGCCCTGGTTCACCAGGTTGCAGATGCCGAACGGGTTCTCAAAAGGAAGTCTGATGAGGATGAACAATGGCAAACTGCTCGAGGTAAGCTTCCTGGTGTGAGAGAAGGGGTACAGCCCACTCCAGCATCTCATGGCAAGTTCCTGAAGAAGCGTGCCTTGGAATCCTTGACGGCTGAGGCTAAAAGTTTGCTTGGGGAGCTGAACTCTTGGCTGGAGACCATTTTTGATTGAGCTCCTGTATACAGAAACCATCCTTCTTTCTTTTTCTTTTTTTTTGGTACCACTTGTATTTTTTTGGTACTTATTTTTTGTAGTTCTTGTGAACACTTTTTTTTTTTTTTGGTACCACATGTATTTTTTGGTACTCTTTTTTTTTTGTGTAGTGCTTGTGAACACTTTCTTCTTTTTTTTTTTGTTATCCCTACGCTCACTTTAATCTTTTTGTGATAAAAGTAATTGCTAAATGGGATGCTCTTCTTTTTTTTTTGTTATCCCTACGCTCACTTGAATCTTTTTGTGATAAAAGTAATTGCTAAATGGGATTTGATCAAAAGGTTGTCATTTTGTGAAAATCTTTTGTCAAGTGATTGTTTTGGCATGAAAGCCAGGTTTTTGTTTGTGGCATGGAAGCCAATTTTGGCATGAGAGCCAGCTTTCCTTGTGGCATTGATAGCCTGTTTTTTTTTTTGTTGTGGCATCTATAGCCAATTTTGGTGGCATTGATAGCCGGTTTGTTTTGTGGCATTTATAGCCGGTTTTTGGTGGCATTGATAGCCGGTTTGTTTTGTGGCATCTATAGCCGGTTTTGTTTTGGTGGCATCGATAGCCGTTTTTTTTTTTTTTGAAATCCAAGTTTTTTTTTGTTTGTGGCATTGATAGCCGGTTTTGTTTTGGTGGCATTGATAGCCGGTTTGTGGCATTTATAGCCTGTTTTGATGGCATTAGGCATTATAGCCGGTTTGGTTTTCAAAAAATGCAAGTATCGACTAAAAGTCGCCTCCCTGCTGAATGTTCTTGCAAGTATCGATGGAATGTCGCATCCTTGCTCATTCGGTTGCGAGTATCGATGGAATGTCGCATCCTCGCGGATTTGGGTGCAAGTATCGATGAAATGTCGCATCCTTGCTTTTCAAAAAATTTGGTTTTGCGGGTACTGACTTGATGTCGTTTGCCCACGATTTTTGAAATTTGTGGTTTTCTCGAACCTTTGGGTTATGGATATCAACTGAAATGTTGCGTCTCCACAGTTTTTTTTTTTTTAGGTTTCTTTTTTTTTAACCTTTGAAATTTGGGTTGTGGATATCAACTGAAATGTTGCATCTCCACAGTTTTGGATTTTGCAAGTATCGACGAAATGTCGCTTCCCTGCGATTTTGGAAGTGTCGAACGTGGTTCGCTTGCTTCCGATTTGTGCGAGTATCGACTAAGCGTCGCTTCCTCGCGGGTTTTTGAAAAACCATTTTTTTTGTTTAAAGACACAAGGGTCATAAATTTTGACCTAAAACCATTTTGGCGGTAAAAGGCAGGGTGGACTAGGGTGGAAATCCCTGAATCCGGATTTTGTTTCAAACCATGAATTTTGGGTTCAAGGGTTGAAAATTTTGGTCAAGTTAGGGAAAGGTTCCTAAACTTGGATTTTTGTTGAACAATGAAACGATGAAAGTAAGCATTGTTTTAGATTTCTAGAAATTTCAACATTTGATATGAAAATTCTAAAAAAGGTGGGTTTAGCGAGCGTGTACCTGGAAACCGGTTTTGGCCGTACAGGCATTGCTCTTACCCAGTTGGATAAGTCTTCAAGGGTAGTACCGCTTTAAGAACTTGCCATTGATGGGCAGCATACATCTGTCACCTTCCATGTTTAGGAGTGCGTATGCGCCGTTAGAGAAAACCTTGTCGATGACGTAGGGTCCCTCCCATTTCGGCTCAAATTTGCCTTTGGACTTGTGAGCGAAGACCATTGGTCTTTTTACCGCAAGAACCAAGTCATTCTTTTTGTAGGCGCGTTGCCTGACCTTTTTATCGAAAGATCCTGCCATACGTGCTTGGTAAAGTTCAATGCTTTGTTGAGCTTCAAGCCGTCTCTCATCGAGATTGTCCAGCTCATGGAGCCGCAATTTGACATTGCTTTCTTGAGTCATGTCATTTTGCAAGGATACCCTCAAGGAAGGAATTTGTACTTCCAAGGGTACGACAGCTTCGCATCCATAGACCAAGGAGAATGGTGTGCTATGGGTTGGTCCTCGAACGGTGGTTCGATAGGCCCACAAAGCTTCAGACATTTTGTCGCTCCAGTCTCTTTTGTGATTAGAGACCATTTTTTTGAGGATTTTGCAGAGTGTCTTGTTGAAAGCTTCTGCTAACCCGTTTGCTGCCGGATTGTATGGAGTCGAAGGACAGCTTTGAATTTTGTATTTGTCGCAGAACCTGTAGAATCGATGATCCCGGAACTGTGGTCCGTTATCAAGGACGAATCTTTTGGGTATGCCGAAACGACAAATGATGTTGGTGCGCAGGAACTGAAGGACTGATGAGGTCTTCATTTCGTTAAACGCAAATGCTTCTGACCACTTGGAGAAGTAATCCGTAGCGGCGAAGATGAAGCGATGACCTTTGCTTGAAGGGGGAGAAATAGGACCTATGATGTCCATACCCCAGGCTTCGAAAGGCCATGAGATCGCTGTAGGATGCAGCCATTCTGGAGGCATGTGAATGTAATCTCCATGAACTTGGCATTGTTGGCAGCGCTTAGCAAATTGCATTGCGTCAGCTATCATGGTAGGCCAGTAATATCCTAACCTTTTTATCTGATCATAGGGCTTAGGTCCAGCCTGATGAGCTCCACAAAGACCAGCATGAACTTCTTTGAGTGTTTCTTCAGCCTCTTGTTGTGACAAGCAGCGTAGAAGTACTCCGTTGAAGGATTTCCTGTAAAGGATTTTTGAAGGAATATCCAAATGGAAGCTTGGGGTTCGCCTTTGGATGCTTACCCGTTCTTTTGGATCTTCAGGTAGGATTCTGAACATAATGTAATCAATGAACGGATCCCTCCAGTTGCCAGTTGAAGTTTGAAGGATTGAAATCCGACTTCCGACCACTTGGTGGCATTCAGCAACTGCTTGGTGTGTGTTAAGAGGAGGAAGGATTCTTCTTTCGCACACTGTGATTTGCATGTTTTCCCCTTCCTGGATTGCCATGGATGCGGCAAGTCCGGCTAGGGCATCTGCACGTATGTTTTCACCTCTACGAATGTGGGTGATGTGACAGATGTCAAACTTTTGCAGAAGTGATTGTGCCTTGTTGTAGTAGGGCAACAAATCTGGCTTCCTGACTTCAAATTTCTGATTCATCTGGTTGACGATCAGTTGAGAGTCTCCAAAGACTTCCAGCATGGTGATACCGGATTCGATGGCGAGTTCCAATCCTAAGATCAGAGCTTGATATTCAGCTGCATTGTTTGTGCATGGTTCCAGTAGCGAGAAAGCGTGTGGAATCATGTATTTGTCGGGGCTAACAAAGAGGATGCCAACTCCCGAGATCAGCTGTCTTTTTTCATTTGTCCTGGTTGCACCGTCAAAGTACATGTCCCAGGAGGCGCTTTGTGAGAAAGTCTCCACATTGTAGACTGGTTCGTCTGGGAGATCATCTCTGAGTGGAGAATCTTTAGGCAATGGATGCTCTGCGAGGAAGTCTGCTAGAGCTTGCCCTTTGATTGCTTTTTGTGGTACATACCTAATATCAAATTGTGACAGAAGGATGGACCATTTTGCCAGTCGAGCATTGAGAGAACCTGCCTTTGTGACAAGGACCTTCAAGAGGTTGACCCTTGAGACCAGGTAGACTGTGTTGGAAAGCAAGTAGTGACGCAACTTTTGTATGGCGAACATCACTGCAAGACATTTTTTTTCAACTGGAGAGTAGCGATGCTCTGCACCTACTAGCATGCGGCTGAGGTAATATAGAGCAGCTTCTTTTCTTTGATCATTTTCTTTCGCAAGCAGAGCTCCCAGAGAGTGATCAAGGGCTCTTGTGTACAAGATGAATGGTTTTCCAGTGGTAGGAGCAGCTAACACTGGAGGTTTTGTCAGGTATGACTTGATGTCTTGGAAAGCAGCTTCACAGTCAGCATCCCAGACAAAGTTTACACCTTTTTTCATCAACCGGGAGAATGGACGGCATTTCCCCGAAAGATTGGAGATGAACCGTCTGATGTAGGCTAATCTCCCTTGAAGCCCTTTGAGTTCTCTCAAGGTTCTTGGAGAGGGCATTTCTAGAATGGCTTTGACTTTTATGGGGTCAAGCTCTATTCCAGCTTTCCGAACTAAGAATCCGAGGAACTTACCCGACGAGACGCCGAAGAAGCATTTCAATGGATTCATTCGCAGTTTGTGTTTGCGAAGCCGGAGGAAGACTTCTCGAAGGTTTTCGAGATGATCTTCTTTTCTTTTGCTTTTGACGGCGAGGTCATCAACGTAACATTCAACCGTCTTGTGCTGCATATCTTGGAATATTTTCATCATAGCCCTCTGATATGTGGCACCAGCATTCTTCAGACCAAATGGCATGACAGTGTAGCAATACACGCCAAATGGAGTTCTAAAGGATGTATGTTTTTCATCCTCAGGATGCATCTTTATCTGATTGTAGCCAGAGAAACCATCCATGAATGTCATTCGCTCGAATCCACAGGTATTATCAATCATTACCTCTGGTATGGGGAGCGGAAATTCATCTTTTGGGCATGCGCCATTCAGGTCTCTATAATCAATACAGACCCTGATCTGCCCATTTTTCTTTGTCACGGGGACAATGTTGGCCAACCATTCAGGATGTTGTTCCTCACGGATGAAGCCGACGCTTTTGAGTTTTTGAACTTCTTGTTCAATTTTATCCATCACATCTGGACGGAATCTTCTTTGGCCTTGCTTGACAGGCTTGATGTCTTCTTGAAGATTGAGTTTGTGAACTGCTATTTTGGGGTCTAAGCCTGGCATTTCAGCATAAGACCATGCAAAGCAATCAACGAACTCACGAAGAAAAGCGATATACTCGGGTAACTCATCATCCTTTATATTCTTGCTTATGAATACAGGACGTGGGTTATCTGGTGTTCCCAAGTCTATCTTTTGAACAAGGATCTTCTGTTAGAAGGTTCGAAGGTGGTTCCTCCACAATATTTTCGGAGGCTTCCAGCTCAACGAAACCTTCTGGGGTTTCAAGGGCATTTCCAGACCAAGGTTTTGTTCCTTTCCACGGGTCTTCTTGATCGGTAATTTTCCCAAGGCTTGCTATGAGATGATCCCAATCGCCTGTTGAAACCGAGTCGAAGTAGGCTACTTCTTTTGGAGATGAGGGTTCTTCTGGGTCAGAAGTCCACACGTCCGTGCCATCGGACAACTCCTCTTCATTTCGGAGAAATCGTGCCAATTGGATGAGCTTCCTGGATCTTTGTCAGGTGACTCATCAAAGAGATATCCAGGGAGATCGATGTCTTCATGGACTTGAGATGTTGAGGCTTGGTCAGTATATTGACTTTTAAGCCTTTGTGTCAACTGTCTCAAGGGAGTATCAGGATCATACCCTAACCCGTGTGAAGACTTTTCTACATAGCCGTAGAGTCTCCAATCTTCCAGCTGGCTTTTGGTCAAGACGGGCCCCAATGGCGTGAGAATACCGCGTCCTTCTCCCAAACCGACTGGGTTTTGAGCGTCATAGCCCATTTTCTTCATAATAGCTTGTGCCACAGAACTGTATAAGGATAGTTGAGGCGTACCTTTATTTTGGAAAGGTTCAAGCATGGAGTTTGATGAAGAAGCATCCGATCTATGGAAGAAGATCGGTTTTTCCTTTGCTGAAGTTGCTGGAACAACGAAGGAAGCTGACGTAGGATCTTCTATGTCAGAAGTTGTCTCCATTGGAGTAAGAGCAGGCTGAACTTGCTGAGTATCAGCTTGGCTTGACGATGTGTCGTCTTCTGGCTCTGAATCCGAGTCCGTGTCTTGCATGATAGACACGAAAGAGACAACAAATTTGCCCCCAGGCTTTTGTTTTGCCTTCTTCACTTTAGTTGTGATGACCAAAGGTTTGAAGATTTGAGGGAGATGATGAAGGGAGTTTGCATGCTCTCTTCAGATTTACCGGATGGTTTGTTTTCTTCCGGTGATTGTTGAGGAGCTTTGCCTTTATCTTTCTGGAGATTTTCGGCAAAGGATGCTGTATGCTTCTCCTCTTCTTCTTTTTCACCTTCATACATTTGTGAGTCTGCGAAGTGGATTTCTTTACCTTTGAAGGGTTTTCTGTCCGCAAAGACTCGATGTATCATGCCGTCGTCGCCAACAAACTTGATGCATTGATGTAGAGTTGAAGGGACAACACCATTCTCATGGATCCAAGGGCGTCCGAGAAGGATGTTGTAGCATGAAGGGGTCTTTATTGCATACACTGTGACCTCAGAGATAAGATCACCTATCTGCAATTTGAACCTGATTTTGCCGATAGGCCTTTGAGTACTCCCATCGTATCCAAAGATAGATACAGATGTGTGGCTCAGTTTGCTGGGTGGGATGCCCAACTCTTCAAGAGCCGATGTGGAGATGAGGTTGAGTGCAAAAAAATGGGTCGATCTGAACTCTATGCATAGGCATTTCCTTGATATACCCTGATGGTCTTCAGGGACTTCAGGCTCTGGATTGCGAGGAGGCTCGTTGTTGCGTTCTTGCTCTTGTTCTAGAGCGAGTTGCTGCAAGATCCTTGCATATTCTTCAAGATCAGGCATGGGAGCCGGATCTTCTTCTTCATCATCTCTTTGTGGCTCAACATTGTTGATTTCCACTGGAGTAATGAGAGGTGCTGGGTCAGCAGCATTTTCTTGTACAGCTTCTTGGTCTTCTTCATCATCAGACCAGGATCCTTGTGGCTGTAGGGGGTTATACCAGATTACTGGCATAAGATGAGACTCAGGAACCCATTCTTCATCGGAGAGATATTCTCCTGTTTCAAGGGACTCCTCCCACTCATCTGTGTAGTTGGATTCGAATCCATCATCGGTGTCGCTGGATTCGTATCCATCAATGGAGAATCCAACTACTGAATTGCAAGAGTATGATGTCTCCTGCATGGCTTCTTTAAATTGAGGTGGCATGAAATCACTGAGAGTGAATTTCCTTACCCCCTTTGAAGTCATCTGGAAGGGATGTTTTGTTACCTCCAGTGAAGCGGTAGAGGAAGCCTCTGCCTTTTCTTTGACCTCTAGTT
This sequence comes from Litsea cubeba, assembly GCA_012931725.1. NCBI lineage: Eukaryota > Viridiplantae > Streptophyta > Magnoliopsida > Laurales > Lauraceae > Litsea > Litsea cubeba. The sequence goes on from CM022946.1 coordinate 60,086,907, forward strand.
TTGGCTGGGTCTTCTCTTGCCGTTTGAGCTTGAGGAGATGTTTCCTAGCCTGCCTTCGCTGTTGAGCTGTAGGCTTTATTTTCACGACCTCCCAATTTTCATCTTCCAGGAGATCGGGATGTACCCATATCGGTTGTCCGTCTGGTGTCGGGTAAGGAACCAGTTCCTCAGACGCTTCGATTGAGTTTATCACCTTGAAGGAAGTAGTGATCTTCTTCTTCGGTGATCTTGATGTTTGTCCACATGTCACCACGTTGACGGAGGCAGACCCATAGTTTTTGTCAAAGGTGATGACTCCGTTTTTCCACATCTCATTTATTTTCTCTCTCACAACGAAGCATTGATTGAGAGGATGCGAGATCATCTGGTGGTATGGACAGTACCGAGGATCGTTGGTTTTGCCAACATCACCCGGTCTTTTTGGTTCAGGCAAGGTGAGCTTGCCGTTTGCCACAAGAGCCCCGAAGATTTCATCAACATCTTCATCAAACGGGTATTTCTTCTCTACTCGTTCTTTGAAGGCATCAGAGAGTTCAGGTCTCTTACCAGCAGCTTTGTTTTCAGCTTTCTTTGGTGGCTGAGGAGCTGACTTGGTCTGCACATTGATGACCTCTTTCTTCTTTGGTTTAGAGGTTGCAATGGCGGTTGGCTCTTTTCTTGATGATTTTTGACTGTTGAGGTCTTTAATCACCGTTTCAGCTTCCATGGAAGCTTCTAGGAGTTCTCCCAGGTTTTTTGATTTGTTGCCGATGATCATGGAGCAGATTCTGGCTCTCATGTTGTTTCGGCAGATGTCGACTAGCGACGCCTGTGGCAATACGTCAGAGCATTTGTATGCCATTGCTTTCCACTTGTGAATGAAGTCATATGTTGATTCATTCTCCCCCTGTTTTAGGCTGCACAGCTGAGCCATAGTAGCAGGATGATCCTCACCTTTGAAGTGAGTCAGGAAGCGTGTCTCTAGCATGGCCCAGTTTTGGATGGAGTCCTCCGGCAGAGTGGAGTACCAATCGAAGGCCGTACCTTTTAGGGTACTTGCAAAGAGGCGGATCTTGAGTGCATCTTGATCCGCGATAGCTCCCGTCAAGATCTTGGAGTGGATGATGTGCTGTCTGGCTGATCCTTTCCCCGTATATGTTTGGAGAGTAGGATGCTTGAATTTGGTGGGGAACGGGACCGAGTCCATCCATAAGGGATATGGTGGCTTGATCCCATGCTCTTTGAGTATATCCTTTTCTTTTGCTTTGTCGAGGATACCGTCTACGTCCTTTTTGGTAAGGGCGCGTGACTCATTTTCTTCTTTATTTACCTCGTCGTCTTGATGATTCGGAGGAGGTTCATTGTTCGCCTGATTTTGGAAGGCGAGGAGAAGGTTTTCCATCAGAGTTTCAATCCTCTGCTGGCCCTGTTCCAACTGCTGGATGCGGGTGATCGCATCTTCTGGAGGTGGATTGCGGGGTGGTGGCTCAGAATTTGTGGCCAAGACATTCATCCTTCGTGATTCGAACGAAGAAACTGTCCTGGTGACTGAGCTGGGGCTCATTCTTTTTGAAGAGGAGCTTGAAGAAGGATCACTCTGCTGTCCTTTGCTTGAAGGAGCAGGGGATTCTTCTGAATGTCTTCTTGTCCTTGAGACGCTGCGGGTCATTGGACGTCGGACATGGATTTTTGTTGCTGATTTTTGGCGCCTTCTGGTTTTCCAACCATATGGACGGCAGCAACTTGGTTGGGTCTTTCTTTTTCGACCCATTTGGGAGAGACTTGAAGTGTGGGAGGCTGGGTCCTTTGCTTCTGTAGTCTCTTCTGTCGGTATGACGCGCGGCGGCGTATACGTCGAGCAATTTGAGCTTCAGTCAGCTCTGACTGGGCTTTGACGATGAAGGATGTGCTCCCTCTGGCGCAGCAACCGAGCCTGTCCTCTCTGTAGCTGGGCAAGGACAGGATGCGAACCCTATCCTTCACCTGTTGCAGCGACGCTTTGAATTTTTGAAGTTCGGCCCCTGTAGATATGAAGGGTCGAACTGCAGATTTGTAGGCCTTAGCAGGTGCTTGTGGAGGCCTTGTGATGCATGACTTGATTTTGGGCTTGTAGGAACAAGCCGGCTCATGCTGGGATGACTTGAGAGTCAGGTTGGAGATGGGTCTCTCCTCTTTCATGTAAGCAAGAGGATAGAACTGGTTCTCCTTGAGTGGGGCCAGGAATGCTGGCTTAGTGGATGTATGGGACCTTCTCTGTTTTGGTGAAGGTCTTGGGGACCAAGTCTTGGGGTAGACCTGGTTGTTTGCAGGTCGAGGCTTCGTGGGGCTGCCACGGGCTTCAGGCCTTCTGGTGCTCGCCTTTGGTGTCACGGTAGTGACACGTTGAGAGGCGAGTTTCTGCTTCTTGGAGGGAGCAGTTTGTTCCTCAGGAAGTGGGAATGGTCCCAGTGTCCCAAAGACGATAGTCCGGGGAGTCGAGGTCGACCCGGAGTTCAGAGAGTTACCGAGGGAGTTGACACTTCGGCAGCTGATGGGGCGCTTGTAGGTGCGCGTGGTTTGCTTCTGTTGAAGCATGAGTTGGTGCTTGTTTTCATCGAAGGTAATGGTTAGTGAAGCTGCCATTGTTAGTTTTTTCGAAAATTTCTGAAACAAGACCACATCCATTAGTAATCACAAGAATATAATGATCATAAATGGGAAGTTCTATGGTTTCGTCTTTTCAAATTGCTCGAGGTAGATGACCCAAGCAATATGAGGAAGGCAAAATGCCATAGAGGGTACAATTGTTCTGATCGCAGGTATGGTAAGCCCAGAATGGGCATCCCAGTGACTGCTAGAAGCAATTGTGAACTTAAATTCGACTTATCGAGAAGCAGAGCTTGCTCGAGGTAAGAAGAATATAAAGTTGGAGTTACAGATGTGCCGGTCGCAATACAGTAGACCCTGAAAGGGCGTACTAGTACCGCTAGACACAAATGTTTTGAGACCGCATCTATGAGATGAGATTCTCTGTTTTGAAAGGTCAAGATTGGATTCATCAAAGAGAGCAGATGGTATTCCAATCTGAACACGGTCTCGGCGATTTCCGCGAGCGCCAGTGCCCAGAAAGAAATGAACCATGATTTCTCGGATCTGAATCTAAAATGACGAGTTTTTTTTTGAAAGGCCAATATCGGGTTCATCAAAGAGAGCAAAAGGCATTCCAATCTGAACACGGGCTCAGCGATTTCCGCGAGCGCCAGTGCTCAAAAAGGAGAAGACCAAGATTTCTCTAATCTAAACCCAAAATGACGGAAGTTTTTTTTTTTGAAGCTTTTTGAAGATTTTTGAAGATTTTTGAAGATTTTTTTTTTTTTTTTTTTTTAAAATCTTTTTTTTTATTATTTTTTTATTTATTTATTTTTATATTTTTTTTTAAGATTTTTTTTTTTGAAAAATTTTTTATTTTTTATTTTTTATTTTAAAATTTTTATTTTTTAAAAATTTTATTTTTTTAAAAAATTTATTTAAAAGACGAGAGAGTACACATAGGCCTCCTAACCCGGTCTTATGAAATCTTGATTGATAGAATTGCCCCCAGGTAAGGGTAGGATTACTTAATGAACCCGTTTGGAGGACCCTTGCCTAGAACAGTCAAGCTGTCTCCACACTCTGGACAAGGCTTTTCTTTGAATCAACCATGATCAAAGAACACAGTTGGTTTAACCTTAGTGGTCTATGTCTTTTTTTTTATATATTTTTTTTTATTTTTTATTTTTTTATTTTTTATTTTTATGAATTCATCGAAGAGAAACAATGGCCCATCCCCCGATCCGAACACGGTCTCGGCGATTTCCGCGAGCGCCAGTGCCCAGAAGGGAAAGGATCAAAGTTTCTCAATTTTGAGTCCAAAAAATGAAAAAACTGATTTTTTTACTTTTTTTTTTTTAGATTTTTAATGAACTCATCGAAGAGAAACAATGGCCCAACCCCTGATCCGAACACGGTCTCGGCGATTTCCGCGAGCGCCAGTGCCCAGAAGGGAAAGGATCAAAGTTTCTCAATTTTGAATCCAAAAATGAAAAATCTGATTTTTTTACTTTTTTTTTCTTTTTAGATTTTTAATGAACTCATCGAAGAGAAACAATGGCCCAACCCCTGATCCGAACACGGTCTCGGCGATTTCCGCAAGCGCCAGTGCCCAGAAGGGAAAGGATCAAAGTTTTTCAATTTTGAATCCAAAAATGAAAAATCTGATTTTTTTTACTTTTTTTTTCTTTTTAGATTTTTAATGAAATCATCGAAGAGAAACAATGGCCCAACCCCTGATCCGAACACGGTCTCGGCGATTTCCGCGAGCGCCAGTGCCCAGAAGGGAAAGGATCAAAGTTTCTCAATCTTGAATCCAAAAATGAAAAATCCGAATTTTTTTTGTTTTTTTTTTTTTTTTGAAAAGAGAAAGAGTGGAAATGAATTCAAAGAATTAGAAATTTCCAAACAAAAAATCTCATCTCATTTTTTATTATGCGGAATTCAACATAGGCCACCAATTATAAAGTAGCCAATGAATCGAGAAAAGAAATATAAGCATAGAGCAAAATATATGATATGCAAATATTTCATTTCTAGCATCGTGTTCTCAAATAAACGAGTCCCACCGGGTGATGCCAGCTTGATGGACCGCGCTCCTGCTCGGTTCTACCGAGGTCGGCGGACGTGGGAGTCCGTCGGGTCTGACCCTTTCGTAACCGGGGGGCAGGGGCGTGCATCAACGTTTCTTTTTTTGTGGGTGTGCCAGATTTTCTATTTTTACTTGGAATTGCAAGTGGTGATCCGGAAATCAACCTTCGCAAGTAAAAAGGAAATCAACTTCTTTCAAGTTTTCCATTGCACATATATTTAAGAAAAGAGACATTTTTCTTGATTTGCCGTGAAAGGCGATTTTTTTGGCATTTATAGCCGATTTTGGCGTTTAAAGCCGATTTTTGGCGTTTATAGCCGATTTTGGCGTTTATAGCCGATTTACAATCCTTATCAACAATGAAAGACAAGAATTGTGATTTTTGTCTCTTTTAAAAAAATACAAACTACAATGAAAAGCGAGAAAAGGATGATCTAACTTCTCAGGAGATTGTGGGGGACTCGTTTAGATTGACGGTCGCAAGCCATATGTGGGCTTCGCCATCATCCATGCAGATGAGAACAGAGGATGCTATTTGATTCGCTTGGCTTGGCTATAACCTCGGGTTTTTAGAGGACAAAGACCAAAAGGAGGTCCTATGTCCAATAAAAAGCCGAATAGACGGGCTGAAAAGCCATATCTAAGCCATTGGAGGCAGGAGGAGAAGGCAAGGACCTTTGAGGGGGTACCCCCCAAGGGACTTTTGTCACCTTGTTGCGGTGGCCGGTGTAGAACTTCCGCAGAGTTTTTTCTCTTTTTCTTTCTCTGGATTTCTGACTGCTGTCTGTTGATGTTCGTTGTGTGTCTGTGTTGTTTCTCTTCTTGGAGAGCCCTCCTATTTATAGGCTTTTAGGTAGCCTTTTAGGTGGGTTTATGGGCTTTTATTGTCATTAAGCCGCATAATGGGAGGAGTTACAAAATTGAATTGTTTATTTTGTAACTCCTTTTTCTTGGCTTCTGATTGGCCGGAGGAGATTGAGGGCATTTAATCGCCTTTAATCGCCATGATGGGAGGAGTTTCATGGGTTAAATGCCATGAATCACTTGACTTGTAACTCCCGAATGCTTGCTTCTGATTGGGCCGTCCAAAGAAATGGATTAATGACTGTAATAAAGCTAGTCAATTAATCGCATTAAGTGGTCGCCGAGCAGCTGAAAAGTCGCGGGCCGTGCCACGTCTTTTGAGATTCTTCTAGTTGATGATCATCGATGGATCTTTATGTAGATCGACATCAGATGATCATGTAATTTCAGGTGTTTGTTGCCAACAGCGGGTCGGTGCCATCTGTCCTGTCGATTTCTCGATCGGTCGGGTGGAAAGCACACTTTTTTGGTTGACCGGGTGGCGATCAATACTGTCTTCAATACTCTTGATGATTTACCCGTGTTTTGGACGGATGTCAGAGGACTTGGTGTCTCAAAAGCATGAATTTTGGAAAGTACCAGAGGCTGGGCCCTTTGAATCGCGAAAAAACGGCGAAAACCGGGGTTTCCGGGGCTTTCCCGGCGACCCCGGGGTCCAAGGTCGCCGGCGACCCTGGCCCAGGGTCGCAGGGGTCTTCGACCCTGGGGGGGTTTTCCCCCTTTCGTGTCCCGTTTTGCGTCCGTTTTTGCTTTTTTTTTTATTCTTTTTTCTTCTGTACTTTTCCTTGACATTTTGACCATTTATTGGCCTGATTTCTTTGTAGGAAACCTGATGAGAATCCTTGCATTTTATTTTGCAAAGTTTCCAATTTCCTGAGAAAGCCGAAGACTTTGTCGCGCAGAGCTGCCGATTTTCCGTCAGAAGCTGAAACTGGGCCAAACGATGTCGGAATGACCTGAAATTTGGTGTGAAGCCTCCTGAGCAATAAATAAGACCAACCATAGGCTTTTGTTTGAGTTTCGAAGCCGTTTGGGGTCCTATCACCTGCAGACTTGCTTTTTGTCGCGATGAAGATGTCGCGGTTTGATGTGTGGTCAACCGATGTCCGATTGACTTGAAATTTGACAGGGAACCTATTGGAGTCATTTTAAGATGATCCATAGGTTCTGTCTTGGAAACCATGGTCCCGGAGAGCTTTTGTCGCCGATAGCTCCTTTTCGGCTGTCGGAGAAGCGAAGTTAGGCCAAATGATTTTGAAATGGCCCGAAACTTCTTGTGTACTCCTCTTTTGGCTGTCTGGAAGAATCTTGCAGTTTTTGTTTGATTCTGACAAGATTTG